>JANUWF010001102.1:1227300-2454600 GCA_026120185.1 Voacanga thouarsii | reverse complement strand
CCCCGCATTTTTCCGTAACGAGGACGGGCCGTGAATGGGGATACGGGGGCATATGCGGGGACGGAGCCGGGATTTCTAGTTCCCAACCCGACCCCATTGCCATCCCTATTCCCCGCAACTGTCGCCTTCGCATTCCCAATCTTCTTTCAAGAATCTGCCTATATTTATTTCAGCTGCTCATTCTTGATCAACCACCTTTTCTCCTCCCTTCAAAGTCATCACGCTTTCACTTCCTCATTTTCTGTAGCATAATTTGGAATACTAGGGTTTAAGCTTTTAATTGAAGCTTTCACTAAATTTTCAGCTCAAATTCGGACTTTGGGATAAAATGCAGCAACAGCCACCGCCGCCTACATTGAACTCGGCTCCTCCGTTGCCATTCTCTCCGAATACCATTACCATGGAGCAGATTCAGAAGGTACGTTTCTTATTTCTATTTGTGGGAATTTTTCTGAATTTATTTTGCGTTTCTTTAAATCTGATCGTTGTTATTTGTCATTCAAGCAATGGCGTGTATGGAGATTGTAGTTATGAGCTATGTTTTGTCAAGAGTTTTTTTAGTTTTCAATCAGTTGCTTTGTATGGTATATATTGTTTTGGGTGGTTTTCTGCTTTGTTTGTCAAGCGCATTTGATTATTCCAACCTGTTTGCATTTTGTTTTGCCTCATGCAGTACTTGGATGAGAACAAAAATTTGATTATGACGATCTTGGAAAACCAAAATCTTGGCAAACTAGCAGAATGTGCCCAATAAGTTGTTAGTTGAAAGTTAGAAGTATTGCATAGTTATATTGGTAGGTATGATGTGTTACTCATTGGGCCATTTGGAGCAGTATGCATATAATAAGCCACACCCTTGAGGAACTTTGTCATTCTATGCTCTCGCTTGGTGGGGCATTCCTATTTAGTCGTGAGGCACTTCCTAACCCGAATTGTTCCAAACCTAAGTGGACCAGGATCTCAAGAACCATGATGAATAGATAACCCTAGTCACTTTTAGCTACAAGAGAGCATTTGCAGATGCCCTTATTTGGAATATGGATATTCCTAAATAATTGAAAACAAAGATTCACTGGAAGTATCCTTTTTAAGGCCTCAGAATCCACGAAAAAGAGAGGAAGCAGAATCCACGGAAGGAAATGAAAGATGACCATTTTTCCATAGTTTATGCTGTTGAGCTTGGGGTCTATTCTGTCATGGAGGGAAAGCATCCACATTTGAGTTTGCAGCCTTCCGATGTTCTAAGAAAAATCACAAGTAATTGAATGATTCCTCCAACGAAATCGTTTGGATTCTATTATTTTGAGTTAATTTCAATTAGAATTCACTCTGATCAGTAGTTAAAATAGATTTTGCAGAACTGACTTTGTCGATTCTTAAGAATCTTTGTAGAAGACAAGTGCCAGTGGTTTCCATTGATCGGCATCATCTTCTCTTACTATTATAGATGCAATGCTCAAAGCTTTTCAAAAATTCCCTCTCTGCACACCGTGGAAAATGCGAATATGGGTAATGGATGATAGCAGGTTACAAGTTACTCCAGCAGAAACCAGGAACTATGCTAATCAAGAAAGGGAAGGTTTGCAGGAGAATAGAGCATGGAGGGAGAACACTGCACCCTAGCACTAAAGAGGACAAAGGGACAACAAAGCAAAGTCTTTTGGATTTTCCAAAAGAGATTCTGTAACAAAGGATGGGAGGCTTCTTAAAGCATTTGTCTGCAGCATCTTTGCTTTTCTATTAATAGCAACTACCATCCTCTGCATAAACATACCACTCATCTGTTTTTTGTTCTTAGACAAATTACACAAATGCATTTGCGTAGAATAGAAAAAAAGAGGATAGGAGGCTCCATAGCATGTTTATGCGGAGGCTATTGTATTTGAAGTTTATGCGGAGGATGGGAGTTGTAATTTGTCTTATTAAAGCATTTGTGTAGAATAGAAAAACAAAGGATGGGAGGCTTCTTAGAAAGAACAAAAAATAGACGAATAAAAACTTTTCTAAAGTTTTAAGCCTGTTGTCTATTTTGCCTTCAATTATGATTATTAATGATTTATTATCACACCTGCAGATGAATTATGACTATAAAGATGGAGATGTAGTTGGTCTTCTTTAGGGAAGAAAAAATTATGGATAATGTTTTTACCTGAAAGAGATAATATGGATTATAATTCAATACATATCTTAATTTATTCATGATTAAACAAGTGTGGATGTTTAGATAAACTCATGGTGTATTTAGATAAACATTCAATTAAAATTAAAATTTTAATTTAATAATCAAATTTGAGTACTTTTAGTTTACACTTCATTTCTTCACTATTTATCTGAATTATTTTTAAATGCAAGAAAATTGAGAAAATTACTGAAACTATTCTGTGCAACGCACAGGTATCAACCTAGTACAAGAGGAAATTTGTACCATAAGCTTGAATTGTTTCACGTAGGGAAGAAGAATAATGGGCAATTTCATAAATGTCTAGCTAAGGATATAGAACCAAGTCCCTTCAAATTCTTAGCTAGGGAGGAAGAAAATAGATGCAGTTTAGAAATATGTAGTTGAGCATCATAAAGTTAAGTCCAAACTCAGACTTATGGAGGCTTTGTGCTTATAAAAACCTAATCCAATTTGAGTAGGATATTCAGTTTCAACCTACATACGATTCAATCAAAAATACAAGTAAGAAAATATAAAACATAAGGCAATTATGAATACTCACAACCCAACTCTAAACTTTATCATTCAAGTATAAAGAATTACGAGAGTATAAGATTATAAGGATCAACTCTTAGCTAGTCAAGCTCCTGCAGTTTAACCTAAGCTTTTACAACGTCTAGTCTACATTGTAGTTTCCACCTTTTTGATATATACAATGATTACTTCCTGTGATCTTTCCTCTCTCTAAACTTTCTAGAGTGTAGTGAGTATTTCCTCTCACTATCTAGGATGTGAACTCTTTCTCTTATTCTGTATGTTGTGAGTATCCACTGCTTTGGGTTATTGTTTACAAAGAAATTCTATAGGTTATATATATAGAGCTCTATTAGTGAAGACCCATAATTATTAAGAGACTGAATCCCACTCAAAAACAGTTGTCTCGAACTTATCGCATAAATTTCGAGAAGGTCTCTTACTATCAGATTAATCTTATCAGATGAGATCACACCCCTTTCTAGAAGTTTTATCCTTCTAAAGCTCTATCCATATCTTTACAAGATAAGGACATAGAATTAGTTATATTGTAGACTCCTTCTAGAGATAGGACACCTTTATCACATTATGGCTAAGCATGTGCCCCACGTACCAATCTTTTAATTCATCTAAAGCATCTAGCCTAAACATACTACGTTTAGTCCATGCACATCTGGCTAAGCCTATCTACCTCGAGCAACCCTCAATCATCTTCCAATCTTGTCCACATCTAGTATTAAATTACCATCATTGGCTCTTTACTCACACAGGCAACTTGTAATTCCAACACCAATACGTAGAAATAGGAGTGTACTCGAATCGAATCAAGCCAAACTTTATTATTTTTACCCAAGGCTCGAATTCGAGCTCGAGTTCGATTCGAATATCAAATTCTAACTCGGATTTGATTCGTTTAACATACTTTAAAGCTCGAGCTCGATTTGAAGCTCGATTATAATAAGTTCAAAAGTTCGAATTTGAATTAAACTTGAATTTAACAATTAAAAAATAATGAAATTTACAAAATTAAGGTTTTCATCATCAGAAAACTGTACAACTAAAAAAACTTAGAAAATCTAAAAAACTAAGAAAAAACAACAGCATAACACATTCCATCTAAAAAACTAAGAAAAAACAACAGCATATCACATTCCATCATCATTCTAAATAATAATATGGAGTATCCACATAACAAATAAACTTCAAATGACAAACATTCTGTGATTTTAACAAAATAAAATTCTTGTTGAGTCTTCAATCCATCATTGTTGCTGTTAGTTATAAACATTTTCAAGTCCCTCAAAAATTAAAAAAAAAAATCAAATTTAAAGTCTTCAATCAATCCTTATGGTAGCTGATCATATATTTGCTGATTCTCAATAATTTCCAAGCCCTGCAAGAGTAGAAGATTAACACCATTAACACACATTAATTCCAATAAGATGATGACAAAAAAATTCTAAATAACAAAATTGTGATGAAAGTTGAATTCTGTAAGTACAATCCACATGAAGTATGCAAAGTGTAAAGTGAATTCTGTAGGCACAATCCACATGTAACCTTCATCTCCATTATCATACTTTATTATTTTCCATATGCTAGAAACTAAAGGGACCAACAACCCACCCCCTTTTTCTAAGCCCAAGTGTTCTAAAGACCAGCCAAATGAATCCTTTTAGCCTAGGAGTACAACATTCAAAACATCCTTCAGTTATTCCACTTTGGTAGCATCTTCATTATCTTAAAATGTTCACCAGAACATTGCAAGACATATTTCCATCAAAATATTGACAATAAATGATCAATAATATCATATAAGAAATGCTATAAAATGTACTGAGGTGACCTTCCACCACTCCAAGGATGCAAAGAAGCAGCTTTATGAAATGGGTAAAACAATCTCCACTGGTTGTTCTTCAACCTAACAAGATAAAAGTTTTGGTGAGAAATAAATCAAATAAAGAAAAATGGATTAATAATAAAACTTAACAAACTATTTTACCATTTTAGGTTTTTTCTTCACCCCATGTAGGTGACGTATCCAATCCCCTTCACAAATTAATGCTTGAACTGTCTCTGTAGCCAATGATGCACAATAAGAATCAAGGATTCTACTTCAAGCACTAAATGTAGCCTTTGATGCTACTGTAGATATAGGAATAGCCAATATATCACATGCTAATCTAGAAAGGATCTTATACTTTAACTCATTTACCTCCACCATTCTAAGGCATCAAATTGCAAAGCTATATCTTCCTTTACTCTATAGACTCCTTCGTCCGAATAAATTTCCAACTCTGATTTTTCTGGTTGAATTGTTTCAACTGATTTAACAAACTGATCAAATCTTGACCATCCAGAAAATACAGCACCCTTTAGACTTGAGAGAATCATTGAACCACTAGAAGAAGATAAAGTTGATCCATGACATGAAGAATTCTGAATTTGGTCTTCAGAGCTAGCTTGACACATTGCCTTATATTCCTCAAAAATCTCAAATAATTTGTTTCGAACCTTTTTAATATTTTCAGCAGCTTCATTAGGACAATAAATCAATTTAAAAGAAAAGTCAACCAACATCATTTTGCATCTTGGATCTAAAATGGCAGCACTAGCCATCAACAAATTGCACTCTTTCCAATATTTATCAAACTTCTCTTTCATCCTCCTAACTATTACTTGGATAAACTCTCTATCATCATTCTCCTTCTCATTTAACACTTCCTTTATTCTCCAAACAACAGCAAAGAACTTTTTTGATGTAGGATAGTCAGAACCTAAAACCATGTGTGTTGCCTTGTTAAATACCTCAAGTATTTTTACAACATGTGCCACTTTTTTCCAATCTTCTTGACTTGGACAATAAAGGTAACATGGCTCATGTTGTTGAAATATTGGAAACACATCCTTCAATTTAGAGGCAGCAACTAACATGTCATAAGTTGAGTTCCAACGAGTAGGACAATCAAGAATTAACTTCCTTCACTGAAAGTTGCATTTGTTGCACTATACTTGAAAACTTCTTGAGACGTGCTTCGGATTGATTGATAAATCTTACACTTTCCTTAACATCTTGAATGATGTGCTTAATTTCTGACAAACCATCCTGCACAACGAGATTTAAAATATGAGCACAACATCTTACGTGAAATAAGTTTTCACCCAATGGTAATTTTCTGCTCTTTGAGAATGTCTCTCTTAAGATTCTGATTGCCACATCATTGCTTGAGGCATTATCCACTGAAATTGTGAATATTTTATTTTCAATGTCCCACTCCTTCATACATTTGTACAAAATTTCAGCAATCTCAATACCTGTATATGAGGGAGGAATGTCAACAAAGCTAAGGACTCTCTTTTGTAGCTTCCAATCAGAATTAATGAAATGCCCTATGACGCACATATATGACATTTTCTGCACAGTTGATTTCCACAGATCCGTAGTCTATGAAATTTTGTTATCTTTTTTTAACAAAATTTTTAGCTTTTGCTTCTCTTGCTCATATACTTTTATATAATCTAACTTTGCTTGATTTCTAGAAATTTTCTCAAAGAGATGAAAATTAACCCGAAACATGAAATTGAAACCCTCTTCCTCAACAACACAAAAAGGCTTTTCATGCATAAGGATCCAATGTGCTATTGCTTCCCTTTGCTTACCATGTTCATACTTACTCGATGAAACTACCAATGTATCTACTTGAGACCCCATAGGCTGAAATCAACATCTTTTGTTTATGTAGAAATGCCTTTCGTTTTGGGCAAGAACTCTTTAAATGTCTATTCAAATGGTTAGTAACTTTGGATTTTTGAATAGACAATCTTGATTTACAGTGCACACATTCTACTTTCCTAGTGTCATCCGGTAACTCTACCTCTTTGAATTCTTTCCATGCATTAGCTATCTTCTTTCTTTTCTTTTTTCTGAAATTGATCTTACTCATTTTGTTTAGCAACCAACTCTTTATTAGTAGTCTCATGGTCACTAACATTTTGGAGAGTGGTTGCTGGTGAACTAGAATCACCCATTACACTAGTAGCTTGGACAATAGATTGCTTATCTATGACCAATCTATTGTTTGATGACACTTCAATTTCTTGAGACTCATTTTATATATTCTAGAAAAATAAAAAATAAATAGAACTTGATTTGAAACTATGCATTATCAATAAAAATTAAAATATTATAAACTGAAACCATTAATTTAAGACTTCAAAATAAAATGCACAATTCTAATTAAATTAATAAAACAAGAAGTAATCACCCTATGATACTTTTCAGACATGATAATCACCAACTAGTATGACCACACAATCAGAGAAGCCCATCAAGAAGGCATAAAAAAGACATCATCTTTGGACTACCTCACAATCATCAACATAATATGAATTAGGTGGATTAATTAAATGAAATTTCATATAATTATATTATAGATCTGCCCATGTGCAAATTTTATCTTCTTGGGCATAATCGGTATGACTATTTGTGTGGTGAATCAAACATTGACTTGCATTGCTTGCTCAAAACAGCAGCAGCTTAATGCGGGATCTCTTCCCGAGCACAAAGACAATGATATTGCTACTACTCCCTCCACTAAACAAGCCATCAAAACCCTCACCTCTCAGGTACTATAGCTTCTAAAATTCATGCCCTTTAATAGTAATTGAACATTTAAGTTTGATTTTTAATTTTTTTTTTTGGGTTCTTTTAGATCAAGGGCATAGCAATAAAGGCTTTAGGAGCATACAAGAACTGAAAGCCATGTTCAGGATCAAGATATTAACCAACAACAAAGACAAAATCAAGAATTTTTCTAGATCTAAACAAAAATAGAAAGAGAAATACCTATTTCAAAGCTAGCACAAGATCTTCAGGTTGAGCTTGCAAGAAAGACAGTGAATGTGAAGGAACTTGCCGGATGCAGAGAAGAGGAAGTGAGGTGAGAAGATAAAAAGAGAAGGTTGCCTTGCGGTTGTGACTGTAGGATGCAGATTGCAGAGAAGAGGAGGTGAGTTGAGAAGACAAAAAGAGAGGACAAAGGGTATTTTGGAAGAAAAAGGTGAACTTTCAAGAGAAAAAACCTGAATGTGATTTTGAATTGCAAAGTGTTTTTTTTTTTTTTTTTGTCTCAATAACTTTAAACTTTTAAGTATTATATTTTGATTTAAATATAATAAATATAATAATTTAATTATAATATAATATAATATATTATAATAATATAATTATATATTAACTAATTAATCGAACATGTTCGCGAGTTTTCAAGCCTAATTTGACTCGTTTAAAATTCGAGCTTAAATATAAGGCTTATATTCGAGCTTGCTCGATTTTTCGAACTTGAACCGAGCCTTTATCGAGTTGAGCCCAAATATATTCGATAAAGGCTCGATTCGAGTACACCCCTACGTACAAATATATCCTCGACATATCTCTGAAGGGTTATTTAATGAGGTGTCTGGCATTAACGTCTTGCAGCTAATCATTATCAGTTCATAGTGCAATAGTCCGTAGCTTCAGTTTTCAGCGTGAGAGTGATTCAGACAACATTCCACACACTACACCCCTGAACCTGAGAGGATAAACCCTCCCCCCCCCCACTTGAAGAAGTCAATGTACTCATTAATATCACAGCTTATTGTATATCATTGTGTGCCAAACACTTCCCTCGGACTTGACTTAGTACTTAACATTTGATTCTCGATAAACAACACAATTCCCGGTCTTCTTTTGACTTTGCAATAACATTTGCATCCACTTTGCACCCAGTTGACCAGCTCGACACAGATCCTGCTTCTTTCTTTCCCATCAAGAGTTATTATCTTATGCCACATATAGGCACTCGACTTGTACCAACCACAGGCACACAACATGTACCATTCACAGATAAATAGGCTATGCCTTCATTGGTACGGAATGAGCCAACTCTTGCCCTAGTAGTGCCTTTCCAAACCTTGCTCTACTTGGTCCAGTAATACATAGGTGTCATATTTTTTTCCTGTTGTTGGTATGCGAGCAGTTGGAAGTATTACTTTATGTCTCAAAAGAAATTCTCCAACTCCTTGGTATTCTGTTAACCTACTGAATGACTTTAGTTCTGGTACTTTCACTTTCGAGTGAGACAATCCACGTGTCTTCTTCCTAACTCTACTTACTGTGATTCGTTTGACCTAGGCCAAGTTAGCCTTGATGGCCTCCATCTCTTGGGCACTCAAGCCAGCATTAGTACTAACTCCATTTTAGAACTCTACACAAGCCAATCAATATTCCAACTCAGTCACTTGTTCTAAACAAACACAGATGGACATTGACAAGTCCACCACTCAAGAGTTTAAGCCATAAACTATTATTGACCTTATCATATCCATCCGTAAAGCTTTGTCGTGCCACTCATCAAAATTGCATGTCTATTTTGTAAGTTCAAACATCCTTTAAGCCAACAAAAGGATCTAGCTCCTAGTTCTACCATGCTACTGTTTCAAATAATGAGACCACTAGTGATAGGGATGTGCATTTGGTTTTTCAGTTTGGTTTCGATTTATAATTTTAGTTTTCAGTTTGATTTTTTAAATTTTAGACAAAATCGAATTGAACCAAATTTTTTATAAAACTAAACAAAATCAAACCGAATTTTAACTGAACCTGACTGAAATATTAAAAAATCATAATTTATATAAATAAATAATAATATTTTAATATTAATTACATATTTTTAATTTTAAAAATATAATTCTATTTTTTGGTTTTTTGATTTTTATTTTGAACAACCAAAAATGGAACCTATTATTTATATAAATTCTAAAATCGAACAGAAAACCAAAATTGGAGTCGGTTCGATTCAGTTTTTCGGTCCAAACTGAATATTAAACACCCCTAATTGTTGGACATTGGCATGAATAGTGAATGAAAGAAATTATTTCAACGTATCACAATAAAAGATGAAAATAGATGTACCTACTTTTAGTGTGGCAGCTATTGATGTAACTTGGATGTTCCAAGTGTATTTCCTAAACGTACATTCACAAATGTATCTTATATCTTAGAGGTGTCTTTGGATTCATATACTATATGTATACACATGTATATTGAATACAAACATATTTTATATTCTATATTTGTTAATGAATATATATATATATATATGTGTGTGTGTGTGTGTGTGTATTGAATATATACATGAATCGTTGCTTAAAATTTTGAACAAGTATTTCATGAATATTATTTAGAATAATCTGATCATTAAATGCGCTATTCATGATCCTACTACTTATCTAGTTTATAAATAGGTGCCTCCTATTCTAATTTTTCGAGTCACCAAAAAAAAAAAAAAAACTGTTCTCATTTTTTTTTTCTTATCTCTGCATATGCATTCTTTAGATAGTGTTCTTGTTTAATTTTCAAGTTCATCAGATGAAGAGTCTCATGCTAACTATTTTATTGTAACAATTGTATCCTGGAAACACAGACATTTACTTTAACCTCAAGCACACTTATAGGAGGGGGCAAATCTGTTTTAAAGATATTGTGTTGAATACAAGTCTTGGATGGTTGTCTTCTTCTTCTCTTTTATTCTGTTTGTTATTGCTTTCAAGTTATTTTATTATTCATCCATATTGAATATTTATATTTGTTGTTATACTTGTTTTTATGTTTGGTTTCTAACAACCACTAGCACCTCTAGTTGAGCAATCTGCTACTTGGTTTGATTAGCTATCATACTCCTTTGCCAAATTCTTTACAACATTTGACCCTGAGCTATGATACTAAATTGTCGCAAAGTTAAGTCCAAACTCGAACTTATGGAAGCTTTATGCTAGTAGCAACCTAACCCAATTTGACTATTCAACCTCAACCCACACTGTTATAGAAAACAGCAACAATCGATAGAACTAAAAGTAAGAAAAATTGAAGGACATACAAGATTTATATGGTTCGGTTAATGTGACCTATATCCACAGGTAGGGAGAGAGATTTTTTATTTCTTTTGGAGAACTATTACAAAGAGAGTTTATTCTTACAATCCCTAAAATTATATATTTATAAGAAATACATGTTACCATACCACAGGCCAAACCCGAAGCCCACCACAAAAATTCAAGACAACTAACAATTCTCTATCTTGACTTGAAATTTTCAAGTTATCAGAAATATCAGAATACCTCCGTACCATCCATGCCCTGAAGGACCTTATCCTATGCGAACATTCACCAAATCTAAGTTATATTTAAACTTCTTTGCAAGTAACGGTTTTGTCAATATATCTGTCAGATTATCAGCTGTGTTTATCTTCTATATGGAGAATAATTTATCTTCTATAACATCTCGAATGAAGCTCAACTTGACATCAATGTGTTTTGATCTTTCATAATAATTTGGATTTTTGGCCAAGTCCAATACACTCTAACTATCACAATAAATAAAAGGTCTCTGCACATCTATACCCAAACTATTAATAAGACCATGCAACAACATACCTTCTTTAATCCCTTCTGTCACTGACATATACTCCGCTTTAGGTATAGACAAAGCATCTGTAGGTTGAAGTGTTGCTTTCCACCTAATAACACATCCATAAAGAGTAAAGATATAACACGTTAAGGATCTTCTTTTAATAAGCTCTTCACCATAATCAGAATATGTATAACCAACATGTCCACTAGAGAACCATTAGTACCATAAATAAACAAATATCAACTATACCTCTTAAGTATTGCATAATCTATTTTACTGCCTCCCAATGGGTTTTACCTAAATTACTCATAAATCTGCTTATCATACTCACAACATGGGTCAAATCTAGCTTAGTACATACCATAACATACATCAAGCTTCCAACAGCACTAGAGTAAGGAATTTTACTAATGTAATCATTCCCTTCATCTGTATTAGGTAATGCATTAGCATTAAATTTAAAGTATGCAGCCAAATAAGTACTAATTGGTTTAAAATGTTCCATCTGAAAATACCTCAATAATTTTTTAATATACTTCTTTTGAGATACATACAGTAATCATGCCTTTTGTCTCTCCAAATTTCCATGTCAAAATCTTCTTGGTTGTACCTAAATCTTTCATCTCAAACTTACTACTTAAAAAAGTCTTCAACTTATCAATTTCAATCTTGTTTTTCACTGCAATCAATATGTCATCCACATATAACAACAAATATATAAAGAAGCCATCTGATAACTTTTTTAAGTAAACACAGTTATCAAAAGAATTCCGCATGAACTCATGAGAAATCATAAATGCAACAAATCTTTTGTACTACTACCTAGAAGACCAGTTCAAACCATACAAGGATTTTTTTTCAACAGAAACATACAGTTTTCCTTTTCAAAATCAAGAAATTATTCTAGTTATAACATATAAATCTATTCCTCTAAATTCCTATGTAAGAATACAGTTTTCACATTAAGTTGCTCTAACTCAAAATCTAACGTACTCACCATGGCTAGAAGAACATGAATGATCTTATGGTTCACAACTAGTGAGAATACTTCATGGTAGTATATCACCTCCCTTTGCGAAAAACCTTTTGCTACAAGCCTTACCTTGAACCTAGTTGGTTTAATTCCAAGAATACCTTCTTTTTTCTTAAAAACTCATTTGCCTCCTACTGGTTTTACTCCCTTTGGTAATTGTACTAGGTTCTATGTTTTGTTATTCTCGAGAGACTGCATTTCTTCATTCATAGCAATCAACCATTTTGTTGCTTCTTTATTCTGCAATGCCTCTTTGTATAATCGTGGTTCATTGTAATTAATATTCTCTACTACTATCAAAGTATATGTAATAGAATTAATATCAATAATATCAACCCAATCTGCATATCTTAGAGACTTTCTGATTTCTCTTCTTTCTCTCCTTGTTGTTGTACTCTATGGTTCTGATTCCTATACATTCTCGGGTTGTTCTACAAGATTTGTAGTTATCTTCTTTAGATTTTCAATCTAAAACCCTACCTTCTGGTTAGCACCTTAATGTTTAATACCTACAAGATCACCGAGTTCCTCTCTTTGGCTAAACATAGTAGACTCATCAAAAGTAACATCTCTATTAATAATAAATTTCAAAATTTTATTTTTTTAATACACCATAATCTATACCCTTTTAACTTCAGTAACATACCCTAGAAATATATATTTCATTACCCTAGGCCCCAGTTTACCATCATTAACATGAGCATATGCAGGACAACTAAAGATACGTAAGCTAAAATAATCAGAGGGAGAACCAGACCATACCTCTTGAGGAGTTTTAAAATCAATTGCAATTAATGGAGATCTATTCACTAGACAATAGACAATGTTAACTGCCTCAACCCAAAATTGCTTCGAAAGTTTAGCATCAATCACATGCATCGAGTACGCTGTAAAAGTGTTTGGTTCATGCATTCTGCAACTCCATTCTGTTGTGGTGTATGTAGTACAGTATGGTGCCTCATTATACCTTCTTTCTTACAGAATTCATCAAATGGTGTATTACAAATTTTAAATCCATTATCTATTCTAAGTGTCTTGACTAGTTTTCCAATCCAGTTTTCAACCACAGTCTTCCACTCCTTAAACTGTCTAAACACCACATCTTTTGATTTTAGAAAATATACCGTAACTTTTCTAGAGTAGTCATTAATGAAAGTAACAAAATACTTGCATCCTCTATAAGACTCAACCGGAGAAGGACCCCACAAATTTGAATGAATATATTCAAGGATACCTGCATAGGTGTGTTTGTCAGAACTAAACTTAACCATGTTGCTTGCCCATAATACAAGTCTCACAAAATTTTAGTTTTCTTGTTTCTGCCCTATCTAACAATCCTTATTTACTAAATATTGCAAACCCCTTCTAACTCATATGACCCAATCTATGGTGTCATAATTCTGTACAATCATCAAACTGATCTAATGAACGAGAGAACAACATTATTTTCATCACTGAACTTCCCATTAAGGTGTAAATTTCATGCTGCAATTTACCATTTATCATTGTTAGAGAACCTTTTAGAAATTTGGTTTGCTCATCTCTAACAGAATAATCAAGAGTACCAAAGAAATCAATTTTTTTCGTAAGTTAGGAAAACACTAAGCATCAAGTGTTCTAACCATCCCATCATACATCTTAATCTGCATAGAACCACTATGCTCTTGTCATCACCTAATTTTACACTGCCGCTCCACTTCTTAAAGGAAGTAAATAGACTCTTCGAAATTGTCATGTGATAAGATGCACCAGTGTCCATGACCTAAGTATTTGAAAATTTTAAAGTACTAATAGTTAAAACATTATTTCATTCTCCTTCATAAGAACTCTCCTGAACTACAGATGCATTAACATTATTATTTGATTCATTCTTTCTATGTCTCTTTTTTCGTTTTGAGTAATCTTCTCTAATGTGTCCTAATTCTTTACAGTGAAAACACCGAAATCCATCAAACATTGATTTGGAACGTGACTTATTCCTCCTTTTACCATTTCTTTCCTTGCTCTTGCCTCTACTAATAATAAGACCTGTATCTGATCCATCCTCATTAGAATTAGAGACCTTTCACTTCAATTCCTTAGGCTACATAGCATCCCTCACATCACTAATAAAAATATTGTCTCTACTATTCAACATAGTATAAAAAAAATTCTCATACGATTTAGGCAAAGAACATAAAAGAATAATAGCTTGATCCTCATCATCAATCTTAACCCTAACACCTTGCAAGTCTAGGATTATTCGATTAAAATTATCAAGATGATCTTTTACCTGCATATTTTCTGACATTCATAAGGTATACAAACATTATTTCCAATATAATCGATTCGTTAAGAATTTCTTCTAAAACTTACTTTCTAACTTTTTTCATAATCCGCAGCAGTCATTTCTGTTAGCTCGAAGGACATTCTCCTATATTTTAATTTATGACAAATATTGATGTGGACTAACATGTGTAATCAATATGTGATAGGACATGTTTGACTTCAATTCTTTCAATGTGTGCTAATGAGATTGCTAATCAACTCTTGAGTAATGGAATCCAAAAGTAGTTGATCAAGTACCAACTTAAAAGATTGTATACCACAAAATCCTTGAGAAGATTCATAGACTAGGAATTATTGTCAATGTATTAATTGTAAATTTTTATGTCTCTTTACCTTATGATCAGTTTTGTTTTACCTAAAAGCACTTAAAAATGATTTCAAAAGAAAGTGATATTTCTAAATCTGAATTTTTGGTTGCAGTAGTTTTGGATGGACCTCTGAATCCAAAATATCATCCAATGATCTGTAACATTTTTCAAAATATATCTCTTTGTGAAAAGTACTATTTTGAACTCACCTTTTGGACAGACATCTTTTCACTTTGTGAATCCAAAACCCTGAAAATCCTGACAGTAGTAACTAGCCCTTGGGACTTTGAGATTGGCTCTTATATAAGCTTCTAAAACTTGATTTTGAAGCAGATTTTTGTGTTATCTCTCTCAAAAACATTGTTATACTTTAGAATACAAAAATCTTCCTTTTTTTTGTACTTCAAAATGAAATAAAATTGTTCCAAAGGTAAAAGGTATTGGTGCTTAGTTATTTATATTCTACTCAATCTGCGAGCTATCTCTATACTTTTTCTTAAATCCACTTTGTATCAAGGTTAAAGAGGTAAAACTCAGTTGGGATGAGTCTTGATTGTTGTGTTTAAATAGGTTAGGTATAAAACCAAGTGTGGTGATCCTCTTGTGTAAGATTGGTGTTACCTACCACCATTGATTTGGAAAAAAAATTTAGTGAATGGTGTTGAAATCCTTAAGTGAGAACTTAAGGTAGTGGATGTAGATCATTTAAAGATCGAACCACTATAAATCCTTGAGTCTTTTCTTGTGCTGTTTTGATATGACCTTGTGTGGGCTTTTTCTTGGTATTGTGAGTGGTTTAGTTGGTTGTGTGTTCAGCTCAATCAATGAGACCAAAAACAGAGATTCTTCTTGAGACAAAAAGGAGAAAATGAAATAACAACCTACCCTCAATCAAACCCTTGAAGAATTAATCTTCCAAGACCCTTAAGAATAGTAGAAAGTTCTACTATAATCTTACCCCAATATCCTTGAAGCAACAAAGGCAAACAAGAATAAATAGAATAGAAAAAATAGGCACCCAAGTAATGGAATTCAAACAAACCTTAGAAGAACAAAACAACTAAGACCCATTTAAAGAAACCACATTGGATTATCCAAAAGATTTATAGACTCATTTATAAGGAAGACTAACCCTTAAACTTGATCTTGAACAAAATGAACAGGGAGGCTAGGTCCTCTCAAGATTCTCTCTCAAATTTGAATTAAAGTGTGTGAATTGTGTTGTCAAATCACTAAAGGCTCTATTTATACTATTCTAACCCTAGCTAAGTAATCCTTAAGGTTCTATTACAATTTAGGGTCTTAATAAGTCTTTAAAAACACTTAAAATTAGAGCAAATCAGAGAAAATATAAAAAATGCGAGACAGCCGCCAGCTGCCTAGGATGGAGCCAATACCGGCTAGGGCCTTCAAGCTGGCGCTGGTTTGGTTACTTGGGGCTGGTGCCAACTATCCGCTGGAAAGCCTCCTTTGGTCAAGTTTCGACCGCCTTTGTTGTCGGCTTGAATTCTTGTTGGGGTTCTTCTTGGATAGTCATCAAAATGAACTCTTGGCTAGCTTCCTCAACCTTCCAACCCTCTTCCATTCTCAAGTATGATTTTATGAGCAATTGAAAATCCTCTTGAAGCTTCTTGAACCTTGATCTTGTCATCGGTCCTTGTCCTTGCATGGTCACGCCTCCTCCTCCTTGATCTTTACCTCCATGATGGAGTGGAGTCTCATCATCTCTCCCTCCTTGAAAAGGATTCGTCTCCGAATCGTTGCCATCATCTACATTAAAGGGAGAGAGGTCACTAACACTAAAAGTGATGCTAACATGATACTCATCGGGTAAATCTATCTTATAAGCATTATTTCCAACTTTAGCGAGAACTTGAAATTGACCATCCTCCCTTGAATCTAGTTTGCTCCGTCGTTGAGTGGGGAATTTCTCCTTACGAAGGTGCACCCATATCTAATCGCCTGGCTCAAATGACACCTTTGTCCTTCATTGATTGCGCTTATGGGCGATCTTTTCATTGCATTTTGCAATGGTTGTTTTCACCTTCTCATGGAGTGTCTTCACCATTTCCGCCTTCTTAGCTCCATCGAAGTTCAACCGTTCACCTATAGGCAAATGAACCAAATTTAAAGGAGTTAGAGGATTAAAACTATATACAATTTCAAAAGGAGAATAAGAAGTGGAAGAGTGAATAGCCCTATTGTAAGCAAACTCAATGTGTGGCAAGCATTCCTCCAAAATTTTCAAGTTCTTCTTGATTATGGTCCGCAAGAGTTGGGTGAGTGTTTAGTTGACCATTTCCGTTTGTCCGTCCGTTTGGGGATGACAAGTTGTGAAAAATAAGAGATTAGTACGAAGTTTGTTCCATAATACTCTCCAAAAGTGGCTAAGGAATTTAGTATCCCTATCCGAGACAATAGTCCTTGGAATCCCGTGCATTCTCACCACTTCCTTAAAGAATAAATTTGCAATATAGGACGCATCATTAGTCTTGGAATAAGCCATAAAATGAGTCATTTTAGAGAATCGATCAACAATCACAAATATGGAGTTCTTACCCCCTTGGACCTAAGCAATCCTAAGATGAAGTCCATTGAAATATCAACTCAAGGCACATTAGGTGTAGGCAAAAGAGTATAAAGACCATGTGGAAGGGATCTAGACTTTGCTTGCCTACAAATAATGCATTGAGAACAATGTCTCTCCACATCCTTTCTCATTTTTTGCCAAAAGAAATGCTCCTTAAGAATGCCTAAGGTCTTTGCAATGCCTAAATGCCCCATTTGTCCCCTACTATGGGCCTCCCTTTAGCACACAAAGCCTTGCCTCCCTAAATAAGAAACCAAATATTTAGCAAATACACTTTTCTCACAAGTATGGAAAATATCCCTAAACTCCTCATCATCAACATATAAATATTTCACAAGTTCAAAACCAAGAAATTTAGCATCTAAAAAGTTTAGTAGTGCATACCTTCGAGAGAGTGCATCCGCTACCACATTTTTCTTACCATTCTTGTATTGAATGACATATAGAAATGTCCCAATAAACTCCATCCACCTTTCTTCTTGTTCAAATTTTATTGGCTCTTGAGGTGTTTAAGGGTCTCATGATCGGTATGAATAACAAACTCTCTTGGCAAAAGGTAGTGTTGCCAATATTCTAAAATTCTCACTAAGGCAAAAAGCTCTTTGTTATAGGAAGAGTAATTGAGGGCCGCCCCGGACAATTTCTCACTAAAGTATGCAATGAGTTTTCTATCTTGGGTCAAGACCGCACATATTCCCACCCCACTTGTATTACACTCTATCTCAAAGGCTTTCTCAAAGTTAGGAAAAATAAGAATTAGAGCTTAGCTCAATTTGTCTTTGAGGGCTTGAAAGGCTTGTTGTTGGGCTTCCTCCCACCTAAGTCCTACATTTTTCTTTACCACTTTGGTTAGAGGGGCTGCTATAGAAGCTAGTTAGTCTATGGAAGCTACGGACTTGGGTAATAGTGGTAGGGGTTGGCCAATCTTGGATGGCTTTCACTTTTTTCTCATCAACCTCAATCCCTTTGGCACTCACAACATACCCAAGGAATGTAATCCTCTACAAACAAAAAGAGCACTTCTCAAGATTAGCATACAATATCTCCTTTCGGAGGGCAACAAGCACACTTTGAACATGATTCAAATGATCCACATATGATTTGCTATAGATTAATATATCATCAAAGTAAACAATAATAAATTTTTTAATGAATTCCCTCAAAACATAGTGCATTAATCGCATGAAAGTACTAGGAGCATTAGACAATCCAAATGGCACAACAAGTTACTCAAAAAACCCTTATTTGGTTTTAAAAGCCATTTTTCATTCATCCCCTTCTCTTATTCTAATTTAGTGATAACCGAATTTCAAATCAATTTTAGAGAAAATGCATGTACCAAATATCTCATCAAGCAAGTCATCTAACCTAGGAATGGGATAGCGGTATTTTACCATGATGTTGTTAATAGCGCGACAATCAACACACATACGCCATGTCTCATCCTTTTTGGGCATCAAGAGAATCGAAACCACACATGGGCTTAGGCTCTCTCTCACATGTCCCTTCTCAAGCAATGCCTCTACTTGCTTTTGCAACTCCTTGGACTCCTCCGGGTTGCTTCTATATGCCAATCGGTTTGGGATAACGGCTCCGGGTACAAAGTCGATTTGATGCTCAATCCCTCTTATGGGTGATAGTCCTCTGGGCACCTCCTTTGGAAAAACGTCTTTAATTTCTTGAAGAATAGCTGCAATTTCATTAGGTAAGGACAATGTAGAATTATTAGTAGAAACATAAGAACCTTTGCATAAAAGAAGAATAATCGGTTCCTTAACTTCTATAGCCTATATGACCTCACTTTCTTTTGCAAAGTAATTCACTCTTCTTTTATCTCCCCTCTTTTGTCCTTACTTACTCCTATCTTTGATTGTCAAAGGTACTTTTTTTTTCATCCTCTCTCTCAACTCCTTTTCTTTCCTCTCTTGTTCTTTCCTCTCAATTTCTTGTTTTTGCTTAACATCTTGAGCTCCCTTCTTCTTTTCTTTCTCCTTCATGATTCTTTGATCTTTGTTTACCTCACTAGGGGTCATGGGGTGAGGGTAAACTTAGTTCCCTCCTTGAGTAGGGAATATGTATTCTTCCTCCCATCATACTTTACATGCCTATCATATTATTAAGGTCTCCCTAGGAGCAAGTGACCCGCTTGCATGGGTATCACATCACATAGCACCTCATCCTTGTACTTTCCTATCTCAAAAGACACCAAAACTTGTTTTCTCATTTCCCCGCTATCGTTCAACCATTGTAATTTGTAGGGCTTGGGGTATTTAATCCAACTCATGTCCAATTCTTCAACTAAGTTTGCACCAATCACGTTAGTGCAACTCCTATTATCCACAATGACACTACAAGGAGTCTTGTTGATTAGACACCTAGTGTAGAAAATATTCTCTCTTTGTTGGTGATCTTGGTCTTCAATGGCTTGTGAATTCAATGACCTTCTTGTGATTCCCACCAAAGAGTATTCTTAACCAACAACTTCCCCTTCATCACTTTTCTCATCTCCATTTCCCTCTTGGTCTCCTTGGTATCTTTCTCCCTCTTCTTCTTCGTCGGTAGAAATCTCACAATAGAAATTAGTATACATCGTTCTCTTGCTTGGGCACGCATGAGAAGTATGTCCATATCCAAGGTACTTAAAACACTTGATATCCCTATTCCTTTGTGGCGTCTCCATGGCTTTTCCCTTATCCTTGTTCCATCCTTCCCTAGGTTTCTAATCCTTCCTAGGCTTCTAATCCTTTCTAGGTTTTCAAGCCTCCCTTGGTTTGTTGAAATTCCTTTGGAATGGCTTAAGAGCTTCATTCTTCTTAAATGGTACCTTGCTAGTAGTGTTAGGGTTTGGAAGTGGTGATCTAGTGAATGCCCTCCTTTTTAAATGCCTCTCAATCTTTATAGCGGCATGTACCATATCCTCCAATCGATCATAAGGGTGCAATTCTACCAAATTGGCAACTTCCCTATTTAATCCTCCAAAAAACCTTACTCTTGTTGCTCTAGGATCCTCATTGATTTGAGCTCTCATTAACATTACTTCCATTTCTTTATGGTAATCTTCCACACTCTTATTCCCTTACTTGAGTAATTAGAGCCTTTGGTAAAGATCATTGTAGTAATAGTATGGTATAAACCTTACCCTCATCATATCTTTCAACAAATTCCAACTAGCTACTATTTCCACTCCCATTTGTCTCTTTTGTGCACTAACTTACTTCCACCAAACCAAAGTATACTCTGAAAATCCTAAAATAGCCAACCT
Source organism: Voacanga thouarsii (assembly GCA_026120185.1). NCBI lineage: Eukaryota > Viridiplantae > Streptophyta > Magnoliopsida > Gentianales > Apocynaceae > Voacanga > Voacanga thouarsii. The sequence goes on along the minus strand of JANUWF010001102.1, from coordinate 2,433,932 downwards.
CACCTTTGACCTCTCATTATATGTATGATTTTCTAGAAAGATTTTCATCTTGCTTTCCCACTCGAAATAAGCTTCAGGGTCACTCTTGCCATAGCATGTGGGCACTTTCAATTTGATGTGGTTCAACTCCCTCTCTTCATCATTTCCTTCTCTCCTTCCTCCTCTATTACCCCATCCTCTATGGTGTTCCCCAAAGGCCTCAACTTGTTCTCCCTCATACTATTCATCAACTCCCTCAAACTCTCTTTCTAACCCTCTTAAGTTGTTCCCACCATTCCTTTCTTGTCCCCTACCTCATCCTCCTCTTATGCCATATCTTCCCCCTCTCATAGGAGCTTGTTAGAATCCTCCCATAGAGTGCTCATCCCACTCTTCCCCTTGTTAGGTGTTTAACGGAGGAGTATGAGTATCATCATCCCTCATCCTAGGGCTAAGTACTTCAAATTGCTCTTGGCCTCTCATTTGTGCAACGGTAGAAGATTGTCCAAGATGATTTATCAACTCCCTTATTATATTTTGAAATTCACTTTGCATATTCCTCATCATAACTTACAAGTCATTATGCAAAACCTTAGCATCAATTGGTTCTTCTTGAGGTCTACTAGGTCCACTTGGGTTAGGCCTAGAGATCTTTAGATCATGGGCCATGGTGATGGAATATTTATTTACTTATACTTGCAAAACAAAAGAGATTAGGAAGAAAAATAATTCTTCACATCGCTTCCTTGCGTGTTGGCTCTCAAGAATTGATCACTCCACGCTCGTGTTTGCTCTCTTAGGCTCTTTTAGTAATAGGCTCACCCTCTTACCTTTTTCTCAATACTCAAGCCTTCTTATTCAATCCCAATTCTCCCCAATAGCTAAAGATTTAGTCCAACTTAGTAAATTACACAAATCAATGGATTTTTTCAATTAGGAGGTCTTAGGGGAATTTCAACAAACACTTATTGGGCACCTAAAGCAAACAAGTTTTAATCAAGAATTTCAAGAAATGTGTACTCAATCAACATAAGAACAAACACTAGACGTACAAGAAACATTTCTAAGCAAGAAACGAACAAGAATTAGTAAGAACAAGAAACAAGAACAACTAGAACTAGGGTTATGAAGAATAAGATGATCACAAGTGTGCACTAATAAAGCTGAGTTCAATGAGTATGGAATTCAACAATAGAGTGATATACTAAGTCCCAATATCCTAAGGAATGAAAATTAAGAATCAAAGTTTCCAACTATAGCCAATAGCATTCTCATGGAACATTTATCAAACACTTTAGATGCAATCCTGTCACTTAAGAACAACCAACATCTTCACCCAATTTTCACCACAAACACAAGAAAATTTTGTTCCCAATGATTATATTAACATCAAGGAGCAATTTTTCAAAAGAAAAATCAAGATATACCAAAGATTTCATGACCTTTTTTGTGCATGTTTTTGAGTTATGAGATTTTCTCTGTTTTCTTTTTCTTCAACTTTGTATGGCCCATTTTCTTACTTTCAAGCTTTGATTGGAATCAAACTTTTCCTTACTCTGATACCAAACTCTTTGATATAACTTTGTGTGGGCTTTTTCTTGGTGTTGTGAGTGGTTTAGTTGGTTGTATGTTCAGCTCAATCAATGAGACCAAAAACAGAGATTCTTCTTGAGACAAAAAGGAGAAAATAAAATAACAACCTACCCTCTATCAAACCTTTGAAGAACTAGGCTTCAAAGACCCTCAAGAATAGTAGAAAGTTCTATTATAATCTCACCCCAATATCCTTGAAGCAACAAAGGTAAACAAGAACAAATAGAATAGAGAAAATAGGCACCCAAATAATGGAATTCAAACAAACCTTAGAAAAACAAAGCAACTAAGACCCATTTAAAGAAACCACATTGGATTATCCAAAAGATTTATAGACTCATTCATAAAGGGAATTAACCCTTAAGTTTGGTCTTGAACAAGATGAATAAGAAGGCTAGAGCCTCTCAAGATTCTCTCTCAAATTTGAATTAAAGTGTGTGAATTGTGTTGTCAAATCATTAAAGGTTCTATTTATACTACCCTAACCCTAACTAAGTAATCCTTGAGGTTCTATTACAGTTTAAGGCCTTAATAAGTCTTTATAAACACTTAAAATTGGAGAAAATCAGAGAAAATATAAAAAACGTGGCGACTGCCCAGGATAGAGCCGGCACCGGCTAGGGCCCTTAAGCCAGCGCCAATTAGGCTCTGTCTTTGGCTGGTCCGCGCAGAATGAAGCCGTTGTTGGGCAGGTTGAAGCCGGCGCCAGCTGTCCGTTGGAAGGCCTCCTTTGGTCAAGTTTCGTCCGCCTTTGTTGCCGGCTTGAATTCTTGTTAGGGTCCTTCTTGGATAGTCATCAAAATGAACTCTTGGCTAACTTCCTCAACCTTCCAACCATCTTCCATCCTCAAGCTTGGTTTTATGAGCAATTGAAAATCCTCTTAAAGCTTCTTGGACCTAGATCTTGTCATCGGTCCTTATCCTTGCATGGTCATGCCTTCCCCTCATTGATCTTGACTTCCATGATGAAGCGGAGTCTCATCATGTTTGCTTAAATTTCTTCACTGCATTTTCGCTAAACTTCAAATCTTAAATGCTATATCTTTTTCTCAAAAATTAGTGGCTTATTTAAGACTCTTGCATTCAGTAGTAAACCTACAATTGATAGCTCAACTACCCATCTTTCTTTCATACAATTCTCTCTCCATTTTGTACTGATTTAAAAAATTCATGTCTACACTCTTGAAGCAGCGAAGCAACTCTGCCATTTAGTTCACCTTTTCAAAAGACATCAAAATTTTTAATTTGTATTTGTTTGTCATAAATCTTATTCACCCCCCTCTAAGGTTTATCAATTGGTATCAAAACGTTGGTCTACTCTATCTTCGGTTTAACAGCCTTGTAAAAAAGATCCATATGGTAAAAATATCTACTCTGCCTTACATTGAAGGGTCTTAACAAATAGACCTCTTCTGCTTAATGGAAGTAACTACACATTCTGAAAACAATAGAATAAAGATATATGTGTTCTCAATTAATTTTGAGCTGTGAAATCTAATTGAAAAAGAACCATTTATCCCAACTAAAGTTGTTGAAGGTGAAATAGTGCCTAAAGAAAGTGATGAATACAACAGTGATGACAATGCCCAAATGACCTTAAGCTATCAAGCGATGAATATTCTATGTTATGCTCTCGATGCAAATGAATACAACCATGTGAGTGGTTGTGATTCAGCTCATGATACATGGAGACTACTTGAGATCACCTATAAAGGGACTAATCAAGTGAAGAAATCAAATTTAGGACTTTTAGTCCGAGACTATAAACTATTCACTATGAAGCCAAGTGAAAACATAACTGATATGTTCGCTCGATTTACAAATATTATGAACGGACTAAAGGTTTATGGGAAAACTTATTCCCTCAGTGAGCAAAATAGAAAACTGCTTGATACTTTGCCAAAAAGTTGGTAGCAAAAAACTTTGGCTATAGAGGAATCTAAAAACTTAAATAACTTACCAACTGAAGAGCTAATTGGCTCTCTCTTGACCCATGAAATAAAACTCAAAAAGTTTCAAGAACATCATGATGATGATAAAGGGAAATGAAGAACTGCCTTAGCAGTTGATGAAGAAGCCAACAATGATCAAACCGACAATGACAATAGTACTGATTTGGATACAGAAGAGTTGGCTATGGTTACCAAAAAGTTTTAAAAAATGTTCAGAAAAGGTCACTTCAAAAAGGGTAAGAAACTTATCAAAAAGAAGGGACAAACTTCTTCCTTCAAGCCTCAATATTTTGAATGCAAAAGCACGGATCACTTCATCACTGGCTGTTTAATAGCGAAAGAAAATAACGCTAAGCAATTCAAAAAGAAGAAGAAAGACATAAAAATGAAGCAAGGAAAAGGGTTTATTGGGACTTGGGACTAAGCTGAATTCGAGACTGAAGAAAGATATGAATCTGAAAATGAAAAGGCAAACATTTGCTTTATTGCCATGGAGGATAAGGTAAATCCCACTTCTCCAAATTTGATATCCGAATTGCATGATTCTGATTGTGAAAAACTTGATGACCCGAACGAGCTGCTTTTCGACATGTTTCATGAGCTTAAAAAGCTATCTAGAAAAAATAAGGACATGAAAGTAAAAATTGATCCCTTATTAGATGAGAATGGAAAGCTGTTAAATGAAAACAATGATGGAAAACAAGAAACAGGGGAGCATGCTGTACGTTAAAAAAAATTGGAGAAAAATAAAACGCGAGCCTTAAAGGCTATGCCGAAGCATGAAGATCATACATTTGCGTTCCTTAACCCTCCTAGGTTGCGTAGGAACAGATTGAACGGCTGGAATCACCTCGCTTTGCACACTTGAAGGAGCTTCCGGTTGAACACCCTCTAGCCTTCTACTTCGCCTTGTTTGCATTAACGCTTAGCTCTCCAGCTCTCGGGATATTCCTCAGCCTAACCTCTAGTTGGTGAACACTATGGTGAAGAGAAACGATCTCAAAACTCCTTGGTTCTTTCGCTATTGATTAGCCAAGAATAAGAAGAAACCACAGAGGAGGGAGAGGGAAAAACGTTAGCTCCCAGAGAGAAAGAGACGTGAGAGTCTTGTGAGGCTAGGGAAAAAAAATTAGAGTTTTTTTTTTTTTCAAAGAGTTGTTTATAAGTTAGCCTCAACTAGGTCCCTCAATATCTGATAAACATATCCCCGGGATTTCAAAACACCCGGATGTTATCCTGAGAATCAGTTTGGCCTAACCATAAACTCCTCTTGACCGTATCTGGAAAAAACCCTAAGGTCCAAGCTATTGGGCCAAAAAAATATTTATTATTTTTCTTGGACCCAAAAGGCCCAAAATAATAAATATTAATTATTTATTTCCTGGGCTTACATAAGTAACCCAATAAATAATTAATGAGCCCAAATGAACCATAATAATTAATCTTTAATTATTTATTTCTTGGGCCTATATAAATAACCCAATAAATAATTAAACATTATTTATTTCCCCTAGTTTAAGCCCAAGTTAATTTCTTAATTATTCATACTGGACCTAGGCCCTGAATAATTTATTAACTAATTAAACTAGATAATTAATTTCTCTCAACTCCTATTTTATTTATTTATTTATTTTATTCCAATCCAATAATTAATTAGACTTCCTGAATAAAATAAAATAAAATAAAATAAAATAAAATCCTCTTCAACTGAGACCAATTCCTCAACCCATAAGTAGTTAGGACTTACGGGCTATCCCGAGGACCAAAAAGACACATCGCCTTGGCTGTTAAAATGACCAAAATACACCTGCTATATAAATAGCTGTATTTTGCATTTTAAATATTTCCTAATATCACCAAAAGGAAATATTGACCCCAAGGACAATGCTGCATTCGCAAAGTCTCCGACCTACAAGTGAAATGACTAAAATACCCCTCTACACATCGCCGTACATTTAGAGAGGAAGAAGTGTACTAACACCCCCCTAAATGACATCTACCATCCTTAGGCTTCTAGTCCAATGGTCCACGACTTCCTGGAGTGTTTCCGCTTTCTAAGGGAGCTACCATAAAGCAAACATCCAAGTCATATTTCCCAGGGCCCTGGATAATTTAGACTATTCGGACAACCACAAGGGGCGATATAGTGCAGAAACTATCTTGTATAAGTCTATCTTAACTAACTAGTCACACATCCCCAACATGCAAGTATATTGGCCTTACGATAGAACCTCAACTACAGCAAATCAAAGTATATACTTCCAGCTTCGCTAGACCACCAACTCATACTCAAGTCGTAGAGTACTAGTCCACGCTGTAGCGGTAGTAGTCTAGGTTTCTACCATATAGTACTTTGAGAAACCACTATTACAGGTCATGTTCTACGTATTCGAAATACGTTTATGTCATGAAGTGAGTGGACTACCCACTGGCTAAAGGTAAGCTATTCCCCATTTGGAATTCATAACATAATAACCTAAACACGATGAGGTTCACAGTCTCATCAATAGGTTAAGAACAAATGTTTATGTGTTAAATAACTCGTGATCCATACCTTACTGTAAAAGACCACCATTCACATGGATCACTTATTTAAACACAATGGGTCTGTTCCAAACGAAAATCGTGCACAAACAAAAAGTAAATTCACAAACAATTTCTGAAAATAAATTCTTTCATTAAAATATTCGATTTTACATCAGAAACCTAGTCTAAGAGGGCATACAATCCAACAAACAATGTTTTACTTGATTCCAATATATGCTTAAATGTTGAAAATGATGTTGTCCTAAGCATTTTGAATTGTATGTCTCTGGAAAATAAATGTTGGTGTAACAAAGTGCTTTCTTTTGAAATTATGGTCAACAATTTTAATGATATGAAAAATAGAGTTGATGACCTCACCGTATGTATTGAGAAATTCACAAATGGCAAAAATAACTTGAAAAAATTACTCGGTACATAACACATAGTAGGAAATCGAAATGGTTTTGGGTATAGGCATAAAATCAAAACTGAAAATTATAGACCCTACTTTGTAAAAGCTAGCACTTCATATATGATACACAATTGTTGCATATATTGTGAAAAAATCTAAACACAAAGTATTTAAGTGTCATGTTAAAAAAAAAAAGTGAAATTTGATACAAAAATGATTTGGAAGGCAAAAGGAACTATTACTAACCCTTGTAGACCGAAGAAGGTATGTCTATCAAAATTCACTCTTCCATTTTATGTATAGGAACATTTATCAGACCAAATGAGCTCCAAAAAATGATTTTTGGACAGTAGATGCTCGAGGTACATGACTAGAAATGTCGGACTGTTGAAAAGCATTTAAGTTACAAACAATAAATTTGTCACATTAGGAGACAAAAAGAAAGAAAAGATACTTGGTATAGGTAACATTGGTAAGGGATCTTCTACTGTCATCAAACAAGTGCTATTAATTGATGAACTAAAGTACAATCTACTTAGCATCAACTAACTATGTGATAATGGTTACAAAGTTATTTTTGAAAAAGATTCTTGCATCATCATGGATAGTTCCAGCAATAAGACTATTTTTGTTACTAATCGTGTTAGAAATGTATATGCACTTTATCTTGATGGTCTTATAACTCATGATATTAGATGTCTCTCCGTGAATGATGATGATAGCTACTTTTGGCATAGAAGGTTAGGTCATATATCTATCAATTTGCTAAACAAATTATCCTCAAAATATCTTGTTAGAGGACTGCCCAAAATGAGATTTGAAAAAAATCGGGTATGTGATGCTCGCCAATGTGGAAAACAGACTAAAACGTCTTTAAACCCAAAAAAATAATTTCAACATCAAAATCTCTTGAACTCATATACATGGATTTATTTGGACCAATGAGGACTGCTAGTCTTAGTGGTAAGAGGTATGCCTATGTAATTGAAAATGACTTCTTAAGATTCATTCACTTGGACTTTATTTCTTACTAAAAAAGATGAAGCTTTCTCTGAATTTTTAAAACTGCTCAAACATGTCCAAAACTTTCTTAGTTGCAAATTGATTTCAATGAGAAGTGACAATGGTAGAGAATTTCGCAACCATGACTTAATAAAATTATGTGATGAAAGTGGTGTTTCACACAATTTTTCAGCAGCTTAAACACCTCAACAAAATTATGTGGTTGAGAAGAAATATAGAACATTGCAAAAAATGGCAAGATCCATACTTTGTGAAAACTCCTTTCTAAAATACTTTTAAGTTGACGCTATGAACACAACTTGTTACATTATCAATCGTGTCATGCTAAGACCCTTTCTCAGAAAAACTCCCTTTGAACTCATATTTGACAAAGTTCCATCAATTTCCTACTTTAAAGTTTTTTAGTGCAAATGTTTTGTCCGCAATACTCTAGATAATCTTGAAAATTTTGATAGAAAATATGATGAGGTTATATTTCTTGAATATTCTTCCAACAAAAAGACATATAGAATATACAATAAAAGAACTCTACATGTGGAAGAATTTGTACATATTATATTTGATAAATCAAATATATATTTTTCTAGAGATGATGATGATGATGATGATAATGACGATGATGATGATGATGATGATGATATAGGAATAACAAAATAAAAGAGCAGTGAGCATCATAAGGCTTCATCACTTGACATTTATGCTAAAGAAAAGGAATTAGAAGAACAACAAGCGGAAGAAAACAAACAAAGGATTGAAGAGCCCATGAATCAAGACTTGCCAAAAGATTGGAAGTACAAAATTGTCCATCCAAAAGAACAAATCATTGGTGATCTGTAATACCCCACCCAAAACCACCTTTGACTATGGGGAAAAGTCATGCATTGCATAGCATCTTGCATTTTATGTGGTAGCTAGAATAATTTTATTTGCATGGATGCATGTGAATTTTTCTGTTGCTCTTGCATTTGAAGTAATTGATGTGAAATAGTTGTGTTGTTAAAGATTTGGATAAGGGAGATTTGGTCGAAGATTTGGAAGGATGAGTATTGGGGTGGTAAGAACTTCTTGTAGAAAAATTAGTATGGGAGTAGTTTTGGAATAGCGGGGAGGTTGGTGATTTCCTTTGGTGACCCGAGTTCGAATCCTACCTTTTGTGAAGTTAGTTTCTCTTTTTGAAATTCTTTTCTTTAGACCATTTCTTGTCTTGGCCGAAAAAGAACCTAGCTATCCTAGAGAAATTTTAGTATTTTTACTCCAAGGAAATAAGTCTCTATATTTATTTCCTAAATTCAAGGACTTTGATGTGAATAAAGTTCGCCTTTAATTTTCAGCTTGTGTTCCTTAGGATTTTCGAAAAAACCCCTAGCTAGGTGCCACTTTGAAGAATTTCAAGTGGTATAAAACTCTTCTTGATGAATATTAGAGTTAGGGAATATATTAGGGAAAAATCTTATCTTAGCTCTTCAAGAATTCTAGCCATAATCATTTTATTGATTTAATTGTTTTAGAGAAATATTTTAACTAAAGTCTTAGATATTTTCTTTGGGTTTAAACTCCACTTCCATAGGAATAAAACTCTATATTTAACTCCTAAGTTCAAGGATTTTAGATAAGGATAAAGTTTGTTTTATTTTCAACTTTTGTTCCCTTGAATTTTCGGAAATCATAAGCTGGAAAAATTCTGGAAATTTTTCCAGATTTTGTCCGCCACCTTGGAGCACCTTTAGCTCAATCCAAACTCTTCTAGAACTAAAGGAAATCCTATTCAAATCCTTGATAAAATCAGATTTTATTTCAATCCAAATTCAACTAGGATTTTCTTCCTTTTCCTAGCTGAATTTCGACAGCTTTGTATCAACATAAGCTGTCCGAAAATTCCAGCTTCTTAGCTACAATCCAACTCTGTAAATCCTAGCTCAAAACACCTAAATATTCCTCATTAATTCAGGGAACCTTAGCTACACAAAACCAGAATTTTATTCACACAAAAACACTGAAATTCGTCCAGCTTATGCACAGAAAATTCGGTCAGCTTTGTGCAGGATTTTTGGCCAGCTTTGAACTCCTACTCCAACCGAAATTCTGCACACATAACCTACTGAAAAACCCCAGCTGATCAAGCTATTTTCAGCGCCCAAAACCCCCAATTTTCCTCTGGAAAATTCGGTAGAATTACAGCAGCCAAAACAGTCCAAACCTTGCTACACTTGCACAGAATTTTCGCAGCACTTGCACAGGATTTTTTAGTCATCAAAACTCACTCAAACTCTTCCTTGTTTGGTCAAAATTCTGAACACATTCAGCCCTTCCTTTGAGAAGTATTTTAGCCAGCATAAAGGAGCAAAATTGCAGAAAATTTTCCTCCATTAAACTCCCCTAAAATCGGCAGCAAGGAGACGCACGCAAGCCAAAATTTCGCCTTTGCTGTCCAAGAAACCTAAAGCCATTAGGAGTCTATCTAAACCTCACCATATAACCCTAAACCAATCTTCTCCAATTTTAAATCATAGCAACCGTCTACCCTCTCCATTCTACACGAAATTTCAGCAACATCTCTCTGCAAATTTTCAAAAACACAAGAGTTATTCCAAGCAAAAATAGAACACACCTTAAGGTAAGCACAAATCCTCTCAACCTCTTGATGCCGTTTTCTCTAATGATTCTTTTCTCTTTCTTCTACCCTTAAATCATGCCCTATAGAGGCTGATTTCCTCTTCTTCCTTAATTTTCGGTCAAGAGGAGCAAAGGAGGTAGCTTCTCTTTTCTTCTCAAGCGAACTCGGGACGATCACCATAGGAGCATCGAGACCTCATTACCCGGTAGTTGCAAGGTAAGGGAATACCCTCCCTTGATGCCAAAAGTAAAGTTTAATGGTGTTTATTAGCGAGAAAAACATGTGGTCGTAGTATATGATCTTTAGGGATTGAATAGTTTACTTGGAATTAAATAGGGGATTGCGAATTGTTGTGAAAATAAATGGGATTAGAGCATGTTTGAATTAATTGAGACCCTGATCATGATATTATATGGTTTAGATCAGGTGGATAATTGAGGAAAGCCAGCTGTGAATTTATCACGTTTATCTGAGGCATATCAAGTAAGTCCTTGCATAAACTCTTTTATTAAATGTTGTGATGGTAAGTCCTTTTATAAACTGTTTTGTTAAAGGTTGTGATAGCAAGTCCATGTTGTGAAGCTTTGTAAAGCTATTGTTAAACTATATTTGCTTGGGTTGTAAACGTGGATATTTATTCTTTAAACGGTTTTGTCAAACTAACGATTTTAGCAAGAAAACTATTCTTTTTCTTAAATTTTTAGAAATCTCTTTTAAAGAAAATCACATTTTACAAAGCCAAGATTTGAAAATATTTTGAATCAGGAATTGACGGATATGTTCGTTGAGTACTCAATAAGGGTAGGCTAACAATACTAGTCTTGGAGGGCTAGCGTAAGTCTTCTGGCAGGAGGCCACCTCCAGAAGATGAACTCTGCTTGAAAAGGCGACAGTGTTGGTTGGTCAGGCCAGTCCGAGCTAGCATGTGTACTTGGTATGGTATCACTTACATTCCCGGCGTGGACACCTGGATGGTTTTGTTGGGTGTAGAGATGGAGGAGTATCTCACCCAGTGAGCTGTACACTCACCTTGATCAGAACGCCCAACGTGCGGTACTCTGGTCCGGACAAGGTGCACAAAGTGTAGTGCCTTGGCCAATTTGTTCTCATGGACCCAACATGTGGTGACATGATTTTTATCCGAGTGGAGGATTTATTTTGTACAAAGTGTGACAATGAGAAAAACCCACTCTTTGCGAAAAGAGATTGTTATGACTTGCCAAATTATTTCTACAAATGTTTTACACTTTACATACACGAACTATTTAAAACACCATGTGCACACACAGGACTTACTGAGATTTATTCTCACACCATTTTACATCATGTTTTCAGGGGATAGACTGTGCTGAGTCAGTGGGGCATGTAATAGTTGAAGCTTTTGCTATTTTCTCTATCCGTTCTAGGAGACATTTGTTGCTTATGCTTCTAAACAATATTTTGTTTTATTCTGTTTTGCTCCAAGTTAAGCCTGATGTAATAAGAGTATTTCTTTATTTATCTAAGTTGATCCTTTTGGAGATTGCCTTTATATTTTATACCTCGTTCTAAAGACCCCTTGTCCTACGGGACGGGGTGACATCCCTGCCCTTTTAGGGTACGTAGTCGTGGGGTGTTACATGATCCTAGCTGCAAAGTCAAAACTAGACAGTATTTTGTTGATAATTTTGCTCTACTTTCCAGTAAAGAACCAAATTGTATTGATGCAGCCTTACATGATAAATTTTAAATTATGGCCATGCAAGAAAAGCTGAACCAATTTGAAAGAAATCAAGTTTGGAAGCTTAATCCAAAACCACTTAACCATCTCGTAACTGGTACCAAATAGGTTGTCAAAAAGAAACTTGATGAGTATGGTATTTTTATTAGAAATAAAGTTAAATTAGTTGTCCAATGATTCAATCAAGAAGATGGCATTGATTATAATGAAACTATTGCTCCCGTTGCTCAATCAGAATGAATAAGAATGTTGCTTGCATTTGAATCTTTCAAGATTTTATACTCTACTAAATGGATGTCAAAAGTTCCTTCTTAAATGGTTTTATTAAAGAAAAAGTATATGTGGAGCAATATCCTGATTTTACTCATGAACGTTTTTCAAACCATATTTTTAAACTTTCCAAAGCCCTATATGGTTTAAAACAAACTCCAAGAGCATGGTATGAAATGTTTAGTAGTTTTTTTCTTTCAAAAGGATTTTCAAGAGACTTAATTGACACCACATTATTTATTAAATTTGAAAATTCTGATGATATCTTCATTGTGCAAATATATGTTGATGATATTATTTTTGGAACTACTAATGATTCCTTATGCAAAAAATTTTCCAAAACAATATAGCAAGAGTTTGAGATGAGCATGATGAGAGAACTTAATTTCTTCATCGGTCTTCAAATCAAGCAAACCAAAGATGAAATCTTCTTAAATCAAGCCAAGTATGTCAAGAAACTGCTTAAAAGGTTTTGTAAGACTAAAATAAAAAAAATAAGTACACCTATGAGCACATCGTTAAAGTTTGATAAAGATAAAAAAGATAAGAAAGTGGATGAATCAAAATATAGAAGTATGATCGAAAGTTTCCTTTATCTTTCTGCTAGCCGACCTAACATTATGTTCTCAATGTGTTTTTGTGCTTGATTTCAATCATGTCCAAAGGAATCTCATCTATGTATCATAAAACGTATCCTTAAATACTTAATTGGAACATATGACTATGGCTTATGGTATCCCCGATCTAATTCATTTGATCTTATAGGATATATGAATGTCGACTATGTTAGGTGCAAAGTTTAGAGAAAAAGCACTAGTGTATACTGTCAGTTTCTTGGACAGTCTCTTGTCGTTTGGTATAACAATAAGCAAACTTGTGTATCTCTCTCAACAACTAAGGCAGAATGCATTGTTGTAAGGAGTTGTTGTGCACAAATTTGTGGATGAGAAATACTTTGCTTGACTTTGGTTTAAATTTTAATTATGTGCCTATCTTATGTGATAATACTAGTGCTATCAATCTGACCAAGAATCCTATCCAGCATTTTAGAACTAAGCACATTGAAATTAAGCATAATTTATTAGAGATCATATGCTTAAGGTGATGTATGTGTGGAATATATTCCAACTAATGAACAGCTTGCAGATACTTTCACTAAACCTCTTGCCAAAGATAGATTTAATCATTTGTGAAGAGGTTTGGGAATTATCAAAATTATGTAACTAACAATTTTGCCAAGGATTTGTTTATTCATTTTTGTAAAATTTCTGAAGATACACACTTTCGGATGGTGATTTTGGACGCAATATCTGAGAAAACATAAATCCAAAATCCACTTGATAAAATTTCTCTTGATCAGCTTTTAAACGAACGAATTTGAACTTAGTCTAAGTCCAAAATAGCAGTAGCCCAAAATCATGTAAAGCCCAATATTTTTTAAAATTTAGATGAAAAAACGTATGAGTCTAGAACACACTTTTCAAATTTTCAAAATAATCACGCTTTTCAAAAAGTTTCACCCTATCTCTGATAAAATCTCTATTGAGAGTACTTGATTGTACTTATCTACTCGAGAACCTAGGAAATTACAAAAATAGTTACTTTTCTCTCTCCTTGAAATCTAAAACCGCCATTGATCTCCTTGTTTCTCTCTCACTTCATATCTTCACCCACTCCACTGAAACAAAAATCTCTTATCTTCTTCTGGCCTTTGCCATGGCAAAACTACCAAAATTTGACAAGGGACGCAAATTAAAGACAAAGAAGAACTCAAAAGCCAAAAAAATGGTGAAAACAAAGTCTGTTGTCGAAACCTAATCCGCTATCAAACAAAAAGGCAAGAAGATCGTTGCTGAAGAAACAGAATTGCAGTCTGACTTAACACAAGAGCTTCCCGTACAGGAAAGCTATGAGACACAAGTACCTCGATTTCTTAATTTCAAATATGAATCTAAATTTAATGATTGGCTATCGAGAAAAAGACTGTTATCTCTGGATATCGTGTTAATGCTGAGGCTTTTTTAAATTTTGTTGATATCTTAAATATATTTGAGACACTTGCTTGAGGAGCTTTGCTATCGATAAATGAAAAATTGTACACCACACTAGTTTGGAAATTTTATTCCAACTTGAGAAAAGGAATTCTTGAGGAGACTGGAAGAGGATTTATGGTTCAATGGTACACTTCTAGAATAGGCTGTGTAAACATGGAATTTGACCATAAGACGTTGAATCGAATTTTTGGACTCAAAGATGGAGGAATCCAGTTTTTTGAAATGAACAAATTTTTGGAAGAATCGAACCTATTTGATTTAGGAAGGTTTGAAGCGAAGTTTACTGGAGGAAGGAGTTTTAAAAATTCAAATGACCGAAATCTGAAGTGACTAAATGGTTTTGGAAGAATTCTACACCATATGGTGTCTACCATAGTGGCACCAAGCTTTGGGCATAAAACATCCGTGAGTATCATGCAAATAATACTAATGTTGGCCCTATCAGAAAGAAGACAGATCAGTTTTGATTTTCTAGCTGTGAAGTTGATGCTTTGATCGCGAAACGCTGCTAACAAGGTCCTACCTTATGAAAATCTATTAACAAAGGTTTTCAAATACTTCAACGTGAATCTCAGTGCAAGTACCCCTAGACATCTTAAGATTATTGTCTATAGCACAGAGTCTTTTGAAAAAATGGGGTTTGTACAAGTGAACAATCAATGGGTTTTGCTTAGAGATGTGTCAGACGAGTAAAGGGAAAAGCTTATCAAAATTAAGGCCGACAGAAAGAAGACTGCACCTGCTGCATCAACGGAAACAAAAAGGAAGGCTAAAATAGCGGAGGAATCTTCAAATAAAGGCAAGCAAAGGATTGAGGAAACTTGACTGACTCAAAGCATCTTGAATGCTTTAAATACTTTGGCTGAAAATTTTGATGGATTTAGTATAGAAGTTAAGATGAAACTGCAAAACTTGGGAAGTCGGCTGAGTAATGTGGAGGGAAAGAAAGAAGACCAGACTACTGGTGTCTTTGAAGAACAAACCATTCCACGTCAGCACAAAGATGAGCCTACAAAGATTCTGGATGCTGAGAAATCTGGATTTTGAATGTAGGGTATCTCATGCAAAACCTAATTTGCGCAGTGAAAAATTTGAGATACCAAAAATACAGAATCCACAAGGTGTGAATAATAGAAAAATAAGAATAGTAATATACCTTCTCTGTGCAGTGCCATAAAACAAAATTTTCAGTCAAATACTGAGGCACGATCCAAAATCCGATAGCAACCTCTTAAGAACAGCTTCTCAATGTGGATGGTTCAACACCGCGCAGATGTTTTGCCACTTTAATCTCAATATAAGATTGACTCTGATAGTATTCACACGAGGTATGCTCTCAATGAAACCAAAAATTTCTCTGGTAGGAAAATTTCTTTGCGGTTAGGGTAACTACTGGAGAAGAGAAGAAAACCCGTGTGTATCAAAGTCAGAGAGAACAATTTTTCTCTATGTGTTTTTAAAATACAACAACCACAACATATTTTAAGGAAAAATCCCAGAAAAAACACTGATACAACGCTCTGTGAATTCTAATCAAATTAGAATTCATTAAATTGTAATTAAAACCAATAAGTTATCACAATTACAATTTAGCTCAGAAATTATAACTAATTATAATTTGATCATACTAACTTCTATTTCTCACAATTAACCTTACAATATTATCAAATAACATCGTACTTAATCCTCTATTATATGAAACCTATTAGGTTTCTCAGTCAATTGGTAGTGAATATGAATTAATCCAAACGTCTTTGAGATAAATAATCCTTAATAATTTAGAATTAACCTATTAATTCTAATTATGATTGGTTTATTAATTCGTCAATTAATAAACCCACACTAAACAGATCATAAGCAGTATCTAATAACACATCATGACCACCCAATAGTTTAGGAAGCCAAGTGGATTGATATAAACCTTTCAATAACAAAATACAATACAATAAACTCCTTTCACCATACAATATTTCATTCGGTTTGAAGTACGGAATTTGTGTCAACTCCTTCCAGAATAAATATTAATTTTGGCCCCGAATATATTAATACTTGACCAGGAATCCACTACTCTACATGTGTATCAATTGAAACTGTTTCACAATGACCTTGTCCAAGGATTTCACGAGTAGTAATTCTAACAAGTGGCCGTGAGATATTCACCCCTACTATTAGGAGTGGTAAATCTTTTATTGACCCTCCCAACTACTTTCGTTTACCTCACATTGTACGCATTATCCATCCCATAGGCGGCCCTCGATCTGGCTCCAAAAATTGGAATCAAAGTACAATGCTCAACAAACAAAGTATCTTGGAGATCTCAAATCTAAGGATATTTGTACGTTTGCTATAACGAGATTTTATCACTGACACTAAAGAGTTACCTATGCGATTATCTTATAGCTAAGTCATCTAATGTACTTGTTCTAGTAACAAGTATCCATGTGTTAACTTTGAGTATCTCAATACTCACGGATATGAGAACCACCACCTGATCAAATCAGAAAATTTACGTGCTAGTCTTAACGCATTAATGATGTTATATCTCATTAATGCTATGACTAGAGATAATTTTAAATACTAACACTATACAGTGTAGTAGGAATCTCACATCACGATCATTATCATGATTTCTTAACACATTATTGTACTAAGGATTTTATCTAATAGTTATTTTATATGAAAGTAAACTAAACAAACTTAAAGATAAATAATGCATTGTATGATAAAACAAATATGTCATATACAAAGTACAAATGATTGCCTCTAGGGCACAACACTAACACTGGATTCTGGATACAAAAATGAGCCTAAAATTGAGAAAGCTGCCACTGAAGAAGTTCCAACTCCACCCGCTACAACACCCACGGTTGAACATATTCCATCCCAACTAGTTGAAATGATGCCTGTTGCACCATCGGTTGATCCAGCTACCGCTACAATTGACAAACCAATTCCATTGAGTAGCTCCTCGAGGCGTAGAGTGAAATATGTGGTCGTCAAGAGAAAGTCGAACAGAATTATTAGACAACACTCCAAGAAGGGTGCTAGCTCCAAGCCAGAGAATATTTACATTTCCTGATTTGCCCTTAATGCTTACTGCTTGCTGACTTCCGATGCACCATTTACTCTAAAGAACAATTTTATATGCTTTCTATTTTATATATTCTGCATGAACAATTTTACTTCTACACTGACAATCCTGCTTAATTCCTTACTCTTTTTTATTGATGCAAAAGGGAGAGAAAATGAATTGTGATTATGACTTGGTGATTATAAATTAGATTGTGATTATGACCTAGTGATTATGAATTGGATTATGGTTATGACTTGGGTTATATAGGCTATGATATTGTGACTTGGTGACTATTGTGATTATGAATTAGATTTTGATTATGACCTGGTGATTATGAATTGGATTGTGGTTATGACTTGGTGATTATGACTTGGGTTATATGGACTGTGATATTGTGATTTTTTGTCTCATTTTGTTGTGATTTGGTTATTTCTCTCATTGTATTTATCCTCATAAATATGGATTGAGAACCTGAAATCTGTTTTGTGTCTTAGCACTGTCAAAAGTGATTATGTGATTATGATAATGGATGTGATGCACATTATGCTAAATATTCAGATGATGAGGACATTTATACTTATGAAATCTGTGTTGTTTCTTTTTAGTTGCACAGAAATTCTTTGTGTTGAAATTTCTTGAGAAAACTGGGTTCGGTAGAAAACCATTGGTCTATCCTTGTGAAAATTCTCTTTTACCCAGAATAAACACAGGGGGAGTTTTGGATCTTCAATTTATCAATCTAAAACACCACTCCAAAACTACTTTGATAAGAAGTGATTTTCTGTCTTATTTTATCCTGTTTTAGATGTACGATTTGGAAGTCCAAAATCTCAAATCCCAATTAGTTTTCAATGCACTTCATTATTAGTATCCCCTATCTACTGTTTATATATGCACATACATAGGGGGAGTATTGTTGTTGATAGTTTATCTTCTACTCCTCTTCATGTAAATACGTACATTTTTTTGTGTGTGGCCATTATTTGGCTATTTCTATAAGAAATAGTCCTATTTATGAAAGAAATGAGGATAAGGAGGTTGGTTGGATCATAAGCTCATTAAGCCCTGTTTATGAGACCATGTTTAATTTTCTTTACCTTAAACTCATAAGCACTCTTTGAGTCTTATCATAAGAGAATGAATTTCAGATTAAATATATTCTTATTTCTCTCGGTCTAATATGTCCATACTGTCTATATTATTTTTTTGTGTCACAATTCCATCAAGTTTGTCATCACTCAAAAGGGGAGAGATTGTTAACTCGAAGGGCATTCTCCTATATTTTGATTTTTGACAAATATTGATGTAGACTAACATATGTAATCTATATGTGATAGGACATATTTGACTTCAATTCTTCCAAGGTGTGCTAATGAGACTGCTAAGCAACTTTTGAGCCCTGGAATCCAAGAGTGGCTGATCAAGTACCAACTCAAGAAATTGCATATCAAGAAGTTCTTGAGAAGATTCATAGATTAGGAATTGTTATCAAGGTATTAATTGTAAATTCCTATATCTCTTTTCCTTATGATCAGTTTTGTTTTACCTAGAAGCACTCAAAAATAATTTCAAAAGAAAATGATATTTCTAAATCTGAATTTTTGGTTGAAGTGGTTTGGATGGACCTTTGAGTCTAAAACATTATCCAATGATCTGTAACATTTTTCAAAATATATCTCTTTGTGAAAAGTATTATTTTAGACTCACATTTTGGACAGACATTTTTCCACTTTGTGAATCCAAAACCCTGAAAATCCTAACAGTAGTAACTAGTTGTTGGGACTTCGGGATTAGCTCTTATATAAGCTTCTAAAATTCGATTTTGAAGCAGATTTTTGTGCTATCTCTCTAAAAAAACATTCTTATACTTTAGAATATAAAAATTTCCTTTTTTATTTTTGCTTCAAAATGAAATAAAATTGTTCTAAAGGTAAAAGGTATTGGTGCTTAGTTGTTCATATTCTGCTCAATCTATGAGTTATCTCTGTACTCTTTTTTAAATCCTCTTTGTATCAAGGTTAAAAAGGTAAAATCTCATTGGGGTGAGCCTTGATTGTTGTGTTTAAAGAGGTTATGTATAAAACCAAGTGTGGTAATTCTCTTGTGTAAGATTGGTGTTGCCTACCACTATTTATTTGGAAAAAGGTGTTAGTGAGTGGCATTAAAATCCTTAAGTGAGAACTTAAGGTAGTAGATGTAGATCATTTAAGGATAGAACCACTATAAATCCTTGAGTCTTTTCTTGTACTGTTTGTCTAAAATTCTTCACTGCATTTTTACTAAACTTCAAATCTTAAATGCTGTATCTTTTTCTCTAAAATTAGTTATTTAAGACTCTTGCATTCAGTAGTAAACTTGCCCTTGATAGCTTAACTACCCATCTTTATTTCATACCATACTCACTCTATTTTGTACTGATTTAAAAGATCTCTGTCTACACTCTTGAGGCAGCGAAGCAACTCTGCCATTCAATTCACCTTTCTCAAAAGAGTCTGTATCTTTACCTTCCATAAAGTGAAATAATTTGATTTATCAAATTTATCAATATCAAATTTATGAGATATCATCTTAATCAACAAACAAAACCCTATATACCTAAATTTGAACAAAGAATTCTAGGTAATCAAGCTCTGATACCACTTTTTATAGAGAACATCAATAATCGAAAGAAATAAAAGTAAGAAAAATTAAAGGATTTACGTAGTTTGGTCAATGTGACCTGCGTCCATAAGCAATGAGAGAGATTTCTTATTTATTTCTGGAGAACTATTATAGAGAAAGTTTAATCTTACAATCCCTAAAATTACATATTTATAGAAAATATATGTTACCATACTACGGCCAAGTCCGAAGCCTACCACAATAATTCAAGACAACTAACACAAATGCAATTCAATCAAAAGCACGAGTAAGGAAATATAAGACATAATGCAGTTATGACTACTCACAACCTAACTTTGAACTTTGTCATTAAAGAACAAAGAATTACAAGAGTATAAGATTACAAAAGTCAACTCTTAGCCACTCAAACTTCCAGTCTAACTTAAAATTTTGCAATGCCTAATCTACACTCTTGTATACCTCAACCCTTTACAAGTGCTTCCTACTCTTTTGATGTATACAATGATTCCTCCATAGTGTCTCCCCCTTTTCTAGACTCTCTAGAGTTTATAAGTATTCTCTCTCACTCCCTCATTATGCGTGTGATGAGTATCCACTCCTATGGTTTGTTGTTTACAAATAAATGCTAGAGACTATATATAGAGCTCTACCAAAAAAGTTCCACAATGATTAAGAGATTGACTCTTATTCAAACACACTTGCTTCGAACTTATCACATAAGTCTCGGGAAGGTCTTCCACCATCAGATTGATCTCAGCAGATAATATTATATCTCTCTAAAAGCTTTATCCTTCTAGAAATTCTATCCATATCTCTACAAGACAAGAACACACACTTGGTCACATTGAAGACTCTCTATGGAGATACGATATCTTTATCATATCATGGGCCAATTTGTGCACCACATACTAGTCTTTCAGTTCATTTAAAGCATCTGGCTCAAATACACTACATTTGGCCTATATTCACCTAGTTAAGTCCATCTATATCGTGCAACCCTCAGTCATCTTTCAAACGGGTCTGTACTTGGTCTCGAGTCACTATGCTTGATTGCTTTACTCACATAGCCAACTTATGTATTCCAATACCAACACATACTAATATGTCCTCAACATATCTTCCGGAGCCATTCATCAAAGTGTCTAGTACCAACAACCTGTAGCTAACCACCATTAGTCTATATTGCATCTATATGTTGGCTTTAGTCATTGGCAATTTGACATAAGAACGATCCAAGCAGTATCCTGCACACTACACAACTGAAATTAAGGGGCTAATGCTTAGGGAAATAATCCAAATATACCCTTATTGCTAGGGCTTCTTCTGGTGAGCTTACAAAGTTCATGCAAGATATCACAATAGTGGTGAAGAAATGTTCACGATAAACTTAAAGATAAGCCATTCCTTATTGTTTTCATGTCTTTGGATTGATAAATTATTTGTTTGATGTTATTGTTAATAGATGATTATTGCAGTTGGCCCAACTTCATTTAGAATTACATGGTTGTATGTTGCAGTTCAGATTAATGTGCTACTTAGTCTGAAAAAAGCTTGTATTTTGGTTTCCTTACTACGCCATTGGCATAGACTAGATCTAGTCACAGAACTGTAAACCAATTTTGTCATATTTCTTCGATATTATATATTTGCATCAGAAATCTTCCTCTAGGCTGATCAGTTGTCTCTTGGCTCTTTCGATGTCACTGTTCAAATTTCATGGCCTTCAAATGAAATACATAGTTTTTTAAGAACATTAGGCAAGATATTATGGTAACGTGCACGTGCACTGATTACTTTAGGTACTTGTATCACGTACAGAGAGAGTTGTATAATAAATATTATGTATCTACACGTAGTACAAGTATCGAAAGCATCACTACACGTGTCCAGGTGCAAGCAAGAATTTCCCAGATATTATTCCTTCTATTCTAATAAAATTGACTTACTTATCATGATAAATTGTTTCAAAAAAATTGACATTTTTTTATCAAAAAAAGTTTTTAATATATTATATATTATAAAATAATCAATATATTTCTCATATGTTTAAATTTGACATAAATATTTTGAAACTCACATATTTTTTATTTTTATTATACATATTATTATAATATTATAATTTTTATTTTTATATAAATTTTTGTGTCAAATTAATTATTGTTAACTAAGTTTGGACAGAGGGAATAGTTCATTAGATGGGCACTGGCAAGGCAAGCCTTGTCAGAAATTGCCTAGTGCGCAAGAACACAGAAGTGAGGCGGAAGAACTTTCAGCAAAGCTTCCTGCATGCTTCCAGCCTCTTGGTGTTAGTTTAATGGTATTTTCCCTCCAATAATGCCTAGGTTTCATTGTCTTCTTTTCTTGGAATTCATAAGACTACATTATCTAATGACAATTGAATCAATCTTAAGAAGAGTAACGCAATAGGTTATCTTCTACTTTTATATGGGGGTGGAATACCTTATCTTAATAAAATAATAAATTAATTTTCTAAAAATAAATAATAATGTAAGAGTCCGGCTTTACATTTATATGTTTGGACAAGTCAAGTTCAAGATCAAAAATATTTATTTTGAGTTTTAGTGGTATTGGAATTTAGCCAAACTCGACTAACTCGAATTAACGAGCCTATTAAGCAGGTTTTTTGGATGTGGAAGTTTTGGGGATTTTAAACCATAGCAGTAAAAAGTGAAAGTCAGTGGAGATAGACAAAGCGGGAATAGCTCCTCTCTAGTTTTTATAAAACTGGAAATCTTTCAGTATTTTAATTACGTCAAAACATATCAATTAATAATAATTTGTATTGTTATAATTTATTCATAACCCTTTATTTTTTTTTCTCTCTTCTGTTTCGAGTCTTGTTTTAATTTTAACCGTCAAACACAATTACTATTAGGATGGTGTATTTATCAATGTTTTCAGAACCGGTCATCGAATCGAAAAATTTACTAATTCACAATTTAATTGTCCAATTATAATTAAATCGTAATTGAACCAATAATATTATAATTTAAAAATTAAAAATACAATTATTTTTTAAAAATTTTTGTTCAATAATATAGTGTAATTTAAGTCCAAAAAGACATAAACATTCAAATCCATGATTAAAAGTAGTCATTTTTAATTTATAATTAACAATCTGACACACAACAAAATTTAAAGTAGTTTATTGAATTATATAATTTAATTTACCCCCCAAAATTATAAAACTTGACCCAATTTTTTTTTAAAACAACATGACCAGTTCAATGTTGGACCGGTCAGTCCAACACGGCTTGATGAAAATGGCACGATTTTGAGAAAAATTGGCTGGAAGGCTGGGATCAGACCAGCAGTAGCACCGGTCCACGATCGGATCGACTGGTTCGATCCGGTCCTAAAAACCATGGTATTTACATATGACCAGTATTATTAAAACTTAAGAGAAACCTTACCTAGAGAAAGCAAAGACAAGTTTCTATTTTTTTTTAAATATATTTTTTTGATGGCGAATCTAATTATGCCAAGTATTTTCTTGTGAAAATACACACATTTTTGCATTATTGCCAGAAATATTAGAGTTATTAATAAATTCAACGTTCACGAACAAAAGTTCAAGTTGGACCGGTGCTGATTCAATTAGTAATTGATTCGACTTCAAAGATAGAATTTAATTCGATCATTAATCGATCGAATTCGCCCTTATTCAAATTCATTAAATTATTAAATAAAATATTAATAATCTTATATAATTTATTTTTCTTTACAATTCCTAATATTACTATTATTATATATAAGTTAAATTAAAATTTGATATTAATAGTGCTTATTTAAATTGTTTAGTCTTGATTTTTAAAGATTTTTTATTTATTTTTAATAAAATTTCAGGATAAAAAATGAAATAAGCAGATTTGAATCCAAATAATTCAAATATAAATACTAGCCAATTTCTTCGAATTCAACTTGAAGGAACAACCATTATTGTTAAACAATAATGGAATGAAGTCAAATGCGAACTCATGGTCAATATTCAATTATAATGGAACTTGAACTTAAAAATATGATTCTCAATTTATTCATATTCAATTATAACTTTATATATTGTATTATTCTCCCATTGAAAATTAAATATTCATATTTTAATATTAACAAGTTTGAAAATAAATATCCACTTTATTACAATAAATATATTCTTCTGTTAAACTTTCACAATTAATACAATTTAAGAGACCCACTAACCAATACATCCCACCACTAATCTTTTCTACTCCATTCAGTCTGTCCCTATTAATCTGTCACAATTGAAAATTTGCAATGTCCCTTTTTATCTATCATATAAGTTGTAGTATGACTAGTATCCCTTTTATCTATCATATTAGAAAAATTTAGGTAACATTAATATTAATTTTACTCTGTTATACTATTATATTAAATAATTTTGGGATTAAAATATAGTAACTTTAGAGAGAATAGAAAAAAAAAATTTGAAAAAAAAAATAGCTATGGGAAATATTAAATCTATCGGTAATTTTAGAATGTATAAACAAAGTTATATATATTTGAGAAACTAATTAATTTTTCTTAAAATGTGAAAAATAGTTAAAAATATGACAGATAAATAGAGAAGAATGAAGTAATCTAAATGTGTATTCTAATTGTGATGAAGGGAGTGATTTGTCTTTACAAATTTTTTATGCTTTTTTTTTTGTTTTTTAATCTTTTAAAAAAAATTTAATTAATGGTTTAGATTTAATGGAAGATATTCACTTTTTATGAATGATGATTCAAATCTCACCATTTTTTTTAGATAACTTTTTGGATGATCAAGATCTGTTTGGTCGTCATATCTAATTTAGTCATTTTACAGTATTTTTAATTTTTTCTTTTTATTTTTTATTCTTTAATTTTGTAATTGTTGGCTTCCTTATTGATTTCCATTGGATGTCTTTTCCTAACTCTTTACCCTTGTTGGTCTTAAATTTGTCGTAGACTTGAAGCCACACCTGTTGGTCTTCATATCTTCTGGTATCAGGAATACCTATATTCGCAGATTACCCTTTCCGATGGATGTCCTTTCCAATTTTTTTTACACCTGTTGGCCTTAGATTTGTCTCAGACATGTTGCTACACCTGTTGGTCTTTAGATCGGCCGGTAGTAGCAATACCGACATCACCTCTTGGTCTTCAGAGTTACCGGTTGCACTTTACAGTCCGAGGCTATGGAGAAAGTCACTAACACAAACTCCTCATGTTCATGCTGACCTTCAAGATAGTTACACTGTCGGAAAAGGCGGAGTCTTTGTTGGGAATTAAAGCTGGGGTTCGCTTTTTATGGTAATTCTTTTTGCGAGGGATTGTGCTTCTTTTATTCATCATTTATTTCAAGATTTAAGTTTTTGCTTTTAGATGTGATTTTATCAGCATCTGGAAGTCTCTATGTGAACTTGCATCATTTGCTTAGTATACTTGTCTTTGTTTGGCAGTCGGGTTTTTGTTGGGGATGTTGTTGTCCTTAAGGGGTAAATTCAGATAACTATCGTGTCCGGAGGCTAGCAGTGATTGAAGGGGATGAGATGGTATCTACTGATGAAAAGGATGAGCCTTTTGTTCTTGAAAAAGATCAGTGCTGGGTGGTGGTTGAAATGAAAACATAAAGCCCAAGGTACATACCATTCTCCCTTTTGGCAGTTTGAACACGTTTGCCCTTTGTTACTTTTAGATCATTTGTTTTTTCTCAATAGTCTAGGTTCATCTAGGGAGTTGTAGAGAGTTGATTTAATTTGTTTAATAATGAAGCACGCAAAAGAAATGGTAATAAGTGGTTAGCATTTTTGCCACTCACAAGCATTACTCCCTACAAGTTTTACATGTTAAAAGGATTATATACTCTATTGTATATGATCCTGTAGAACTACATTTTCCCAAGAGGAACTCCAGAAAGCAACATTTTAGAGGATGGGTACTTTTGGGATCTATAGAAAAAATTATATGCTCTGGCTCATGATTTACTGAACCAAGAAATGTCATCAATTTTATCTTTCAAGAATTAGAGTATGCTAATTGTATGTGCAATGTCTGAATTGACTGACTGAAGCCCTTTATTTTTGCTTGCACAGCTATCGTAAAGTATGAACATGGTTGCTCCTATGAGCAGATGTCTCTAAATGCTTGTGGAGTAGTATGAACCAGAATGAAGATATTTCCTTCTTATTTGAAGATGAATTTACTCCAGTTAAGGCTTGTGGAGACTTAGGTGACTATGTGAATATTTTCGGTAAACATTCACTTTCAAGAAATAGCACTTCTAATTTTCTGTGCTTTATTTGATCGTCAGGCTTAAAGAAATAATAATGTGATTTGAATCACTGGACTGCAAAAGAACAGGCAAGGAATTAGATAAATGTGGTGAGCATTCTTCTCAAAGTAAAGAGACATCGGCTACATTTCAACCTCAAAATTTTGGATGGCCCCCGTAGCAATGAAGAAACATCATCAATAAATCTAAGATTAAAGGTAGTAATGACTCAAAATGTCATGGCTCTTGAAAATTGTAACACCTCCAACCTACGTTGGAAAAAACCAATGAGAGATGTATGTTAGCTGTAAACCAAAATATTTACAACACCAAAGAAGGGGAAAGCATAAGAAAATGATGCCTAAAGAACCAGCGGAGTGAGAGAAATCAACAAAAAATAGGGGGAAAAAGGGGAGAACAAAAGATGAGATAAGCTTAATTAGATTTGCAGCAAGATACAGGATGCCATGTTTTCTAGGAAAGTTACTTAATCTGTCGAGTTAAGTTTCAGAATTCACCAAAACGATGAAGAAGAAAAAGTGCCTTAATGAGCTTAGCTTCAACTAGCTGCTTGATGTTACCATGAATGGAATGAATTCTTCTCTGCACAAGTTGATGTCTAGAAAATGAAGCAAAAACAAAAACATTTGATGAAATGAACAGATTATATATAGCGGGCAAAGAAGTGATTAATTAGAAAATGAAATGCAAAATAGCAAAGCAGTCAATATCTCTAAAATGCATTAGCTCTTTTCCTTTCTAGAATATTTAGATTGATTATCCTCCATATGCGTTTTCCCACTAAAATTTTTCCAAGAAGGTTTTCTGATGACCTACAGGATTCTATATATTCTTGATGTCCCTGAAAATGAAAGAACAAAAAAAAAAAGGATAAATTCAAAAGAACGAAAAATAGCTAACTGATTTTACAGGCAAAACATGAAATAGCAATTCACAAGTTAAAGGTACATACCTACACTAGATACACTACTACATCACCTAGCTAAGAACTAGGTATTTTAGTGGCGCTGCATATATTTTCTTTGTACCTGTCTTTTTTCTCTGTTTGTCTTGTGTGTATTGTATTCCTCTCTGTTTTGACGATTAATCTATGCTTGTTTTATGATTGGTTGATCTAATTTAAACCTTGTGATTGATTCCATATGCATGTGACTCATTGTTTTTTATGGCTACAGTCTTTTCTCTCTGGTTATGTGTTTTGTTTTATGTTTTTCTGTTTTGAGTAATTAATTTCAAGTATAGATTTTTTATGAGTCACAAGGTTTCCACTTATGAGTTGAAATCCAATTATCTTTTCCAGAGTGTAAATCTTCGGCTGGCAATAAGAAATTTGATCGGTCATCTGATTCATGGTTTTGCCAGTTACTTTTTTTATGCTGATATGCAACACAACCCCAGTGATATGTATGTTTCTTTGTAAAGTAATCATTTATCCAAGTCTTAATTTTTAACCCTTGTGTAACTTGCGACTTCTATATATGTCCAGGGCTTCTGAAGTTCAGATTGAAGCAACAGTTATGTGAGGTTTTTATGAGTAACTGTGGTTTGGTTTGCATTATTAATTCAGCAATTTCACACTTATCTTTAGCATTCTCCTCGCTAGAATCAAATAACAAATGTAATCTACTTTTATGGGCAGCACGTGATGCATAGATTGATTTGCATATCGCCTCTTGTCATAAGACTTTCATTATTGTTTTAAGAACTGCTAAATTATCTATTATTTTGTAAAATCAATACTATATTTATTATATTTTTTCCTATTGTATTCTTAAAATTTATTATTCTATTATATCATAATATTAATTTGTTTGAAAATTTTAAAATAATTTTATAATTTTCAATGAGTGTAATTCATTTTTTTCCTGTAAAAATTAAGTTTTATTAATTTGTGTAATAGTGACTATTATTTTTAAATGAAAGAACTATTACCCACATTCATATACAATTACAGATTATATAGTCATGTTACCTAATAAATCAACGCATTAAGTGTAACACCCCCTACTACGTACCCTAAAAATAGCGGGGATGTCGCCCCATCCCGAGGACAAGGGGTCTTTAAAACGAGGTACACAATGTAAAGGCAAATCCAAGAAATCAAACTTAGATAAATAAAGAAAAACTCTTATTACATCAGGCTCAAAACTAGAGCAAAACTAAATAAAAACAATCATCTGACCCAGAAGCATAAGACAACAACTGTCTCTCAAACATAATGGAAAATAACAAAAGTTTCAACTATCTCACATCCCGCCTACTCAGCATAACTAAGCTCTTGAAAACATGATATAAAACAGTGTGAGATTAATATCTCAGTAAGTCTTGTGTGTGCACATGGTACTTTGAACAGTTCGTGTATGCATAGTGAAAACATTTGCAGAAATATTTGGCAAGTCATAAATAAATTCTCTTTGCAAGGAGTGGGTTTTTTTCATCGTCACACTTTGTACAAAATAAATCATCTACTCGAATAAACAGTCATGGTGCCACACTTTGAGCCCCATGATAAGAAAACGGTCAAGGCGCCACACTTTGTGCACCAAGACAGGAAACAGTCAAGGCACCACACTTTGTGTACCGAGACAGGAAACGGTCAAGGCACCACACTTTGTGTACCAAGACAGGATCATATTACCACACTTTGGGCATTCTGATCAAGGTGAGTGTATAAACCACCAGGTGAGATACTCTTCCATTTCTACACCCAACAAAACCATCCGGGTGTCCATGCCGGCAAAATAAATAATACCTTACCAGGTACAAATGCTAGCTCGGACCGGCCTAACCAACCAATACTGTCGCCTTTTCGAACGGAGCTCATCTTTTGGAGGTGGCCGCCTGCCAGAAGATTCACTCTGCTCGAAAAGGCGACAGTATTGGTTGGTCAGGCTGGTCAGAGCTAGCATTTGTACTTGATAATGTATTATTTATTTTTCCGGCATGGACACCCGGATGGTTTTGTTGGGTGTAGAGATTGAAAAGTATCTCACCCGGTGGGCTGTACACTCACCTTGATCAGAATGCCCAAAGTATGGTAATCTGATCCTGTCTTGGTACACAAAGTATGGTGCCTTGACCGTTTCTTGTCTTGGTACACAAAGTGTGGTGCCTTGACCGTTTTCTTATCATGGGGCTCAAAGTGTGGCACCATGACTGTTTATTCGAGTAGATGATTTATTTTGTACAAAGTGTGACGATGAGAAAAACCCACTCCTTGCAAAGAGAATTTATTTATGACTTGCCAAATATTTCTGCCAATGTTTTCACTATGCATACACGAACTGTTCAAAGTACCATGTGCACACACAGGACTTACTGAGATGTTAATCTCACACTGTTTTATATCATGTTTTAAAGAGCTTAGTTATGCTGAGCAGGCGGGATGTGAGATAGTTGAAGCTTTTGGTTATTTTCCATTATGTTTGAGAGACAGTTGTTGTCTTATGCTTCTGGATCAGATGATCATTTTTATTTAGTTTTGCTCTATTTTTTAGCCTGATGTAATAAGAGTTTTTCTTTATTTATCTAAGTTTGATTTCTTGGATTTGCCTTTACATTGTGTACCTCGTTTTAAAGACCCCTTGTCCTCAGGACGAGGCGACATCCCCGCCCTTTTTAGGGTACGTAGTAGGGGGTGTTACAAGTGGTATCAGAGCCTAGGTTTAGGTAATTATTTGACTTACTGAATTTTATTTCCTTAAATATTTTGATCTGGTACTAATCTTTGCATTTTGTTTATAGGATGGTCAAAAGAGTTGTATCAGCTGTCAGAGACTGGCCCGCTGGCTGCGGGAATCCACCTGCCCCACTACCTGTAGCATATCCACCCTTATTTGATTCAGAGACAGAGCCGGAGGGAGGTTGGGTTCTGAGTGAGGATGAGACAGAGCATGAGCCGCCTATGCTAGACGACCCGGTGGTCGAGGCAGAGATAGAGGTTGATGGAAGCCTAGGAGAGTATGATGGGAATGATGAGGGTGAGGTAGTTGAGCTTGTTAGCGAGGGTAAGGGAGATGAGGAGATGTCTGAGCTGAGTGAAGGGGAGGCAGATGAGTTTGGGGATGAGGGGAATGGTGTGAGTGAGGGAGAGATAGATGGGATAGAGGTAGAGATTGATGAGGTGATGGAGGTTCCTCGGACCCCACAGATAGGTGAGATTGATAGAACTTCTACTTGCTATGACCTTAAGGAGTCCATTGATAAGGGACATAGGCCGAAGGATAGAGTTACCCCGGCAGTGAGGGAACTTAGGCAGCCCGCCTTAGAAATGGAAGATAAGGGAAAAAGGAAGCTAGAAGAAGGTCCTAAGAGGAGTAGACTTTGATATGGACTGGGGATAGATGCCAAGTTGAGGAGAGAGGGATTGTTAGATCTATCAGATTTGGAGAATGAGAGGCCTGCACCTAAGAGTGCGATTAAATTAGCCTTGGATGAGTTCTATGAGACAACCATGAGTGCTAAGAGGGGCAATGAGGGTGATTCAGGACCGCCAAGTGAGAGCACTGGTTTTGCGAGGGATTACATAGGGAAGCCCAATAGCTCTGTGGGGTGGCTTGTGGAACCAACCTCTGACGATTCCGATGCCTCTGCTGACACACTAGAGAGAGTCGAGTATAGAAGACCAGCAGCATTTACTCTTTCTCTTTCGGGATTTGCATTCCTTGGTTCATTTATTCTTTTCAAAAAAGCATGTTGCTTGTATAACTCAATTATTTTATTGAATGTAAGGGTATCGCATGTGATAACCCCTTCTTTACGAAAGCATGATTTTTATGAAAAGTATGAGTTTTATTTATTACTTGGTTTTTCCCTATATAATGTCATCAAATTTTCTTCTAAAATGAGTAGATATCATTATTATTAACTGATCATACACCTGAACATACTTTTTTCCCCCTTGGTAACTATCTGACTTTGAGTGACTGTGGTCTAAGATGGCACCAAGACGCATGAGAGTTATTCATAGTAGAACCGTGCAGGAAAGTGTATCCTCAACTCCGGAATTTGAGCAGATGCATGTTCCACACCCGATGTGGAAGAACACTTGCAGCGGGAGCAAGAGTTAGCTTCAGAGAGGTCTCGTGATGTGACCATAGGACAGGCTTTTGACAAGATGGCTTCAATCCTGCAGAATCTAACCGAAAGAGTGGACAAGGTGACCAAGAAATCACCGCGGGGAGAGGATGAGGCCCTGGAGCGTTTCCTGAAATTCCAACCTCCTACATTTCAGGGGGAGGTGGAGCAGGACAAGAAGGCCAAACAGTGGATCGAACAGATAGAAGATATCTTTGCTACTTTGTAGTACTCAGAAGAGAGAATGGTGAAGTTTGCTGCTTTCCAACTGAGGGGACCATCACGAGCATGGTGGCAGCAGGTACAGAGTGATTGGGACAGAGAGGAGCAAGAATGGACATGGGACAACTTTACTGAAGCTTTCCGAGCTGAGTACATTCCCCAGTAGGTAGCTGAGAAGAGGGAGGATGAGTTCCAAACCCTCAAGCAGGGAAGCATGTCAATTGCTCAGTATGCAGTCTGATTCACACAATTGTCCAAGTACTGCAAATGCTTGGTCGACACGGAGCTCGTTGGACTGTAGGATCAAGACTGTGCAGTTTGTGAGACCCGATTGGGATGTGATTGAATTTAACAGTAAGCGAGCAAAGGAACTGAAATTCTCAATTGTTGTGCTAAGGCCCGGAAGTTGCTTAAAAGAGGATATACGGGATATTTGGCGTATCTTCTGAACAAACCCAAATACCAATGTACCTTGGAAAGTACAGAGGTGGTAAAAGACTTTCCAGACATTTTCCCTGCTGAGCTCACTTCTCTACCCCCTAAACGGGAAGTTGAGTTTATTGTGGATCTAATTCCTGGAGCAAAACCTGTTTCAAGAACCCCCCACCGAATGGCATTGACGGAACTGAAGGAGTTAAAGGAGTAATTGGAAGAGTTGGTGAGGCAAGGCTACATTCGACTGAGTACGTCACCGTGGGAAGCCCCGGTATTGTTTGTTAAGAAGAAAGATGGTACTTTGAGGTTATGCATTGATTATCGGGGATTAAACAACTTAACGATCAATAACAAGTACTCTCTACCCTTGATCGACGAGTTGTTTGATCAACTTCAAGGCGCCGCTTGCTTTTCGAAATTGGACCTACGGCAAGGATACTATCAGGTGAGGGTCAAGGAGAAAGACATTCCCAAGACTGCTTTCAACACGCGGTATAGGCACTATGAATTTGTGGTGATGCCGTTCGGTGTAACCAATGCACTGGCAGTTTTCATGGACTTGATGCATTGTGTTTTCCAGCCATACTTGGACAAGTTTGTAGTCATTTTCATCGATGATATCTTAACTACTCCAAGAATTCGGAGGATCACGCGGAACACTTAAGATTAGAGTTGGAAAAGCTAAGGGAATTCAAGCTCTTCGCTAAGTTCAGTAAATGTGAGTTTTGGTTAAGCTCGGTATCCTTCCTTGGCCATGTGATATCCAAGGATGGGATCAAGGTGGACCCTGCCAAGGTGGATGCCGTAGCTAATTGGAAGCAACCGGAGAATATTACCGAGATACGAAGTTTTCTCGGATTGGCTGGGTACTACCGACGTTTTATTAGGAATTTTTCTACTTTGGCTTCACCGATACGCGACTATTAAAGAAGGATATCGCTTTTACTTGAAACGAGAAGTATGAGAAGAGTTTCCAAGAGCTTAAGAGAAGGTTGATTACAGCACCCGTATTGAGCCTACCCAAGGTTGACAAGCCCTATGCACTCTACACGGACACATCCAAGGAAGGTCTAGGAGCTGTGTTGATGCAGGATAGGAAGGTCATAGCTTATGCGTCTAGGAAGCTAAAGCAGCATGAAGCTAATTATCCGACTCATGACTTGGAGCTGGTAGCCATAGTGTTTTCCTTGAAGAAGTGGCGACATTATCTGTACGGAGCCCAATATGAAGTCTTCACCGACCATAAGAGTTTGAAGTACATCTTCACGCAGAAGGACTTGAATCTTCGACAGTGTAGATGGATGGAGTTCCTGGAGGAGTATAGGTGTCCCATTAATTATCACCCTGGAAAAGCGAACGTGGTAGCTGACGCTTTGAGTCGTAAAGTGAAGATAGCACATTTGAGAATGCAGGAGGTGTCAGCAGTGCAGGAAATCCTGGAGCAGGAAGCGGAAGTTCAAGAAAGGAAGATCTGTGTAAGTAACTTGACCATGAAGCCCGATCTGAAGTAGGAAATTGTGGCCGCCCAGCAAAGCAGTGTGGAATTTCAGGCCTTCAAGGAGAAAGAAATTGCGAGGGGAGGAAAAGATTTTCGGACCAACGAGAAAGGGGCACTGTATTTTCAGGACCGGATATGTGTACCTGACACCCAAGACTTAAGGAAAAGGATATTGGACGAAGCTCACAATAGCAAGTATACCATGCACCCTAGGGAAGTAAAGATGTATTATGACCTGAAGAAGAAATATTGGTGGGCTGGAATGAAGCGAGATGTGGTTCAATATGTATCAACGTGCCTGACATGCCAGAAAGTTAAAGTGGAGCACAAGTCTGCCGGTCTATTGCAACCGTTACCGAGTCCCAAGTGAAAATTGGAAGAGGTGACTATGGATTTTGTGACTAGCCTTCCGATGACCAAGTCGCACAAGGATGCAGTTTGGGTGGTAGTGGACCGACTGACGAAGACAGCGCATTTTATACCAGTAAACGTAAGGGACTCGATGGAAAAGTTAGCTCAGACTTAGACCCGGGAAATTGTAAGGTTGCATGGTGTACCGTCAAGCATTGTATCAGATAGGGACCCCAAGTTCACTTCGAGATTCTGGAACAAGTTTCAAGAGTCTTTGGGTACTATATTGAAATTCAGCACCTCTGCTCATCCGCAGACCGACGGTCAATCCGAAAGAGTCATTCAGATATTGGAGGATATGCTCCGAGCGTGTATTTTGGATTTTGGAGACAAGTGGATCGAGTATTTACCGCATGCAGAATTGACATATAACAACAGCTATCAGACATGGGTTGGGATGGCCCCATACGAAGCATTATATGGACGAAAACGTCAAGTACCGATATATTGGGGATGGACAGAAAAGGGGCATATTAGGAGTACTGGTGAGGTATGCATACAAGAGATGACGGACAAGGTTAGGATTATCCGAGAAAGACTGAGGGCAGCGCAAAGCTGATAGAAGAGCTACGCCGATTCCAGGAGGAGGGAACTAAAGTTCCAAGTAGGTGATGGTGTATTCTTGAAGTTGTCTCCTAGCAGGGGAATTTTGAGGCATCCGAAAGGAGGAAAGCTCAGTCCTAGGTATCTAGGACCGTTTCCGATAATGGAGAAGGTTAGGTTGGTCGCCTATAGATTGGATCTACCCGACAGACTGACTGGGATGCAAGATGTTTTCCATGTGTCTCAGTTGAAGAAGTACAACCATGTTCTTAATGAAGAACCTTTGGAATTACACCCGAATCTGAGTTATGTGGAAAAGCCAGTCAAGATTTTGGAGCGGAGTATCAAGACCCTTCGGAACAAGCAGATACTTATGGTGAAGATACTTTGGGACCATCACGGTGCTCAGGATGCAACGTGGGAAATGGAAGAATGGTTAAGACGGAAGTATCTGGATATGCTCTAAGGGTATGGCCTTTGAATTTCGGGGCAAAATTCTCTTAAGGGAGAGGGGATGTAATACCCCACCCAAAATCACCTTTGACCTATGGGGAAAAAGTCATGCATTGCATAGCATCTCGCATTTCATGTGATATCTTAAAATTATTTTTGCATGGGTGCATGTGATTTTCAAGGTTGTTCTTGCATTAAATTATTTAAATGTGTTGTTGCATTATTTGAGAGTTGTTTTAAGTGAAGTTTAGTAGAGGAGATTGAGGGATAAGAATTAGGGTGAAAAGAATTTCCTAGATAAATGTTACCATCGGAGTTGGTTTGGAATAGCGGTTAGGTTTGGTGATTATCTTATGGTGACCTGAGTTTGAATCTTACCTCTTGTGAATCTTAGCTTTTCTTTTTAAATTATTTTCCTAGATTTCCTCATGCTTGGCCGAAAATCCCAGCTTTCCTTTTTAAATTTTCAGCGCCATCTTGTTAGGAATAAGTCTCCATAATTATCTCCTAAATTCAAGGACTTTTGATAAGAATAAAGATTGATTTTATTTTCAACTTTTATCCTTTTTTAATTTCGAAAATTCCAGCTAGAGTAATTAAATTTCAGCTTGATTTTAATTTATCAGATTTTATAATTGATAGCTGAAATTAAATTGTTATTTTTCTAGTTAAATATCTTGATGATTTTGAGCATGGAACTTTAGCTGAAAATCTAGAAATTTCTCCAGCTTAATGCCGCCACCTTTGAAGGAGTTCTAGCTCAACACAAACTCTTCCAATACTAGGAAATCTTATCCTAAATTCTCTTGCAAATCAGATTTTATTTCAATCCTAAACCAACTAGGTTTTATTCTTTCTTTTCCTGCAGAATTTCAGCAGCCTTGTGCATTTACAAGCTGCACGAAAATCCTGCACTCCTAAGTGCATTTAAACTCTTCAAAACCTAACTCAAATCACCTAAAACACCTCTCACCAATTCAAATCACCTTAGCTTCACAAATCAAATTTTTATCCACCAAAAATTCCAAAATTTCGGCCAGCTTCTACACAAAAATTTCACCTTTGACCTATGGGGAAAAAGTCATACATTGCATAGCATCTCGCATTTCATGTGATATCTTAAAATTATTTTTGCATGGGTGCATGTGATTTTCAAGGTTGTGCTTGCATTAAATTATTTAAATGTGTTGTTGCATTATTTGAGAGTTGTTTTAAGTGAAGTTTAGTAGAGGAGATTGAGGGATGAGAATTAGGGTGAAAAGAATTTCCTAGATAAATGTTACCATCGGATTTGGTTTGGAATAGCGGTTAGGCTTGGTGATTATCCTATGGTGACTTGAGTTTGAATCTTACCTCTTGCGAATCTTAGCTTTTCTTTTTGAATTCTTTTCCTAGATTTCCTCATGCTTGGCCAAAAATCCCAACTTTCCTTTTTAAATTTTCAACGCCATCTTCTTAGGAATAAGTCTCCATAATTATCTCCTCAATTCAAGGATTTTTAATAAGGATAAAGATTGGTTTTATTTTTAGCTTTTATCCTTTTTGAATTTCGAAAATTCCAGTTAGAGTAATTAAATTTCAGCTTGATTTTAATTTATCAGATTTTATAATTGATAGCTAGAATTAAATTGTTATTTTTCTAGTTAAATATCTTGGTGATTTTGATCATGGAACTTTAGCTAAAAATCTGGAAATTTCTCCAGCTTAATACTGCCACCTTTGAAGGAGTTCTAGCTCAACACAAACTCTTCTAATACTAGGAAATCTTATCCTAAATTCTCTTGCAAATCAGATTTTATTTCAATCCTAAACCAACTAGGTTTTATTTTTTCTTTTCCTGCAGAATTTCGGCAGCCTTGTGCATGCACAAGCTGCACGAAAATTCTGCACTCCTAAGTGCATTTAAACTCTTCAAAACCTAGCTCAAATCACCTAAAACACCTCTCACCAATTCAAATCACCTTAGCTTCACAAATCAGATTTTTATCCACAAAAAACTCTAGAATTTCGGCCAGCTTCTACACAGAAATTTCGGCCAGCTTTGCACACCATATCACACGAAATTCTGCAATCCAAAACATACCAAAACTCCTTGTTGATTAAGACAAACTACAACACCTGAAACTCTCATTTTCCCTCTGATTTGCACAGAATAGCAACCAAAAACAGCCCAGAATTTTCCCTCTTTTGCTCACAGATTTTGCACAGAATTTCTAGTTACCAAAGCTGCACAAACTCCTTCTTATTTTGGCCAAAAACCTGAACACGCTCAGCCCTATTCTTGAGCACTATTTCGGCCAGCCTAGGAGAACAATTCCAAACTAATTTTCTCCTTTTAACCCCTCTGAAATTCGGCCAGCAATAAGAGTACAGCAAGCTGCAATTTTTCGCCATTGCTGCCAAAGAAACCTAGAGCCATTAGGAGTCCTCTATAACAACAACGTCTAACCCTAAATCCACCTCTTCTAACCCAAAACCAAGATAGCCGACCACTCCCTCCTTACTACACGAAAATTCCAGCAAATACTCTCCTGCAATTTTTGAAAATCACAAGAGCAATCCCTAGCCAAAACCGATCACAACCTAAGGTAAGCAAAAATCATCTTAACCTCTTGATTCATTTCTTCCATTGATTCTTCTCTTTTTCTTCCCTTGAATCACGCCACATAGAGGCTGATTTCATCCTCTTTATCTACTTTCGATCAAAAGGAGGTAAAGAAGACACTTTTCTCTTCTTCTCAAGCAACTCAGGACGATCACCATAGGAGTATCGAGATCTTGTTAATCTGGTTGTTGCAAGGTAAGAGAATTCTTACCCTTGATGTCAAAATTAAGATCTAATGAGATTGATGAGGTCTATGGAAGTATGGTAGCATGATGTAAGTGCTTAGTTGGGATAGATGAATATTTTGAGTCGAGTAATTAATTAAGCATATTCGATGGATAGCAAATCCATGTTTTATTGTGATAATAATAAATGGGAATTGTGATGGTCAAGTCAAGACCTTTTTGATATATTATTCATATCTTCGATGGATATGGTCATAGTGCATGTACTTTGAGGATTAGATGATTTATTTGAAGTTAGATGATGGATCATGATTTCTTATGGGAATAAATGAGTTTAATGCATGCTTGAGTCGATTGAGACCCTGATCATGATATTATGTGATTCTAGATCAGGAGGGTATTTGAAGGAAGCAAGCTGAGATTTTATCTTGTTTATCTGAGGCATATCAAGTAAGTCCTTGCATAAACCCTTTTGTTAAATGTTGTGGTGGCAAGTCGAATGTTGTAAAGCTTTGAAAACCTATTGTTGATCTATGATTATTTGGGTTGTAAACGTGGATGTTTATGCTCTAAATGGTTTTGTCAACCTAATGCCTTTATCAGAAACCGTTCTCTCTCTTAAACATTTTAGAAAACTCCTTTTTCAAGAAAATCACGTTTTACAAAGCCAAAGTATAGACTTATTATTGTGAATCTGGAATTGACGGACATGTTCGTTGAGTACTCAATAAGGGTAGGCTAACAATACTAGTTTTGGAGGGCATGAGTGAGTCTTCTGACAAGCGGCCACCTCCAAAAGATGAGCTCCGCTAAAAAAGGCGACAGTATTGGTTGGTCAGGCCTGTTAAGGTATTATTTATTTTCCCGACATGAATGCCTGAATGGTTTTGTTAGGTGTAGAGATGAAGGAGTATCTCACCCGGTGGGCTGTACACTCACCTTGATCAGAACGCCCAAAGTGTGGTAATGTGATCCTGTCTTGATACACAAAGTGTGGTGCCTTAACCGTTTTCTGTCTTGGTACACAAAGTATGGTACCTTAACCGTTTTCTTATCATAGGGCTCAAAGTGTAGCACCATGACTGTTTATTCGAGTGGATGATTTATTTTGTACAAAGTGTGATAATGAGAAAAACCCACTCCTTGCAAAGAGAATTTATTTATGACTTGCCAAATATTTCTGCAAATGTTTTCACTATGCATACACGAACTGTTCAAAGTACCATATGCACACACAAGACTTACTGAGATGTTAATCTCACACTGTTTTATATCATGTTTTCAGGAGCTTAGTTATGCTGAGCAGGCGAGATGTGAGATAGTTGAAGCTTTTGTTATTTTCCATTATGTTTGAGAGACAGTTGTTATCTTATGCTTCTGGATCATATGATCATTTTTATTTAGTTTTGCTCTAGTTTTGAGCCTAATGTAATAAGAGTTTTCCTTTATTTATCTAAATTTGATTTCTTGAATTTGCCTTTACATTGTGTACCTCGTTTTAAAGACCTATTGTCGTCGGGACGGGGCGACATCCCCGCCCTTCTTAGGGTACGTAGTAAGGGGTGTTACATTAAGTAGTCCAAAACAGTTTGGTTTTCTAGCAATCTTTATCAATCTTTATAAAAGGATTGGAGGGTGTACTAAAAACCAAGGTATTGGGAGTTTGAATCCCTTCCTATAAAAAAGGATAAATCACTAAATCAAAGAAACAAAGAAACAAACAACTAATCATAATGAGAAAGAGGACAGTTTGCATTCCATATAGCTTACACCCAATCAACTAATCATTTGATCATTTGGTCATTTAT
This sequence comes from Voacanga thouarsii, assembly GCA_026120185.1. Lineage (NCBI taxonomy): Eukaryota > Viridiplantae > Streptophyta > Magnoliopsida > Gentianales > Apocynaceae > Voacanga > Voacanga thouarsii. The sequence continues at coordinate 2,394,563 of JANUWF010001102.1, read as the reverse complement.
AAGAGGACTATTTACCCCTTTTTTCAACTAATCATAATGTTCTCTTACACCTTAGTTTATCATTTGATGTCGATTTTCTGCATTAAGTGAAGGTTTGGAAGTTTTAACATTTATCACTTTCTATATTAATCATTTATCCTTTTTTATTCTTTTTTTTTTCCTGTTTGGTTTTTTTTTTTTTTTTTTTGAATGTATAGAAGGTATTGTTCTGCTTTGCTAATGATTACATTTTTTCCACATTAATATAGTACCCATAGTCTTTTTATTATAATTTACTCTCCCCATTTCAAAACAATTGTCATTTTCACATAGTTTTTATATTTCAAATTATCTTATTTTGTAAAATTAATAATATATTTATTATTTTTTTCTAATTGTATTTCTTTTCATTTATTATCTTACTAAACTATAATAATGATTTCTTTTTAATTTTCAAAACAATTCTATAATTTTCATTGAGGGTAATTCAATCTTTTAAAAAAAAATCGATTTTCTTAATTTATGTAATTTTGTGTAATATTAATTGTTATTTTAAAATAGAGGAACTATTACTTACAATTACAGATAGCCATATTACCTAATAAATCAAGTGCATTAAATAGCCTAGAATGGCTTGGTTTCCTAGCAATCTATATCAATCTTTGCAACAGGAATATTAGAGGGTAGTGACTAAGAACAAAGGTATTGGGAGTGTGAATCCCTTTCCGCCATGAATTTATGACTACCTATATTCGTTCTACCACTAATTAGTGCTTACATTTTTTTCATTATTAATATATACTTTTCTGTTTCAAAACAATTATTACCTTTACAAACTTTTTGTATTTCAAACCATCTGTTATTTTTTGAATTTAATAATATTTATTATCTTATTATTGGAAATTATCTCTAACAATAACAGGAATACTCATGGGCTTCAGAATTGCAATTGGCTGGCATTGGATCAGAATAGCTTTTGGTAGGTAATGATAGAAAGAGGTCAGTATCTACAACAGGTTGCATGGGTAAGGTATTGACAACAGGAGGTGAAGATTGGATATTTGATTTATGTGGTGCAGGATAGCACTGTCAGGTTCTAGGTTGAATGCGGGAACTGAAGGGAATCCAATATTTGTTGATAGATTATTATTTGAATTATTTTGATGCATTTCAATTTCAATTGCCTTGCCAAGCTTGAAGTCCTTCTTGGCATTTGTGCCTGTAGAATCAGGTATAGACTTCAATTTCTTGTCCAAAACCAAACCACCAAAACTATTAAGTTTCCCTATTCTTGAACCTCCCTTAGAACCATATGTACAATAGTATTTCTCCAAATGAAGGGATTTTTGTCGAAGTATATGCTCTCTCTTGGTGACTTCAGAAACCTTTCTACTACCAAAAAAAATTTCTTCTGAGGCTGTAAAATAAGACGTTCCTGCCAAACTAAAGAATTTTTCCACAGTATCTAGTGTAGAATTTGGTTTATCAGTGGCAAGTCCATTAGGAACCAAGGAAGCTTTAGATTTTATGTTTGTATTGCCAATAGCATTAGGTGCTTTAGAGTCAAATGAGTGCCCAAATGGAGCTGAAGATGTGTTGGTTATATATGATGGACAATTAGGAGCAGAACTAACAGAAGAATATGGTTTAATAGGTCTTAAAAAATTAGATTTTGTACCCTTAGATTCTGTCCTTGGGGGGGTTGACATAAAGGTAACATATTGTTGTAATTCTGATGCCTCAGGCCTCTTGTTTAAAAAGGTTAAAGTCATTGATCTGCTCTGGGAGAAATCATTGTGGAAGTGATGCAAAGGTAATGGATTTTTTATCTATGTATTCATTTGCTATTTATTTACCAACTATTCTTTCCGTCCAGGATTAAATGCCCGTATATCTATTTTAAGATATTCAAAAATACATGTCCACTCTCTTAAAAGAAACATATTTTCTCTGTAAACTTCTATAACTAATCTCCTTCACTTAAGGGATACAAGTTCCACTAACCATGGGTTTAGTTTTGGTTGTAAATATCTCTCTATATTTTTTTGGAATCACTTGTCCTATATGGGCTATTTGATTATTGTATCTGCATTGTTTTTGTAAATTCAGTGGATTTGGCATGGCCATGAGTTGGTTCATTTTATTGCAATTTTTTATATGATTTACTTTATGTGTTAATTGCAACCTTTGTGATATAGTTAGTATTGATATCTACTTGAAACATGTTCATTTTGTGATTAAGTGTAAAAACTATTCTGGTAGAATTTTTTATGGGCTGGAGTGCCCAAAGCGATTAGAGAATTTTTATACTATTAGTTAGTATTTTTTTTCACATGGCCAAGTCGACAGTAGTTGACAGTAAAACTAGGCAAAGCAAAGATAGCAGGTTTGTGCTACTAATTTTCCATAGTTGCTTTTTCATGTTAAAGGATATACGAAAGAGAAAGGCTTTGTTGTTCAATCTTTTCAACCTTCTTATATTGTCTGGTTGTGCTATTGAAGTTGTCTTGTCTTCTTGTAGGGTGCGTACAAGTTCAGGAACATTTTTTAGGAGGGGACAAGATAAAATCATCAAGACATTGAGAAAAGGATTACAAACTACACCTTAATTCCTGTAGATATAAGGACTAGACAAGTATTTTTATGATCTTTTACTTCCTGCTATGATAATTACAAAAGCTATGCATTCACGTTCTTATATTTTCTTTATTTGGTATGATAAATTTATGTTATAGTAGTGTGTTTGTTTGTTCCAGTACTTGGATTTTATGAAGTAATTTGTCGGTTCTTGCTGTGATTTTATGCAATCCCTATCCTATAGACACTTAACAGTGAAGGACAAAAATGGCAAAAATAATTAAACCGAAAGCATGCTTACAGAACGAAAAAAATTTACCTCTGTATTTAAATGACCTTATTGGCATTGAAGAAGATGTCTGTACAAGGATGCTTGAAGCTATTGGATCATGTCCTTGTAAACGTCGACTTCACCTCATTCACGTGAAATTTTTGAGCTTCCAAAATAGTATCCTTTCTACTGCCGATGAAAGCTTAAAGAATTGGGTTTTGCTTAGCCTCTGAAGGCTTCTGTGACTGAATGGGTTTTCTATCAAAATGAAAAGTAGTGGTCTTCTTTGCCTGATTTCCTTTTCATTTCAATCCTTCACCGAGACAGAGAGACCAACAGCATGAAAATAGAAAAGTCTCATGCTTTCTATTATCCTTTACGCAAAACAATACAGGATATATCCCGTGTTATTTTTTTATTTTAATTAATTAATTTAATAATTACTTTTTTTTAATTTTATTTTACCCTTGGTTTTATTTATTGGGCCAGATAAAATTATTTACTCTTAGGCTTGAACACTTATAAATAATAAGACTCAATTATTTATTTTTTTTGCTTCATTAAACGGCCCAATAAATAATTAATAAGCCCAAATAGACCAATATAAAATGGCATGCCTTTTATCTAGTTTATATCTAAATTAGTTTTCTAATTATTCAATTTGGGCCTTGGGCTCTGAAAAATTAATTAACCAATTAAAATAAATAAAATATATACTCTCTCTCGAACCTTTTATTTTATTCTAATATAATAATAAATTAGACTAATAAAATAAAATCTATAATTATCAAGACCAATTCCTTAATCCAAATCTTTCATGACTTAAGGGTCATTCCGGGGATCAAAAGACATATCGCCTTGGCTACTAAAATGACCAAAATACCCATACTATATAAATAACTATATTTTACATTTTAAATATTTTCATTTCTAATATCACCATAAGAAAATATTGACCCCAAGGATAATGCTGCGTTAGCAAAGTTTTGACCTACAGGTGTAATAACTAAAATAACCCTTTACGCATCGTTGTGCATTTAGAGAGAAGGAGTGTACTAATACCTCTCTAATAGACATCTACCATCCTTAGACCTCTAGTCCAATGATCCACGACTCCTGGAATGTTTCCACTTTCCAAATGAGCTACCCTAAAGTAAATATCCAAGTCATGTTCCCTAAAGCCCTGGATAATTAGATCATTTGAACAGTCACAAGGGGCGATATAGCGCAAAAGCTATCTTATACAAATCTGTCTTAACTAACTAGTCACATATACCTAATATACAAGTATATCAACTCTACGAAAGAATCTTAACTACAGCAGATCAAAGTATATGCTTCTAACTTTGTCAAACCATCAATTCATACTCAAGTAATATAGTATTAGTCCATACGGTAGCAGTAATAGTATGTGTTTCTTCTAAATAGTACTTTTAGAAATTACTATTACAAGTCATGTTCTACGTATTCGAAATACGCTCATGCTATGAGGTGAATAGACTACTCACGGGCTAAAGGCAAACCATTCACTATTTGAAATTTATAACATAATAACCTAAACATGATGAGATTCACATTCTCATCAATCGGTTAAGAACAAATATTTATGTGTTAAGTAACCCGTGATCCATACTTTATTGTGAAAGACTACCATTTACATGGATCACTTACTTAAACATAATAGATCCTTTCCAAATGAAAATCGTGCACAAATAAAATGTAAATTCATAAATAAATTTTGAGAATAAATTCTTTTATTAATAAATTTGATAATTACATCAGATAAAATTAATCTAGAGTGAATAAATTCCAACAATCTCCCACTTACACTCTAAGATTAAGAAAGTCCGTAGATACCTACCCCTATGGCGTCTAAGTGTCTCTTGAAGACTCTCTCAGCCAAAGGCTTGGTGAAGGGATCTACTAGGTTATTCTCTGAGGCTATCTAATTCACTACGATTTCCTATCTCTGAATAAAATCCTGGATCAGGTGGTGCTTCCTCTGGATGTGCTTCCCCTTCTTGTGATTCCTGGGTTCTTTAGATTGCGAGACTGCTCTAGAGTTGTCGCAATATACCACAATGGGTTTATCCATGTGTGGCACAACTTCAAGTTCTGAAATGAACTTTTGGAGCCAGACTGCTTCCTTGGATGCTTCCGAAGCTGCCACATACTCAGCTTCCATGGTTGAGTCAGTAATACAAGATTGTTTGATACTTCTCCATAAAACAGCTCCTTCAGACAAGGTGAAAACATATCCACTAGTGAATTTTCTCTCATCATTATGTGCCTGGAAATCTGAGCCTGTATATCCAATAGGAACAAAGTCGTCAGCTCTGTAAACCAACATATAACCTTCCATACCATTGAGGTACTTGAGAATATGCTTTAGAGCTTACTAATGAACCTCCACAGGGTTTGACTAATATCTACTAACTAAGCCTATGGCAAAACAGATATCTGGTTTAGTGCAAAGCATGGCGTACATGAGACTTCCCACAGCCGAAACGTAGGGAATTTTACTTATTCTGTCTTTTTTCTCTCGAAACTTAAGATAGTCTTTAGAACAAAAAGACAACCCATGTTTGCAAGGGATTAGAGTTCTCTTGCATGAGTCTATTCTAAACTTGGCTAGCATCTTGTCAATGTATGTCGTTTGGGATAATCCTAACATTCTCTACTTCCAATTTCTAAGAAGCTTAATCCCGAGAATGTAGACTTCTCCCAAGTCCTTCATACTAAATTGACTAAACAGTCAAACCTTAGTAGATGTCAATGTTCCTACTTCATTCCCAATAAGTAGAATGTCATCCACATATAAGACAAGAAAAATCACGTTTATGCCTTCTAATTTTCTGTACACGCATGGTTCATCCTCGTTTTGAATGAAACCGTAAGACTTTACAGTCTCCTCAAAATAAATATTCCATGTTCTAAATGTTTGATTAAGTCCATAAATAGACTTCTTAAGCTTGCAAACCATATATTCCTGACCTTTAACAATAAAACCTTCTGGTTGGGACATATAGATGTCTTCATTAAGATGGCCATTGAGAAATGCCGTCTTGACATCCATTTACTATATCTTATAGTCAAAATAACATGTAACGGCAAGGAGGATACGGATGGATTTAAGCACGGCCAGTAGGGAAAAGGTTTCATTATAATCGATTCCCTTTTTCTGAGTATACTTTTTTTGCTAAAAACATAACTTTGAAGTTTTCCACCTTCCCATCTACTCCCCTCTTCCTCTTGTATAGCCACTTACACCCAATAGGTTTTATCCCTTCAGGTGAAGCTACAAAATCCCAAACCTGATTGAAGTACATAAACTCAATCTCGACTTTCATTACTTCATGCCATAGATTTGCATCAACATCAGTAATAGCTTCCTCGTATCTAGTGGGATCTTGTTCCTGATGGTCAGAGACCAGCTCGAAAGCCTCTTCTGTCCATCTTTCTAGAACTTTAGATACCCTCCCACTACGACGAAGCTCCATTTGTACAGATTCTTAAGGCTGTGCCTCTTCTTGTTCCATAATCGGGTCTAAAAAATTTGATTCCAAAGATAACTTCTCCTCGAGTTCCAACCATGTTGGACCTTTAATGGAAGTACTTTGATCATCCTCCAAGTATCTAGCATTAGTATTTATCAGTACTTTCTACTCCTTGAGATGATAAAAGTAACCTCATTTTTTCCCTTTTGGATACCTAACAAAGTAGCATAATTCTGATCTTGGTTCTAACTTGTCCCCATTGATCAGTACATAAGTTGGACAGTCCCATATCCTGAGATAATTTAGACTGGGTTGAACAGCCCCATATCCTGAGATGATTTAGACTTGGCTTACGCCCAATCCACATCTCATAGGGTGTCCTAGGTACTAACTTGAAGGCACCAAGTTTAGAATGTATGCCGTTGTTTCCAAGGCATATCCCCAAAAAGAGACCGGAAGAATAGCATAAGACATCATGCTTTGGATAATTTCCATTAATGTCTGGTTCTTTCTCTCAGCTACTCCATTCTGTTGGGGTGTACCCGACGCAGAGAGCTGAAATACTATCCCATAATCCACCATGTAATCCTTGAACGCACCGAGGAGGTACTTTCCACCACGATCCAATCGTAAGGCTTTGATCAGTTTATCTGTCCGACGCTCCACTTCAACCTCAAACTCTTTGATATTGTCAAAAGAGTCAGACTTGCGCCTTATTAGGTAGACATAACCAAACCTTATACAATCATCTGTGAAAGTGTCGAAATCTCAAAACCCCCTCTAACTTATGTAAACAAAGGACACCATACATCAGTATGAATAAGGCCCAATATCTCCTTGGCTCCATCAGCCTTTTGGGTGAACGACCTTTAGATTGAGTGTTATTTATTTAAGTGTTTGTACGATTTAAAAAGAATAAATTTCCATGCATGTGCCTTATACATAAAATTTCTCTATTTCTACTGATAGTAACACTAGAATGGAAAGAAACAGAATATTCATAATTTATTAGCTTTGCAACTGAAATCAAATTTTATCTAAAATCGGGTACGTATAAAATATTTTTCAAAATGACTACTTTATTACAATAAAAAACAAGATCCAACTCACCCACTGCAAGGACCCATACTCATGCTCCATTTCCTGCTCGTAGCCCATGCTCGCCCTTTTGGAGTCTTCTTATCTTCCTAAACCCCTGCAAGGAGTTATAGATATGATCAGTGGTACCAGAATTAACAATCCAAGTGGAAGTTGAACCAACCATTGAAATTGACTCTAGATAAAGAATAATACCTGTAGGGTTTTTCTTGGCCTAAAATTCTGGACACTTCTTTTTTTAGTGTCCCTTCTACCTGCACTTGAAGCATTTACCTTTCGGCTTGTTGGGTTGGTTCTTGGGTTAGACCGATGCGTTTCCCTTCTTCTTTTTAAACTTCCTGAACTTAGGCTCAATTCTGGAAAAAAAAAAAAAAGTCTTAGCAATCATAGCCTTGAACTATGACTTTATGACCTTCTCTGCCACCTAGAGCTCCTTCATTAACTCGGTTAAACTTATGTTTAACTTATTCATGTTTAATTTAACTTAAACTGAATAAACGAGCGCAGAAGAGATTCGAGAACCATGTCTACTTAGCTCTCAAGGTCAATTACAGCTCCTAAGACTTTTGCTTCCTCGAAAGCAGCAATCATCTTGAGCATATGCTCTCTAACTGATACTCTATCAGCCATCTTAGCATTGATGATTATCCTAAGAGTCTCATACCTTGTGGGCTGACTCTTATCTGCGAACATCATGGTTAGTGATTGGCTAATGTCGTATGCAATGGCCATGTGCTCGTATTTAGATTGGAGCACATTAGACATAGAGGCCAACAAATAACATCGAGCCATTTCGTTAGCCTTCTTCCATGCTTTCTCAACCTCTCGCTCCTCAGTGGTGGAACCCTCCCCAATAACAAGGCAGGTGTTAAAGAGGACATACTTATACTCCTTAACAGTGAGTATTATGTCCAAATTTCTTTTCCAATCCACATAATTTGGACTTATTAGCTTATTCTCATGGAGAATAACAGTCAAATGACTAAAAGAACTTCCACCAACCATTTCTGAAAGAAAAAAAAACTCAGTTTGTGAAAAATAAAATAATTTATGACTTTATCTTCATATTAAATTCGATAATAGTTAACCCTATTACTATTGTCTTTAATATAATTAATTTGGCTCTTAAAAAAATTGACATAGCTTCTTAGAAAGATTAACAGTTTCCTAAGCTAAGTGTATTAATCACCACAAATTAATTTTCCTTCTAGGTAATGATCAAGAAGATAACTGCATTGTGGGATGACCATTTCTTCTCATTTCCTATAGACATTCTTCGTAGTATAACCTCCAATGTAGGCTGATTGATCATAACACATGTCCCGAGTTATTAATTACATCCATCCATTAGTTCTAGATCTTTGTAGTATCCCCATCCTATATGAGTTCACTCTCAGGGTGACACGGGAGGACTCACAATCTCTAATGAAGATCGTGATGGAAGCCGTAGGGCCGTTGGAACCCCTCTCCCACTTAATATTTTAAAATAAGGGTTTTCTTGAAAAATATCTTTTGAAAATTTCAATTAAGTTTTCTTTTAACTCAAAAATAAAATATCTAAACCCATAAAAAATTCTATGTCAAGATTTATACTCTTTGAGAAATTTTTTCATGGATTAATTTTATTTAAGTTAATAAACTTAATAATTAAAAAAATTTCTAATAAAACTTTCGAGAGATTTTGATCTCAAGTTTAATTTGAAAAAAATAATTTTTCTTGTTAAAATTCAATCAAAATGGTTTTCTATTTTAATTCACAAAAATATTTAAATTCAAAATATTTTATATGTCAAAGATAAAATCTTTTGAGAAAATAACAAATAATTAATTTTTGTTCGAATTAAAATTAACCATTTGATTTAAAAAAAATATTTTTCTTTGTCAAAAATTCTTAAAGACTTTAATCTTTGAGAATACACGCGCATAAGGTACAAAAAAAATAAGCATGTTACAAAACTGTAAACGTTTTCATACTTTTCTATTCTTTTAACTTAAGTGTCCAAATAATAAAATTAAATACATTAATTAATTAATAGTCTTGCTTAATCCTAAATTTTCTTTACTATTATTTTTCATGCAAAATATTTAAAGAATATTAAATATTATAATAAAAATAACTTCGCCTGGTATAGGACCAAAAACAAAAAAAATAAAAATATATTTTTTTATTTCGGATCCAGTACACCCGCCACACTGGATCATGGCCCATGGAAAAATCCATAGGCCGCGACCCAGCCCGCAACTCGCCCCACTGCCGTGGTCAAAATTGATGACCGCGGCAATCTTCAATTGCAAATTGAAGATATGCTTCCTCACGTGGCGTGAGGAAGCCGACCTCACTCTCTGATGCAGTTGCGGCTACGGCTTGCTCGGTTCCCCTCACAATTTTTGGCTCAGCTCAGCTTCATGGCTCGGCCCTTCTTCTCCAAGTTTCTCTATAAATTGCAGACGTCTTTGGACTCGGTTTTTTCCACCGATTTCAATCAAAACTCATCCAAACAACTGCCTATGCCATTAAAAATACTGAACTTACACGATATTTATGAAAGCAATTAAAATATAGTGTTCCTATACTTCCACTGGCGAAGCTTACTGTGAAACTACCCATACTAAAAAACACGAAAGATCATAGAAAACATCCAAAATAATGTTTTCTTATTTTCGTTAAGCTTAGCATGCTTCCTATATTTGCCAAACAATGGTTCTGATACCACTTGAAGGACAAAAATGGCAAAAATGATCAAACCGAAAGTATGCTTACAGAACGAAAAAATTTACCTCTATGTTTGAATGACCTTATTGGCACTGAAGAAGATGTCTATAAAAGAATGCTTGAAGCTATTAGATCACGTCCTTATAAACGTCGACTTCATCTCATTCATGCGAAACTTTTCAGCTTCCGAAATAGTGCTCTTTCTACTGCTGGTGAAAGTTTAAAGAATTGGGTTTTGCTTAGCCTCTGAAGGCTTCTGTGACTGAATGGGTTTTCTATCAAAATGAAAAGCAGTGGTCTTCTTTGCCTAATTTCCTTTTCATTTCAATCCTTCACCAAGAGAGAGAGACCAACAGCATTAGAAAAGAGAAAAGTCCCATGCTTTTGTTGGAATATATGCCCTCTAGACTAAATTATCTGATGTAATTATCGAATTTATTAATAAAAGAATTTATTCTCAAAATTTATTTGTGAATTTACATTTTATTTGTGCACAATTTTTTGTTTGGAAATGACCCATTGTGTTTAAGTAAGTGATTCATGTGAATGGTGGTCTTTCACAGTAAGGTATGGATCACGGGTTACTTAACACATAAATGTTTGTTCTTAACCGATTGATGAGAATGGAAATCTCATCATGTATAAGTTATTGTGTTATGAATTCCAAATGAGGAATGACTTACATTTAGCCAGTGAGTAGTCCACTCACTTCATAGTATGAGCGTATTTCGAATACATCGAACAAGATTTGTAATAGTGATTTCTAAAAGTACTATTTAAAAGAAACCCAAACTATTACTACTATAGCGTGGACTAATACTCTATTGCTTGAGTATGAGTTGGTAATCTGACGAAGTTAGAAACATATACTTTGATATATTGTAGTTGAAATTCTTTCGTAGAACCAATATACTTGTATATTGGGTATATATGTGACTAGTTAATTAAAACAGATTTGTTCAAATGATCTAATTATCCAGGGCCCTAAGGAACATGATTTAGATGTTTACTTTAGGGTAATTCCCTTGAAAAATGGAAACATTTCAGGAGTCGTGGATCATTGGACTAGAGATTTAAGGATGGTAGATATCTATTAGAGAGGTGTTAGTACACTCTTCCTCTCTAATTGCACGGCGATGCGTAGAGCAGTATTTTAGTCATTACACCTGTAGATTGAAGGTTTTGCTAACGCAGTATTGTCCTTGGGGTCAATATTTCCTTATAGTGATATTAGAAAATATTTAAAATACAAAACATAACTATTATATAGTAGGGGTATTTTAGTCATTTTAGTAGCCAAGGCGATGTGTCTTTTGGTCCCCGAAATGGCCCTTAACTCATGAAAGATTTGGATTAAGAAATTGGTCTTGATAATTATGGGTTTTTATTTTATTTGTCTAATTTATTATTAGATTAAAATAAAATAAAAGGTCCGAGAGAGAGTATTTATTTTATCTAGTTTAAATAGTTAATTAATTACTCAGGACCCAAGCCCCAAATTGAATAATTAAAAAATTAATCTGGAACTAGATAAAAGGTATGAAATTTTATTTGGTCTATTTGGACTTATTATTTATTGATCTGTTCAATAAAGCCTAGAAAATAAATAATTGAGATTTATTATTTATGGGTGTACAAGCTCAAGAATAAATAATTTATCTAGCCTAATAAATAAGACCAAGGTAAAATAAAATTTATAAAAAAATATTTAATTAATTAATTATTAATTAATTAATTAAAATTTTTAAAAAAAAGACAACACGAGATAGATCTAGTGTTGTTCTGCATGAAGGATAACAGAAAGCATGGGTGATTTCTGTTTTTACGTAGAGAAATTATTTTCTCTCGAGGTGTGTATATGAATTGCAGTAGAGCGGAGGTCTAAGGAAATTGATTGAGCTTTCAATTCACGGAAGTAAGGAAAGAAAACAGCTCTGCGTAATTCATTTTACATTCACATAAGTCAAACCTATTTTTCGAACTTTGAAAAAAGTTGATCAAAACTCAAATTTCAAGCCTTCACTGGCTATGCTACGGGTACTATTTCGGAATATCAAAAGCTTCGCGTGGATGAAACCTAATAGACGTTTGTAAGGACGTGAACCACTAGCCTCGAATATCTTTATACAGAAATTTACATCAGTCCGAAGAGGACCATTCAATCACACACATAAAATTTTTGCTTTCCTAATATGTTTTCGTTTTGATAATTTTTGTCATTTTAAGCCTTCATCTTTCTATTATCTTTCACGCAAAACAACACGAAATCCATCCTGTATTTTTTTTTTGTTTTATTTAATTAATTAATTTAATAGTTAATTTTTTAATTTTATTTTACCCTTGGTCTTATTCATTGGGCCAGATAAAATTATTTACTGTGGGGCTTGAACACCCATAAATAATAAGACTCAATTATTTATTTTCTGAGTTTCATTAAACAACCCAATAAATAATTAACAAGTTCAAATAGACCAATATAAAATTTTATGCATTTTATCTAGTTTATATCTAGATTAATTTTCTAATTATTCAATCTAAGCCTTGGGTCCTGAATAATTAATTAATCAATTAAACTAGATAAAATATATACTCTCTCTCGAGCCTTTTATTTTATTCTAATCTAATAATAAATTAGACTATTTAAATAAAATAAAATAAAATTCATAATTATCAAGATCAATTCCTTAACCCAAATCGATCAGGACTTAAGGGCTACTCCAGGGACCAAAAGACACATCCCTTGGCTACTAAATTGACCAAAATATTCCTACTATATAAATAGCTATATTTTGTATTTTAAATATTTTCTAATATTACCATAAGAAAATATTGACCCCAATGATAATGCTACATTAGTAAAGTCTTCGACCTACATGTATAATAACTAAAATACTCCTCTATGTATCGTCGTGCATTTAGAGACGAGGAGTATACTAATACCTCTCTAATAGATATCTACTATCTTTAGACCTCTAGTCCAATGATCCACGACTCCTGAAATATTTTTACTTTCCAAAGGAGCTACCCTAAAGTAAATATCCAAGTCATGTTCCCCAAGACCCTGGATAATTAGATCATTTGAACAATTACAATGGGCGATATAGCGTAGAAACTATCTTGTACAAGTCTGTTTTAACTAACAAGTCGCATATACCCAACATACAAGTATATCGGCTCTACGAAAGAACTTCAACTATAGTATATCAAAGTATATGCTCCCTACCTCGTTAAACCACCAACTTATACTCAAGCGGTAGAGTATTAGTCTATACTGTAACAGTAATAGTCCGAGTTTCTTCTAAATAGTACTTTTAAAAACTACTATTACAGGTCTTGTTTTACGTATTTTCAAATACGCTCATGCTATGAGATGAATGGACTACTTACTGGCTAAAAGTAAGTTATTCCCCGTTTAGAATTCATAACACAATAACCTAAGTATGATGAGATTCTCATTCTCATCAATCGATTAAAAACAAACATTTATGTATTATGTAACCCGTGATCCATACCTTATTGTAAAAGACCACCATTCATATGAATCACTTACTTAAATACAATGGGTCTTTTCCAAACGAAAACCGTGCACAAATAAAATGTAAATTTACAAACAAATTTTGAAAATAAATTCTTTTATTAATAAATTCGATAATTACATCAGATAAAATTAGTTTAGAGGGTATATATTCCCACAAACAATGCTTAATTTTAACCTTTATCGATCAAAATATTCAATTTCAAGATTCTTAATTTGAATATTTAACTGGTAAGTCAATACATAGAACTACACTCAGATTCTTATGATTTATTGGTAAGATAAAATAAGTTTGGATTGTGATTCTATGAAAAAATTGCATTTCTGCTAACAAATTTTATGTATTTGTAGCTATTTTTACCCCTTACATTTTATTGCTTTATCAATTGAAAGCTGGGTGGTAGAATCTTCTTCTGGACTCTTTGTCCAATTCGCATTACATTTTATATTCTTTGTCCATTTTATGTTCTGCATGGTGCTATGTCCTTTGACGGTATCTAGGACAATACTGCAGCAAACTGTCAATATGATTGTGAAGCTAAAGTTTACATTGTCAGTTGTGATGCTTACTACATAATCGACACATTAGGCAAAAGGCTTTACGAGGGATGTAACCAGGTTTACATACTGAAATTTGACAGGAAAATAGCCAACTACAAGATGCCAACTCAATCATCTTAGGAAAAGCATGTTGGTGATCAGCAAAATGTTGCTACGGCAATGGAACCAAATTCTCAGAATGTAAGGCCAAAAGAGTGTTCTGCAGAAAATTCAGCAGCAATGGGATGTGGGGAACCACCAATAAAGAGTGAAGAGGAAGAAGTGCTTGTTTGCCAAGGTAAAAAATCATGCAAGGAGTACATAAAAAATTTCCTGGCTGCCATACCCATTAGAGAACTACTGGTAGATATCAAGAAATAACTGATCAAGTCAACTCCACTTCATCATCGACACCAAAGTAAATTCCACTTTACTAATTTAAAACAACCAGTTTGCGTTGCTCCAATAGTAGAAGTTGGCCAGGCCATGCCACAAGTGGTTGAAGTTGAAGTTGTCAAACTGAAATTGCCGCATAGAGACAACTTTAAATTTATACAAAAGCGTGTTAGTTCTAACTGTTTGGTTTTCTTATGCTTTTTCTATGTGGTCTTGGGGTAAATGGGTTAAAGAGTGCCTATTTCATCCCCTAAGGTGCTTTGTATGAGAGAGTCATCTTACTATTTTGTTGTGTTCTTTGATATGTCTATCTTTTGATTTGAGTGTAATCTCCTTTTTACCTTTGACTATCTCAAAGGGATCATTTGCAAGAAACAAAGCTCTTGTTTGAAGATGTTTGTTTTCCTAAACAAATCCCTGATCTGAGTTTATACGTTATATATTTTCAATATTTACAAGAAACAGTTGGCCATTATTCAATTAAAGAGAAATCAAAGACAGCCAAAATATGGACAGCTTTGTTAAAAATACAAACATTAAAAATATATATATTAAAACTTTGTTTTTAATACGACGAGCAAAAACTCTACGCGTAACGTGAGGACATCAACTAATTAATAAGAAATATATAATATTTTATTCATAATTAAATACTTTCTTATTTTTTGTGTCAAATAAAAAGGCCAATTTCAAATGAAGAAAGTATTATTAATGCAATAAATAGTATAGTAAAGGATACTTCCAACTTCCCAAAATAAATGTCTCATTTAAACGATTGTACAGATATTAAGATAAGTAGGTATTTTAATTAATTAAATATTTTTTTATTTTTATATTTAAAATTTAATTTATTATCTTTCTGTATTAAAAAGTACTCAAATTTTAAATTTTTTATATACTATGAATTGCTTCTCTACAATGCTATTAAATAGGGAAAAATTTTAAAATGTTAAATCTGTTATGAATTATTGGAATCTCCATTAATTAGTGGAGGCTCCACTAATTATGGATTTATGTGAATTATTATAAAATATTTTTATGGATGTCCACCATTTAGAGGAGACACCACTAATTGAGATTAGTGGAAGATGATGTATGCCATGATGTATTCCACTAATTAGAACTCTATAAATAGAGCTATTCTCTAAGCTTGTAATACACCATCATTTTGTAAAAGAAAAATTAGAGAAAGAAAGATTAGAGAAAGCATTGTGAGAGAAAGAAAGAGAGAAGTTTGAAAAGAAAATCTTGTGCAAAATAGTTAGAGTTTTATTAGTGTGTAGTGTGAAGATTATATTCTAACACTACCCTAATTTCATAACACGTTATCAGCACGAATCTCTATCGGTACAAAAGCCAGAAGACTAAACACGAGTTTCTGCCGTTACCAAAACCAGAAAACAGGTACGCATTTATTGATCTCTATGGCTAATCTCGCTAAACTCGAATTTGTAGCCCTTGATATTTCTGGAAAAAATTATATGTCATGGGTTCTCGATGCAGAAATGCATCTAAATGCTGAAGGCCTTAGTGAAACTATTCAAGCAAATAATAGTGCATCTTCACAACACAAGGCTAAAGCTTTGATTTTTATTCGTCGTCATCTAGATGAAAATTTAAAAATGGAATATCTTACCGAAAAAGATCCATATATCATGTAGGTAAATTTAAAAGAAAGATTTGACCACTTGAAGATGGTCGTACTACCCACTGCACGGTATGAATTATTGCACCTGAGGTTGCAAGATTTTAAAACCGTGAATGAATATAGCTCTGCAATGTATAAAATTACATCTCAGTTAAAATTATGCGGAGAAAAAGTGACTGATGAAGATATGTTGGAGAAGACATTCTCCACCTTTCATGCCTCGAATATTGTCCTGCAGCAACAATATCGAGAAAAGGGGTATACAAAATTTACAGATTTAATTACTGCCCTCCTCATTGCAGAGAAAAATAATGAGTTATTATTGAGAAATCATGAAGCCAGACCAACTGGCTCAACAGCACTCCCAGAAGTGAATGTTGTTAGCCCCAGCAGAAGCCATCGTTATAATCGTGGTCGTGGCCATGGCCGTGGCCATGGCCGTGGTTATGGTCGTAGACACGCTTGATATTTCCCTTATCACAATCATAATCAAACTGTGAGAAATACTGGCCACCTGAAGTGGAACAGAAAAGATCATAAAAGAAAAGAAAAAGAAATTGAAGAAAAGCATGAGGATATATGTTATAGATGTGGCATGAAAGGTCATTGGTCACGAAATTGTCGTACGGCTAAGTATTTAGTTGAATTGTATCAAGCTTCATTGAAAAATAAAAATGTGGAAGTAAATTTTTCTCAACATCCAATAAATAATGCTGAGGATGATGATATTGATCCTGAAGATCTTAATATCAATATTACCCATATGGATGTATCGGATTTTTTTTGAACACCCAGACGGTAGGATAGACCATTTAATTGGTGATGGCAGTGTCCAGAAGAATTAAAGCATCACCCTGATATTTTTGTATTTGCATTTTCATTCTATTTGAATAATATTTACGTTTGCATATATATATTTGTGTCCAGATGGATGTTGTTAATGATGATGTATGCATTATTGATAGTGGAACTACACACACCATACTAAAAAATGAGAAATATTTTTCTAATCTCAAAATGGGAGAAATAAATATTTATACGATAAATGGTAGTGCAAATGTAATTGAGGGCTCCGGAAGAGCTAGTATATTGTTGCCTAAAGGAACAACAATTATTATTGATAAGGCACTATTTTCCTCAAAATTCAGAAGAAATTTATTGAGTTTTAAAGATATCCATAGAAATGGGTATCATGTTGAAACAAATGAGAAAAATGGGATTGAGTATCTTTTTATTACTCAAATGCATTTGGGTAAGAAATCTGTATTAGAAAAACTATCGTCTTTTTCTACTGGCCTATATTTTGTAAAAATACGTACAATTGAAATTCATCATCTAGTAAACCAGAAGTTTACTGATCCTATTACTTTGAGCATTTGACATGACCGGTCGGGTCATCCGGGATCTACCATGATGAGAAGAAACATTGAGAATACACATGGTCATCCTTTAAAAAATAAAAGGATATTAACATCAAAAAAATTCGCATGTACTGCATGTTCCCTAGGAAAATTAATTGTTAAACCATCACCGGTAAAAGTAGGAGTCGAAAGTCCTACATTTCTCGAAACAGATTCACGGAGATATTTGTGGACCTATTGATCCACCATGTGGACCGTTCAAATATTTTATGGTCTTAATTGATGTATCATCCCGATGGTCACATGTATGTTTATTATCTACTCGCAACCTGGCGTTTGCGAGATTACTTGCTCAAATAATTAAATTACGAGCACAATTTTCGGACCATCACATTAAAAATATCCGTTTGGATAATGTTTGGTGAATTTTCATCACATGCTTTTGATGCATATTGCATGTCAATTGGGATTAATGTTGAACATCCTGTAACTCATGTTCACACACAAAATGGTCTTCTTGAATCTTTGATTAAACGATTACAATTAATTGCTAGACCATTATTAATGCAAATAAATCTCCCAACATCTGCTCGGGGACATGCTATTTTACATGCTTTGCAACACTTGTACGCATAAGACCGACTAGTTATCATAAATTCTCTCCTTTACAATTGGCTTTTGGGTCGGAACCAAATATTGCTCATTTAAGAATTTTTGGGTGTCTTGTATATATTCCAATTGCACCAAACCAACGTACAAAGATGGGTCCTCAAAGAAGAAAGGGGATATACGTTGGATATGATTTTTCCTCTATTATCGGGTATGTTGAACCCACGACGGAGATGTATTCACGACAAGATTTCTTGATTGTCATTTTGATGAATCATTATTCCCTAAATTAGGGGAGAACCAAAACAGCATAAAAAGGATCTTGCTTGGACAACATCTTTAAATTATCTTGATCCGCGCACAAGCGCATATGAACTTGAAGTTCAAAAGATAATTCATTTGCAAAATATTGCAAATCAAATGCCAAACGCTTTTGTTGACTCCAGAAGAGTTACAAAATCGCATATTCCAGCTATAAATGCTCCTATTCGAATTGAAGTTCCAGCAGAACAAAATATTATATCTATAGTCTTTGAGTCAAAAACACGCCGAAGCGTGGCCGACCTCTTGGTTCTAAAGATAAAAATTCTCGAAAGAAAAGAGGATTAAATGATCCGAGAAAATTATATTGAAGAAAAGAATGATAAAGACCAAGAGAGAACCGATGACAAAGAACCGAGAAGTTGATGAAAGTAACACTGAAATTTCTATCAATAATACCACTTCGGTAGAAGTTAGAATCGGATAGAAAGCTGTTATTGATAATATATTTGCATACAATATTTCTCTTGATGTTACACAGGATAATGATGATCCCGAACCAATATCGATTGATGAATGTCGGCATAGAAAAGATTGGTTGCAATGGAAAGATGCGATTCAATCGGAGTTAAATGCATCGACAAAACGTGAAGTCTTCGGACTGCGAGTCCGAACATCGAGAAGGTGTAAAACCTGTTGGCTACAAATGGATATTTGTGCGAAAGCGCAATAAAAAGAGTGAAATCGTTCGATATAAAGCGCGATTAGTAGCCCAAGGTTTTTTACAAAGACCAGGTATTGATTATGATGAAACTTATTCTCCTATTGTTGATGCTATTACACTCCGATATCTTATCGGTTTGGCGGTACATGAAAAAGATAGATATGCGCCTATTAGATGTTGTCACTGCTTACTTGTATGGAAATTTAGAAAATGATGTTTACATGAAAATCCCCGAAGGATTTCATATGCCTGAAGCATATAAACATTATCCTCGTGAAAATTACTCCATCAAGTTGCAGAAATCATTATATGGCCTGAAGCAATCTGGGCGCATGTGGTTCACACGTCTTAGTGAATATTTATTGAAAGCGGGATTTAAAACTAACCAGGTATGTCCATGCGTTTTTATTAAGAAATCTGGTTCTAAATTTGTGATATTAGCTATATATGTTGATGGTATTAATCTTATTGGAACTCCTGAAGAGCTCCAAGAAATAATTGATTATTTAAAAAAAGAATTCGAAATCAAGGATTTTGGTAAAACCAAATTTTGCCTTGGTTTACAAATTAAATATCTGGAGAGTGGCACATTTATTCATCAATCAACATATACAGCAAAAGTGCTAAAAAGATTTTACATGGACAAAGCACATCCATTGAGTATTCCAATGATCGTCCGATCATTAAATGTGGATAAAGATCCTTTCCGACCTCAAGAAAATGATGAAGAACTCCTTAGTCCTGAAGTACCATATCTCAGTGCAATTGGCGCATTGATGTATCTTGCTAATAATACACGACCTGATATTGCTTTTGCTATCAATTTATTAGCAAGATTTAGTTCTTCACCAACACAACGACATTGGAATGGAATTAAACAAGTCCTTCAATATCTCCAAGGTACAATTGATCTCGGATTATTTTATTCAAATAAAACCAACCCAACATTGATTGGTTATGCAAATGCTGGTTATTTATCTGATCCACATAAAGCACGTTCTCAAACAGGCTACCTATTTACATGTGGAAATACTGCTATATCATGGCGTTCTACAAAACAATCTATAGCAGCTACTTCTTCAAATCATGCTGAAATTATAGCGATTCATGAAGCAAGTCGAGAATGTGTATGGCTAAGATTCATGATTCATTATATCCGAGAAAGTTGTGGATTATCATCAATCAAAGATATTTCAACTCCTCTTTATGAAGACAATGCATCTTGCATAGCTCAATTACGATGAGGATATATTAAAGGAGATCGGACAAAACATATTTCACCAAAATTCTTCTTTACTCATGAACTCCAGAAGAAAGGTGAAATTGATGTGCTACAAATTCGGTCATGTGATAACCTCGCAGATATTTTCACGAAGACTTTACCGACTGCAACATTTGAGAAGTTGAGACATAAAATCGGTATGCGTCGGTTTAAAGATTTAAAGGAATCATCTCATCAGGGAGAGTAATAAACAGACATATAGAATAGTGTACTCTTTTTCCTTCACTAGATTTTTTTTCCCATTGGGTTTTTATCTAGTAAGGTTTTAACGAGGCATATTCTTTATGTAATGAATGGACATTCAAGGGGGAGTGTTATGAATTATTGGAATCTCCATTAATTAGTGGAAGCTCCACTAATTATGGATTTATGTGAATATTATAGAAGATTTTTATAGATGTCCACCATTTAGTGGAGACACCACTAATTGAGATTAGTGGAAGATGATGTATGCCATGATGTATTCCACTAATTAAAGCTCTATAAATAGAGTTATTCTCTAAGCTTGTAATACACCATCATTTTGTGAAAGAAAGATTAGAGAAAAAAATATTAGAGAAAGAATTGTAAGAGAAAGAAATAGAGAAATTTGAAAAGAAAATCTTGTGCAAAATAGTTAGAATTTTATTAGTGTGTAGTGTGAAGATTTTATTCTAACACTACCCTAATTTTATAACAAAATTTTAATTTCTTAAAAAAATAAATAAATTAGAATAAAAATTAAATTAAAAATATTTTAAAACGGAGAGAGTATATTAGAATATTCAAGGAATTTAAGGCCTCAAAATTTGCTGTAGAAATTTGTGTACTATGTAGGGTACTGTGATAGTTTTTTGTGCCCTATAACAATGTTTGGTACGCGATCACAGTGACATTGTTTGGTATCCCATAACAGTGTTTGGCGGATTGCAAGGTGCTGTAATGGTATATGTGAATCTCACTTTCTAGAACATCAGTTAGTCTTACGATGCACCAAACATCATGTTCAATGTACATCTTCACTGTCTTTACTGTCCCCCCCAAAATAACTCCAAAAACCCAAATCTAAGATGTGAAACACTAACGTGTGTGTTACAAAAGGGCTCCAGATCTTTGTCTTCTGCTTCTTTTTTTTTTTTTTTTCCTTTTTTTATCCTGTTCATTT
Organism: Voacanga thouarsii; assembly: GCA_026120185.1. Lineage (NCBI taxonomy): Eukaryota > Viridiplantae > Streptophyta > Magnoliopsida > Gentianales > Apocynaceae > Voacanga > Voacanga thouarsii. The sequence continues at coordinate 2,372,928 of JANUWF010001102.1, read as the reverse complement.
TTATATATATATTTTTCCCTTTTGGGGACCTGTCTAGGAAGATTCTTACCCGTTATAATGACAAAGAAGACAAAGCAGAGATGTTAAATCTACAGGGGATGGAACGAGTGCAGCAACGGCAATTGGTACTCTGGTAGAATATCCATGAGCATATCTAGATAGCTTCTAAAATTCTAGACATGAATGACAACAAAATTCATCTCAAGTCCAAAAATTCATCATCAATAGGGGAGTGCTTCAGATAGCTGGAACTAGAACAAATGATATTTAAGCCACGTAGAACCAATTTCATGTGCCATTCCAATTTTGCTCTGATGAAAACCAGATGTGTATGGCATTTCCATCGAACTATACGTGAATACCCAAATCCATGCAACCAGGTGGAAATACACTTAACTAATAGCAGCTGATAGTTTAGCATATGGAACTTACAAGATGCTCATCTAGTTTCTCCAGAACCAATATGTAGAGGTGTACGAAGAGGGCGCCAAATTTTGGTAAATGACTAGTTGTTCAGTCCCCAGTCATACTGTTGGTATATTACCTTTAACTGTGCATTGGAAAGCAATCCGAGAAAAGCTTGAGATTCCTCTGGTTTCAGGTAATTTGCAGCATGTTTGAGCACTTCAGCCTCGTTTGCACCGAAATCAGAACTAAACCTGCATGTTGGCATTTAGTACTTGTAAGTAGATCATCCGGTAGCAGAGAAAAATAGAAATAATTTCCAAAAAGACCTTCAAGAAACTACAGAAACAGGGATCCTAAATGAGTTTTTCCAAGATTGTAAAAAGAATCCATGCAAGTCCCAGCAATGAAAATTATGCTAGCACTGTTGAGGAGTAAAGATGTAGATGCTTAATAAAGAATTTGAAGAAAGAAGATTAAAAGGATGCATCAAAACTTGCCATCTCAATATTTTGCTGACGTGCAGAGTCTTAGCATTTAAATCAACAACCAATCCTGCACCTCTTAAGAAATTACATGCAGCCTCCGTCAACTCTTTATCAATGTTTCCAGGGGAATAGCATCGAAGGGCAGGACCAGATCGGGTACCATTAGCCAGTGCAAAATGGACAAGAGGTTCTGGATGAGGAAGAGCTACCTGACGTGAGAGACAGAGACAATCAAACTGAGAAGGCAACAAGCATAAAACACTGAAACTAATAATAGAAAGAGAGACGCAAGACTATTAGGGCAAAAGCAATAAAACATTCACTCCGAGGATTTTCAGGGCCATAAAAATTATTACTGTCGTCCCAAATGCATCTCTCGATTCCTGTCCCATGGATAATGAAGTTCTTTTAGGGGTCCATCTTCAAGTTCCATTTTTAGAATAGCTTGGCCACAAAAAATCATTTCTGATCCAAGTCCAAAATAGCTAGGGTAGTTTATTTCCTCTCTCCTACCCAAACTCAAACCAGTGAAATCTGCAAATGGCCTCCTATTTGGTAGACAAGTAGAACATGTCAACTTCTTGAAAGAGAGGTAAAATGCTAGATTTTTTTTAAATCAAGGACCACTCTACAAATCATATCCACTAAAGATAGTAAGAACAATAGCATATTTAAGAGTAAAGATGGGTAACTGCTGCTAGTTACAATGCACCAGTTGAAAATGTACTGTAAACTTGAAGACTAGATTCATAGCTGCTATACAAACTTCATTTAACCCATTTATGAACAGAACATAAAAGAGTAGATTTCATCTTGCAAAAAGTAAACAAACTCTAACAATTGAGGTAGGCAGTCTTACTATCTCACCGTCAAACGTTTGTCGGTAACTCCAAATGGCTTAATGAGATTGTAGGGGGGTCTCTGGTTGGCCCTTAAAACACCATTGTAAATAGCTGAAAGTGAGAATGTACAACCACCAATTACATATTTAAAGTCCCCAAACAATTTTCTTCTCTCAAGTGGCCCAAAAGGATGACCCCACACCAATATCGCATGGATGGACATAAGGTTATAGAGATTAATAAAAAATGCAAGCTTCTCTTCTCTTGGCATATCCTGCAGTTCAACTCTTTGAAGCTCCTCAATTATCCGTAAGTACCTAGGATGTGTTCACTTTTTTCGTTAAGGTCAATTGGACTTCAAATTAAAAGTATCTAAACATCCAAAGTTCTGTTGCATGGGTGCCAACTAACCTTGCAAACTCCTCACTCCCATGGATGCTTCTGTAATCAACATGCTTTCCATCTTCAGATGTATAAGCTTCTAAGATTGCATAAAACAAAAACCTCAATCTTGATGAAATTTCAATTATTGGCTTTGGCTTGACTTCAATAATACCCCTTGGAATATTCTGGCACTCAGTTATTATGGGATCATCATCTAGGAAACGATACAAGTGATTGCCATCTTCAAATATATTTTCCCTAGGGCAAGTACATTTTCAAAAATCAGATACAAGAAATCATGACAAAGATCTCAATGAGAAAGAATACCAGAACAGGAAAGAAAAATGTAAATCAAAAGAACTCACTCAAGAACATGTTGGAAGAAGAGTTTGCTTGCAAGCTTTCGACCAAATTCAATAGCCTATTTTAAATATGAGAACAGCGAGCAAAATTAGTTTGTAATGACACGTCAGTTACAGGAAATGCAACAAACTACATTATTATGTTGTTTTTTTTCCTCATCTCTGTTTTCCATTGCAGTAATCTATTATCATGCCTCTCTTAACTTTAGCATACACATCCCTGCAGGCTTAAGTATACTTAAAAGAACAAATGAGATGATAATAGACCCCTATGAATTCAAATGGCATTTTCATCAAATAGTCAAACTGGTATCTAATCCAATCAGTAACAATTCCCACTTATCTTAGTTACCTAAATAGCAATAAGAAAATGTCACAGGATACTGTTAACCACAAGGAAATTTGAAAAGACCGCTAAAACTCGCAGACAAACACTTCGCCACATTGTACTTGAAAATCAAGAAGACTCTATCCTAGTCTCCCCACACCAGCCCTTCCCTCCCCCCTGAGGCACCAACCCACAAAATGCCACCCCAACAAAAATAATAATAATAAAACAAAAAATCATTTATTTATCCACCTCACCACCCTTTCTGAGGCTAAAAGTAAAAGTTCGATTCATCTGTCTAATTCTCAAATTGTAATACACGAAATAATCTGATAGATTCTCAGTCTATCAAGCAACAATATACCAACCAGGATCTATGTGACAATGCTGATAGAGCAGTTCCTCATCCAACATTCACACCGTAGAGATTCACACTTTTATAAGTCTTTTGAGTATAATGCCCTCCTGGGGGATATGAAGGGATATGTAGCATATCTTGCAAGAGAAATGAGACCTAAGACGCATTTAACATTAACTAAACACATACATTTTACAAACTTGGGGGAAAAAGCCTCGTTGAGAACCACAACCAGGATGAAATGATAATTACCTGCACCAAGTCAGAGAACTGCAACTCAACCACCCCACACCATATCAAATATGCCCCATGTGTAAGCATATCATGGTCAGTTACTCTTCAATATCATTAAATCCCAGATTCATTAATACAAAAGAAAAGTCATTTCTTCAAAACATGAAATTTAGATTTTGCCCCACAGTTTAGACTCCATAGGCAAATCACTTGTATTAAGATTGCTCAAATCCATCAAAATTGACTGCTTGAGATGTTGTTAACAATCAACTTCTCAACAGATCAAAATAAAAAGGTTATAAAGTTTGAAGCAGACTCTTTTGTGGGGCAGGGAAGAAAAACTGAACTGATCCTAAGCTAAAATTAGTGTGCAAGAACAACAATTAGGATCTGAACAAACTTTGAATCATTGTCACTATAAGTAAATTGAACAGACAAAGTAAAATGAAGAAGTAGCTAACCTCTTCTCTTTCCAAGTATTGGTCTTCTGACAAGAAATCAACAGCTTCCGAACCCAGAAAGCAGTTAACAAAACGGCGCATCTTATAGAAGCGATCCTTAACGACAATATGGTCCTTCATTTTTCGAACAATAAGAGCAAGTTCATCAAGAGCTCCACTACTGGACATGTCATCTTCTCCAGAAAGTGGTGGTAGAGGAGCTTCAAAAGATGGTGGTTCAGTAACAACATACTCAATCTTCTCTACAAGCCTGCCAGACTCATCCAAGCTCCTTAGCTCATTCAGTCCACCAATAAGCACTTCATTGAAAAGCACTCTTGGAACAGCAGAAGAACCAGCAATCCTTTCCAGTTCTAATTTTCTACCAGGATATACATCAATGTTAATCTCAATATATCTTAGTCTTTTCTTGTGCAGAAATAGTCTCACATCTTTGCAGTCCTGGCACCCTAACCTTGTATACAATATAATACGTCCATTCATGGCAATGGGTTCTATCAAATCATTTAGATACTGCTCTTTGGCTTTATTTTCTTTATCAACTTGTGAAATCCCAATGAAACTAAAAGGATTCCAGCCATATCCTATATTCTCTGGGGCTTCATTTTCTTGTGAAGAATGAGCAATCTCCTTGCTATTTCTATTATTATCTTCTGCATCAGAATGATCATGTTCGTCAATACTTTTCCCAGAGAGGCGACGTAGAACATTGGAGACTGCAACTACACTTTTCTCCCTTACAAAGTTTGTGACAGCTACTGCTCTCTCAGGCCAGCCAGATCCCTGTCTCTCTGCCTCATTATCAGATGAACTCCTGTTAGATTCCATATCAGGAACCTCAATACCATCAAAGACAGGCTCTGAATCTTCTTCATATAGAATTTTTTCAAGTTCCCTGGTTGTTCCCCGTCGGCTTTCATCATGTGCTTCAGGAACCTCACCCTTCTTTTCATCCAAGCTATTAGGGCATGTTTCACATGTTTCACTCCCTCCTTCTCGAGCTTCTGCACTGATTTTCAATGATCCAAATCCATTTAGTGATTTGACTGCTTCATCTTTCTGAATTTCATCATTATGTGAAATTTTTGAGTTCTTTTCCTCCAAGGCATTCTCTTTTTCATGTTCCTCTTTAGGCAAGCCAGAGGGGTCAACCATGTCTTCCTCAACCGACAAATCAGCCACATGTTTCTCAGAAAGACTTTTCCTTTTCTGGCCATCTATTTGATTGTCAGACGCATTTTCCTCCAGCACTTCAGAAACTTGATTTGTTTCTCTATGTTCCTCCATAAGAACTTTCTTCCCCTGTTGTTCTGCAGGAGAATCAGACATATCCTCCTGCCTACGAACAACTGGAGAACTTCCTGTATTTTGCTCAGTTGATTCTTCCTTTTCCATAGTATCACCACCAAACCAAAACAGCACACTCTTTCTAAAATATCACTTTCAGATTATTTGCCACCAGACTTCTCCACGACCTTAGTTAAGGTACCATTAAAGCATTCTGCCAAGAAGTCCCACAAAACTCACAGATATTAACTACTTAATCAGCTGGAAAAGAGACTTACATATTTTCATTTCAGTAGTGAAATGCAACAAAGATTTATCTCCATACACTACATAGTTCGAAAATAATCCCAAAGTAGTGCTTCCTAGGCCAAGGATTCAAGGATGAATCCTCAACATATGCACCAAGCTAGTAATTGTGAACAAAAATGCAACATCAATTTAGGCAAATGTAAGTATAATTTCAAAATACATCAATGTTCTCAACTTCTACTTATTCTTTCTTCAGTCTGCCTCACATACATGCCAATTAAACTACTAAAGCACAAATATTGCCAACTTAACTCTTCATGTAGTAACAAAATGAATCGTGCAACCTATTAAACACAAATTGTTCAAAATCCCAAAAAGATAATTTGATACACTATCGCAATGCTTAGCATTTCAAAGAAGGTGCTTCGAGTAACTAAACCATAAACACCAATGCGCTATAATATCTCATCTAATGGAAAAGGAGGAGTTGAACTTCATCATCCTAAGCAGAACGGCCAAATAACAAAGCAAACTAAAATAGAGTCACAATCAAAATTTTCAGCAATGGCAGAAATTAGAAAATTTGTGCACAAATAAACCCCCAAAACCATTAAAAGACATTTAAACGTTAAAAGATCAAAATTTTCCTATAAAATGCAGCAATTAGAAAATCATATTGAAATTTCAACTCCAATATATAAAATCACAGAGACACACATATCAGTGTATAGGTATGCAAATTGAATAGAAATGAAAAATGAATACCAAAAATAAAAAATAAAAAATCACAACAATAATCGGAGAACCAGTACGTGGTTTCCGATGATGAAAACAGAAAAAAGAAATACATGTACGAAAATGCACAGACCTGCATGGATATATCTCAGTCTGTGATTAAAGGAAGTATAATTACAGATCTGGAAGACGATGAATTGAGAAGCAAATTGAAGAGATTGAATAGGAACGGATAAGAATTAAATATATGGGGTAAAGAGGATGAAAATTTGTTCAAAGTCTGAGACTTTGAATTGAAACCGTCATTTAGGGGTGTTATTTTTGGGCAGAGGAGAGGAACGAGAAGAGGATGGGACCCACGAGAAAGCGGGAATTCCCTTGTATTGTTTCCACTTTCCAGCCTTATTTTGCAATCTAGCCCTTATTTTATTCCATATTTATTTTTGAATCTCGCTTCTTTTTTAAAATTTATGTTTTGTAAAAGGAAAATTCGCTTATTTAACCCGTGATCTTATACTTCTTGACCGTTTTAGTCCTCATCATTTTTTCAACTCTTTTATTCCTAATCTTATACTTCTTGTCCATTTTAGTCCTCGCCATTTTTTTCAACTTCTTTCATCCCTTATTTTATGCTTCTTGACCGTTTTTATTTCTGTCATTTTTTTCAACTTTTTTCATCCCTTATATCAAAAATTAGATTTGGAGGGAACATGAATGTAGTTTTAATTTTATTCTCCTAAAAAATTATCAGTTGCAAGTCTAGTGACATGCGATACTAGATTTGTCCCCTTTTTTGGTCGAAATAATTAAAAATTTTTGAGTTAAATACATAAAGAATGAAAACAGTTGAAAAAAAAAATAGCAAGGACCACCACAGCTAAAAAATATAAGATTAGGAATGAAAAAAATAATGAGAATCAAAATGGTTAGGAAGTATAAGATTAGGAATTAAATAGGTAAATTTTTCATTGTAAAATGAAATATTCTTTTTGTATTTAGAGTCATAAAATAATTTCTTAAAAAATATTTTCCTTGTTTTTTTTGTTACAAGTGACATGTGGGTTTTTATTCTTTTGATTCGCACATTGAACAAAAGGGATGGGATTTAATGGTACTAGTTGATGTAATCGAATTATATTTTTTTAAAGATTTTAAGATAAGTAGTAATCCATTTGCTCATTGTATTTTTATTTTGAAATATTTAAAAATTAATAGTTTCTTTCTTAAAATAAATATTTTTTATAATTAATATTTTTATTGAAAGATATAACCTCTACTTATCATGTCTCGGAACCGAGGATGACATGGCAACACTCCAAAAAAGAAATATCAAACCCTTATATACCATAAATAACCAAAACATAACATTCTAGTAATACTTAATGAACATCCTTACATCATCTTTAAATCCAAAACAAAACATACATAAAACTGAACGAAAATAAAAAATAACTAAGTCACTCTAAATCCTCTTCAAACCATTCTTCTAACTCATTCTTATCTAACTGATAATTTACAAAATGTTGAACAAGGAATGAGCTCACAAGCTCAGTAAGAAAATTTGGTTTACTTGGGATTGAGCTGTTAGAATATATACCTTATAGACTAGTTTATCTGATGTAATTATCGAATTTATTAATAAAAAAATTTATTCTCAAAATTTGTTTGTGAATTTACATTTTATTTGTGTATGATTTTCGTTTGGAAATGACCCATTGTATTTAAGTAAGTGATCTATATGAATGGTGGTCTTTCACAGTAAAGTATAGATTACGAGTTACTTAATATATAAATATTTATTCTTAATTGATTGATGAGAATGGAAATCTCATCATGTTTAGGTTATTATGTTATGAATTCCAAATAAGGAACGGCTTACCTTTAACCAGTGAGTAACCCACTCACTTCATAGCATGAGCGTATTTTGAATACATAGAGAACATGACCTGTAATAGTTGTTTTTAAAAGTATTATTTAACATAAACCCAAACTATTACTACTATATCGTTGACTAATACTCTACCGCTTGAGTATGAGTTGGTGATTTGACGAAACTAGAAGAATATACTTTAATATACTGTAGTTATGGTTCTTTCGTAGAATCGATATACTTGTATGTTGGGTATATATGACTAATTAGTTAAGACAAACTTGTACAAAATAGCTTTTGCACTATATCGCCTCTTGTGACTGTTCAAATGATCTAATTATCCAGGGCCCTGGGGAACATGACTTGTATGTTTACTTTAGGGTAACTCCCTTAAAAAGTGAAAACATTCTAAGAGTCGTAGATCATTGGATTAGAGGTCTAAGGATGATAGATGCCTATTAGAAATGTGTTAGTACACTCTCTCTCTCTAAATGCACGGCGATGCGTAGAGGGATATTTTAGTTATTACACCTATAGGTCGAAGACTTTGCTAACACAGCATTGTCCTTGGGGTCAATATTTTCTTATGGTGATATTAAGAAATATTTAAAATGCAAAATATAGCTATTTATATAGTAGAGGTATTTTGGCCATTTTAGTAACCAATGCGATATGTCATTTTGGTCACCGAAATAGCTCTTAAGTCATGAAAGATTTGGATTAAAGAATTGGTCTTGATAATTATAGATTTTATTTTATTAGTCTAATTTATTATTGTATTAGAATAAAATAAAAGGTTCGAGAGAAAATATTTATTTTATCTAGTTTAATTGGTTAATTAATTATTCAGGACCCAATACCTAGATTGAATAATTAAAAAATTAATCTGGATATAAACTAAATAAAAGGTATAAAATTTTATATTGGTCTATTTGAGCTTATTAATTATTTATTGAGTTATTTAATAAAGTCCAAAAAATAAATAATTGAGATTTATTATTTAAGGGTGTTCAAGCTCAAGAACAAATAATTTTATCTGACCCAATGAATAAGACTAAGGGTAAAATAAAAATAAAAATAAAAATAATTAATTAATTAATTAATTAAAAGAAAAAATAGAAGACAACACGAGATGGATCCCGTGTTGTTCTACGTGAAAGATAACAGAAAGTATGGATGTTTTCTATTTTCACGCAGATGACATTTTTCTCTTGGGGAATTGGATAGCAAATGAAAAGGGTCTTCATATTGAGTGTGTGAGGCTTTTGAATTTTTCCAATTCACAGAACCAAAGTGTGTGAAACATTCACAGAGGAGAAAAACGTATTGTAAACCCACTTCTTTAAACTTTCACTGATTATACTACGGGCACCATTTCAAAAGATCAAAGGTTTTGCGTGAATGAGATGCAGTCGATATTTATAGGGACGTGATCCAATAGTTTCAAGCATCCTTGTACAGACAACTACATCAATGTGAAGAAGGTCATTCAATCACAGAGATAAATTTTTCGTTTTCTTAACATGCTTTCGTTTTGATGATTTTTGCCATTTTAAACTTTCATAAGCATGCTACATATACATTTACAAAAAGTGGTCAAAAGAGCTTAGAAGTTTAAGATAAACACAACTCATGGGGTTTTAGCATAGCTTCCTGGTGGGTTGGTCGAACCAAGTGAAGGTTTTGGAGTATCACACCAAAAAATAAGGGGGAAAAAGAGAAACAATGAATCTGTTAACTTTACTCAATATTGAATCAAATGAGGCATATCTGGCATATGAATATCAAACTGGTGTTATTTATTCAGTGAAAATAATAACGAACAAAACAAGCGAGAAGACTATCACTTCAATAGAAGAAAATCGGCGCCGGAGTCAAAACATAGTGGATCCGGCGTCAGGTGGAAGAAGCACAGCCGGTGCCGCCCGTGAGCAAGGGGGCCGGTGCGTAGTTGCATTTTGAAATGTGCAAGTGCGATTTCCAAAACACCCATAAGCCAACCTGTAGCATCTCAGTCCAAAAAAAATAATTCCAACCATCCACTTTAATAATGAAAAATATCGTTTTGTGCACAAAAAACCATTTATACATACTTAAACAAAGTTTAATTCACGAAGATATTCATACTTGGGGATTTGGTTTGGCTTAACTAATCAATTTTTCAATTATTATATCTCATTAGAAGAAGGGTCTTAACTTATCCTGTGTATTGTATCCCCCTAATAGGGCCTTATAACTTATAGAGTTGGGAATTCCCTACCAAAGCAGAACCTACATGCAATTCAACATTCTCATGAATCAAAACTAGAACATAAACATAGAACCCAACTTAAACTCATAGATTTCATTCACAACATCAAAATAGAATTTAACAAGTAAACATATCATACTCAATACAGATTTTCATATATTCAAAATAGTATTTTTCATAAAGAATTTAAGAACATCTTTGATTTGGAAGAAAATAGTAACCAGAAACCAAAATGCAGGAAATTTGAATTTCCTTACCTACTGAATTCAATCTCTTGGAACCTCCTAAAGCTTCCACTCAAGCCCCCAAGCACTTATTCACGTTCAATTTAAACTCAAACAAAACAATTAATCCTCTAATCGATTTCCCTCAATTTAAAACCCTAACATTTTAACTTCAATTCAAGAACAATTTACCCCAATCCTAGGCTATAAACACCATACTCCTTCCGTCCCATTAAAATTGACATATTTACTATTTTGGGCTGTCCCATTAAATTTGACACTTTCCTTAAAAGGAAAGTTTTTACTATACAATTTATTATAAAATAATCAATATACACCACATATATTATATTTATATTCTTAGATTTGACATAAAGTATTGTGGGACCTACGTATTTTTTATTTTTATTATATTATATTATATTATTATATTCTAATTTTTACTTTTACATAAAATATCGTGCTAAGTCAACCACTGTCAATTTTAGTGGGACGGAGGGAGTAAAATACAAGAGGAATGCTAATTTATCAAGAGTTGATACTAAAGGTTCAAGCCCCTTCTCAGATTCTCCATTCTTTTCCCTCTTCTCCTCCTCCGGAATAGTTTCAAAAACAACGTAACCATTCAGAACATGACTAAGTCTATAATAAAGAAATTAATAAAAGCCTCCTTAATTAAATAATTACAACTTAGCCCCACAACTTATAATACTAACTTTTAAACCTTATGGATTCTAACCCACTAATTAAAATAAAAATCACAGCCCAATAAACCCATTATGGGAAGAAAATCAGTGGGCTCACACGATTAATGTACAAAATCTTTTTTTTTTAAACGACTATTGTACGAAATCTATTAATAACTTCTATAGTTAATAAAAATAATTTAATAATTTATTTATAATTAAAATTATTTTAAAATTTTTATGCCAAGACAAAATAAGAAATGCAAATTTGAACGAATGGGGTGCATAATATGAACAAGTGACTTTTTTTAATTCAAAATAGATTTAATATTTCAGGTATACCATATCAAGAAATTAAAATGAACAAGTGGTTTACTTATGACAAAAACAAATTAGTAATACATCAGCACATGAAAAAACTTGCTTCACGGGAAAGCATATAGTTTCAAGAAAAAATAGTGGTTTTCACGAGTCGTTTTAAATAGCATAGTTTTTTATTGTGAAAAAGTAAAAATAATTTTCAAACTTTCCATATTTATCTAGAAACCTATCAGACAAAAATAAATAAATAATTTATATTTATTCATGAGTGAAATGTCAAAAACAAAAACTATTGGGACAAGCTTTAAGGTGGGTATATATATATATATATATATATATATATATATATATATATATATATATATATATATATGTGTGTGTGTGTGGGGGGGGGGGGGGGACACTTGAATAACTTTGATGGCCTAAAAAGTATTCCTAAGTACTCACTCCGTCCCATAATATAAGTCGTTTGAAACTACTTTTATTATCCCAAATTATAAGTCATTGGGGACTTTTCAATGAGGTTTTGAAACTACTTTTACATTTTTGTCCTTATTTATTATTCTCTTTCCCTCTCTTTCTCTCTCCTCTTGTTTCCAAGACATTTAAATAGGGATATTTTATGAAGAAAAAACATAAAGTCATATTGTTTTCAAGAATCTTAATATGTGTGAAATTAAATCAAACGACTTATATTATGGGAACGGAAGAAGTATTAGATAAGAAGGTAGATTATAAGCTTCTAGGACATAAGTATAATATTTCTATAAAGTTGTAAATTTAATTTTTTATTTTATATTACATATATCGTAATTTACATCTTGCACAGAGTTGTAGAATAAAGGTGGTGGACGCGCTTCTCCACAAGATTCCAACAAAGGGGTTGGTGGGAACACGTTTGTGATGAGATCTTACGCTAAAAGAAAATAAATTATAGTAAATAAATCTTATCTTAATTCTTGCACAATTTCCCTAAAAAAAAAAAAAAAACACAAAACGCTTAAGCATTTATTTCATACTTGATTAGTTTGTTTTTGTATTGCTTTGTATCTTTCCAAGTTAAATTTATTTACATAGCTACAATTAAAATCTTCTAAAAACAAAGTTCAAATATGTACAATATCTATAAATCTAAAATTCTACCAAGAAAACATTAAACCTATCACTTTTCTTTCTTTTTTTTTTTTAATGCTCTTTAAGTCTTCTTTTGCCATTTTTGTCAAAAGAAAGTCATTTTTTCTCGATTTTTTAAAATAAAATTTCCCACTCTAGTTTTAAATAAAACAATTCAGTGACATAACTTTTTTTTTAAATTTTTTTGATGAAGTAACTTTGGTGTTAATTTTGTTAATTAGGGTAAGCAAATCATTGAAAGATGTGAAACTTATTGATTCATGGTAAGATACAAGGAGTCTCAAATAATTCGTGGTATAATCTTATTACCTAAAATAATTCTCTAATTGTCTTACTTCTCTAAATACCTTCGTAATTGTCTTCAGGTGCATATGTTCAAAGTAATTTTTTCTAATTTAAATTTTCATTTTAATTTAAAATAATATTAAATTTTATTTCTAAAAATTTGTAAGAACTCACAACATATTATATTTTCTCTTTGACCCTATTTGAATCCACCTTAACTCTATATATTTAATATTTTTTATTATATCCAATTAAATTCATCTCAATCTAATTTTTATTTAACCTAATTATCATTCCAATTCAAATTTACTTTACTTTTAAAAAATTATAATTTTTCAAGAACCGCTATATATTTAAACACATCATACCTTATCTCTTTGACTTTACTTGAGTCTTGTCTTAACCTCACATATTTAATAATTTTTATTATATTTAAATAAATTTATCTCAATTTAATTATTATCTAAGTATACTCATATCTCTTTATTAAAAAAAGAAAAACTAATTATATATATTCTACGAATATGTCTTGTAATCAATTCAATCATCCAGCCACATTCGGTAGTATTTGAGGAAGAACATACAGTGGATTAGTATATAAATATCTACCCGAAATAAAAATCATCAGTGCATAAAAACTTTAATTTCTTTTGAAAAAAAGTACGTTTTACAAATTGCATTATTCAAATATTTAACTGAAGTTATGAAGTTGTCATTTTCACACAATATTTTTATATTCTGTTATGAAATTATATTCAATATATATATATATATATATATATATATATATACACACACACACACTTACTTTTCGTAGGTAACATTCGTTGAAAATATATAGTATAAATGATCTAGTACAAATTTCCTTTAGATTCCGTCTTTGAGAGCATATAAACTAAAACCCTCGTTTACAGAAGCAACTTTAATGATATTCTTTCATTTGAAGCTTTTCTTTAAAAAAAAAAAAAGAAGCAACCCCAATAGTCTACTTTACACAATTAATTTATAATTTTCCAGGCAAAAAATTTGTGCCTTTGTTGGATCCATTTTATTAAAGCAAGTCGCTTAGTAAAATTTATGAATAGCATATCGTCCAAGGAATTAATGAAAGTGTAATAAAATAGAGTCGAATTAATTTAATAATTTTTATTCAAAAAATAATCGAACATTTAATAAACTAACAAAAGAGAAATACAAAAGAAAAGAGATTAGTATAAACACTACCCAATATCGATTCGAAACATTTTAATTTGCTAATAAGGAATTTATAAACTAAATTACTATTTCTAATTGCAAAAATAACTATTGAAATTGAATAGTATGATTTCTTATTAATGATGGTCCGCAAAAGTTGCAGAATAAATGTTCGGTGGAACCGAATGTTCCCATACAGAAAGGAAAGGTAAAAAAGCTTGAGTTCATAATAGTAAGCATGAGTCAGAATATTTCCTTCTCGATGCATAAAAAAAGGTTGGTGATATTGCCAAAGCACTTTTCCTCTACCAGCAGGGATAGCAATTTTCCAATCTAAACCGAAGGCCCAACCTGGTCATGCCCTATTGGGCTGGAGAATCCCGTTTTCAGTGGTGATGGGGACGGAAACGGGCCGGGTTTTGTTTTTGACCGATCACTGCCATACCCGTCCTCCCCCGCCAACCATCGCCACCATTTAATATATATGAATAAGAAAATATATATTTTATATACATAATATATATATATATATATTATATGTGTATATATTATAGTATATATAATATATATTATATGAATAAGAAAGATATATATTATAAGATAAACTATTCTGCTAATCTTTTAATTATTGTGAAAGTTAATTTTTGTTATTCAATTAAAAAAAAATGTAAATCGATTCCTCTAATTTTCTAATCGTCCTGATCTTCTAATCAACGATCAACCTTTCAATTTGTTAAAAAATTAGGATGAAATTATTTTTTATTATTCATCATCTTCTACTTATATCTTTATCTTTATTTTATTTATTTCTTTTATCTTTATTTTTTTTCTTTCTCTTTCTTTTCTTCTTCTTCTTTTATAATTTTTCCCTCCTTTTTCCTTCCGTCCTCGGTGCTACAATTCTAGGAATTGCAGGAGTCGTCCCCGCGGGCAACTCAATTGGTTCCTTGGGTGGTAGATTTGCATCAAGGTACACGGTTCAAGTTCCGATAGCGATAGTGTGAGATTTTTATTCTTTCCTGTAGGGTGGATCCTTATGGGCACTAAACATATGTCCTTCCTGGGATCGCTTAGTCACCGTAATTTAGCCTGATACATACTGTTGAGACTTGAGATGTGAGGACCTGAGGGCGAAAAATTTTGCCTTTTTGCATCAAGGAATTGCAGGAGTCTTGTACGTGACATTTCTCCCAAAGTCAAATTGCCAATGTTTCAGCTAATAGATAGAAAGGAAGAAAGCCCATGGCCAAGGCATACTAAATTGGGGCCACATCTGAGGTAACTTCTGGAAAGAATATTCATGGGCTCCAAACCCCATCTCCCCTTCCATCAGCAATAACTTCTGGACAGAGTATTCACTCACGGGCTCCAAATTGAGATCGATCTGAGGATGAAGATGAGGAGAACGAGGATGATGATGAGAATTTTCCTTCTTTTGAGAAGTGTGAAATTTTCCTTTTAGTTAATTAAAGAGTTCATTGTTCTTCATATAACAATGTTTATGGATTTTGCTGGCAGAAGCTTTTTCTCCAAAAATATTTTATGTTATGGTAGGTAAACTAGTTAGGAATGAATTTAATATTTGCATTTCCATTGATGATGATCCCCTTGTGTAATTTTTTGTTTGTAAACAATTGAGAATTTGTGCAAGAGATGAATCAAATCGAAACATTGATTCATCTCAAGGTCTAGGTTTTATTTTTCCCAGATATCAGAGGAAATTTGCACAGAAAGAGGTCCGGAGGGGGTGGGTTGAGGGAATATGGGAGTAAAGGGGGGCTTATTCGAGTTTCAGAATTTTCAATTTTAATTCGGGAAAAGAGAGCCCACTGGAAATTTGGAGTTCAGGACAAGAAAAAACCTTTTTTGATGTTGGTTTCGTGTGAATGTACAATGGGTTGTTTCGCGGCTCACTGCTTTACAGTATGGATTAGGGGAAAGAGAGCCCGTTGCAATGGGTTTCAATGTCTTTCTTTAATTCTTTACTCTCTCCCTCTTCTACTAATTAGAAATCCAAAAGTAATACATTATTTCTAAACACCATTTAGAAGGAAAATCTTTCACTGCAGTGGCAGAATTGCAGCGAGAAGGTCTTAAGAGGAAGAAGGGGAAAATTAGAAAAGAGGGAGAAGAAAAACAAAAAATGATTTTAGGAAGAACATGATGAATAGTAAAAAGACGATTTTATCATTTACTTTTTAACGGATTGAAGGGTTGATCGTAATTTAACTAATGGAAAGATAAAATCTGAACTATTAAAAAAGTTAGAGGAATCGTTTTACGCTTATTTTAATTGGAGGGTAAAAATTGAATTTTATAATAGTTGGAGAATTACCAGAATAGTTTGTCTTGTATTATATATATATATATATATATTCTCATATATTTTATATTATATTTATATATGTGTCGAATATATATAATAAAAGTATATTTTTTTTATAAATTTATATATATGTATATGTATATGTATGTAACACACACCTATATGTATATCTATGTAATTGAATATATACTCTACATACACACATACTATTTATAATTTATAAGTATGTACGAAATATATATAACTAGTATTTAAATAGATAAGTTAGAATCGTGTGTGTATAAAGATAAAATATAAGTTATTTAAAATTTATTATGATCAATAATTTGTTATGATTTATTTAATTTAGTTATTTAAAGTTTATTTTAGAAGTTTATTATCATTTTATTAGTAAATTGTAGAGTTTATTATAGTTTAAATTTTTGTGATGTGTATAATTTAATTCTTTAGTTTATATAATTTGTGAAATTCATTTTGTTGTAATTATACTAAAATTTTAATTATAATTTTTTTTTTCATTTTTCCTGTTGGGGCCCGCTCCTTATTGGGTTAGGGGTAAGGATTTCTGCCTTTTGTCGTGTCAGGGATGGACTGAGATGGAGGAAGGCGGGGCCCAGGCCAGGATTTCTAGTCCCCTATCCCGCTGCCATCCCTATCTACTAGTGTAATTTTTACTTTGGATGACAAATTTTTTCTTCTTAATAAATTAAAATATATTTTTCAAATATTTTTTCACCTATCAAGATCCTTCTTTCTTAATTTTATCTCTGGCCTCTCTCTTTTTTTTTTTTTTCACGGAAATCTCTCTCTTTTTCCCTTTCTCTCTCCTTTCGCACGCATGTAATCTTCTCTGTACGTTAACATTGAGAGAAAATCCAAACATTTTCTAATCTTATGAAGTTAGCTCTAACCTCAACTTTGAGAGAAAATTCATAGCTAACAGAAAATCTCAACCTAGAGCAGTGAGAAGTTTGGCTATGGGAGGGGAGTGGGAGCAAAAGTAGAGAAGTAAAGTTACAAATCATAGCAAGGATTACCAAAAAACATCAATTACCTTGGCAAATTTTGGGGTACAAAAATGAGGTAATTTCCATATTACTGTGGGGTTGAGAAACGAGAACAAAATGATTATTCATTAGAAAAACAATTCATCATAGCAAGAGTACAATCCATCAAACCAATCGAATTTGGAAAATGTCGTTACAATCTTTTAGTTATAGTACTCAACAACCTTCAAGTTCTCACCCAATTGTTGATGAGAGTAGTTCTTCAAGTTTGTTAGGTCATCTTCTTCTCCCTCGAACTTCTCAAATTTGTCCTCTGCTAGGGAGTGCAGCCCACAGTCGCTTTGAAGGAACTTGCAAAAAGGATCTCTGATAACATTCTTGTCATACAGAGGTTGGAAGCAGACAAGTAGGTCAATAGCAACTTGGACAAAGAAGATAATAGACTACAACCAACAAAGAGAAACCCCAAAGAAAAAACCAAAACAATATATGTACAAATAAAGGGAAAGCAAGTTTATCAACTCCTCAAGTCACAAAAATCATCTCATTAACAGATAAAAAGAGAGTGAAAGATTTCTGTGGGAAAGGACCGGGAGGAGAGAGAGGACAGAGAAGATTAAGATAGAGGTAGAATGGGCAAGATTTCGAGAGAAGTGAGGATAGACTAAAGATAAAATTAGAAGTGGTATATTGAAGAGTGAAAGAATATTAAGGGATATATTTAAATTTATTAAGAAGGGTAAATATGTTTTTGAATAAAATTTGTTCTGGTAAGAGAAAAGTTACTTTGGCAATATCGCTAGCTATAAAGAAAATATCAATAAGGGAATAAATTCCAAGTGTTCTCTTGAGCCATGTGGGTAATCTTCAATATCAGAGCCGTCACTACTCGTTGATATTGAAGATTACCCATATATATATATTATAGGATAATATTATAAAATTTAAAGATTGCTGACATCAGTTTTGTCTAGTCGACGCAACGGTTACTTTGGGTCATTGCCGATTTGATGGGTATCTCGAGCCGATAAAGTTAGCGTTTTGAGCAACCGTCAGTCATATTCAACATCGGCACCACGAAGCCGATAGTAAGTAAAACGAATTCTTAATCTTTCGGCGCGAGAATTCTGCGAGCATATCCACGACCGTTGAGAGCATTCTTTGACTAGAAGAAACTCCACGATCTATTAATGGCTCGATTGCAGCAAGTATAAAAGGAGAACGCTGCCCAGAGCCCAGAGACAACCATCATCAACCAACAACATTAAATTTCTATTTCTTCTGCTTTGTCATCATTTACAACTTTTTAGTTTAAGATTTCAATTTCTTACCGCTTTGTTACAGCTTTCTTTTACAGCTTTGTTTCCAACTTTCTTTATAGCTTCCCGTTCTTTTGTCAAGATTTAAATCTGTTCTGTACTTTCCTTGAATCAAGTCAATACACGTATCTGCTTGTTGTTCCGAAAAGTTCTTTCGTTGTACATTTTCAGCTGATTTTCTTGAACCCTTTCTATAGTAAGTTTAAGGAATCCTATCCCAACCATATCCCTGATAAAAAAAAAAAGATCTAATACCATTTTCTATTTTTCACCATATCGGATTGTTTGTATTTATCAGAAGTGTAGCCGATACCTGGTTATATCGGTTCACCATTTTGACAACAACAAAGATATTATTCTAAAAAAGTATAATTTTATTAAAAAATAAAATTTCTAAAATTTTTTATGACTAATATGTAGATCCTCTTCTATGGTAAAAGCTTTTGGGTAAGAAGTTGGTAGTCACTGTCTAATATATTGTTATTATATTCTTGTTCAAGGGAGAACCTAAACCCTTTACACTATTGTTACTAATATATGAACCTTATCACTAACTTCTTCTATTTAGTTTATTAATTTTAAATATTTAATTAAATTATGAAACAAACTCTTATTTTGAATTTAATATTTTTAAAAAATTAAAATAAAATATTTAAATTCAAGAAAAAGTGAGTATTAGATCTTTTTTCTTGAAAATAAAATTCAACCTTTTCCAACCACCATGCATGCGCATCCCGTCACAACTCACGAGCTCTTGGTCAATACAAATCACAAGAATTATTTTCAAAAAGGAGTAAAAAATTAAGAGTAGAAAGCCAAACTTTTAATCTACAAATATCGAATATACATAAAAATTTCCTGTTTATATCCCCAACAAAAATAAATAGCATCAATAAAAAAAAAAAGAAAATTCCTAGTTGGTCCTAATATTGTGAATTAAAAGGTACATATTTAAGTTTTTCATATATATAAAAAAAGATATATTTGAAGATTTTTCAAGAAAATTTGGAGAAAATTAGCCTTATCCCTTAAATTTTAACAATTGGCACATCCATTCATTTCACTAGTCTGCTTCTTCATGGGACTGCCCATCAAGTGAAAAGATCAATATATGTACAAGGATTCAATAACACGCCTACAAGTGCATAAGTCAAGTGGTTAAGGTAAAAAAGTTTAAATTTTTTTGAAAAGATTATATTTCGGGTTCGTATTTTCTCGTAAAAGATATCATGAGAGGACTCTTTTGTCTGGCTAAAAAATGCACATCATTGCTATATCCTGATCGTAAATGTCTGATCTTATACCTTTTGAGAACTCAATAACACCGACCGTAAACTCCCTTTAATCCATAAAAATATTTTGATAGTATTTATTTTTTGTTATCATAAGCTTCAAGTGATTGTTCAAATAAATCATAATTTGTATATGTCGTATTTTATATAAAAATATAGATTCTAAAAAAATTTATCCTCCACTATTAAAAAAGAAAAGAAAATAAGATAGTATGAGTTTAATTTAAGGAAATTATAACCATTAATTAATATAAAGTTTTTATTTTTATTTTTATTTTTTACTTTTTGAGATAATCAATAACCAATCCAATTGGATTGTAGGTTGATAATGATTAGTTCAAGATGAATTTTATTAAAAAATTATTAAATATATAAATTCAGATAAAGTCTAAAATGAATATGAAATGTTATAAGTAAATGATAATTATCGAGAAATAATTTAAAATTCAAGTAAAGTTATCTGTATATATTAAATTATTTTCAATCATTTGATAAAGGCAGTACAAGGGCTCAATTATTTATCAATCAAAAAAAAAAAAAAAAAGAGACAAAGCTCAATTATTTGACTGAAGTGGCTGACAATAGTATTCTGCTCGATCCTTCTTACGAGTGTGACTTTGAGTCAAAAAATGCATGCATTTGCCACCACATTTTTTACTAACCAAACATGTCCCACAAATACCAAGCCTAAGTTTGGCCATTATTCGACAAAGATGGGTCTTTCAATCCTTGTGAATTTCAAACTTAGTCAACGATTGGTAACCTAACAACTTTTATTATATTTTGTAAGAATAGAAAGTGATCAGATTGAATTGTATTTAGATAATAATTTGATTGTGATGAATTTATTTAAAAATAATAAAAAATATTAAATTTATAAAGTAGATGTGAGATTAAAGAAAAAAAATTTAGTGTGTTATTAATATATGTAGAAAACAAAATTTATTTAAATTATTATTATTATTATAAATTAAATTTTAATTTAATTTTAAAAAAATACTTGTCCACTCATGAAAGATGACGCATGCTGTTTAATCGCCCGTTAAAGTTTCTTCTATCATGCGCATGCCAGTTCTTATCTTTATGCTTTAGTCAATTCTTCTTCCTTTCCCCATAATTTGTATTTTATATTCTTTTTGGGTAGATTTCTTTACTTTTTACTCCCTTTTTTATATTTAAAAAAATATATTTTCTTATTTAAAGAAAATTCATTATATATAAAGATAACATATTTTTTCTTGTTAAAGTAAAAATGTGATAATTGTTGAATGCTTTTTATCTTTATTTATTATATTCAAATTTAATCAGACATGTGTACAGTAATAATGAGTCTTGTGAGTCCAATTTGAGATAATCGAATTGAATTTGATTATTTTTAACTTTATTTATTATATTCATCTATAATATCATATAAATCATTCACTTATTTAATAAATTTAGATGAAATTATAGGTATAATGATTCTCTTATTCAACTATTTTGATCATTTCTAGCTACCTCATCACATTATTGAAGTGTTTAAAGATTTGATTAGTTTTACATGATTGCACTGTCCACTAACATATGTTTTGAAGATAAAAATATCACTTATTAGTTTATAAATTTGCCTAAATAAATCTATAAACTCAATTTGATCTTCTTTATTATTGAGTAACTAAACCATTAATTTTCATATTATTACTTATCAATCAATTAGATAGATAAATATTTTTTAAAAAATAATCAATCCTCCCTCCCACCCCTAAAGGGTGATCATGTGAATGAGTTCAATCTAATATTGAGATAATTAAAGCAGGTGTGATTATTTTTTAATTAGACACAAATTTAATTCTATAAAAGATACAAAAGTTTTGTGGACAATGCTGCATTAACAAAGTCTTTCGACCTACAGGTGAAATGACTAAAATATCCCTCTACACATCGCCGTACAATTAGAGAGGAAGAAGTGTACTAACACCCCTCTAAATGATATCTACCATCCTTAGGCCTCTAATCCAATGATCCACGACTTCTTGGAATGTTTCCGCTTTCCAAGGGAGTTACCCTAAAGCAAACATCCAAATCATGTTTCCCAAGCCTGGATATTTAGATCTTTAGACAACTACAAGGGGCGATATGGTGTAGAAACTATCTTGTACAAGTCTGTCTTAACTAACTAGTCACACATACCCAACATGCAAGTATATTGGCCCTCCGATAGAACCTCAACTATAGCATATCAAAGCATATGCTTCCAGCTTCGCCAGACCACCAACTCATACTCAAGTTATAGAGTACTAGTCCACGCTGTAGCGGTAGTAGTCTAGGTTTCAACCATATATAGTACTTTTAGAAACCACTATTACAGGTCCTGTTCTACGTATTCGAAATATGCTTATGTCATGAAGTGAGTGGACTACTCACTGGCTAAAGGTAAGCCATTCCCCATTTGAAATTCATAACATAATAACCTAAATATAATGAGATTCTCATTCTCATCAATCGGTTAAGAACAATTGTTTAGGTGTTCAAATAGCCTATGATCGATACCTTACTGTGAAAGACCTCCATTCATATGGATCACTTATTTAAACACAATGGGTTTGTTCCAAATGTAAATGTACACAAATAAAGAAAATAAATTCACAAACGATTTCCAACAAATAAATTCTTTTATTAAAATATTCAATATTTACATCAGAAAACTAGTCTAAGAGGGCATATATTCTAACAATCTCCCATTTGCACTCTAAGACTAGGTAAGTCTATAGGTGCCCACCCCAATGGCATCTAAGTATCTTTTGAAGACCGTCTTGGCCAAAGGCTTGGTGAATGGATCTGCTAGATTGTTATCTGAGGTAATCGGTTTCACCACGACTTCCCGTCTCTGGATGAAATCCCAGATCAGGTGGTACTTCCTCTTGATGTGCTTCCCCTTTTTGTGGTTCCGAGGTTCCTTGGATTGCGATACTGCGTCAGTGTTGTCGCAATACATCATAATCAGTCTATCCATATGTGGCACGACTCCAAGTTCTAAAAGGAACTTCCGGAGCCAAACTGCTTCCTTGGATGCTTCCGAAACTGCCACATACTCAGCTTCCATGGTTGAGTCAGCAATGCAAGATTGTTTAATACTCCTCCATGAAATTGCTCCTCCAGATAAAGTGAAGACATATCCACTAGTGGATTTTCTCTCATCCTTATCTGCCGGAAATCTGAGTTTGTGTATCCGGTAGGAACCAAATCATCAGCCCTGTAAACTAGCATATAATACCTCGTTCCTTTGAGGTATTTAAGAATATGCTTTACAGCTTGCCAATGAACCTCCCCAGGGTTTGACTGATATCTGCTAACTAAGCCTACGGCAAAACAGATATTTGACCTAGTACACAGCATGGCGTACATGAGACTTCCCACAGCTGAAGTATAGGGAATCCTACTCATTCTGTCCTTTTCTTCGAGAGACTGTTTCTTCTTGAGACTTAGGACAGTCTCTCGAAGAAAGTGACAACCCATGTCTGCAAGGGATTAGGGCTCCTTTGCATGAGTCCATGCTGTACTTGGCCAGCATCTTGTCAATGTATGCAACTTGGGATAATCCTAACATTCTCTACTTCCTATTTCTAAGAAGTCTAATCCCAAGAATATAGCTGGCTTCTCCCAAGTCCTTCATACTTAATTGACTAGATAACCAAACATTTATAAATGATAATGCCCCTACATCATTTCCAATGAGTAGAATGTCATCTACAAACAAGACAAGAAAAACCACATTAAATCCCTCAAGTTTCTTGTACACGCATGGTTCATCCTCGTTTTGAATAAAACCATAAGACTTTACAGTCTCATCAAAATGAATGTTCCACGCTCTCGATGCTTGCTTAAGTCCATAAATGGACTTCTTAAGCTTGCAAATCATATGTTCTTGGTCGTCAGCAATCAAACCCTCCAGTTGGAACATATAGATGTCTTCGCTAAGATGGCCATTTAAAAATGCCGTCTTGACATCCATTTGCCATATCTCGTAGTCATAGTGACAAGCGATGGCAAGGAGGATACGGATGGATTTAAGTATGGCCACAGGGGGAAAGGTTTCATCATAATCGATCCCTTCTTTCTGAGTATACCATTTTGTCATAAGCCTAGCTTTAAAGGTTTCTACCTTCTCATCCGCTCCCCTCTTCCTCTTGTATACCCACTTATACCCAATAGGTTTTACCCCTTCAGGTGAAGCTACAAGATCTCAAACCTGAGTGACGTACATAGACTCAATCTCGGCTTTCATTACTTCATGCTACAGATTTGCATCAACATCAGCAATTGTCTCCTTGTATCTAATGGGGTCTTGTTCCTGATGATCAGAGACCAGCTCAAAAGCTTCTTCATACCATCTATCTGGAACCCTAGACACCCTCCCATTGCGACGAGGTAACATTTGTACAGGCTCTTGAGGCTGTGCCTCTTTTTGTTCCACAATCGGGTTAGAAGAAGTTGCTTCCGAAGATAACTTTTCCTCGAGTTCCAACCTAGTTAAACCTTTCGTGGAAGTACTTTGGTCATCCTCTAAGTATCTAGCATTAGTACTAACTAGTACTTTCTGCTCATTAGGATGATAAAAGTAACAACCATTCGTTCCTTTTGGATACCCCTTATGGTGATATTATGAAATATTTAAAATGTAAAATACATCTATTTATATAATAGGGGTATTTTGGTCATTTTAGTAGCCAAGACGATGTGTCTTTTTGGTCCTCGGAATAGCCCGTAAGTCCTAATTAATTTTTGGGTTGAGAAAGTGATCTCAGTTGAGAGAGTTTTATTTTATTCAGGAAGCTTAATTTATTATTGGATTGGAATAAAATAAATGGAACAAAATTTATTATCTGGTTTAATTGGTTAAATAATTATTCAGGGTCGAGGTCCAGTTTGAATAATTCGAAAATTAACCGGGACTTAAACTAAAGAAAAATAATTATTATTTAATTATTTATTGGGTTATTTATTTAATTAAAGCCCAAGAAATAAATAATTAAAATGTAATTATTTTTTGTTCATTTGGGCTAATTAATTCTTTATTGGGTTATTTATTTAATCACAAGAAAAATAATTAATATTTATTATTTTGGACTTTTCGGATCTAAGAAAAATAATAAATATTATTTTGGCTCAATAATCTGGACCATAGGATTTTTCCGGACACAGTACAAAAGAATTTAGAGTGAAGCCAAAATTTATTTTGGAAATAATATTCGGGTATTAAATCTCGGGAATATTATTTTTGTCAAAATAATTATTTTTGGGTTTCATGACTTTTGTTTTTTGTGTGAAAAAATAAAAATAAAATTTTTTGAAAAAAAATTTTCTCCCTCTCTCGTGCCTTTTCTTCTTCTGGCTTTTGATTTTGAAACCAAATGAAGCCAACCGAGAAGGTGTCTCTTGGTTTTCTGACTTCTGAGTTTGGTTCAAGAAGCCATTGGCTATATATATCAATCGAGAAGAAGTGAAGGAGTGAGATATCAATTCTCTGAGAAGCTCTTCTTCTACCTATATTCGTTGCTCACCAAATAGAAATTAGGTTGGGTATATTCTGTGAACTAAAAGGCTTGGCATTGCATCGGAGGAGACATTTTTTCTGTGCACAGGAAGCTTCACTGACGGAGAAGAAGGAGGCTGTGATTTTGAGTTTCAATCCAATCTTCTTCAATCATCACGTTTTGAGGCTCCAAGAGGTATGTTATTTGGCCTCCACCATGCTTGCATGCTCTGTGTTTAATGTTTTTGTCTCCATTTATATCCACCGTATGCATGTTCTGTTTCTGCCATCACCTTCAAGTTTAATTTTGATTTAAATTTTATTTAATATAATGAGATTGAGAGAAGGAATAAAAATTTTCATTCAAATATTAAAATATTTAAGCATAACATTCCAATTAAATTAATATATTAAAAAATTGAACCTATTTGCAAATTTTACAACCAAAATATTCGAATATTGGACCCTCATTTGATTAAAAATTCAAGTATAATATTAATTTAAGTCTCGAATTCAAACACTAACTTGAATGTTTTTGAACTCTCATCTTGAATCTTCAATCGTAGCTCTACCTCTTTGATCTTAAGACCCTATAAAAATAAATTAAATATTTATAAATCCTTTCTTCATATGCTTTATAAAATTACGTAACTTTGCTCATGTTTATTTCTATCTATTATTGTTATATTTATTTGACAATTGCCATCTTATATCAACGTTAAATTAAACTAAAGTTTTTATCATATTTTTATGTATAATTTTTCTTTTGTTTAATGTAAAATATATTGGAAGGGAAAAAAAACCAACTTGCAAAATTTGACCCTGGGTCATATCTTGCCTTTAGTTTTAGTTTTATGTGGTAGCAGGAATCAGATGTTAATTGGTTCCAACAAAAGGACGGACATAAATGAATATAATATCACTCATGAGAATCTAATGATTCTATTAAGCTGATTTATGTCCACAAGGGAAAGACAAGCAGTATAACTAAATGATAAATCAAAGCATAACCCAAACCCCACAATCCACGAAACAACAAATAGTCAACAAAATCGAATAATTAGCAAACATTATTAAATTAGACTCATCCAAACTTGTTTATATAAGACATGAAAATTAATAAGTATTGATTACAGTTCTTATTACTTTATTTTAGGTTAAATTATAAGATAATTATTCACCGTAATTAAATATTTAAGCAGAAAGTTATGAAAATTATATTTAGACAAGACATAAGTAATCAATTAAATATTTATAAAACTGAGTTCATTATTTACCGATGTATTATGATATCCTAATTATTAGGGTGTACTTGAATTGTGATGAAATATTCAATTTTTTAATAAAAAATATAAGTATAAATTTTATAAATTTAAAGATCAATAGTACAAAGTATTTAGAGTGAATAATAAACTATTAATATTTCATAATTAAAGTTTATTTATATTAGATCAGTTTGTCATCGAAGCAGGTAAAAGTATTGTTTTTTTTTTTAATAACAGTCTAATTGCACCATAAAACTCCCTCCTCAAAGTAAAAGTACTAGTAATAATTAATGAGGAGTTTGGGTTAGGAGTGTAGAAGATTATATTACATTCGTTTCATAATATTAGTTATTTTAAATTTATACATAAAAATTAAAAGTTTTAAATTTCACATAATTAGAAAATTAAAATTTTTAAAAATACTCATAATTAAATCGTTATCTATTTTAGTAATTGAGAAAAATTGAATCATAATTAATAAAAATTTAGAGATTGTAAAGTGCGATAGATGTGAAAAAAAATAATAAATATTGATAAAATTTTATAAAATAATTTATATTATAAAAAAAACTAAATTCAAAACAAATTATATTATAAAACACAGATAATTGAGTCAAATAGTGAGTAATCTATGACTATCGGGCAGTGTTCATCAGTGAAGTAGTCATAAATGCCGTTTTTTTATCTGTCGCCTTTTTGTCGGTCTGAGACAGATAAGTCATTGCATTAGGTCAACAAATGCCAACCGAAAGTCTGAAACTCAAAGTCTTCATCAAGACCAAACCTCGTAATTGATTTGCTCACTTCATCTTCAGTCCAATATTGCCTGAGAAATGCGGGCTCTGTCCAAATTATTCTCTCAATTTCGCATACTCACTGCAAATTTATTCTTTGTGTTACTTCCTGAAACCTTGAAATTTACAGCTTTGGTCATATTCGTGCTGTGGAGTTCTTTCAAACGTGCAAGATCCAAGTACAAGTACATGGAGGAGATCAACAAGAAAAGCTCCAAATTTGTTTTCACGGCGCCGGAGTGGCTTTCCTGTTCCATTTGTTTATCGGAGTATGTGGAAGGTGAAGAGGGCAGAGAGCTGCAATGCAAGCACAGATTTCACCGGAGCTGCTTGGAAAAATGGCTGCAAGACTGTCAAGCGACGTGCCCAATATGCCGGTTTACGGTTGTGCCTAAAGAGAACCTGCAAGAATATCAACGTGCACAGAGTGAGCATGGAGATTCCGGCTGTAAGGAGGAGATAGCTCTTTTCTTGCTCTCAGCCACGCATAGCCGGAGCTGCAATGGCTTTTAACTTTTTAGTGAATTCCCCGTTTCTATGAAGTATGTAATATAACCACGAAAAGAGGAAGGGAGCACATCCATTGACCCGTAATTTCTCGAGCTTCGAGTATCTTCAAGTTTAGGCAGTTGACTTAGTCGGAAGCTAAGGCAGCACCGTAAAACTAATGAGAGGAATGAAGATGTAGGAACCGGCCGGCGGGCGAACATTAATGGCAGAAGGGTATGAGAATGTTTTGTAATGTATGTACAAAGAATGTTGAAAATGATTCGGTGCAGAGAATAATAAAGAAGCTCAAAAATCTCTAAGACTACCCGACATTTCTTAGCCATACTGTTTGATAGTTTAAGGGATAAAAACCATTGTTGTCAATTCTCACAAACACCCCAATTTCCCCTTAAATGCAATATTAAAATCGACATTGGGACCCTTCATTTTTTGTTTTTTTAAATAAAATAAGTTATATAAACAGTATTAAATTTAATTTACTTGTTAAAAGGATAATTTTATCTTTAAAATTTTAATTCCAAAATTATTTACTTTTCTTTTTTAGTCTCATATCAAATGTAGTGGCATCCCGTGGACATATCATGCGAGCTGCACGCGCCCTTCAATATAAGGGTAAAATTGATAAATCACTGCCAACAAATCCCGTCGCGCCCTCAACGAGTTCATGTAAGTATTTATTTTGAGTGTTTATATTATATAATATATATATATATATATATAATATAAATATTTAAAATATCAATACACATACGTCAAGGCATATAAGAATTTCTTCCCATGATCCCATGATAAAAACTGTGATGTGGGACTGTCGAGCCCAGGAAAATTTATGAGCAGGTTGAGCTCCCATAGGTCCACCACTAGCTAGGCTTATTCACCTCAATTGCATAACTTCCAAAGAAAATTTTAGTCAAAGTACTCGGTTTGTAAATTTGGTCCATCCAAAATACTTTCTCAGCGATAATACCTTTGATATTCCACTAAGCTTTTTTTTTCAAACACCCTCTGTGTCACCGTCGCCTGACCAATCCCATTCTCGCTTGCCACCACCGAACCATTAAGCGTCGTTATATTCAGTGTAAAGCTTCGAAAATGCAACACGTGAAACCTCAGTCCCATAACTTCCGTGGCGGCGTTTAACTTTTTAGACGTGGCTCATGCAAAGCCCGTCAATTCTATTAAATGTCACATCATATATTTGTATATTTTTTAAAAATATAATAATAAAATTATCAATTTTTAAAATTAATTACATAATATTAAAAATGTATTCGAATCAAATCAGATTAATTTTTAAAATAATCGAATCTAATTTTATTCTCTTTACACAAAATTCAAATTTGAGTTCAAATTGAATTTGAATATTAAATCTTAACTCGAGTTTAATTTGCTTAAAATATTTTAGAATTTAAATTCCATTCGAAGTTCAATTAAAATAAATTTAAAAGTTTAAATTCGAATTTAAGTTCAAACTCGAATTTAAATAAATAATTCATAATATAATACATTATAAATTATATATAATTAATTAATCAAATATATTCACCAACATTCTAGCATAATATTTGAATATTCAAATTCAACTTATTTAAAATTCGAACATAAATATAAAATTTATATTAGATTTCGAGTTTGATATTTCTTTTAAATTGAGTAATTATCGAATTGAGTCCAAACATATTCGATAAAAATTTAATTTATTTACACCTCTATTTAACGTCTTTATCGTTAAATCAAAATATATATCTTAAATTAATAATAAATATTTAATTTAATTCTTATATAATATTTACACTCTTCATCCCAATTCATATGAAATTGAGGAATCACATGACAAGTCAGAGAAGGTTTTATTGTTTGGAACAAAAAGTATGATCCGCTCCGATTTCATCAACTCTTTTCTACCACTGAGGATGTTAGCATTGACGCTGTAACATTGAAGTCGTCGTCGCCAATGAGGACTTTGGTGACGTTTAATCCTAACCACGGTCGAGTTTCAGAGGCTATAAGGTTGATGTCAGCTGGGTCAAGAGAGGAATTAACAGAAAGAATTGAGGTATTGTAGGAAGGGTCTTAAAACGCGACCAATGGTCACATTGGAGGTATAAGAGTGGATGGGGCGGTAGTGTTGGAAATGGAGTTGCGGGATGTGGCACAGAGTAATTTCTTTTAAATTATAATGAACAATATAAATATTTAACAATTTTTTAGTATTTTTAAAAATATAATAAGTGAGAAATTAAAAATATATATAAATCTTAATTTTGATAAGTTTCATTTGAATTTATCTTCATTTAAATTTATTAAATTTAAATAGATATCTAATTAAATTAATTTACTTAATTTTATTTCAAAAAATGATATTTAAATAAGATTCATTTGAAATTATTTGAATCTAATTAATTCAGATGATGATCTTTCACATTTTTTTAAAAAAGTTTATTTGAATTCAACGTGCCATGTGTCACAAAAGCACGATGCATTTATCTTCATCTAAATCTATTAAATTTCTTAAATTTAAATAAATATTTATTTAAATTAATTTACCTAATTTTAATCATGGATTATCTCAAAAAAATAATATTTAGATAAGACTCACCTAAAATCATTTTAATCTAATTAATTCACATGATGATCTGTCACATATACAAATTTGATACTTTTACATAGGACTGTTCAAATGGTTTACGGTTTGGTGTTCGGTTTATTATTTCGGTTTTTATTCGATTTTAATTTTTTTCAGCCAAATCGAACCGAACCGAAGTTCTTTTGGTTCGGTTCGGGCTACACCGAAATTCAAAGAAAAGTGGCCCATTAAACAAAGCCCAACAGAATCTACTAAAATCAAATCCAATATAAATTCCATTGGCCCAGTTCACAATATCTAATCCAACTATTGTAACAAATAGATCAAATACCATTACATTTACATTACATAAGTATAATGAAAAATATTACATATCACATGATTCAGTAATTTAAAACATAATGTCCACTTCTTCTGCCATCCAATTTTCCTCAATAGCCATCCAATAGCAGAAACCAGTTTGCCCTTGACTTTCTCTTGCCCATCCAATTCATAACTGTTTTGACCTTTCACAAGAGGTATTAAGATCAGAAAGTGCATTTACATTATGAACCAGAAAGTGATCACTGTGAACAAGGAAAGATTTGCCTTTTGATGCAAGTTTGAAATTCACAAGAAGATTACATAGAAAAATCAGATTGCAGACTACTCTATCTAATACTGATGCAACACATTCTCTACAACAGAAAAAGACATATAACTGCCATGGGAAGTGGGAAGCAAATAAGTGCCAGAAAACCAGAAATCCCAAAAACTAGAATTCTAAAACTCAAACTGATGCAACACATTCTCTTCAACAGAAAAAGAAAACCAGGAAAAGACACATAACTGCCATGGCACTCAAAAAACAGAAGACCAGAAATCAAACTGTAATGTTGAACCAGAAATCAAAACCAGAAAACCAGAAATCCAAACTGAAATCAAAACCAGAAAACCAAAAATCTAAAAAACCAGAATTCTAAAACTCAAACTGATGCAGCACATTCTCTTCAACAGAAAAAGAAAACCAAAAAAGACACATAACTGCCATGGCACTCAAAAAATAGAAAACCAGAAATCAAACTATAATGTTGAACCAGAAATCAAAACCAGAAAACCAGAAATCCAAAAACCAGAATTCTATTTAAAACTCATAAACTCAAAAACAAAATTCTAGTAAAAGGCACTCAAACTGTAATGTTGAACACCTAACTAATCAATGTGTCTGTTGAAACCATCTATGACACTTGTTGGCTGCAATAGATTTGAATAAAAAGCAAAATATTTCTTTAAAGAAAGCACAAACAGATCTGAACAGAATATACTAAAAGAAGACCAAACATCCAAACATGACCAAACATCCAAACATCCACATATTTCTCAATGTCTTCATCCAAACATCCAAACATCATCCAATATCTTCATCCAAACATCATTCAAACATTTAGAAATAAGACAATTCATCCAAACATCATCCAATATCCCCATCCAAACATCATCCAAACATCTAGAAATGAGACCATTCAAATTGCATCAGATAAGTGTCAAAGAAAAAGTAAATCATTGAGGAAATAGTGATATGTTTGTAATATAGTTAAACTCCAACAACATATATATTATATGGCATTTCACTTTCCACCGTAAAGTAAGACAAAGAATTGTATTACCCATTTCTGCCTTGGACAATGGACATCAATCTATTTTATTTTCTTGGTTCCTCTCATTTAAAGCCAAGTCCCTCTGAAAAATGCTCAAGTGTGAATTGAAGTTTCCAAGAGACAAATTTAACTAAAAATCTTATACTTAGGCATGAATTTAAAGAAAAATAGCTTACTTGAATTCTCAATCGCTTCAATTCTCTTCAAAGATAAAAAATGGTTGATTCATGACCACATTTTGCAAATTCTACAAAAGGAAATTAAATGAAAAGTTAGAAAATAAATTAAGACAAAAATAAATAAATACTTACAAGTATTAAAAAGCTAAAATAAAACATGAAATAGATTACCATGATCCATTTTTTCAAGAATGTCAATGTCTTCTTCAATATTAACTGGTTTTGCTTCATTGCGCAACCAATCTTTAGCACACATAAGACATTGCACCATTCTTGGAGTCAAAGAGCTTCTAAATGTGTCAAGAACACGACCTCCCATGCTAAAAGCTGACTCGGAAGCAACCGTAGAAACTGGAGCAGCCAATATATCACGAGCCATTTGAGAAACTATAGGAAATCTTGGAGCATTAAGCTTCCACCACTTTAGAATATCAAAATCATCTTCATCTTTTTTCCTTTCTTCACCAAGAAACTTATCCAATTCACTTCTTGTATCAACTCCTCCACCCTCATTAAGAAACATGTCATACTCACGCCTAGTGTCTACTTCTAAATTTCGCCTTTTTAATGATGGCTTCAATGAATCTGAATGCTGACTTGAAATTGAACTAGAAGATGCACTTGATGATGACAGTGCTGAGCTATAATCAACTTGAGAAACATTTAACCTCTTGTATTCCTCAAAGAGCTCATGAATACCTTCCTTCACCTTATCCCCAAGAGTAATATTATCCGGATACATCTTTTTAATCACCCACCCAACATAATGCAATTTAAATTGGGGATCAAGAATAACTGCATAAAACATGGTGAAATTCATTTTCTCATTATTCCCCCAATACTTATTGTATTTGTTTCTCATTCTCTTTGCCATTTGACTCAACTCTACATCATCACTACATTCCCATGTGTTCAACAATTTAACCACATCACTAAGTTCATGAAGTACTTGATTTGAAGTCACATATAACGAGCCAGAAATCCGCAATGTAAGTTCATAGAAGTGACCCAAAAACTTTACAAAACGAGAAATATTATCCCAATCTTCCTCACTAGGCAGCCCACCATGATCAACTAGTAGGTCAAATTTAAAATGCGGATCTAAATCTTCAAATCTTTCAAAGGCTTTTGCAAGACTCAAAGCTGTATCTAACATCAAATAAGTCGAGTTCCATCTAGTGGGAACATCCAAACATAATAACCTCTTGCTTTCTATCTTTTCCATTTCAACACACTCCTTAAACTTTCTCAACCTACTCAGAGATTGCCTTATATATCTAATAGCTACTCGAACACGAGTAATGGAAGGATAAATCTCTTTCAAACCATCAGCCACAACAAGATTTATTATGTGTGCTATACATCTCACATGAAGATACTTACCCCCAAGCAAATTAGTACTCCAATTAGAAAATCTTTTCTTCAAATAACTAACAGCAACATCATTAGAACTTGCATTATCAACAGTAATTGAAAAAACATTTTCAATCCCCCAATTAAGTAAGCATTTTTCCACACATTTTCCAATCGCCTCACCTTTATGACTGTTTATTGGACAAAAATTTAGAATCCTTTTATGCAATACCCAATCATCATCTATGAGCAGTGAGACACATATAATTAATTTGCTGTTCAAAAGTCCATGAATCAGTGGTAAGACAAACTCTCTTAGATGAATGCCTCAAAAAACCTTTCAATTTTGTCTTTTCTTCCAAATAGATATCATAACAATCCCTTGTAATGGTAGTTCTAGATAGAATTTGGAAAGATGGGCAAGCAACGGACATGAAATGTCTAAATCCTTCTTTTTCAACAAATGAAAATGATTGCTCATCCACAATAATCATATATGCACATGCCTTTCTAGTATCAGCTTGATTAAACCTCCAAGTAACAATTGAACCGGCCTTACCACCATGTGCATGTAAGTGTGGTTGTTGTTTTAGTTGGGTTGCATGAGCCTTATTATTGTATGGATTTTTCAAACAGCCTTTCATGTGATTTTTCAGTGAAGTAGTACCATTTATGCTAGGATCAGCTGCATAAGAGAGACTGCAGTAATTGCACCTCACTTTTTTTTCTCCATCTTCAGTTGTATATTTAGTAAAATGCGACCACACAATTGACCGTGGTGTTATTTCCCTTCTCTTCTTAGAACTTTGTCGGTTAGTGTTTGAAGTATTAGACCCTTCATGACTTGCTGGATCATCTTGTGAATTACTCATAGGGATACTATCTGCTTGATCTGACATCCTACAATATTTTATTTTCCCCATTAAGTGATATTATCAAGACTAGCTAAGCCCCTTTCATATGTTTTCAGATGGTCAAAAGGTGGCAAAACCATTGAAAGTTGTTTAAACAGCCATTGCATTAGAGTACAAGTTCACACCATATAGCAAATTAAACAAATAAGGATATAAGCATCAATAATTTAGTTCCCGTTAAATAGTTTCTCAAACTGCCATCAAACTAAATTCAAGTGGTCTAGCAATTGCTTTCTTGTCAATTTAACACATTGGATGGGATATTGAAAATTGACGACTCAGATAACATTCTTCAAGGGAACACAAAGTTGAGCAAACCTTGATACAAGCATATCCTCTTTCTGAAAAGGAAGATTTAGCACATTCTCACAGGTATGTAATCAATTTGCAGGAAGATATAAGTTGCAGAAATGTTGATAATATTTAGCAAACAGAAAAGATATTTGATAAAATCCAATCAATTGGTAATCAGAGTCTTCCTGTCATGGTGCACAATTTCATGAGCAACATGTACCATCTAATCTGAACTCATGAGACACCAAGTTGCATCACATACATGAGATGGCCAAGATGCTCCATGTGGAGTGGGAGATAATCACAACCATTCCAAAGAATAACCCATATGAAATGGCACATAAACAGTTAGTTGACAATCTCAGGAAGATTAAAACAACCAAGGAGCAAACAATACAGATGAAGCATAAACATATCTGGAAAATTACTTCTAACAAACAAGTAACTTGCATTGCTTCTGTGGGAGAGAGATTGGGGGAACAGAAAGAGATGGAGTCCAAATAGTCAAGAATTACCAATCAACATGTCCAAAACAATCCCAGAAAGTAAACACAACACCACCACAAATTTGATAGAAGACAACCAACAGTCAACACCACAAAAGAAAGAAAACCCAGAAATTCTAAAAATGAATAAACAAGAAATATAAGTTAAAGACCTGAAATTCAGACAGCCGAGAACTGGAAAACTGGCTGGAAATCAGTTGCCAAAATGTGATGAAATTCCAACAGGAGATTAGGTGAGCTGAGAAGAAAACAAAGCGGCCAAAATATAATGAAATCAGTTGCCAAAAGAGGCAGATAATGATCAAATTCCATAGTTGATGGCCTGTCTACTGCCTAGATCTTTTTATGGGAGAAGAAGAAAACAAAGAGGCTAGCATTTCTACAGTTTACATACCAAGTCGTCGGGTACTTCTTGTGTAACTCTGCGGGCCTCAAATGCAGAGGGGAATCAGGGGATTAAGGAAGCAACGCACCGTGTGTAAGTTGTAACTCAGCACCGCGGGCCTCAAATGGGTACTTTTCAGCACCGGCAATAAGGATTGAGGAAGGAAAGTGAAGGGGAGTCGGGAGTTGCGGGTGGCTGAAAGACAGAAGTGAATTAGGGATAGGGAGTTAGGGTTTTCACAAATTTCTTTCCATTTTTTGTTTTAATTTATTACAAAAATAAATAATTTTTTTTATATATCATTAGTTCGATTTTTCGGTTCGGTTGACTTTTAATTCAACTGAACCGAAAATCGAACCGAAATTTTTACTCCCTCTCTGCACCGAACCGAACCAAACCATATCTCTTAAAAACCGAACCGAACTAATCTATTTGGTTCGGTTCGGTTCGGTTCGGTTCGAAAATCGGTTCGGCTCGGTTATTGAACAACCCAACTTTTACATATACAAATGATGACCTTTGATACTTTTAATTCAAATGATAACATTTCACATATACAAATTTAATTCATATATATAAACTAATTTGATGAATTTTTTTTAACCTTTCATTCAAGGTTGAGAAAATATACGATATTATACTTTCATACAAATTTGAAATTTATAGAGGTGTATATTGAAGGAAATTTTGCCTTATGCAGATAGAAATGAATAAAAGTAAAACCCTAAAAATCATTTTCTAGGAGAACATTACAGTGTCTTATTAGCACATGATTGTAGAATCCAATGCTTAACACACCAAGTAAAGCCCCAACAAAATAATTGAGGATGGTCACAAATGAATTGCCCCACACCACCACTCATATATACAAGGGGTGAATTTTCATAGAGCAAGCAATAGGTTGTTCAGCTACACTTTTTTCATCTTTTAAGAATTGATAACTTGATATTTAACTGCTAAATGCCCAGCTATTACATAGTATGAATATTCTGTTTACCATTCCCAAATTCAAAAGAGGCACATTTTGATTATTCTGCCAAATGCACACAAAATATATTTCCTTTATCATTAAACTAACAAACCTAAAATGCAAGATTATATATAGCAAAGTGAACATAATTTACTAACAATGCTTTAGAACAAATGAACGGCATGAAATATAATCCAGCACTATATTGTGGTCATAAGATGGTCCTCCACTATCCATCCGTGATCTATTTCTGATTGAAACAATCTCTTCAACTTCAAATTGTAAATGCGCCAATAGCTCCTCCCTTCCATATATCTTTGTATCATAACCAACTGATTCTTCCACACCCTTTTGCATGTGTGAGGAGACCCTTAGCTTTTTCCCTTCCAAAGCTGCAAAGGCGGGCTTAGCTGACCAGAATAGAAAGAGAATCCGATGAAGATGGAAATATCTTGCCTATTTCTCCCTGAAACCAATGCCAAAACAAAAAAATTGAAACTTTTTCTCAATATTAGGCCTTCCTACAGTTAGAGATGGAGTGGGATATCAACTCTTTATCTTCGTTGGGTTTGGGATATAAGCTCTTTGAAGGTTCACATGGCAAAAATGATGAAACCGAAAATATGCTTACTGAACAAAAAAAATATAGAGTATTGCATGGATGCTGTTTACCTTTGTGTTTGAATGACCTTATTGATATTTAAGAAGATGTTTGGACCACTTCTTACTGAATGTTTGAAGCCACTGGTTCTCCCAATACCACTCTAGCAAGCCGTTTACTTCTTCTCATTCACGCGAAACTTTTGAACTTCCGGAATATGGCCACTGTTTCTCCCAAAGCCGGTGAAAGCTCAAAATTAGGATTGAAGAATGGCCTTCGTTCTATTTTCAATATCAAAGAGAGACCAAGAGAGTGAAACAAAAACATCATACTTTTTGTTATCCTTTCACACCAAATAATACGGGATCCATCCCGTATTATTATTATTATTATTATTATTATTATTATTATTATTATTATTATTATTATTATTATTATTATTATTATTATTATTGGTCTCATTCATTGAGTCAGATAAAATTATTTACTTTTGGGCTTGAATACCCATAAATAATAAGCCTCAATTATTTATTTTTTGAGCTTCATAAAACAACCTAATAAACAATTAACAAACCTAAATAGACCAATATAAAATATCAGATATTTTATCTAGTTTATACCTAGGTTAATTTTTTAATTATTCAATCTGTGTCTTGGGCCCTGAATAATTAATTAACCAATTAAATTGGATAAAATATATACTCTCTCTTAGGCCTTTTATTTTATTTTAGTTCAATAATAAATTAGACTACTTAAATAAAAGAAAATAAAATTCATAATTATCAAGACCAATTCCTTAACCCAAATCTGTCAAGATTTAATGGCTATTTCGGGGACCAAAAGATACATTACCTTGGCTATTAAAATGACCAAAATACTCTTACTATATAAATAGCTGTATTTTACAATTTAAATATTTTTTAATATCATTATAAGGAAATATTGACCCTAAGGATAATGCTACGTTAACAAAATTTCCGATCTACAGGTGTGATGACTAAAATATCTCTCTACGCATCACCATATATTATTTAGAGAGGAAGAGTGTACTAACACATCTCTAAAAGACATCTACCATCCTTAGACCTCTAATCCAATGATCCACAACTCTTGAAATATTTTCACTTTTTAAAGGAGCTACCCTAACGTAAACAACCAAATCATGTTCTCCAAGGCCCTAGATATTTAGATCATTTGAACAGTCACAATGGGCGATATAGCCCAAAAGCTATCTTGTACAAGTCTGTCTTAACTAATTAGTCGCACATATACCCAACATACAAGTATATCAACTCTACGAAAGAACCTTAACTACAACATATCAAAATACATATTTCCAACTTCGTTAGACCGCCAACTCATACTCAAGCGGTAGAGTATTAGTCCAAACTGTAGCAATAATAGTTTGTATTTCTTCTAAATAGTACTTTTAGAAACTACTATTATAGGTCATGTTTTACGTATTCGAAATACGCTTATGTTATGAAGTGAGTGGACTACTCAGTGGCTAAAGGTAAGTTATTCCCCATTTAGAATTCATAATACAATAATCTAAACATGATGAAATTCTCATTCTCATCAATCGCTTAAAAACAAACGTTTATGTGTTAAGTAACCCGTGATCCATACCTTACTATGAAATACCACCATTCATATGGATTACTTCTTTAAACACCAAAAGTCATTTCTAAACACAAATGATGCACAAATAAAATATAAATTCACAAACAAATTTTGAAAATAAAATTTTTTATTAATAAATTTGATAATTACATTAGAAACCTAATATAGATGGCATACATTTCAACACTCTTGATCTTTCTTTATCTTCAGTTCAAAGACGCATAGAAAATGGTCAATCTTCAACAACGAAAACCCATTTCACCAAAAGCAAATAGACATAGGAAAAAAAATAGAAAAATCAAATCTTTGGAGAACACACTCATTCTTATTGCGGATGCTTCAAGGGTTCAGGAGCAAAACAACTTAAAAATCTTTTCAAAATAAAAAAAGCAGTAAAAATCATCAACTGTAGAAGAACATCTAATTTTGCAGAGAGCAGATGAAATTGACTAATTCTTGTTGAAAATTTTGGCAACGTTGTGCCTCTTGAAATTAGAAAAAATATCATTTGAATTATTTTTGAATTATATCAAAAATATTTTTGAACTATACTATAAGTCTAAGAGGTAGGAGTATTCCATTAACTGCCACGGAAGATTTTTCAAAACTCTTCAGATGAGACAAAACTGAATACCTATTTTAAGACATCACAAACTAATACATACATTAAACATAAACCTTGGCCATTCTCTGAAGCATTGTCATAGGCTCAAACATGAGAACTGACAGTGCTACCATTGATGTGACATCAGAGCCTATGTACCTTTGCATAATGCTCCAATAATTGTCATGATCCTACAATAGATGAAAATAAAAATGAGATTTTCATAACCTTAAATACGTACAATGGATGGTAAAATTTGCCAACCCGGAGCAGCATCAAACAAAATGCTCAGCACTAGGAGTGGGGCCATGGCTTCCCCGATGGGAAATCCTACCTTTTCAACACCCCGGAGTAATTCGAGTGAAACAATCAGTGATTAAAACAAAGTATGCAAACCACCCACACCTAAAAGAAAGAGGAAGAATTAGAGTAAGGGGAAAACATACTAGACACCAAAGCCATAACACTAGGATTAAATACTAGTATAGAGCCACCCCCAAAGAAGGAAGCCCAAGGTGGAACAAAAATCGTCGGACGCCGTGGCTGTAGTCTAGCAGAAACTTTTGCAAAGCCATTTGGGTCACCCATTTCTTGCTGCAAATCTAAAATCATAGTATAGAAATGCATTAGAGCTTGGAGAAGGTATCATAGTATAGAGATGCATAACTTTTGCATTGTTGAAATTGGGAAACTTGTATAGGAAACTTTTGGCAAGTTTAAGTTCTCGAGGCCACTCATTTTCAGTTGGACAGCCTAAAATTTTGCAAATTTTGGGAGGTGCTGCTACTGCTGCTTATTCTTGTGGGTAAGGGGTATTTAATAAAGAGATAAAAAAAAATTAGTTTTTTAAAAAAAAATCATCCAAAGTCATCTTAATTATCTGAATTTTAATGATCTGAATCTGAAGAAATATTTAATAGAGAGATAAACAGATAAATTTTATTAAAATATTCATCAAATACATCTGAATTATCTAAATTTGAAAAGAAAACCATAATGTTAATTTCTATCTATTTGAATTTATTGAATTTAAATAATTATAATATTTTAAAAAGAAAATTGTCCAAATTTCTTCCCAAAATATAAAAAAAAGATTTATTTAAATTTCATACTGTCACGTGTCAATAGCTAATGGTGCCACGTGTTACTGCAGGGTGCTTCCACCGTTACTTTAAAATTTCATATTGCCAAGTGTCAACAGTTATGCTCAAAACCCCGATTCAAGTAGCCATTTATTTGGGACCTCCCAAGGAGCTGCCATTCTAACTATTCTCGGAGGATTTCATCCACAAACGTAAAGTTTATGGCTGACTTATATTGCTCATCATCATTTAGTCATTGCTAGTCATATGTATAGAACTAATTTCGGAATTGGGCACAGTATCAAAGATCTTTTAGATGCACATGTTCCTCCGGGGACGGTTGGGACGTGGGCAAGTTTCGATACTCAATTCCAGACGGTTTGTTTTCAAGTAAAGTACTCAATCAACCCGTTCATGTGTCGTTGCAAGATACTTCCGCAACTGCTTATATATATATATATATATATATATATATATATATATATATATATATAATTGTTTTTTTATAGGAAAAAAAAGGAGCTCGCCTGTTGCTCATGTGATATGCTCCCTAGGATCCATCCCATTTGAGGTTACGGGAAAAAAAATTAAAATATATAAATAAATAAAAATTTTAAAATAACCTTAAGACAAGTAAAAACTATTTAATGCTACTTATGCAAATTATCTCTTTTTAGATTATTTTTGCTAACTAAAATAATTTATCAATTAAAACACACAAAGTTACACAAATAGCTTAATTAAGAATTGTGCATTTCATCACTTTAAACACACATACTTAGGGTGAATTTAGGTAGTAACTTTTTTTTCCCCAAAAAAAGATTATTTAAATTATATTTTAAGTAAAAATAAATTTGATGTAAACAAATTTTATTTGTAAAATTATTACTATTATTATTTACTTCAAGTAGATTATAATACTGATTTTTTTTAGAATTTATAATTTTTTATAAAATTTAAAAATCATATTTATATTTAAAATAAAAAATCAAATGTAATTCAAATTCAAATACATCGTTAGAGAATAGAAGGGATGATAATTAGACCTCTATGCACTCAAATAGCATTTTAATAAAATAATCGAACTAGTACCTAATCCAATCAGTAACAATTCCCAGTTATCTTAGTTACCCAAATAGCAATATGAAAATGTAACAAGATACTATTAACCATAAGAAAATTTGAAAAAGCATTTAAAGTGTATTTAGGTAGTGACTTGTATGAGAAAAATTAATTTGAATTAAGAGTAAATTTTATTTTTTGAAAAAATATATATAGCGCCAAAAGAGAGAGAATGTGATATTTTATTAGTAAATTTATATTTTTAAAATTAGTATTGATTATTGATAATTGAAAATAATTTAAATTGAATTTTTAATTAAATTGAGAATTTTTTTTAAAAAAAAAAAAGCTATACAACTACAGCTTAATAGTTGAAGAGAAACTCGCCGAAAGGGCCCATTAGCCATTTCTGGCCGTGATTTTTTTAAAACTCAAACGCAATAGGAGGCCCATTGCCTTACCTGTACTGAGCTGGTTCAGTCTAGTCTGCAATCCACAGGCCCTTGGCCCAACTCGGACAACTAGCATGACCCGCGCTGCAGTAGTCTCACCGTATATAATGTTGGGGAAAAGTTTCACTTTTGCCGTCTTAAGTTTCAAACAATATTTTACTATCCAAACTTTATTTTGAATTCATTTATAACTTTTCCCAATTTATCATATCTATTAAATTGACCATCAATCAATGCTATTAGTTTTAGAGCTTGAAAGATACCCTGATTCGAACAAGGGATTTACTCTTTTAATATCCTTTTCTTGGATTAAGGTTGACAAAGCTGGGGCAACTGTGCTTTTTGAAGAGACAAATAGGGGTTCATCTAATAATGTTGGGGTTGTGGTCAGTCCTATTTGGATTTTGAAGCTCAGTCATTTTGGTAACCCTCAGTTTGTTGCAAATAAACTAATTCAGGCGGAAAGCGTAAGGAATATAAAGAATGCTAAAATTATATCAGTTTCAAAGAGGTCAAGCCAAGGTGGCCTTCAAATGTATGAGATTGAGTTCAAAGTTGATAGCACCAGGGAAGGGATGAGAAATTCAATAGAGGCCAGTAATGATTCTTGGGAGAAGATGATGATGTGTATACTTAATTCACTCATTTACCCTTATTAAAATTACAATATGCCATTTTTAACTAACAGTGCAAATTGAAAGAAGTTATAAATTGAAATACCAATTAGACTTAAAACAAAATTTAAATGGCAACTTGGGATTCTGTAAAAAGCTTAGATAGCAAAATGAAATTTTCCCTAATGTTTGGGGCCGGTTCAGTGAGTGTGAGGGCTGGCTGGTGCCAAATGCGAATGCCACATCTTGTGCGTTAGAAGGCGCCGTACATCACCTCAGTATTGCACTCCATCTCCAATATTCATCTGGTCTTTCTTCTTAAAACCTAAGCAAAACCCTGAAATACTGCAGAAGGTGAGGAAAGTTGCTACGGATGGAGTTGGCTTCGACCTCTGCATCTCTCCATTCTCATGGTGCCGTCTCAGTCTTACCACGTTGTAGTACTTCAAGAACCCGCTCTTTAGCTATTTTTCAACTCAGAATTTCCTGCCCAAAGCCCCTGTATTCTGCTTCAAAATCGAAAGGTAAAAGGGCATGTTTAATTTCAAGCGTTTTTAAATAGTCTCTCATTGTTTAGCTACTAAGTATCTCAGAAAAGGAGCAAAGAGAATAATTTGTAAGCTCTCAGTTCTAGCAGTTGAATTTACTTGTTTAAGCAGTTGATATTTTCCATTAAAGTTGAAATTTTGGTATGGTCTTTGAGGTAGGTTATTTGGTAGGGGTTGAGCTTTGTAAGTTGGTGTTAGTTGAGGAAGGTGTCATGGGGCTTTTGCGGTGAATGACATTTAAGTTAAATTAAAAAAAGCATGAAGTTGAAGTTTTAGTAAATCTGTATATTAAGATATCCAGTGGTCATTTCCAGAATAGTAAAGAATAGTAGTTTTGAAAGAGCCCAATTATTGGGAACACTGCTTGAGAGCAACCTACTAGCAGGGGTAGAGTGTCGTTTTTTTCTTTTTTCTTTTGGCGGGGGGAGGTGTTGTTATGAAATTCCACAGTTTTTTGTATTCTCCCCCTGTTTAAT
This sequence comes from Voacanga thouarsii, assembly GCA_026120185.1. Classification (NCBI taxonomy): domain Eukaryota; kingdom Viridiplantae; phylum Streptophyta; class Magnoliopsida; order Gentianales; family Apocynaceae; genus Voacanga; species Voacanga thouarsii. The sequence continues at coordinate 2,328,918 of JANUWF010001102.1, read as the reverse complement.
CTGGATGTGTATAGATAATGCTATGAAATTGATCAATGACTGAGGACTGTAACTTTCAGATGTCCATATTTTCATAAAAATGTTGTCCCCTCACTGCACGCAACCCCCTCCCAAAAGAAAAAGATTGTGGATATATCTTTAATATGCATAATGATTAAATGACTAAGAATTTTAGTTCTAAAATGCCCTTGTTACCTTAAACTTATAGTTGGATTTAGACATTTTCTCATTGAGGTTAATAACTCCATGCTCATCATTAATGCTGAATTCTTTATTTCTTCATTTTAATCTTCCATATGACCTAGCCAGAAATTTGAAAAGTTACTGGTTGGCCTACTTGCCCTTTGGTCCAGTTAAGCAATTATATTGTCATATTGGCAATAGAATTTTAAGTATATGATTAGACACATGTTGGAGGACTGGATCACATTTTGATTACATTTCTCCCTTTTTCACAGTGAAATCAGTTTCTTGCTTGCCTCTCAGTACAGGCAGGTTGCAGCAATCCACTCTTGCAGCTGCTGTTCGCAATTCAACCACTGTGCCTCATGATTCTTCGGAAGAAGTTATTCCAGCTTCTAAGCAATCTGATCCTGTAGCCAATGGTGATGCCACCAAAAATACTTATGAAGAGAACAAGAATGGAGCTTCTGAAGACTTGGATGAGCAAAAGATGATTAGAGTTTGTGACAAGCTAATTGAGGTTTTTTTGGTTGACAAGCCCACACCAACAGACTGGCGAAGGTTGTTAGCTTTTAGCAAAGAATGGGATAATATTCGACCTCACTTCTATAAGCGATGCCAGAATAGAGCAGACAATGAAGAAGATCCTGGAATGAAGCATAGCTTACTCAGGCTTGCAAGGAAGCTTAAAGGGGTATATCAGTTTTCCCATTGAATGATTCTGATAGGAGGATTTTCTGACTTCTGATGACCTTGGGGGAGAGACAATATAGTTGTATTCCTTGCTTTTCAAATGCTATACACTGGCTTTTAGGTGCTTTTGCAATCTTTGACAAATCTGAAATAAATCTGGGGGTTGGGGGAGGTGCTCAACGCACAATCAACGCTCATGTTTTTTGATAGATTCATATGCATCCTACCATGTTGTCTAATATATACTTGCATCTGTATTTTTCCCTACAAAAGTGTTAACCTACTTTTTTATCCAGAATTGACTTGGGTCTTTTCTATCCAGGTTGATGAAGATGTTCAAAGGCATAATGAACTACTCCAAGTGATCAGAAGATCGCCTTCTGAGATCAATGAAATAGTTTCCAAGCGGCGTAAAGATTTCACAAAGGAGTTCTTTGTTCATCTTCATACTGTGGCACAATCTTATTTTGATAATCCAACCGAACAAAATGGTAAGGTTAATTCCTCGTTTATTTATATTTTGAACCTTAACCATCCAGTCATCCATATAGGCATGTAACTGATATTATCTGGTATCAAAAGCGATAACAATTACCATTTGGGTAGGGGGAAGATAACTTCTGTTTTTTCATTGAATACATAGACACAAAGCCCTCACTACTGCTCTCTACGAGTTTTCTTCATTGAATACATATGAAGTTGGCTTCAAAAACAAATGCACTAGCACCAGGTGATTGGCTTATTCTTTAAAATTTATTGTTTATCATATGCGATGTGAAAGATGACGTTCAGTTGGGAAAGAAAGAGAAACAAAATGAGGGGAAAAAAAGGGAAATGAATATGAAAGGCTAAGAAAATTAATAACTAGGGATACGATCAGTTCCCGATCCCATTAGACATATCGTGGATGCCTCTGCCAAATTTGTAACCACAAGTGACCACCAAACCAAGAAGAATAGCAAGTACATGGTTGGTGATAAGTACTTTTGCTTCTCAGTTAGCTTTTCAATAGCCTGAATGGTTCCTTGAAATAAGAGATGTTCACGGTAGAGAAATTTGAGAGCAGCAAGCTATATCAATGTACATGCAATAAATGAGGTAAGGCTTTGAGTGGGGACAAAACAGGACAATCTTAAAAGTCCTATTTGCATTCTAACAAAACAGGATAATTGGCCCTATTGCCCCCACTGTAAATCCACCCCCGAATATGCCCAGTGTTTATTAAGTAAAAGGAATGAATTATTGAAATGACTAACTTAGCAAGTAACTAGACATAAAACATTCTCTCTGATAGCTGCTTTTAGGAAAACAGGGTTCAGATTGCTGTTAACATCATATAATAAGTCTCTGCTTGGCAAGAAATGTGTGGGTTTTGGTACATGCCCTCACCACTTTTAACTGTCATAAGTTAAAGAGTAAAGTTTTATATCAGAAAATTATAGTACTACATTCTATATTACTCCAAAGAAATCTACTATAAAATTGCAGTCTTGACCTACTCTGTATGCCCCCCCCCCCCCCCAAAAAAAAATCAAATCTATATCGGAATTTCCAACATTTCTCTCTATCTCTTCCCCCAGGGTGAACTTCCAAAACCATCTCTGCATATTACCGCTGCCTGGATTTAGTTTTGGCAAGCTTAAGTAATTTCTTATGAATTTCTTTCCTGCTTTCCTTTTGAATAATGACAAGATTTGCATTGGAAGGAAGGACTCTAATTCATGATTTAATACTCCTTGCAAGATGCCTCTTGCCCCCCCCCCCCCAGTGTGTTGGGGAGGGGGGGGGGATGGGGGAAGGGTTTTCTAATCATGCTGAAATTTCTAGAACTGCCATTACGTGTGGAGTCTGGGCCCTAATTAGTATTCTTATTTTGCCATTACTCTTTTTAAAATAGTTGCTTTCTTACCTCCTTCCATCCCAGTATTAGAGTTTTTCTTGTGGAATCCAATTTGTCAATAAAACCTGCAATTGTTATATCTGGATGAGTTGGCATGGGGCAAAATTACAAGTACAACATTATTTAGAATTGAAGGTACAGGATGTATGTTATTTGGATTCAGTTACCTTTGGAAATACATCTCAAACACGGCTCTAAATCTTGGACAGACCAAAATGGAGAGAGGGACTATAAAAAGTACTATTTTGTCTTTCATACTTCATATTGGAGTTGAATCTAAATAAAAATTATGCAATTGATTTGCTACCCATTTATTTTCTTCTGTCATTAATGCTATTGCAACCAGACAAACTTTGATTAAACTGTATAGCTTTTTTGAGGCAAGAATTCTGAAGAATAGACGTGCTTAGTAATTTAGTAAATTCTATTCTCAGTGTTAAGTTTGTCAGGCTATCAATTAACTATTTTTGTGCCCAAAATTGGTCTCCATTTTAGTTCTTGTTGTAGAGTTGGAGACCATTTTAGGTTTTATGATAATTGTACATTTTTTGGTTCTGTTGTCTTGATAACATATATTTTTTCTTGATGATTAGCTGTGGCAAAGCTTGGGAATATGTGCTTGGCTGCTGTACAAACTTATGATACTGCAACAGAAAGTATAGACGCAATAAATGTTGCAGAGCTGAAATTTCAAGATATAATCAATTCTCCTTCAGTGGATGCTGCTTGCAAGAAGATTGATGATTTGGCTGCAAAGAATCAACTTGATTCAGCATTGGTTCTAATGATTACAAAAGCTTGGTCAGCTGCCAAAGAGTCAAACATGACTAAAGATGAGGTTAGATCATTGTGCTGGAAAGTAAGAAAGGAACTATTTTATGGGACATTCATGTCATTACGGATTGATTTACAGAACTTGAATCAGTGGATTGTGGAAGCGTATTGACAATTAACACTTCCTTCTGGGCTGATCCCCACAAAATTGTCTCTGTTTTCTTCTACTCCTCTCTAGTTTCATCTTTTTTGCACCCTTTTCTTCTTTCCTGTGTATATTGCATTTGAGGACTGGGGTGTATTTGTGTGTTGGTTTGGGGTTAATGGGATATGGGAATCAATAGCTTTCCTTGGGGTGGACAATTTTCTTGCACTTTGTTTGCCATGAAACCTCTTCCTATTGTGCATATACGAACTATTCCCTTGTTTATTGTAATACCTTAATCAGCTTCCAGAATAGTATGCTGGTTTCGTTGCAACTTAACTTGGATCTAGAAGTGAATGGATTTTCTATGTTTTATGATTAAGACTCCATTAAAGGATTGTAATTTAGCTGTACAAGTATAGCTCTTTTGACCAAATTTTCAAAATGAATCACCTGCAATTTCTCGTCATTCAGGTAAAGGATGTGTTATATCATTTGTATATGACAGCGAGGGGTAATCTCCAGAGGCTTATGCCAAAAGAAATCAGGGTACTCAAGTACCTCCTAACGATAGAAGATCCCGAGGAATGCATGAGTGCTTTGAAAAATGCTTTCACTCCAGGGGAAGAAATTGAAGGGAAGGACGTTGACTGCCTGTATACGTATGTCTTCTGAGACTATAGTTCTTCAAGGCCAACTCTCTAGACTTTTTTTTAAGTATTAATTCTTTGAAACTGACCCTCATGTGATGCATAATTTTATGAAGTCTGCAGTCATTTTTTCTTCTCTTCTTTTGTTTTGATCTCCAATCGTAGATGGCTTGATTTTCTTGGCCTTTACATTTTAGGCTTCATTTTTCTTTCTTTCTTTATTGTTCAAATCTTTATACAATTTCTTGCCGACTATTCTGCAGGACACCAGAGCAGTTATACACTTGGATTAAGACAGTTGTGGATGCATATCATTTCAGCAGGGAGGGTACTCTTATAAGGGAAGCCAGAGATCTAATGAACCCAAAAGTAATCCAAAAGCTAGAAGAGCTTAAGAAGCTGATCCAAGACAAGTTCTTGTAAGAATTCATTCACTTCTTGGGAGTTTCCTGGACTTGCATTGGGAAGTGCTTGAAAACAAGAGCCAAGACATGGCAGTGATGCACCTAACCTGTAACCTCGACTTTCTTTGTTACATCAGCCATATTGTAAATTGGAGCGAACTCTACTCCCAAGTTTTGGATACCCAAATGCAATTTGGAAATCATTGCTTCAGCAACTCGACGAATTTGGCATTACAAGTTGTGTACAGATCCATATGTTTCCTCATTCTGTAGGTCATTTGACCTTGTTGTGCTGCACTGCGTATAAAGCTAGTTAGGTTATAGAAATGGGTCATCCAATAGTCTGTTGTTTTGCTAGCTTATCTTGTGTCCGTCCCTCTGTTTTGTATACCAGATTCATTCTGGTTCCGAGCATCACCTGTCAGTTTCTAAACATTGTAGCAAAACAAATAATTGTAAAGATCATCTATGGTGACTGATTCATCTATAGATGAAAATTGGAATTTACAAGCCTGTTCTAGGAAATTTTTTGCTTGTTCCAGGAGTAGGGGAAACCCAAATGGTGCGTTATCAAAGGAGGACTGAGTCATTCATGTATAGATAAAAATTTGGAATTTACAAACCTGTTCCGGAAATTTCTTACTTGTACACGAGGGTTAGGTGTCGGAACTTCGGATGAAAGTACTAGATTAAAGTTTAAAAGTTAGTGCATTTAGGTTTTCTTGAAAGATGTATGAACATTTGGTCGGGTTAGGTATGCCGCAAGTCCACTGTTTGGTGGCTTTACTGCGAAGCTAGAAAAAAAACAAATTCAATGCACCATTTCTTGCCGATTGGTTCTATGGAGATGAATATTGGTAAATTGGATGGCATGTGGTGAAGGCCTTGTTCTAGTACGTGGAACTAAAGACAAAGTTAGATCCACAGTGATTCTTTCCCTAAAATTTTGACACCCATCTTCAAGTGGGAGTGGTCCTAAGTCCTTGTGCCGTTTTTGGGCAACGCGAAGATGAAGTGACTCCTACTAAAGAAGGCGCATGGGGGACTTGTTAGGCAACGTGTAATGTTGGCAAATCATGGAACACGTTGTTGAAAGGGTACTTGTCCAAAACGTGGAGCCTTTCATGGTCTGGCTACGGATCTTCCAATAGACATGAATAGTGGAACTTTGCATGGTCTGTTTTGTGGGCTCCGATCCCCTAAGAGGAAAGCTGGTGATGACCGTGAGTGTTCGAAAGTGACACAACCGAGGCAGACTATCTCCATATTAAGACTTGAGGTGGCGAAGTTATAGTGTACTTGAATTGCCATCCACTTCAATTAAAAATTTTCAATTCAAATAAAAAAAAATAATTCTATTAGAATTAGGGTAGTGTTAGAATAAAATCTACACACTACACACTAAGAAAATTCTAACTATTCTTTGCACAAGAATTTCTCTTCAAACTTCTCTCTTTCTTTCTCTCACAATTCTTTCTCCAATCTTTCTTTCACTAATCTTTCTTTCACAAAATGATGGTATATTACAAGCTTAGAGAATAGCTCTATTTATAGAGCTCTAATTAGTGAAATACATCATGGCATACATCATCTTCAACTAATCTCAATTAATGGTGTCTCCACTAAATGGTGGACATCCATAAAAATCTTCTAATAATTCACATAAATCCATAATTAGTGGAGCCTCCACTAATTAATGGAGATTCCAATAATTCATAACACTCCCCCTTGGATGTCCATCCATACATAAAGAATATGCCTCGTTAAAACCTTACTAGATAAAAACCCAGTGGGAAAAAAAATCTAGTGAAGGAAAAAGAGTACACTATTCTATATGTCCATTTATTACTCCCCCTGATGAGATGATTCCTTTAAATCTTTAAACCGACGCATACCGATTTTATATCTCAACTTTTCAAATGTTGCAGTCGGTAAAGTCTTCGTGAAAATATCTCGCGAGGTTATCACATGACCGAATTTGTAGCACATCAATTTCACCTTTCTTCCGGAGTTCATGAGTAAAGAAGAATTTTGGTGAAATATGTTTTGTCCGATCTCCTTTAATATATCCTCCTCGTAATTGAGCTATGCAAGCCGCATTGTCTTCATAAAGAGGAGTTGGAATACCTTTGATTGATGATAATCCACAACTTTCTCGGATATAATGAATCATGGATCTTAGCCATACACATTCTCGACTTGCTTCATGAATGGCTATAATTTCAAAGATGATTTGAAGAAGTAGTCGCTATAGATTGTTTCGTAGAACGCCATGATATAGCAAGATTTCCACATGTAAATAGATAGCCCGTTTGAGAACGTGCTTTATGTGGATCGATAAATAACCAAAGATCTCGCATAACCTATCAATGTTGGACTGGTTTTATTTGAATAAAATAATCCGAGATCAATTGTACCTTGAGATATCGAAGGACTTGTTTAATTCCATTCCAATGTCGTCGTGTTGGTGAAGAACTAAATCTTGCTAATAAATTGACAAAGAAAAGCAATATCGAGTCGTGTATTATTAGCAAGATACATCAATGCACCAATTGCACTCGAGATATGGTACTTCAGACCAAGGAGTTCTTCATCATTTTCTTGAGGTCTGAAAGGATCTTTATCCACATTTAATGATCTGACGATCATTGGAATACTCAATGGATGTGCTTTGTCCATGTAAAATCTTTTAGCACTTTTGTCGTATATGTTGATTGATGAATAAATGTTCCACTCTCCAAATGTTCAATTTGTAAACCAAGGCAAAATTTGGTTTTACCAAAATCCTTGATTTCGAATTCTCTTTTTAAATAATCAATTGTTTCTTGGAGCTCTTCAGGAGTTCCAATAAGATTAATATCATCAACATATATAGCTAATATCACAAATTTAGAACCAGCATTTCTTAATAAAAACACATGGACATACCTGGTCATTTTTAAATCCCGCTTTCAATAAATATTCACTAAGACGTGTGAACCACATGCACCAGATTGCTTCAGTGCCATATAATGATTTCTGCAACTTGATGGAGTAATTTTCACGAGGATAATGTTTATATGCTTCGTGCATATGAAATCCTTCGGGATTTTCATGTAAACATCATTTTCTAAATTTCCATACAAGTAAGCAAGTGACAACATCTAATAGGCGCATATCTATCTTTTCATGTACTCGCCAAACCGATAAGATATCTGAGTGTAATAGCATCAACAATAGGAGAATAAGTTTCATCATAGTCAATACCTGGTCTTTGTGAAAAACCTCGGGCTACTAATCGCGCTTTATATCGAACGATTTCACTCTTTTCATTGCGCTTTCGCACAAATATCCATTTGTAGCCAACAGGTTTTACACCTTCCGGTGTTCGGACTCGCAGTCCGAAGACTTCACGTTTTGTCGCTGCATTTAACTCCGATTGAATCGCATCTTTCCATTGCAGCCAATCTTTTCTATGCCGATATTCATCAATCGATATTGGTTCAGGATCATCATTATCCCGTGTAACATCAAGAGATATATTGTATGCAAATATATTATCAATAACAGCTTTCTATCCGATTCCAACTTCTACCGAAGTGGTATAATTGATAGAAATTTCAGTGTTACTTTCATCAACTTCTGGTTCTTTGTCATCAATTCTCTCTTGGTCTTTATCATTCTTTTCTTCAATATGATCTTCAGGATCATTTAATCCTCTTTTCTTTCGAGGATTTTTATCTTTAGAACCAAGAGGTCGGCCACGCTTCTGGCATGCTTTTGTCTCAGCAGCTATAGGCATAATATTTTGTTCTCACTGGAACTTCAATTCGAATAGGAGCATTTATAGTCGGCATATGCGATTTTGTTACTCTTCTAGAGTCAACAAGCGTCTGGCATTTGATTTGCAATGCTTTACAAATGAATTATCTTTTGAACTTCAAGTTCACACGCGCTTGTATGCGGATCAAGATAATTTAATGATGTTGTCCAATCACGATCTTTCTTATATCGTTTCTGTTCTCCCCTAATTTAGGGAATAATGATTTCACAAGAGAATAAGAAAAGAAATATAAGAAAATGATGACAAGCAGAAATGCCAAGAAAAATATCTCTTTTTTTTTTTCACTCTTCCCGCATCGACTTTTCCTCTTCCTCTCTTGTCTTTTCTTCTCCTCCGACCCTCTACCTACCATCTACCTCTTCTTCTTCCTCATACGATATATATATATATATATATATATATATGTATCGATATATATCTCGGTTATCGATCATTAGTAAATATCAAAAACAAAAATCACAAAGCAGATATGGAGACTCGTAATTCATTTGAGACATGGTCAAATTTTGACTCGGTTTCTACAGCAGATGTTGATGTATTTTTCTTTCCAAACCAACCGCTTCTGCCTAATTCAAACATAGAAGATTTTGATATGTTTTCTTTTCCAAACCAACCGCTTCTGCCTAATTCGAACGCCGAAGATTTTGATATGTTTTCCTTTGCAAACCAACCACTTCCTCCTAATTTCAGGTGAGATACCTTTGAGGGCTTCCATTTGTTTTAGTGTGCTTGATAATGAAATTAAACTCTCTTTTGGTTTGTTTTTTATGTAAAGCAGTGGAAGTTTTGAACATACTGCTTTGGACCAAGTTGATCTCGCCTCCTACAAGAGATCGCTTTTGATACTCGTTCCTCTTGATGCTATTCCTTTGAACGAGGATATGCTTGTGCATGATCCTTTCTACTCTCTAATGGATTTTGAACAAAGCCGTAATATGTTTCCAGTGTTATTATACATTTAAACATGGATTTTGAATGGTATTACCTTTACTGATATTATTTTCTTTTTCTAGGAGAAATAATGAGTGGTCTTGACAACGAAGTCAGAGTAAGTACTCATGAAATGCATAATATTGAAGTTCAAGATATTATTGCAGACAAAATTCCTGGGGAGAAGAAGATGATTAAGAGGCAGAGAGAGAAGAAGGGCAATAACTCCCAGACACTATCAAGAGAAACAATTTCGCAATACTTTTACCTACCAATCAAGAGCGCAACCAAAGAATTGAATATTGGCATAACCTGTCTCAAGAAAAGATGTAGGGAGTTAGGAATTCGTCGATGGCCTCACAGGAAGTTGGTGAGCTTGGAGACCATAATTAAGAATGTTCAGGTTCTCTCTCATACATACTTATAATTTGTAAGTATGAAACTATGAAAGATTTATAAATAAATAACCGATGATATCACTTCGATTTACAGGAGATGCAAAATAAAGAAGAAGGAGGACATATGGCTGAGAAGAAGTTGAAAGAAGCCATTGCGATATTAGAATGTGAAAAACAGTTGGTGGAAGAAAGTCCTAATACGCAGTTAGAGGACCAAACACAGAAATTGAGACAAGCATGCTTCAAGGCCAAATATAATAAGAAAATTAATTATAATAAACTTAAGGAGATCATAAAATCTCAAGACTCATTTCGCAGTAATTTTACGGCTAATTCTGCCGCTAGTCTCGATGTCGGCTCAAAGGGGAAAGAAAAGGAGGAGGATGCCGAAAAAGAGGAGCTCGAAGTCCATAATTACTAATTGTTTGTCTTCCTCTAATGTAAATATTGAAAAAGAACAATTACAAACCTTCATCTTAAATTTGTCAGCTCAATTACAAAAGAGCAACTATAAGCATGTATCCTCAAGTTCATATGAACACTAGTGATATGAATAAAAGATGTGATGCTTATTATTAATGGAAATATCTTTTTCCCTTATTATCTTTTCTGTTCCACTTCGTGGCCGCATTTCTCTCGTGATAAGGGAAATATCGAGTGTGTCCATGACCATAACCACGGCCATTGCCACAACTACGACTATAACGATGGCTTTCACTGGAGCCAACAAGCATTCACTTCGGGAGTGCTCGTTGAGTCGACTCATCCGGCTTCATGATTTCTCAATAATAACTCATGTTAAATTTGTCAATTTTGGATACCATTTTTCTCGATATTGTTACTCGTAGACAATATTTGAGGTATGAAAAGTGGAGAATGTCTTCTCCAATATAACTTCATCGAGAACTTTTTCTCCGCAAAATTTTTAACTAAGATGTAGTTTTATACATCACGGAGTTCACGGTTTTACAATCTTGCAACTTCAGTGCAACCATTCATACCGTGCAATGGGTAGTACGACCATCTTCAGGTGGTCAAATCTTTCTTTTTATCCACATGACATATGGATCTCTTTTTTTTTTTTTTAGCATTTAGATGCATTTCTGTATGACATATAAATTTTTTTTTTCATAAATATCAATGGCTACAAATTCGAATTTAGCGAGATCAATAAATGCGTACCTGTCTTCTGGCTTTAATAACGGCAGAGACTCGTGTCGATAACGTGTTATAAAATTAGGTAGTGTTAGAATAAAATCTACACACTACACACTAAGAAAATTCTAACTATTCTTTGCACAAGAATTTCTCTTCAAACTTCTCTTTCTTTCTCTCACAATTCTTTCTCCAATCTTTCTTTCACTAATCTTTCTTTCACAAAATGATGGTGTATTACAAGCTTAGAGAATAGCTCTATTTATAGAGCTCTAATTAGTGAAATACATCATGGCATACATCATCTTCAACTAATCTCAATTAATGGTGTCTCCACTAAATGGTGGACATCCATAAAAATCTTCTAATAATTCACATAAATCCATAATTAGTGGAGCCTCCACTAATTAATGGAGATTCCAATAATTCATAACAATTATGAATTATTGGAATCTTTATTAATTAGTGGAGGCTCCACTAATTATGGATTTATGTGAATTATTAGAAGATTTTTATGGATGTCCACCATTTAGTGGAGACACCACTAATTAAGATTAGTGGAAGATGATGTATGCCATGATGTAATCCACTAATTAGAGCTCTATAAATAGAGCTATTCTCTAAGCTTGTAATACACCATTATTTTGTGAAAGAAAGATTAGTGAAAGAAAGATTAGAGAAAATTGTGAGAGAAAAGAAAGAGAGAAATTCTTGTGCAAAATAGTTAGAGTTTTATTAGTGTGTAGTGTGAAGATTTTATTCTAACACTACCCTAATTTTATAACACGTTATCAGCACGAGTCTCTGCCGTTATTAAAGCCAGAAGACAGGTACGCATTTATTGATCTCGCTAAATTCGAATTTGTAACCCTTGATATTTCTGAAAAAAAATTTTATATGTCATACAAAAATGCATCTAAATGCTAAAAAAAAGGAGATCCATATGTCATGTGGATAAAAAGAAAGATTTGACCACCCGAAGATGGTCGTACTACCCACCGCACGGTATGAATGGTTGCACCCGAGTTGCAAGATTGTAAAACCGTGAACTCCGTGATGTATAAAACTACATCTTAGTTAAAAATTTTACGGAGAAAAAGTTATCGATGAAGTTATATTGGAGAAGACATTCTCCATTTTTCATGTTCTACAAGAATAATATCGAGAAAAAGGGTATCCAAAATTGACAAACTTTAACATGAGTTATTATTGAGAAATCATGAAGCTGTATGAATCGGCTCAACAAAGACTCCTGTAAGTGAATGTCGTTGGCTCCAAGAGAAGCCATCGTTATAGTCGTAGTTGTGGCAAAGTGGCCGTGGTTATGGTCATGGACACACTCGATATTTCCCTTATCACGAGAAATACCGCCACCCGAAGTGGAACGAAAAGATAATAAGGGAAAAAGATATTTCCATTAATAATAAGTATCACATCTTTTATTCATAGCACTAGTGTTCATATGAACTTGATGATACATGCTTATAGTTGCTCTTTTGTAATTGAGCCGACAAATGTAAGATGAAGGTTTGTAATTGTTCTTTTTCAATATTTACATTAGAGGACGACAAACAATTAGTAATTATGGACTTCAACTCCTCTTTTTCGACATCCTCCTCCTTTTCTTTCCCTTTTGAGCCAACGATCGAGACTAGCAAGCAGAAGTAGCCGTAAAATTATCGCGAAATGAGTCTTGAGATTTTATGATCTCCTTAAGTTTATTATATTTCTTATTATATTTGGCCTTGAAGCATGCTTGTCTCAATTTCTGTGTTTGGTCCTCTAACTCGCGTATTAGGACTTTCTTCCACCAACTCGTTTTTCACATTCCAAGATCGCAATGGCTTCTTGTAATTTCTTCTCACCCATATGTCCTCCTTCTTCTTTATTTTGCATATCCCGTAAATCGAAGTGATATCATCGGTTATTTACTTATAAATCTTTCATAGTTTCATACTTACAAATTATAAGTATGTATGAGAGAGAACCCGAACATTCTTGATTATGGTCTCCAAGCTCACCAATTTCCCGTGAGGCCATCGACGAATTCCTAACTCCCTACATCTTTTCTTGAGACTGGTTATGCCAATATTCAGCTTCTTTGGCCGCGCTCATGATTGGTAGGTAAAAGTACTCGCGAAATTGTTTCTCTTGATAGTGTTTGAGAGTTATTGCCCTTCTTCTCTCTCTCGCTCTTAATCATCTTCTTCTCCCCAGGAATTTTGTCTCGCAATAATATCTTGAACTTCGATATTATGCATTTCATGAGTACTTACTCCGACTTCGCCGCCAAGACCACTCATTATTTCTCCTAGAAAAAGAAAATAATATCAAGAAAGGTAATACCATTCAAAATCCATGTTTAAATGTATAATAACCTCGGAAACATATTCTGGCTTTGTTCAAAATCCATTAGAGAGTAGAAAGGATCATGCACAAGCATATCCTCATTCAAAGGAATAGTATCAAGAGGAACAAGATCAAAAGCAATCTCTTGTAGGAGCAGATCAACTTGGTCCAAAGCAAGATGTTCAAAACTTCCACCGATTTACATAAAAAACAAACCAAAAGAGAGTTTAATTTCATTATCAAGCACACTAAAAACAAATGGAAGCCATCAAAGGTATCTCACCCGAAATTAGGAGGAAGTGGTTGGTTTGGAAAGGAAAACATATCAAAATCTTCTCGTGCTCGAATTAGACAAGCGTTGGTTTGACTCACGTTCGAATTAGGCGTGCGGTTGGTTTGGAAAGGAAAACATATCAAAATCTTCTCGTGTTCGAATTAGGCGAAGCGGTTGGTTTGGAAATGAAAATACATCAACATCTCGTCGTAAAACTAAGTCAAAATTTGACCATGTCTCACATGAATTACGAGTCTCCATATCTCGCTTTGTGATTTTTGTTTTTGATGTTTACTAATGACTCGATAACCGAGATATATATCGATACATATATATATATATATATATCTGTATGAGGAAGAAGAAGAGGTAGATGGTAGGTAGAGGGTCGGAGGAGAAGAAAAGACAAGAGAGGAAGAGGAAAAGTCGGTACCGGGAAGAGTGAAAAAAAAAGGGAGATATTTTTCTTGGCATTTCCTACTTGTCATCATTTTCTTATATTTCTTTTCTTATTCTCTTGTGAAATCATTATTCCCTAAATTAGGGGGAGAATAGAAACAGTACAAGAAAGATCGTGATTGGACAACATCATTAAATTATCTTGATCCACATACAAGCGCATGTGAACTTGAAGTTCAAAAGATAATTCATTTGTAAAGCATTGCAAATCAAATGCCAGACACTTTTGTTGACTCTAGAAGAGTAACAAAATCGCATATGCCAGTTATAAATGCTCCTATTCTAATTGAAGTTCCAACAGAACAAAAGATTTTACATATAGTCGCCGAGCCAAAAGCATGCCGTAAGCATGGCCGACCTCTTGGTTCTAAAGATAAAAATCCTTGAAAGAAAAGAGGATTAAATGATCCGAAGATCATATTGAAGAAAAGAATGATAAAGACCAAGAGAGAACCGATGACAAAGAACCGTAAGTTGATGAAAGTAACACCGAAATTTCTATCAATTATACCACTTCCAGTAGAAGTTGGAATCTGATAGAAACTCGTTATTGATAATATATTTGCATACAATATATCTCTTGATGTTACACAGATAATGATGATCCCGAACCAATATCGCTTGATGAATGTCTGCATAGAAAAGATTGGCCGCAATGGAAAGATGCGATTCAATCGGAGTTAAATGCACTCGGCAAAACGTGAAGTCTTCGGACTCGCAGTCCGAACACCGTAAGGTGTAAAACCCGTTGGCTACAAATGGATATTTGTGCGAAAGCGCAATGAAAAGAGTGAAATCGTTCGATATAAAGCGCGATTAGTAGCCCAAGGTTTTTCACAAAGACCAGGTATTGATTATGATGAAACTTATTCTCCCGTTGTTGATGCTATTACACTCCGATATCTTATCGATTAGGCAAGACATGAAAAGATAGATATGCGCCTATTAGATGTTGTCACCGCTACTTGTATGGAAATTTAGAAAATGATGTTTACATGAAAATCCCCGAAGGATTTCATATGCCCGAAGCATATAAACATTATCCTCGTGAAAATTACTCCATCAAGTTGCGTAAATCATTATATGGCCCGAAGCAACTGGGCGCATGTGGTTCACACGTCTTAGTGAATATTTATTGAAAGCGGGATTTAAAACTGACCGTGTATGTCCATGCGTTTTTATTAAGAAATCTGGTTCTAAATTTGTGATATTAGCTATATATGTTGATGATATTAATCTTATTGGAACTCCCGAAGAGCTCCAAGAAACAATTGATTATTTAAAAAGAGAATTCGAAATCAAGGATTTTGGTAAAACCAAATTTTGCCTTGGTTTACAAATTGAACATTTGGAGAGTGGAACATTTATTCATCAATCAACATATACAACAAAAGTGCTAAAAAGATTTTACATGGACAAAGCACATCCATTGAGTATTCCAATGATCGTGCGATCATTAAATGTGGATAAAGATCCTTTCCGACCTCAAGAAAATGATGAAGAACTCCTTGGTCCTCGAAGTACCATATCTCAAGGCAATTGGTGCATTGATGTATCTTGCTAATAACACACGACTCGATATTGCTTTTGCTGTCAATTTATTAGCAAGATTTAGTTCTTCACCAACACGACGACATTGGAATGGAATTAAACAAGTCCTTCGATATCTCCAAGGTACAATTGATCTCGGATTATTTTATTCAAATAAAACCAGTCCAACATTGATAGGTTATGCAGATGTCAGGTTATTTATCCGATCCACATAAAGCACGTTCTCAAACGGGCTATCTATTTACATGTGGAAATACTGCTATATCATGGCGTTCTACGAAACAATCTATAGCAGACTACTTCTTCAAATCATGTCGAAATTATAGCCATTCATGAAGCAAGTCGAGAATGTGTATGGCTAAGATCCATGATTCATTATATCCGAGAAAGTTGTGGATTATCATCAATCAAAGGTATACCAACTCCTCTTTATGAAGACAATGCAAGCTTGCATAGCTCAATTACGAGGAGGATATATTAAAGGAGATCGGACAAAACATATTTCACCAAAATTCTTCTTTACTCATGAACTCCAGAAGAAAGGTGAAATTGATGTGCTACAAATTCGGTCATGTGATAACCTCGCAGATATTTTCACGAAGACTTTACCGACTGCAACATTTGAAAAGTTGAGATATAAAATCGGTATGCGTCGGTTTAAAGATTTAAAGGAATCATCTCATCAGGGGGAGTAATAAATAGACATATAGAATAGTGTACTCTTTTTCCTTCACTAGATTTTTTTTCCCACTGGGTTTTTATCTAGTAAGGTTTTAATGAGGCATATTCTTTATGTAATGGATGGACATCCAAGGGGGAGTATTATGAATTATTGGAATCTTTATTAATTAGTGGAGGCTCCACTAATTATGGATTTATGTGAATTATTAGAAGATTTTTATGGATGTCCACCATTTAGTGGAGACACCACTAATTAAGATTAGTGGAATATGATGTATGCCATGATGTAATCCACTAATTAGAGCTCTATAAATAGAGCTATTCTCTAAGCTTGTAATACACCATTATTTTGTGAAAGAAAGATTAGTGAAAGAAAGATTAGAGAAAATTGTGAGAGAAAAGAAAGAGAGAAATTCTTGTGCAAAATAATTAGAGTTTTATTAGTGTGTAGTGTGAAGATTTTATTCTAACACTACCCTAATTTTATAACAAATTCTTATTTATTAAAAACTATTATTTCCTTATAAAATATTAAACTCTCTTTACTTGACTTCATATGCATTATTTTTATAATTTAATATTTTTCAAGAGAATTGCAATTTAAACTTAATCTTTAAATCATGTATAACTTTTATATATATATATATATATATATATATATATATATATATATATATATATAAGAGATAACTTTTAGAAGTTTAATAATAACATATTTGATAAAAGGACTGAATTTTAACAATTCTTAATTTTGTTTGGTTGACATAGTAAGAGAACAAATAATAAAAAACTTCCCAAATCCAACAAATTTAGAGGTGATGACTTGCTGGTGGGGAGGGAAATCAATTTACTTTCTACCCTCATCTGTATGTCTTTTCCATTTTTTTTTAATGAAAGAGGAACCCGTGACAGTATGTAGAGCATCGTGATGAGACTTTGTTGGGATGATGCTGGTAAGTTCCCATGACGGGGGGCAATGCTGTGGTCAGTGCCAGAGGGATCACGGCTACACTCTCGCACCTAACATTTCTCTTTTTCGTGCACGTTAAAGAGAAAGTGAAGAAAAACCGAGAAAACCATTTGATTCATGCAAATAATGCGCTACATTTCTAACAAAACTAGCCACACTTAGACATGCGAATCTGTCTCTGTTCACTAATGAATTATCCCAACATCTTGCTATAGTCCAATCGTTTTTTCCTTAAAAATTTTTAATATGAATAAATTTATGTTAACTGTATATTTTATAAATTATATGATATAATTTTTTAATATATATTATTTACAAGTTTGTAATCCATATAAGAGTTTCTATTTTTCTCCTTAGGCAAGGAATTGCTGCAGATATGTTCAGCTCAACAGGACCAAATAATACTAATTCAGCTTTTGAATCCCGAAAGAATACCTATATTAATTCATACGTACAGAAAGATTGAACCAAAGAGAGAGAGAAAAAAAAAATAGTAATCCTAATTGCCTGCATATTAGCACAAGAATGAAACCAAGATCTTGTTTAGATTTTAGAACCCATAACAGCTACAACCATGCATGGTGGACAGAAGAATAAGGGCCAACTCCTCTTCAATGTTTCTAGCAAATGCTTGCTCACTCTGCAATCTTTCATGTCGCAATACAATTTCCTCCGGCAGTATGATTTTCCGGCACAGTGGGCAGGTGGCTCGGCTACAGTGCAGCCATTTTTCCAGGCAATTCTTGTGGAATATGTGCTTGCATTGCAACTCTCTACAAACATCACCTTCTACAAATTCCGATAAGCAAATCGGGCATTCTACCAACTCCGTTCTCAACTTTCTTCTGTAAATAAATCTTGAGCTCTTCTTATTGAGCATTGCCATATACTCATACTTGGAGCTTCGCCGCAGGTAAGAACTCCACAAAACGCAGAGGGTTAACACTAGGAACCTCAAAACTTCAGGAAGAACCATGGAGAAGAAGGTGGAAACAGATTTGTAAAAGGGAGAGAAGAATTTCGAGAGAACTCCCATATCGCTCGATGGGTTGGTGATTAGACAAGTGCTGGCCGAGGTATAAATAGAGGGTCGTAATTTCCCCTTCATGGAAAGTGACGAAACCGATGGCGAGGTCTTTCTAAAATACTAGTGGTAAAACCTGGCTCGTATGTTTCACTAATTTGTATAAATAATTTATAATTTATTTTAGATAATTCAAATTATTTTTTAATTTTTTATGTTTAAAGTCTCTAATGCACTTTTTTTTTTTAATTTTTACAGCCCCATCACCCCAAATGCATTGGAATACGCAAAACTCACCACTTGGCTTGCACTGGGCATATGCACAAAGGGCAAATCTGATAAATTCAATATGAAACCTAAAGAAAAACGCATCCTATTATCTACCAATACTCTTTTAAGCGTGATTGGAAAGTAAATTTTTTTAATTTAAAATAATATTAATTTAAATAATTTTTATTTTACAAAAATTGTCATATACTTTTTAACACATCATTTTTTTTTCTTTTACTTAAATTTCACATTACTTCTAAATATTTAATAATTTTGATTACATTTAAATAAAATTATTTTAATTCAATTCTTAAATACTTACATTTTTTTTTAAAAAAGAAGTGACGTTATCGGGCTGCTCCTACCGCACAGTCGGAAGAATCTTTTTACTGGCATTGTGTGATTAATCACACCAAAAATCAAGGTTGTACTTGGTCAATAACTAATTTAAGATGAATTTATGTGAATATTATAAAAAATTATTAAAAAGAGATAATAAGATGTATTTTTAATATATGACACTTTTTAGAGAAATAAAATTTATTTTGGTTTGCAAAAAATTATTGTCCACTTATAGTTCAAATCTTGGCGAAGAAAAAGTTCGATGATGGAGCGTAGCTTCATTCTCATTAAGAAATACTTTTTTTATTTTAAAATAAATGTTTATATAATTTTTTTGTTTTATTTTAAAATAAATATTTATTTATATTTTTTAATGTACATTGATATTTTCTTACCTTACGCATCATTTAATATAATATTACAGGTGAGAGACAAAGAGAGATAGAGAAAAAAGTGATTAATTTTGAAAAAAAATAATAATTTTCATTAAGATTGTAGTTAGAATTTTATATAAAAAATATTATTATTTTTATAATCCTTATTATGTATGCATAGCTACTCTATTGGTAATTTTTGACAGATATCTTCTTTATGTTTTTGACTTGTATTGATTTGTTCTCATTAATTGACCTTCTCTTAGCAGAGAATTTTTTATTTCTTAGAAAGCATACCTTTTAGACGGAGTCTTACACTTAGATTTCAGTGATGATAATGAAGTATGACCTTTTATTTGGAAATTGAAAAAGTATTGAGACAATAGTGGAGTTGGTAAATGTACTTGTCTTTTGAAGCAGTACCTGGAAATTTTGAATGAAAAACACTTTTTATTTGACTTTGAAAGTAAAACCCATTCTGAATTATTTACAAATTGGCTCATTATTGGAGGAAATTTAAGAGTTGAAATGCGAAAAAAGATGGCATTTTGAGGAATTTTGACTCGAGCTTTGGAGCTTTTGGTTCCCAATGGCTGTAGAGCTGAGTTATGGCTATGGGACTGGGAAGTAAGAAATCAGGGGAAGCTCACAAACTATAAAATGCTGAAACGAGAAGACGATGCGAAAGGTTGTGATTTGTCATTTTTGCCCTTCGTGCAGAAGGACACGTGACTTGCTATGCTTAGTCGGATTTCACCGCAATTAGACAGCGTGGACTAAAAAAAATCAAAATAAATAAGTTAAGGACTTAAAAAATTTAAAATAAAAATTTAGAATTATCTTGTAATAAGTAAAATGAATTAGGGAATATTTATATAAAGTTGTCTTTTTTTTAAATCGCATGTCAATCTAAGATGTCAAGTTTGCAGAGGACATCGCTCTAAGAGAATAAGGAATGTGGAGTTAGTAGTAAGGTGTATATGTAGAAAATAATTAAATAATGGAAGAAAATATTATAAATTTATATATATATTTGGAAATCAAATGTAAAGTATATAAAAATAGTTTAAAAAGCTTTAGAATTTATTTGTATTTGAGTTTGTAAAGATAGATTTAGTTTATCATTAATTCGAAAAATAAGAACATATTTTTTAATTTTCATGTGAAATTATTGCCCCACCCTAATACAATCAATGTATATACAAAAACTTTATTTAAAAAATAATAATAAATAATATAGAGTTGGAATCGAAATAGGTATCCCCGAAAGCCGGCTCGTTGATTTCATTAATTTTAATACCACGTTTACATTGTTTTTAATGTACACTGCTTAGCAAATATTGATTAATTATTGAGACCAGATTTTATTAATCAAATAGTACTACAGAAGATGCAAAAGATTCAAAAATGATGGCCGTTGGAAACACCAAGTCGATTCTAACAAGGAAGTTTAATTAATTCAAGTGTGGTTTTCGAGTGGGATATTGCTTCTTGAATTTGTATTAATGTCTCTAAAATGTAAGTGGATGAT
This sequence comes from Voacanga thouarsii, assembly GCA_026120185.1. Lineage (NCBI taxonomy): Eukaryota > Viridiplantae > Streptophyta > Magnoliopsida > Gentianales > Apocynaceae > Voacanga > Voacanga thouarsii. Next base: position 2,308,038 of record JANUWF010001102.1, on the reverse strand, counting down.
TTCTTTTTTGTTGTAAAATAACTATAATTTAAAAGTAAAAAGTATTTTTAATTTATTAAATTACCAATTTATCATTGTCGGGATAATAATACATGGTATCTAAAGTTCTAATTTTAAATTATTATCTCATAATTCGTAAGTACCAAAAGTAAACAAATGGTCAATAGCTGTGGGTTAAATCCATGAGCCAGGCTCGATCCACAAATAATATGAGTTGGGGTGAATTGTAATTTCTCAAGTTCATATTTCATTCGGGAATATCTGGTCCAATCCACAAAGCCCATGGGTTGAGTAAGGCTGGGCTGGACTTGGCTCATGCATCACTTCTTCTTCTTCTTTTTTTTTATTTATTATTTTTAAATTCAAAATTTATAACAGTTTCAAAAATTAAAAAGACGATGTTAATATATAATAATTTTTTAAATTTCTTTAACTAGTTAATAATTAGTAAATATAATATTAATTATATTCTTCTTTCTTATCGTGATTTGTGATTATTAAATGAATAATCTGACCTTGAAACTATCATGTCAAATATATTATCGTCAATAGTAGATTCAATTAAAATCATTAAAGAAATCTTAGACGATTGAAAGATATGCATCTTTTTGGTAGACTGGCAGTATGAGCAATACTTTTAACTTTTCATAACTTTTTTATGAAATTGTGAAACAAATGTTAATTTTTAACTTTGATATTTTTAAATTTGAACTTTTAAATTAGATTGCTATATTTATATATTTGAGAGTTATGGATTTAATATGTGATTTGTGATGTTTAATTTTTGAATTTGTTAAAATTGTAAATTTATGTAGAATTATGTGTGTAAAATATAATAGATAAAATATGCTTAATTTATTATTTGATATTTATATTTTATTTTAAATTATAATTTAGTTCATTATATTTGAATTAGAGTTAGAATTAAAGATTGATAAATATAAATATTGAATACTTTTTTCTAAAAAAAAATATTATTTATGTATAAATGATCCATGGGCCAATTCATGGGCTAAGATGGAATGGGCTGGACTTAAAATTTTATAATTCATAAAAAAAATAGATGATCCGTCCCGACTTATATTTTTGCCAGCCCACGGGGGATGGGTTGAGCTAGCTCATTTTAACCGTCCTAGTCATATAAGTAATAATCCATTAGTTTGATTGGCTATATGTGACATAATTGGAACTTGGAACAAGAACTCAGTAAACAAAGGGTTTATTCCACTTTATCCCCTTCAACTTTGGGGTGTACCAATTGAGGATGCGTTCTTTCAAAATTGACAACTGAGTGACTAATTAAAAAATTTTCTTATCACTCCTCTTTTTCTCTCTTTTTTTCTCATCCCAACACCGCTAACATCACTCTTTTATTCTTAATCCTCTTTCAGTTCTCCTCCCACCTAGCTTTTCCTTCAAATATTACTCCATCAAAACCCAAAACTAAAATTCAATTAGTTGCAATAAAGAGCGGGAAAAAGGGACCAAAGTTCCTATTAGAATCAACAGCAGCCTTTGTCATTTCATAAAAGAATTAGGGTTTTCAAAGCAATTTGCATTAGTCCTTTGTTGATTTTTACCATTTTTGTACTTGGGCATTTAATTGTCAATTTTAACGCACCAGGTCCTCCAGGAGGCAAAGGGGAATTAACCTAAAAACAAAAAATGAAAAACCATCCATGTTAAATGACTTTGACATGTGAGTTGAGTTACAGCAAATTTAAAGTCAAGGTTGTTGATTGAGACAATTTTACTTTATGGACTAATTTGTCAAAATTTTAGAGTTAAGAATGCATACCGGGATAGAATCTTTTTCCTTCTTTTTTAAAGGGATATTTTTATTGTTTACAAACCATATCCACTAAGAGAGCATATGAAATTAGTGCTTTGTTTGGTTCATAAAGAAAGAGGAGGAGTGGAACTTTTACTTTCATTAGGGGAAGTAAATTGAATTTATTTCTATATTATTTAGTTGGGGTAGGAGAAAAGTAAATAAAAAAATTCTCAGTGTATTAAATTTATTATTATATCAATTATATGTATTATTTTAATCATTAAGAAGTGTGAAAGTAAAAATATATTTGTCTTTTAATATCATTTACTTTATAACACCTTTAAAATCGGGAGGGAGGATTTGCTAAGATAGCTCCTTCTCTCTATTCAAACATGAAATTTTTCCTATTTATTTCTATATTTATTTCCTCTTCTCATTGCATTAAATTTACTGTTACATCTAGCATATGTATTATTTTAATTATTAAAAAGTACAAAGTAAAGATATATTTGCTTGTACCATCATTGACTTCTTAAACTCTTCAAAGTTGGAAGGAAAAATTTACTAATGTAACTCCCCATTTCAATTTATTTCCCTTCTAAATGTACCTCCAATCAAACATGAAAATTTTCTTATTTATTTCTATATGTACTTCTTTGTAAGTATTTTTATTTTCCCCCCAATCAAATATAGGGTGGGAGTTGGGAGGGAGGGGTACTCCATATCAAAATCATGCCATTTGTGTAATTTGGATGATCAATCGGCCTGAGGTGGCCCGAGATTGACCAAGTCCTTTAGAGCAAAGCGGGAGTGGAAATTGGCCCACTTCGATTTCAGGCCTAAGCTTGAAATTTGCCGAACTCGGGTGTGCTTGAACCCAACCCAAATAAAAAATAGTTCCTCTGAGTCGATGAATTGTATATTTAATTTTTTAAAATGTAGATATAGTTTTACATTGTATAAAAAATTATACATTTAAATATCAATATTACGATTTGTTTAGAGTAAATAATAAAATTATTAATATTTCAGAAAATAAATTCATTTATATTATATTCAATTTTTGGTCAAAACAAATCTAAATCAGAACATCCAATCCAATTTCATCCTTATTATTTTTTTAAAAGTGCTTCATAAGCGAAAGAAATTGAGAAGATTTCAAAACAACATTTATTTAAAAAAAATAAAAAGCAACTGAGGTTCTCGAACATAATTGGGCCAGGACAGCCTCGGACTTGGTCAAGAGAATCAATCGTTGGACAGACTCCTGGGAGCTCCTTACGGAAGCACTGGAAAGGTTAACTAAAATCCCAATGAAATTTTGATTCTTAAAAGAAGGCTATCTAGGCCCAAATACTTTCCATTCGTGGGCTATAATTTTGGATTGCGGAACCCACACGTTGTAGGAAATAGGAATACTTTATTTACTTTCAAGAAAATTGCTTTGCAAGCTAAATTATTTTCCCATAGCAGATGCAGGGGGACAGAAAAGGAGAAGGTTTTGTCGTCATTATCAGGTTTAGTGTGCTGCTAACCAGCAGTTTGAGAAGTTTGATTGGTTTTTTTTGGCTTGTCTTGATTGTGGGATTGATTCATGAATGCTTCGCCAATGACGAGAAAAACCAATACTTGTTGCGCTATATGTGAAAGCTCCAATCTTGCATCTATTTGTGCCCCTTGTGTTAATTACAGGTATTAGCCCAATTTGTTTTAGCTCCATGTATAGGGGTATATGTAGAGGATTTTATGTAATTATGTGTAATGGGTTTTTGATGGCATTGTGTTTATGAGCAGATTAAACGAGTATAGTACTAATTTAAAGTCGCTCAAGACTCGGAGGGATGCATTATATTCAAGATTAAGCGAAGTGCTGCTTGCAAAGGTTTGATTGCAATTCAGCAAATGTTTGTATTGTGCTGTAGTTTTTGTTGGATTCTTTGGATTTGGCTACCTTAGATTTTGCTGCTTTATTTGAATTGTTCCTTATATAGAATGATTTAATGTTCTAGTTGAATTAAGCTGGTAATGTGGTTCTTTGTTAAAAAGATTGACTACTTGTTTAGAACCATTAGTACATGAAAAGCAATTTAAGAACCACAGAAATTTGGGGATTTAGTTTTCGATGGAGTTATAGCATTGGAGGGAAGGAGTTGAAAAATGAACTTAGAAGAAGGAAGAGGTGAAAAAGAGAATGATGAATAGTTGCTCTATGAGATGCTGATCAAAGGCTGAATACTTATAGGGATGAAAACTAAATAAAATTTCCAATTCTTTATCCTACTGGACACTTAGTGTTTCTTCTGTTTTGCAAAATTGGACTCAGGTTTTCTTTCTAAATGAATTACTACCGTCTTCTCTCAATGATTGACAATGTCCAATGTCTAACTTATAAGATCACTTTTGATTGTCTTTTATGTATTTCACCCGGTATAGTCTGTTTAATATGGCGACATTCATCAGGGTAAGGCTGATGATCAGAAAAGTTGGATGGTTTTTCAAAACGAGAAACTAGCAAGAACAAGGGAGAAGCTCCGACTTCGTAAAGAAGAACTTATCCAAGGTTAGTTGCTGTAGCATGCAAGTCTGGCTGATTGGAGTCTCTATTTTTATTATGTTGGCCACTGAACTTATTGTTGCTTATACAGGGAAAGCTAAGATTGAGAAGATATCTCGTGATTTAAAGGTCAAGAACAAGTTGCTTGAGTCATCCGTGAATGTGGTATAATAATTTTTCTATATTTGATTTTTTTCCCCCTGGAATTTTTGTTGCTTGACCAGTTGCATAATTTGCTTCATAAAGTCAGGATCGAGTATTACATACCTGCAACTTAGATACTTCTGTTGAAAATTTCATTGCAGTTGGAAAAAAATCGTGTGGAACAGCTAGAGAAGTTCTATCCAAATCTTATATGCACACAAAATCTGGGACATGTAAGATACAATATGGTGATCTTGTTTTTTACCTTAGTTTTTAGTATTCTTCAGACTTATGGTGGATATTTGTTATACGCATTGATTTACCCTAAAAGAATTCATTGTGTTTGAACTGTCTTTAATGGAAGATATATCTGAATTGCAGAAGGCAATCACCTCTGAACGGCTTTACAAACAATCGGTCATCATAAAACAAATATGCAAGTTGTTCCCCTTACGTCGGGTAAGATACACATGGGCTTTAAGGGTTACCATACGCTCTTCTCATAACTTTTGTACTGGGGAATCAGTTACGAAGTATGACTGTGTATTTGTTACAATTCAGTTTGTAATCTCTTTAGCATGATGGGTGCTGCCCGTGAGGTTCCATAAATGGGCAATATTGATGATATTTTTTAAGGGTACTTTCCAGCTTCAATCTAAGAGGCCCTAAGCTGTATCTAGTTTCAGTTTTCGGTTTTTTGATGCAATTTACAAAAAATCAATGTGATTTGACAAATCCCTTGGTGGTTGGATACTGGCTGTTTATTGACTGGTTCTCAGTCAGGCAGAAAGGTGAGAAGATGTTCTGTCCGATGTGTAATGGTCTGCAAGTGTTAAGATCTGGAATTTGGGTAATAAATTGATGTGAAATGTTTCTCATGCCATATATGCTGGTAGTGAAGAGTTGTTTCCCTCTGTGTATGCAGGAATTTTTTACTGAATGACATAATACTTTGTCGTGCACAACTCTGCTTCTCAGTCTATTCTGGTTTTTCCATTAATTGGATTATAATTGGATATGACAAATTAGATCTAGAATGACTCTCCTAACAATAGCTTGGTTGGAATAAAATGCATTTTCAGTTTGAAGAAAGTGTTCCAAAAAATCTGAAGAAAATTATGTGGTGTTATGTGACCTTCTGTTATTTCCTGGATTCCTCAAACTTAGCTTGGCTAGGGACACTGTCAGTTTTTTACTTGGTGGTTTTCCTTAAAGCATTCTTTGATGTTGCAGTTGAATGTTGAGGGAGAAAAAAAGGATGGTTTTATTGGCCAATATGATACCATTTGCAATGCACGATTGCCACGAGGGCTTGATCCACATTCAGTTCCAACTGAGGAACTTGCTGCCTCTTTAGGGTAATCATTTTTAAGTATATTTATGGATTTTTTGATATGGAGCTCTTTTGGTTTAGCATGAGTTGGATGGTTTATTTGGTTGCTTTTACGCATGAAGACCATCATATGCTTCAATTGAGCCGTGTTTACTAATTCTGGATTATTTTGTGTCCCACTCTTCCACCTTGGTTACATTCTTATCTTTGCTTTCATGTGCCCCTGAAGTTGCCCCTTCCATGTTCTTGTACAAAAGTTGGAGGATCAATGGCCACACTTTTCGGAATGAGGTTAATTCAGAGACATTGGGAGGCATAAGCTAAAGCTTTACATTCAGTATGGGCTTTTGTCTAGCTGCTATAAATGTCTCTGAACCTCTTCTTTTCTTAAAACCAACGTATATTTCTTTTGTTATCTTAGGGCTCGTTTGATAAAATTAAAATTTGAAGATTGAAGTCTGAATATTTAAGTATTGAATTCTGAAAACTAAAGTTTGAAGACTGAATCTAAAATCTAAAGTCTGAATTAATTATAATTCATTTTTTGCATTATATTTTATTGCAATTTAGATTCATTTTTTACATTATATTTTATTGCAATTTAGATTAAGTATAAAGGAATATTAATAATTAGATGGGTATTTAACACATTCAGACTTTAGGCTTAAATAACTTTCAATTCACTTAAAATTTATGATAAGATTTTAGTACGTCTTAATCAATTAAGTGATAACAGAAAACTTTTATCAATCACATTTAATTAATTAAGTACTTAATATTAGCCGTTATCAAGTATATTTAATAAAGTAAGTGCTTAATTCATTCAGTTTTAAGTGCTGAATTGGGTTTCTAAACAAGCCCTAATATAGTAAGTTCACAGAACACTTATGGATTGTATCTTCAAATTTTGCATGTGGTTCTGGTTATTTGTGCATCATGACAAAAATTTACTAATTTCTCTTTCTGTGCGATTGCATTTCTGTTATTTTTGTATTTGTCTTACTGCTGTTTCTTCTAGATTTTCTTATTTGTTAGTGTCACTTCTGGTCAATAAGGAACAGGCATAATGCAAAATACATGTTAAATACTACTTCTCATTAGCCCTATCTACTGTGCACAATTTTTTAATGGATTACATTCTTTTATCATATTCATTCTGAAATATTCTTTGGAAGTTTTTTCATCTCTTGCTAGTAGTTACATCCTAACATATAGGGACATGCTTGTCTTATATTCTGTTGGACCTGCTGGCATTCAGCAGCTCTGGACTGGTAATTTCTATATGGAATGGAGAATGTTGAGAAAAGTAAAGTCTGTACTTTTTTTTTTGGGTGGGGGGGGGGGCTAGATGATATATTTCCTTTGTTTTATGTATTCCCTTTCTCCTGTTAACAATTTTGAAACATTGAAATCAGATACATGGTGCAGCTTCTGAATCTTGTTGTTCGTAATGTCTGCACTCCTGCACTTCATAACTCAGGCTTTGCGGTATGCTTCGATATTTGGCTTTTTATGTTTCAAAATAGTATTAGTTAGACGATATACGTTTACTTGGATATTGAATGTTCCCATTTACTCCCTTGATAATATGATTTGTTGATGCCTTGGTTTTCCATCCTTTTCTATGTGTAGTTAAAATTTATTTAAAATGATTCTTTCCAAATTTGCCCTTTTGCCAGGGTGGCATTGCTGTTTGAAGTCCTCTTTTCAGCTAAAAGTTTCAATTCTATTATTGTTTTCTTATTGAGATGACTTGAAGTCGTCAAGTTACATGAAAATTAATACATGCTGCATCTATGTTCCAATAGATTTGGGAGTTGGGCTGCATGCATCCGGCATCCCCCCTTTGTGCAATATAATCCACCAAATTTAACCTTTTGTCTTCTTCTCTCTCATTCTGAACTAATGATATGAGGAAGAAGCTTGAAACATTCTATTTGATGTTTTTGGATGCAACTGAAAAATAACCATGGCTATATAGAAAGTGAGGAGGGAGTAAGTTTTAAGCATCATTGGCATAGAAGATATCACATTGCTTGGGATATAAATTTCACATGTAGATCGATATTAAATGTATACAAGTCATCTTCCAATCATTATTGGGTAGAAGATACATATATAGGAACCATAATATAAATCAGTTGCGGCTTATGATTAAGTGAATAAGAACTTGTAATATTATGAACTGATTAAATAACAAGAGCAAAAGTAGTTTCTAATAGACTGTTTATGTTCCTAAATGTTTGTGTCTTATGTGTGTGAACCAAAAGGATTCAAGTTGGGAAAATGGTTAACTACATTTTTAGTCTAGTTACGTATACGCCCTTGTGTATTACATATTCCCTATGTTTGGTTTTGTGGGGTGTCTGCTTTTGTCGAATTACATAGGTTTCTAGATGAATTCAAGTAGAATTATCCAAACATTTTAAGCAAAAATGTAGTGTTCTGATACTTCCATCTGTCCACTTTGCATTAAGCATGTTGGTTTGTTGGTTATGCATAATTCAGATATAGAGTCCTTTTCACTTTTTTGCCTTCTTGATTTGAAAGTAAGTGTTGATTTACATGTATTTTCCTGTTTTGGCCTGGTTGTAATTCTTTAAGACTTCAGAAATTGTCTTTTCTTCCTGTGAAGGTTGTTTTGAGCCTAGAATTTTCAGAAATTCGTAGTTTGCCCTTCCATATAAGCTCTTCATGTGTCCTTTGTTGTTTTCATGAAATGGTCAAAGAAATGGAGCCTCAGTTGGATGTTAATTTTGGTATGCATAACTGATTTCCCTTGTGATCTCTCCGTTTATCAGGGTTCATGCTCTAGGATATGGCAACGAGATTCATATTGGGATGCACGTCCATCTTCCAGAAGGTGTTGTAAATGGCTTCAGCCCAATATATGATTGTCATGAATGTAAATTAAACTACCAAGTCTGCCTTTGCCAACTTCTTAGAGGTTTTGGTTTATGCCTTGTAGCAGTGAATACCCCCTTTTTATTCCACGGCCAACATTTTGCAATATTGGGGAAGCCTCATGGTCTGATAAAAGCTCAAGTAACTTTGGTGTTGCTTCAATGGAATCCTTTAGGAAGCCTCATTTGGATTCTTCTGGTAGTTTCAATAGCTCTTCTGCCTCTCCTCATTCTATTGAAACGCACAAGGATTTGCAGAAAGGGATATCACTTATCAAGAAAAGTGTAGCGTGCATAACTGCATACTGCTATAATTCGTTACGTTTAGAAGTTCCTACTGAGGCTTCTACATTTGAGGCTTTTGCAAGATTGCTTGCAACTCTTTCTTCTTCAAAGGAAACGCGATCTGTTTTTTCTTTGAAAATGGCTTCTTCAAGGTATTTATTCACTCTCTTTCATGTATAACTGATCACTTTCAGCATGTACACACTTTTAAGCACGGAAATCTCTCCTTTGGATCTGATTTAGTATTTTGAATAGGCACTGGGAAGCTGATGTTAAAATTAAAAACGCAGCTGCTGTATGTGAACTAGGAAATATAATCTTCCCACTCAGGTTTATTTATGTTTTATAATTTGCAAATCGAGTTGAGAACTTCAAGTTGGAGATGTTTATGCCAAATTATTGCAGTTGAAAAGTTGAAGTTGGATAATCATCGCAAAAATTGTTGCTATTTGATTTGGTAAATTATGCTAAGAATTGGTGAGGAAAGGGCATTCTTTTGTTTGGAATGAGTTTCCGGGCAATCGTTTTTGTAAAATATTTGTTCGATGTGAAAACCAGTCTTCCTGTTTAGTTAGCAACATATTGTCTATTCGAAACTGTGGCTGTTGAACCTGATTTATGTTTTTTGGGTTTCACAGGTCGTCTAAGCAAGTCCAACAATTGAACAAATCTGTATGGAATGTAGATTCAACTGTTTCATCAAGCACTTTGATAGAAAGTGCACATGCACTTCCTGAAACGGTAAAGGCTCTGGTCTTGATATGTTTGTGCTTTGGAGAAGTTGATTGTTTCCTTGATACATGGAGCTGTAGATCCAAATCAAATTTTGCTATGAAAGACATCATTTTCTAAGATTTTTTTTTTCAAATAAAAGCTGATTTTTTAACTACCCCCTCTTTTCCCCATATTTTTGTTTATAAACTCAATTCTTCTCATCCTAAAAGAAAATGTAGTCATCAGAGAAAGACGAATATTTAAGGTGCCTCTGCACTTGGTTCCACAGGGAAATTCACTGCTTTGAGTTAATTAAAAATGTCTTAACAATTGGCAGTTATTTTCAGGTTATGATTGTTGAGATTTTATATTGTTTTTGTTTCTTGCTTTTTTTTTCCCTGCAGAGAAATGTATTTGACAACAATATTGCCAGTTTTCTGTACCCCGTAGAATCATTTGATGCTGGAAAAAATGAGAACTTTGTTGAAGGGTGGGATCTTGTTGAGCATGCCACTTTTCCTCCACCACCATCAGAAACAGAAGATGTAGAGCACTGGACCCGAGCAATGTTTATTGATGCCACAAAAAAATGATTTATTTTCTCAATTCTTATTGCCATGCTGTTGTGGTCCTGAACTGTTATGGTAAGCCTCGCAATAGTTCAATTTTATTATGGTCCTAAGCTGTTAACTTAGATGAAGTTTTAAGCAAAAAATTTCTGCTATAATAATTTTCTCTGTTCAGGTTTTCAACTACTGAAAGCAAAGAAAATGCACATGCTCTGTCTTCCATGGCATTCTGAAACCAGTAATGTACCACTTAGGATAGAAAGAATTATATATATAATTTAGAACCGGATGGATTGATGTGAGTTGTTAAAATTAGCAGTCTTTAAAGAAATTCAGATTATATTGTATTGTACACAGTAATATAAGTACTTGTATTTTTTGAGTCATTCTAAAGAATGAAATCGACTGTTGGCTTTTTACCTTTTAAGACCAGTAGGAAATCCAGTGCAAGATTTCCCACGGTGGGGGCATATAGATACTCCTGTTACTGTTACCTTGTCTTTTGACTGGGCTTAAAAGATCAAATTCTCTGATTTACTTTGTATTCATGATTATGCGTGAAAGTCAAGTAGTTTAGAGTCTCCTTACATTCCTTTGTGGTTTCTAATATTCTTTTAAGTGCTCATCGTTCGCTAATTCTCTTGTGTTTGTTTCATGTATAGGTAGGTTCAGCATGGCATGGAGCTCATATGCTACTTATAGAATGTTATGACAAGGAAAACTCATAGAGCTTCTTATCTGACTTCTGACATTCTGTAGATAGACTGCAACTTTTTCTTGTATGTAAAATGTACATAAGATTTATTCTGTGTTGTTATATCATGATTTTATAGGTTTGAGTTACGTAACACTCATTTGTAAAAGAAGAAACTTTACTTAGAAAAATATGTGCATATATTGGTTTGCGGAATTCGAATTGTGAAACTGTGGACGGCCAAGTTTCTCATGAACTCATTCCATTGCCTGGTTTATTCTGCCTTTTTAAGTTTCTGGAAAAAGATAAAGGAAAATATTCGCTCAATTAAAGACAATTGTTGTGTATTTGATTCTTGGTTGGGGAAAAGGAGGAAGATAGAAGAACGTTCGACGTCATCAGCTAAACGTTTGGGATCAGTTTATAGGAAGCATAAGCTTTTAGGCATCAACAAAGGCGCATGATTCCTTTCTCCACCAATGGTGGCAAAAGTTACAAACGAATGGAAAAGGGCATAGTGATTAAGTCCACAAAAGCATACTGCTTTATTTATGTCTTAACGCATAATATTCTCTTCTAAATGACGAGTAAAATAATTATATTTGGATTTATTGCATGGAATCTCTGCTCTAGCATTGGGACAAGAACCTTCGATTAATGAATCCTAGGATTATAGACCAAATAAAACATGAAGTATTTGAATTAGTGACAGAAAATGATCTTATCGTTGAATAACCACAGTACTCTATATTCTAAAAGCATGCATGTGAAAGATAATGAAAGGTCTTAATCAATTGTCTCTATTAAGCTAATTGAGATAAGAAGGACGAAGACCTAGTCCCAAGTTAAAAGTACTCAGGCGACGGAGTCATGGCAATTTCTTCTTGTTTACTTCTTCCTCTTCTTTGGTGGCTGAAGGGCCTCTTCTTCGTCCTCATCCTCCTCATCTTCTGGCTCCTCCTCCTCTACAACATCTTCTTCATCCCCTTCATCCCCTTCATCTTCACCGTCCTCGTCGTGCTCATCATCATCGTTGGCATCATCATCATCAGCATCATCATTGTCCTCGTTGTTACCATCCCCGTCATTTTCATTTTCTTCCTCCCCATTCTCCTCCCCTGCTCCCCCAGTCCCTTCTGGTCCTTTTTTAGCATTGCCATTGCTGTTGTTGGCATTGTTTTTTTGACCTCCGTTGTCTTCAGGTGACAGCTCTTCTTCGCCGTCCGGGAAGTCGCCATCCTCACCGCCATTGTTTTCATCATCTCTGTCTCCTTCCTCTGCATCAACCACTTCATTACACTGATCATCAACGCGATCCTCTCCTTCCCCCTTGAGATCCTAAAATCATAATAGTGGTTACATTACATTTCAGAAACAAATGAAGGCACATTACAATCTCACTTCCTACTCCTAAAATGGCATCTATGAAGCTAGAAGTAATAAGAGAAGTAGTGGCCGTATGGGTTCAAACCTCACTACTAACAAATCACACCACTTATCAAAATGAAAAAACTATAATCTATTATTTTGTTAAATAATATTTTTAACTAATTGAGTTCTTAATACATAACATATTACGTGTACAATTCTAGGCATACTAAATCCACACCTTAATATGGTGGCTACACGTTTTTACCCATATAAAAAAAAGAAAGAAAAGCACCAAGTGTTCTATTTTTCTCTCAATGTCAACCTTATTTGTGGAAATTTAAAATGGTCCCATTCGTTCGTTGCGGGGGGGACGTACATAGGATCTTGGACCATAGGCATTTCCTTATTCTGTGTGCCCATTAATAATTGTCATCCTCTGAGCCCAATCACCAAAAGGGGGGGAAAAAAACATCAAAATGTATCATTAAAAAGTCTCCTTCAATAAACCTTTGGGCCTCAAAGACAAGCATCTGCTGGGCCGTTACGACCCGACTCCAAATGCGATAAATGGAATTATTTGGAAATATATTCCAATGGAATCTCCGTATAGTATTATCTTTTATCCCAATGCAATAGAAAAAGGCCAAGAAGCTTAATAAATATCGCCACATTATAATAATTAAATTAATAAATATTTTCTTCAATACAATTTTTCCTAAAATAATTGGAGTATTAACACTATGAATTTTTTTTTTTAAAGTTCGACTTTTATAGAATTATTACTACTATAATTCAATAAATGGTATTCAAAGTGGGCCCCGGCATGAAACAACCCGGAACTCAAAAAGGCATATAAGCCCAAGTTTATGTTTCTTTTGACGTCCGAGAAGAGGAAACTAGTTTTAGTTTTACACCCATTGGCACAACACTACAGGACAAAAAAAAAAAAAAGATAATTAACAACCCAAAAATATTACTATTCCAAAATTAAAATCAACCTATTTTACAACCTAAAAAAAATGAAAATTTTAAATTCATAAAAAGGAACAACGGTCCCCTCACAAAAATTAAAAAAAAGGCACAAAGCTCAATCCACTTTGAAAATAAAAAATTTTCGTTCCAAAAAGTTCAATAAAATCCTTTTGTTTTGTCTAAAATTACATGATGAATTAGAGAGCTGAAAAAAAGAAAATAATAATAAAAAAAGCTTACTTGATTAGCTGAAAAGAGCTGGTAAGCGTTGACCAGAAGAGCAGTTGTAATGGCGGAGGAGGAGGTGGTGGTTAGGAGTAGGAGAGCGGCAAGCATCTCGGCGGCGCACGTTAGCAGAGACCGGTTAACTATCACCTCCATCTTCGTACGGACACCTCACTTCACCTGACGTCACCACCAAAAATAAACGACCGTTAGATCTCCTCCTAGTCCGTTGGATATTTTCCAACTAACCCTATTTTCTCTCTCCAAAATATCCGTTTTGTTCAGATTTTTTTTTCTCTATTTTCTTTTTATTAAATTACATAAATATTTTCTGGAAAAAAAAAGCACATAATTGTAATAAAATTAAAGGCACAATAACAGAAAATGATGTGAGAGAGAGAGCGAGAGAGAGGCAAGTTGTACGTATAATTGTACGTATATGAGTGCTTCTACTTGTACGTTATGGAAGAAAATATGAGCGTGTGCGTGTGCGTGTTGGCAAAATGATACGTTGAACGAGAGATCTGAGAAGAGGAGGAGGAGGAGGAGGAGGAGGGAGAGGAGGAGAGAGATGTACAGAGAAAACGATAGCAAGAAACCCTCTTCTCTTCTTTTTTTACTTTCTCTCCCTGCAAACGGAAATTTCTTGCTAGGAAAAGAAAAGGTATGGCTTGTTAGAAGCAGAAGCAGAAGCAGGAGGAGAAGGTGTGGTTGCCTGGGACTTTTCCTTGAAAGTGAAGCAATTGAAGTGAGAGAGAAATCTCATGAAATGTGCAGAGAAAGTGAGAACAAATGTACCTGCAAGTCTAGAAAGAGAGAGAGAGAGAGTGCTTAATGGGTTGAGCAAAGGGCAAAGCGGGTTCAACGTAGTGTTTATTGAGTGAGCGTGAAGGCTTTGTTCGAGCTTGCACCGTCTGATTTTAATCAAGAGTAGAGAAAGATAGAGAAAGGAAGGTCAAGATGAAGGGGCAGAGCGGGCAGGGCAGCTGTTGCCTTGGGGGCGTTAAAGAAGATAACGGTGACGGTCATATTCCCTACTACGTGAGACTGAGAGTTCGAGTCTGGAGAGTGGTTGAGAGACTCACAGTCTTCGTACCAATGCTACCGTTGGGGAAATCTGCAGCCGGAATAGAATCTAATACTCCGCTTACGCTACACACCTTTCCATTGCACTTCTCCTTCACACTTTTTTTCTTTATATATATATATATATATATAATTTTTATAACTAACTTTTTTAATTTAAAATAGGGGCGGATCTAAAAGGAGACGGGTGGTGCCCGGCTCTTCAAAATATTTAAAAAGTTTATTTACTTTTAAAAAATTAAAATTTTATATTTTATATTTTATCTCTCATTTTTTTTAAAAAATTATAATATTATCTTTTCAGCATAACTTATTTTCCAACCCTAAACTTCTAGTTATGTGATTGATTTAAAGTATACAAATTTCACAAAATGGATAAATTTTACAGACATTGTTTCTCTCTAATATTAATTACATTAAAAATGTTTTAATATTTATATAAAAATATACTAGAAAAGTAATAAATATATTTAACGATTGAGATTGAAAAAGTACTTCATGACATTATTAAAATAAACTCTTTATAGAGAGAAAAAAAATAATGCAACGTAGTTAAATTATAATAATTTTTTTTGTTAGATAAATTATAATAATTTATATTGTTACTAAATGACAAATTTTGACGAATTATAATAGTTTATATTATTACTAAATGACATATTTTGATATAGAGGTGTTAAATCTGCATCCTTTCAACTAAAGTCCACACCCTTACTTATTAATTAGTCAAAAGTATCTGTGAGCCCACATAATTCTTTCTCTAATGGGCTTATTGGACTGTTGTCTTATTTAATTAGTAGGTTAGGATTCATAAGACTTAATAGTTTGTATCATAAGTTATGGGACTAAGTTACAACTATTTTATTTAGGGATTTTTTATTAATTACTTAATTATAGGTTCAATCTCGTTCTGAACAATTACGTTTTTTCTAGAAGCTGTTCCAAATAGGGAGAAGAATGAGGAGAATGGTGGTTCTGAGAAGGGGCAAGATCCTTCAGCATCAAATCCTGGTAAGATGGTTTCCCACTTATTTTTAATGGTATCAATACCATAGCAGTGGTGTTTTGACCATGAATTGAAGGTAAAGGGTGTTAGGGTTTTGAATTGGGGAAAATTGATTTATGAACGAATTGTCTTGTTTGGGTGCTAATTGAAGGTACTTAGGTGTTTGGAGGCTTGAGTGGAAGTTTTAAGAGGTTCCAGGAGTTTGAATTCAGTAAGTAAGGCAACTGAGTTTACTTGTATTTTGGCTACTGCTTGTTGTTTTCTAGAAATCATGTGCGTTTTAAATCCTTTATGAAATTGCTATTTTGAATATATGAAAAATGGTATTGAGCAGGATATGTTTACTTGTTAAATTCTGTTTTGATGTTGTAAATGAAATCCATGGGTTTAAGTTGGGTTCTATATTTATACTCTGATTTTGATTCATGAGAATGATAAATTGCTTGTGGGTTCTGCTTTGATAAGAAATTCTCAACTTTGTAAGTTATAAGGCCATATTAGGGGGATACAATACCTAGAATAAGTTAAAGCCTTTCTTCCAGCGTGATATAATAATTGGAAGATTGATCAGTTAAGCCAAACTAAGTCCCCAAGCATGAGCATTTTTGTGAATTAAGTTATGTTTAACTGTGTGTGTATATATAAATATATGTGTGTGTGTGTGTGTGTGTATAAATATATATATATATATATATATATATATATGTTTAAATAATTTTTTGTGCATAAAAATGGTATTTTTCCTTGATAAGTTGAATGGTTGGTTTGGTTCTTGGGGTTAGAATGTTGTAGGTTGGCTTTTAGTGCTCTGAAAATCGCGTTTGCGCATTCAAAGTGCACCCGGCACCGACCCCCACTCTCATAGCCGGCACCGACTTCACATTGGCCGGTATTGGGTCCCCTCTAATTTGATTTCGGTGCCGGTATTCTTCTATTGAAGCTATGGTATTCTCCCATTGATATGTTTGTCATCATTTTCATTGAATAAATAACACCCGTTCAGTATTTAGGTGTCAGTTATGCCTCGTTCGATTCAGTATTGATTAACGCCAAGAATTAATTTTTCCTCCTCTCCTCCCTCTTATCTCTTTGTGTGAGTTTTCTGAGATTTTCATATGGTGTGACCAACCCACCAAAAAGATGTTCTAATACCCTCCCGGGTTGTGTTCTACCCTAACTTCTAAGCTATTTTGTACAAATGTTTTATAAATGTATATGTGTATGTAGCATGCTCAATCTCAGATAAGCCGGATTTCCTTACTGAGCTAGTGAGCTCACTCCTTATTCAACATTTTGCAGATTCTCAGTTAAATGAGGATGAGTTATAAGAATGGTTTGAAGAGGACCTAGAGTGACTAGTTGATTTTCATTTATGTTCAATTCTTGTATGCTTGTTCTAGGGTTATCTAATTACATTAAGAATAAGCATTTATGTATGTTTTGTTGTTGGATTTAAAGACGATGTAAGAATTATCTTTAAGTATTACTAGAATGTTATGTTTTGGCTATTTATGGCATGTAAAGGTTCGACACTTCTTTTTTGGGGTATTGCCATGTCACCCTTGATTTCGGGGCATGATATTTAGTGGTATTAGAGACGCAAGTTATGCTTCTTAGGCCAAAACTTTAGGGTAATAAGTATTGAATTGAGTGACAACCTATAAGTTTAAATTTAAGGAATATAGTAGCATAAGTAGTATTTTCAGTATTCTTCAGGGAGGTTGATTGCTTAGTAAATTATTTTCTTTTCTTTTTTTGTCGCTTTAGCACGAGAATGGCGTTTTCGCGATGGCACGTGATGCAAGGAGGACTGCTCAAGAGGGTGCAGGAGACAGTAACAGGGATAGACTGGTGACTACACGAGCACGAGGGCAGACTAGTCGGGCTAATAGGGGTCAGAGTTCATCCACTATTATGTTAGCACCGCGTGGGCCAGGGGATCATTCTGTTGAGGTTGAACTGCCCTCACTTCCACCGTTTGTGCCACTAATTGCTACGATGGTACCACCAGTCATAGCCGCGCCTGAACCTAGTACCTCGATGGACATGCCTGCTACATTAGCTATGGTAGCCCAAGTGATGCAGAGTCAACAGCTACTACAACAAGAGCATATAAGAGTTTAGCAAGAACAGTGAGGTTGCAGGTGGAGTAGCAGCAGTTACAATGGGACCAGGAGCGCAGGTATCAGAGGAATGACTTGGGAGCTCAATTACTCTATAAAGGATGAAGAAGATAGGGTTGTTGACATTTAATGGTTTAGGAGGGGCTGAGAGAGCCGAGGAGTGGATTGAGAAACTGGAACACCATTTTGAGACCACGGAGGTCCCTGAGGGAGTCAAACTGAACGTAGCTGTTCCATTCTTGGTTGGTGAGGCGCTGAGATAGTGGAAAGGGGTAAAGCCCATTTACCACCAAGGAGATGAGCTATTCACATAGGAGAAGTTCAGAGGAATATTTCTAGAGCAGTACTTCCCTGACACATTTAAGATTGAGAAAAAAAAATCAATTCTTTGAATTAGTACAGACAGAGTAGATGAGTGTGACTGATTACGCACTCAAATTCAATTCGTTGGGTAAATATGTACCTGCAGTTACTCGGGATCCTACTTCAAGGAGCAACCGATTTTTGCATGGGCTGCTAACTAAGATTCGTGGAAGGCTATCTGCAATCAGACCCAGCACTTACAAGTAAACTTATCAGAGGAGTTTAGATATTGAGGCAGAATTTAGGAGATCTGATGCAGATAGGGACAAGAAGAGACCAAGATTAGTGTTTAGACAGGTACAGGGGTGCAAGCCAGCGATCAGTCACCGCCAGATGCAAAGAGGAGAGCTCTTCCCAGTCAGGTTAGGCCAGCTACATCAGGGGCACCGATCGTTAGTGCAGTGGGGTCTACAACTTCTAATGCTAACACACTTTAGAAAGAGTGTGCCACCTGTGGCAAGTGACATTTAGGAGAATGCAGGTAGACTTTAGAAGGCTGTTTCCAATGTGAAAAATTAGGGCATAAGATTGGTAGTGCCCCGAGCCAGCTACAAATCTAACTCAGGTGTTAAGAAGCACGTAACAACCCAGAATAGGAGATCAGAAATAGAAAACCAATGCTTAAGTTTTTGCTCTGATACAGGAGGAGGCTGAGATGACTGATGACGTTGTGGCAGGTACTATCCTAATTAATCCTATGCCTGTTGTAGTATTATTTGATTGTGGAGTATCACATTTGTTCATATCCGTAGGTTTGCTAAGATCTTGAAATTAGACCTTACCCATCTAGTTGATTCATATAGGGTAGCAATACTTAATGGAAAATTTTTGGTTTCTAACTTGGTGTATAGGGGATGTCGGGTAGCTATTGCTAAGGAGGAACTTAATGCGAATCTAATTCAGAAAAATATGGTTGTTTTGACGTGATTTTGGGTATGGCCTGGTTGGCCACTAATCACGCTTTGGTGGACTGTTGGAAGAAGGAGGTGCAATTTATTCTACCACGCAAAGTTGTTCTCCACTTTCGAAGCGAATGAAGAGTAATAGGCAAGAGATTGATGCCTAGGATCTCTGCAGTTAGGGCTCGCAAGAATCTACAAAAAAGTTGTGAGGCATACTTAGCATGCGTGATGGAGACGAAGAAGCAAGAATCGCAAATTGAGAATATTCCAATTGTAAATGAGTTCCGAAATGTGTTTTCGGAGGATCTACCAGACGTACAACCAGAGAGAGAGGTTGATTTTGAAATCAACTTGATTCCAAGAGCTGAACCAATTTCGAAAGCACCATATTGCATGGCATCAGCTGAGCTACGAGAACTGAAAGCACAACTTCAAGAGTTGTTGGACACGAAGTTCATATGTCCTAGTGTGTCTCCATTGGGTGTTCCCATCTTAGTTGTGAAAAAGAATGACGGAAGTATAAGGATGTGCATCGACTACAGAGAATTGAACAAGATCACGGTGAAGAACAAATACCCACTTCCTAGGATTGATAATTTGTTTGACCAGTTGAAGGGGGCGAAGGTGTTCTCTAAGATCAATTTACATTTTGGGTATCATCAGTTGTGGATTAAATCGGAAGACATACCGAAAAGCGCCTTTTGAACTCAGTATAGACACTATGAGTTCCTAGTCATGCCTTTTGGTTTGACTAACGCACTAGCAGTTTTTATGGAGTTGATGAATCGGGTCTTCAAGGATGAGCTGGATAGGTTCATGATGGTGTTCATAGATAATATTTTGGTGTACTTCCTATCTGAGAGTGCGCATCAGGAACATCTAAGAGTGGTATTACAGAGACTCAGGGAGTAGAAGTTATATACTAAATTCAGCAAGTGTGAGATCTGACTTAAGAGGGTGATATTTCTGGGGCATGTGATATCTGAAGAGGGAGTCTTCATTGATCATAAGAAGATCAAGACAATCATTGAGTGGCCCAGGCCAACTAACGCATCGGAAGTTTGAAGTTTCTTAGGGTTGGCGGGTTACTACTGGAAGTTTGTGGAGAACTTTTCAAGGGTTGCTACTCTATTGACACAGTTAACCCAGAAGAGAGTCCAGTTTAAGTGGAGTGAGACTTGTGAGAAAAGCTTTTAATAGCTGAAGAAATTACTGACGTTGGCACCTGTTTTGGCATTACCATCAGAGGTAGGAAGATTTACTATTTACAGTAATGCCTCGAAGAATGGATTGGGTTGTGTGTTGATGCAGAATGGTAAGGTGATCACCTGTGCTTCTTGGTAGTTGAAGCCTTATGAGCAAAACTACCCAACACACGACTTAGAGTTGGCAACAGTAGTGTTTGCATTAAAGATTTGGTGACATTATTTGTATAGGGAAGCGTGTGAGATCTTCACTGATCGTCAGAGTTTAAAGTATCTGTTCATATAGAAAAAGCTTACACATGAGGCAATGACGATGGTTGGAGTTGCTCAAGGACTATGATTTGAAGATTAGTTACTATCCCGGAAAGGCCAACCGGGTAGCGAATGCTCTTAGTAGGAAGAGGTCTGGTATTTTAGCAGTTCTATTCACAGATCAGGATTGTAATACCCCATTTTAAATAACCTTTCTTAAGTCATACATGGCATAACATTTTTTATTACATTTTATAATTTGAACAATTTTCATGAGTATATGTGATTCATGAGTTTGTTATTTCATGAATTCATTTTTTTTTTTTTTTGATATGGTTAAGTTGGTTGAGCTTATGTTTATTGAGTAGAATCTATTAGAAGGGAAATGAAGTAAGTGAGTGGGGGTTAAGGAAATTTGTTGGAGGAATATTTACACAAGAGTGGTTGTAATCTAGTGATTAAAGCTTGGTGTTTGTCTTTTGGTGGATTTGAATTCGAACACCAACTCTTGCAAATATTTTCCTTCTTAGTTCCAATCAAGCTCTTTTTCCTTATTTTTTTCCCCTTTTGGATGATTGCTCTAGGGTTGTTGCCACCCTAGATTCCCTATTCCTAAAACTGTAGAAATTTGATTATTTTGGGTTTTGATAAAAAGGAATTAAGTAAATTAAATTCCTATTATTTTCTAGTTAATATTTTATTCCAATATTTTAGAAAGTTTAATTATTTCATCATCTAGAATTTTCTAAAGATCTTACTCAAGGGTTTTATTATGAAAAGAAAATTATAGGAGTATTTATTTTGAAAACTATATTATAGCTACTATTTTCAAAACAAGAAAAGTTTTCCCAAGTTGTTTTTCTCTAAAAAGTTTATTTGGAAATAAAGAGATCTTGTCCAAATCTTTAAAGGAAATAAATATTCTTTCAAGATTTATGGCTTTTTTCGAAAACTAGTATTTAGGGAAAGAAAAAGTTAGTTTTATTCCAAGAAACTAGATTTTTATCACCTAATATAATTATTCCTTAATTAATTATTTTTGCCTAAAATAAATTAAGACATTTCCTAAATTAATTTTTGGATCAACATTCTATTTTTATTAACTGAATGTTCTAAAATAAAACCAACCCTAGCCGCCACCTTGATGAGCTTTTATTTCCATTCAAATTCCCTAAATATATAGGGAAACTTACCTAAGTAGTTTTAATCAACCAAGGCCCTTTTAATTAATTAATCAACTAGATCTTCTCCTCATCTTTTTCCCTAATTTCGGCCACTACACATACACACATATATACGAAAATTCCAGCAAGCATTGTTCTCCAATATTCTCTTGTTTAGCTAAAACAACACCAAAAAGCCATCATTCATATTCTTCAATTTCGGCCAATACAAGAACTAAAAGAACAGCTTCTTTTCTCTTCTCTTCCTCTCTTATTTCGGCCACAATACCAACTAGAAAACAACCAAAAAAACATCCTAAACCTTGCTCAATTTTGGCCAAACCAAGAACTAAAAGAACAGCTTCTTTTCTCTTCTCTTCCTCTCTTATTTCGACCATAATACCAACTAGAAAACAACCACAAAAACATCCTGAACCTTGGTCAATTTCGGCCAAACCAAGAAGGCCAAAAGCTATCATTTTTCTTCTTGTAATCAAGAGTCCAAAACAAGATCAATTTTTCCCAAACACAAAAACACCTCAACCTGATCTATTTCCTTCATCAAACTAGTCTCCAATCAAACTCTAAACACTCTTTACTGCACAAAATTTCCAACCGCCACCCTTTCCAAGAAATTCGTCCATATCAACCTCCAAGCATCTCCAAACTTGAAATCTAAGCCTAAGGTGAGTAGCCCTTCAACCCCTCTCAACTTTTATTCCAATAATCCTCTTCTTTTCTTCTCAATCTCGATTATCAAGGAGCTGATCTTTGTCCCCTTTTATTAGAGATTTTCGAACAAGAAGGCCAATGGCACCCTAATCAACATTTCTTCTTCAAGTGAACCTAAGCAATCACCAAAGGCACCATTTTTGCTCTTAGTGTGTCTCGTCAAGAGGTATTCTTGGTCTCGATCCCTTTTTCTTTAAATAAAATTGCTTTTATGGTGGTGTTGTCTTGCATGGAGGCTAGACGAAAGCATGAATATACTATATTGATGAGTTAAGGGTTAAATGGAATGAACTAAGCATGTATGTCTTTGATCATGATTGAATAATGCTATAAAGATCTAGATCTATTTTATATTGATTAAAGATGAGATTTTTTGACTCAAATGAGGCTATGATATGAATTTAATGATAGTTGGTTATGGTAGTTATCATGTTGATGGTTTAAGTTAAGTATATGCATGCTTGATGATGAGTAGCATAATAAGGGAGGGCCATGGGTATAGTTTATTAAATTGATTTATTTAGATGCCATGGATGATCTATGAGACCATGGGGATTCTTGTTGCATTAGATGATAATAGCTAGGTTATGTGCAATATTTCGGATCTAACTATAGAATCATTGATTCTAGATAAGGAGGAAGTCTGAATAGAGTGCAAGCATTGACTTTGATTTATCTGGTTGAATAATTAAGTAAGTCCTTACATACCTGTTTTGCTAAATCTTACATGTTTGTAAGTATTTTGTACAATGATATTTGAAATGCTGTCAATATGATGCTTGACATGATGATTGAAACGTTGGTTGAATATGATGAATTGTATTGTAGTATT
Organism: Voacanga thouarsii; assembly: GCA_026120185.1. Taxonomy (NCBI): domain Eukaryota; kingdom Viridiplantae; phylum Streptophyta; class Magnoliopsida; order Gentianales; family Apocynaceae; genus Voacanga; species Voacanga thouarsii. The sequence goes on along the minus strand of JANUWF010001102.1, from coordinate 2,284,836 downwards.
TTGATACTTGATTTGAGAACGGGGATATTTTATTCTCTAAATGAGTTTGTCAAATCTCAATTTTGAAACTGAAATGATTTCTTTTCTTTATTACTAAACGTTTTTAAAAGAAAACTTATTGTGAAAAGCCACGTTTTGCAAAGACAAGGTAATCAACGATGGTGAAAATAAGAGAAATGATTCTACCCCTAAATAAAGAGTGTTGAGTACTCAATTGGGATAGGCTAGTGGTACTAGTCTCGGAGAGTTGGAGTGAGTGTTATGGTAGGCGGCCACCTCTATAAGATAAACTTTGCTTAAAGAGGTAACCATATTACTTAGTTAGGCCGGTTCGAATTAGTATATTAGTCCATGTAGACTTTGTTTATCTGGGTTGAACAACCGGTGTATTGAGTGTAGAGATAAAGGAGTATCTCACTCTAATTGGCAGATCACTCACTGCCTAGTATTGATCAGCTACACTGGGAGCTATCATGATGGTGGTCGTGATATTGCCTTGATATTGATATTGATGTTGAATCATTGTTAATCTCTACTTAATGAACTTATAATTTTGATGAGATGATGATTTATTGAAAATTGTCGTAAATATGTTGAGCAATGCTCCTTGAATAACTGTTTATTGATGAGAAATGACTTGCAAGCATAATTTGTGATTTTGATAAATCTGCACGCGTGAAATGTTTATATATGATATTTGCACATACGAGATTTATTGAGATGTTAATTTCATACTATTTTACATCATTTTTTTAGGGGAGTGCTTTTATTAAGCAGGTTAGATGAATAAGAGCTAGAAGTTTATCTTCATTTTATTTTATCTTTGTATTTTTTTTGAGAGATGATTATTAGTTTTAAATTTTCAGACTTGTATAAGTTTTGACTTTGGCTGTAATAAGCTTATCGCATTATTTCTTTTAGTTATTTTTCTTTTGTACCTCATTATAAAGACTCCTAATCATTTAGACGGGACGACATCCTACCCTATTTGGGTACATAGGTAGTGGGGTATTACAAGGATCGACTTATTGCAGAATTTGAAATGTTGGAATTAGAAGTGGTACAGTTGGCTATGGGATGTTTGGCTGCTATGGTGGCATAATCGTCTTTGGTTGAGAGAATCAAGGAGGCTCAACTGGGGGATGTGGAATTGGAAAAGAAAAGAGCAGTAGCTCTTGAAGGTAATCAGTTGGACTTTCAGATTCATACAGATGGCAGTCTACTTTTTAGGGACAGATTGTGTGTTCTCGATGATGAAGCATTAAAGACCGAGGTACTTAAGGACACACACAACACGAGATTTTCCGTTTACCCAGGAAGAATCAAGATGTACCGGGATCTCAATAAGTATTATTGGTGGAGTGGTATGAAGTGGAGTATAGTAGAATATGTGTCTAAGTGCTTAGTATGCCAGTAAGTTAAGGTGAAATATAAAAGACCGCCGGATTACTCAAGCATTTGGAAATTCTGGTATGGAAGTGGGAGCATATCTCGATAAATTTCGTCATTGGGTTACTTAAGACCAAGATGGGAAAAGACACTATCTGGGTTGTGGTGGATCATCTAACCAAGTTAGCGCACTTCATGTCTATGAAGGTAATAGCTTCTATGGAGGAGTTGGTTAGAATATACATGGATGAGATTGTTAGATTGCACGGGGTGCCAATGAGTATAGTGTCAGCCAGAAATATCAAGTTTGTATTATGATTTTGGAAGAGTTTCAACAAGGCCATGGGCACCACCGTCACACTTAGTACATCATTTCTTCCTCAAATTGACAGTTAGTCAAAAAGGACAATCCAGACATTAGATGATATGTTGTGGGCTTGTGTGTTGAACTTTAAGGGAAGCTGGATTGACAGTTTGGCATTAGTAGAGTTTTCCTACAATAACAGTTATCAACTCAGCATTGGAATGTTACCTTACGAATCTCTTTATGAATGGAAATGTAGGTCTCCAAGCTGTTGGGATGATGTAGGGGAAATGAGTATAATCGGACCAGAGTTAGTATAGATTGCTTTAGATAAGATATTGGTTATTCATAAAAGATTGAAAGCTGCTCAAGACTGTTAAAAGAGTTGGGCTGACAGCAAACAAAGGCCACTGGAGTTTCAGTGTGATGAGAAAGTATATTTGAAGGTGTTCCCTCCGAAGAGTGTAATGAGGTTTGGTAAGAGTGGGAAGCTAAGTCTAAGATATGTAAGGTCGTATGAAATCCTTGAGAGAGTAGGAGATTTAGCTTACAGGTTAGCCTTGGCACCAGTGTTATCCAGGATACACGGTGTTTTTCATGTATCCTAGCTATGACGGTATGTTTCTGACCCAAATCACTTTTTGAAAATGTTACCTTTGCAAGTACGTAAAGATTTGACTTATGAGGAGGTACCAATAAGGATCATGGATAAGAAGTTGCAAGTTTTGAGACGGAGGACGATATCCTATGTTAAGGTGTAATGGTCAAATCATTATGAATGAGAAGCGATTTGGGAGTTAGAGAAAGACCTAAGCCAAAAGTATCCTTTCTTATTTGAAGATCAAGATACGTAAGTTTCGAGAATGAAACTTTTTGTAAAGAAGGTGGAATGTGAGCCCACAAAATTCTTTCTCTAATGGGCTTATTGGACTGTTGTCTTATTTAATTAGTGGGTTAGCCATAAGGCTTAATAGTTAGCATCATAAGTTATGGGGCTAAGTTGTAATTATTTTATTTAGGGGCTTTTTACTTAATTATAAGCCCAGTCTCGTTCTAAACAGTTACGTTATTTCCAAAAGCTGTTCCAAAGAGGGAGAAGAACGGGGAGAGTGGTGGTTCTGAGAAAGGGCAAGATCCTTCAGTATCAAATCCTGGTAAGATAGTTTCCCATTTGTCTTTACTAGTATCAATAGCATAGTAGTGGTGTTTTGATCATGAATTGAAGGTAAAGGGTGTTCGGGTTTTATGAATGAATTGTGTTGTTTGGGTGCTAATTGAAGGTACTTAGGCATTTGGAGGCTTGAATGGAAGCTTTAGAAGGTTTTAAGAGTTTGAATTCAGTAGGTAAGCAAATTGAGTTTACCTGTATTTTGGCTACTGATTGTTATTTTTCAGAAATCACGTGCGTTTTAAATCCTTTATAAAATTGCTATTTTGAATATATGAAAATTGGTATTGAACATGATATGCTTACTTGTTAAATTCTGTTTTGATGTTGTAAATAGAATCCATAGGTTTAAGCTGTGTTCTATGTATACACTCCGATTTTGATTCATAAGAATGCTAAATTCATGAGAATGCTAAATAGTTTGTGGGTTCTACTTTGGTAATGAATTCCTAATTTTATAAGTTATAAGACCTTACTAGGAAGATACAATACCTAGGATAAGCTAAGGCCATTCTTCCAATGGGATATAATAATTGGAAGACTGATCAATTAAGCCAAACTAAGTCCCCAAGCATGAATTATCTTTGTTTATTAAGTTATGTTTGAGTACGTATATATATGTTTAAATAATTTTTTTTGTGCACAAAAATGGTGTTTTTCCTTGATAAGGTGGATAGTTGGTTTGGTTCTTGGGGTTGGAATGTTGCAGTTTGGCTTTTGGTGCTTTGAAAATCATGTTTGCACATTCCACAGCGTACCCAGCATCGGCCCCCTCACTCACAACTGGCGCCAGCTTCACATTGGCCAGTGCCGGGTCCCCTTTGATTTGATTTCAGCACCGGTATTCTTCTATTGAAGCGATAGTGTTCTCCCATTGATATGTTTGTCATCATTTTCATTGAATAAACAACACTCATTTAGTATTCAGGTGTCAGTTATACCTCGTTCGATTCAACATTGATTAACGCTAAGAATTCGTTGTTCCTCTTCTCCTCCCTCTTGTCTCCTTGTATGAATTTTTCGAGATCTTCATATGGTGTGACCAACCCACTAAGAAGATATTCTAATACCCCCTGGGTTGTGTTTTACCCTAATTTCTATGCTATTTTGTACAAACGTTTTATAAATGTATATGCATATGTAACATGCTCAATCCCATATAAGCCAGATTTCCTTATTGTGATAGTGAGTTTACTCCTTATTCAACATTTTGCAGGTTCTTAGTTAAATAAGGATGAGTTGGAAGAATGGTTTAAAAAGAACCCAGAGTGACTAGTTGGTTTTCATTTACGTTCAATTCTTGTATGCTTGTTCTAGGGTTATCTAATTACATTAAGAATCAACATTTATATATATTTTGTTGTTGGATTTAAAGACGATGTAAGGATGATCTCTAAATATTAATAGAATGTTATGTTTTGGCTATTTATGGTATGTAAGAGTTCGACATTTCCTTTTTGGGGTGTTTTCATGTCACCCTCGATTTCGGGGGCGTGACAATATTGATGGCAAAACACAGAACAGGAAGCCATGGACGGGAAAAACAGAGATAAAAAAAAATTAAACGCAAGCCATAAAGGCCATGCGGAAGCGTGAAGATCATACATTTGCGCTCCTTAACCCTTCTAGGTTGAGTAAGAGCGGATTGAACGACTGGAATCGCCTCGCTTTGCACAGTTGAAGGAGCTTCCGGTTGAACACCCGCTAGCCTTTGACTTTGTCTTGTTTGCATTAACGCTTAGCTCTCCAGCTCTTGGGATATTCCTCAACCTACCCTCTAGTCGGTGAACACTATGGTAAAGAGGAAGGGTCTCAATTCTCCTTAGTTCGTTCGCTATTGATTAGCAAAGAACAAGAGAAAAACAAGAAGAAGAAGAAGAGACTTTGAGAGAGAGAGAGAGAGACTCACGTGAGAGTCTCCTTAGCCAAGGAAAATTAAGGTATTTTTTTCTTTTCAAAAAGAGTTGTTTATATTTAGCCAAAATTAGGTCTCTCAATTTCTGATAAATATATCCCCGGGATTTCAAAATACCCGGATGTTATCCTGAGAAACAGTTTGGCCTAACCTTAAACTCCTCTTAACCATCTCTGGAAAAAACCCTAAGGTCCAAGCCATTGGGCTAGATAAATATTTATTATTTTTCTTGGACCCAAAAAATGTCCAAAATAATAAATATTAATTATTTATTTTCTGGGCTTACATAAGTAACCCAATAAATAATTAATGAGCCCAAATGAACTATAATAATTAATCTTTAATTATTTATTTTTTGGGCCTATATAAATAACTCAATAAATAATTAAACATTAATTATTTCCCCTAGTTTAAGCCCAGGTTAATTTCTTAATTATTCATACTGGACCTAGGCCCTGAATAATTAATTAACCAAATAAACTAGATAATTAATTTCTCTCAACTCCTATTTTATTTATTTATTTATTTATTTTATTCCAGTCCAATAATAAATTAGACTTCCTGAATAAAATAAAATAAAACAAAATAAAATAAAATCCTCTTCAATTGAGACCAATTCCTCATCCCAAAAATAGTTAGGACTTACGGGCTATCCCGAGGACCAAAAAGACACATCGCCTTGGCTGCTAAAATGACCAAAATACCCCTGCTATATGAATAACTGTATTTTGCATTTTAAATATTTCCTAATATCACCATAAGGAAATATTGACCCCAAGGACAATGCTGCATTCGCAAAGTCTCCGACCTACATGTGAAATGACTAAAATACCCCTCTACACATCGCTGTACATTTAGAGAGGAAGAAGTGTACTAACACCCCTCTAAATGACATCTACCATCCTTAGGCTTCTAGTCCAATGATCCACGACTTCCTGGAGTGTTTCCGCTTTCCAAGGGAGCTACCCTAAAGCAAACATCCAAGTCATGTTTCCCAGGGCCCTGGCTAATTTAGACCATTCGGACAACCACAAGGGGCGACATAGTGCAGAAACTATCTTGTATAAGTCTGTCTTAACTAACTAGTCGCACATACCCAACATGCAAGTATATTGGCCCTATGATAGAACCTCAACTACAGCAAATCAAAGTATATGCTTCCAGCTTCGCTAGACTATCAACTTATACTCAAGTCGTAGAGTACTAGTTCACGCTGTAGTGGTAGTAGTCTAGGTTTCTACCATATAGTACTTTGAGAAACCACTACTACAGGTCATATTCCACGTATTCGAAATACGCTTATGTCATGAAGTGAGTGGACTACCTACTGGCTAAAGGTAAGCCATTTCCCATTTGGAATTCATAACATAATAACCTAAACATGATGAGGTTCCCAGTCTCATCAATAGGTTAGGAACAAATGTTTATGTGTTAAATAACACGTGATCCATACCTTACTGCGAAAGACCACCATTCACATGGATCACTTATTTAAACACAATGGGTCTGTTCCAAACGAAAATCATGCACAAACAAAAAGTAAATTCACAAACAATTTCTGAAAATAAATTCTTTTATTAAATAATTCGATTTTACATCAGAAACCTAGTCTAAGAGGGCATACAATCCAACAAATATCATTATAAGTTCATACTCCTACACTGCTCACGGTTCGATTCGGTTCGGAGATTTCAGTATCTCCAGTATCATACCGAATATTCAGTTCTTCTAAAATTTCGGAACCGGTTCTGAATCGTAACTCTAAAATCTTCGTCTCAACTTGTCTCGAAATTTCAGGACAAGTCGGGACAGATATTTGAGTCTCGATTCGGAACCAGATCGGGATAGAGATTTGAGTCTAGATTCGAGTTTCAGTTCTAACAGGAACTAGTACCAAATCATATTTAAAAGATTTTGAATATTTTTAACAAAAAAAACTAATTATACAAAAATATGAAAAATGCTGAAAAGGTTAATAGCTAATATCATTCCAAGATATTCATATGCACTAATAAATTTATATGTGTGCATAGAAAATAAACATGTCAATAGACCAAATCCAACTCAACTTGCAAAATGAGCTAGAAAAGTTGATTTCCAAATGTTTAACAACAACAGTCAATACTATAGTTCTTGTACAGTTTGCTAGCTTTGAGCCTTTGACAGTTGGAGTTGCTTACCACTTGCCCTCTCCTATTTCAATATCTTGTTCTTCAGTCTAGAATGACAAGAGAAATGACAATTTTTTAAGAAGCAAGCACTAAAATTCATCCATTCAGCCATCATTAGAAGCCAAAAAAAAAAAAAAAAAAAGAAGAAGTTGTATGTATATATCCACAACAGAATTCAAAAAGGAAAGTAGCTATTGCACATTACCAATAAAGCAAAGCCATCCCAAATATAATAACCAGATCTTCAGAACTAAAAGCAACAATATATGCTTGTTTTAGCACCATGAAACATGGGTATCACACAAAAAAAACTCTCTAAAAGTTAATGCCAAAAGATGTGATTAAAAAACAATAGGAAAAAATTGTTTACTACATGATACAAAAAATTGCAAGAAAATGCAAGACAAAGGATATCACCACAACACCATTCTGTACATCAATAGGGGGGAAAAATCCCTCTTTCTTTAACAATAAAATAAAATAAAATATACTGAAGAAAACTGATAAAACCAATCCAAGAATAAACTATGTCCTAATTTTTCAATGGGTATGATTAATGACCTTATCCAATGGAGAATCAAGCTCGGAGATATCCAATAGGAAATGGAAGAAACTAAGAGATAATGCAATAGACATAGAACTACCACACCACACATCTAGAATGCAACCAAATTAGTAACATAAGAAGCACATTCCAATGCTGGACTATAAACCATTTGTTCCTTATTGTATACAATTATGGAAATGATAGTTATATATTAACATCAAGTGTTCTAAACATTTTGCTAGGTTTCAAACCATGTGTCTATACTAATGAGCACCAACTGGAGCCTTGCACATACAAAGAGAACATAACACTTTGTGCTCACCTCAAAGCATAAAATTATCACATAAAATTAAAATAAAATTACCATCTCAACCCCAAAGCTTGAAAATGAAAATTTGCTTGAGGTGTTTCCCCATTTTATGTGATATTTAATTAGAAATAAATTACCATACCATGCAACTTTCAAGAGCAAATTTTTAGGCTCAGAATCTTGAGTAGATGAGGAAGAATCTGTTAGGTTCTTGAAATTACAAGCTAATGAATGTTATATAAAATTATTATGGATGACGAAATAAAATTTCTTATCTATTATAGAATACAAAGGAGTAATAAGCAGAGGAATCATAACAATACCTTGATTTTTGAGTTTGCTAGAATAATGACAAGATATAAACATAAAAATTAGACACTCTCAAAAGTCTAAGACATTGGCTTGGTAGAAAATTGCTGGCTATTGTTGTTGGAACAATTTCCCCAACATCATGGAACTAAATATCTAGAAAAACGGACTTATTCAATTGAACAAAATGTTAGCCAACAATCTCATATTTCAAGAAATCATCTTGCTTCCAATAATATATGTTTCCCAAAATCTGAGGCTATCACAAAGTAAAATTACTTAAACATGCCAAGGAATAATAAACTCAAGACTACAAGCTCATTTGTAAGGCACAATTATTATCTTGCTTATTCTAAATTTAACCCGCCCATACTCTCATATCAACAGAAAATAAGATGTCAATTCCTTGACTGCTATATGCAGATTGTGTTCAACAAATCAACTCCTACTTCTATCCGGAAAAATCTCACATCAACATTTTGCCTATACAAGAAGACTGCCTATGAATGCAAGAATCAGTCAAAAAAACAAGTTGTTCCTTCAAGAATTTCGAAGATTATGAAGAGAGACAAAGAAAACAAATATTACCTAACAAATGCATCACTAGTCCCACTCCAAATTTTGCCTCGGTTGGATATTCTCGAGAATTTCAAGGTCTTTGATCATGTCTATAAAAAAAAATTAAGAAAAAAGTAATAGTTATTGTACTAACAATTGACAAATTTTAAATCAAAGCATATTGTAAGTAAATAAAAATAATCTAAAAATATATTCCATACACACCTATCTCAAAATTTTTCAAACTCTTCAATCATTTCTTCAAGATGTATAGGTTGTTTTAAATCTCTCAACTAATCTTGGCAACTCTTCCCTCATCAACAACTTCCCCCACCCCCCACCCTCCCCTTCCCTCTGTCCCCAATAGTTAAGACAGCCACCCCTCAACACACACACACACACCCACACACACCCCTCTAAGGAAAAAGAAAGTACAAAATAAAAGCTTCTCTTTAGATAGCACATTTCATCAAAGAAACGGTGTAAGGCAGGTCGGACAAGGGACCCAAGAGCCTTTAAAAGGAAGTTGATTTTCAGTTGCAGTCTACCCAAAAACTCTCATGTTACTTCGAACATATTAAACCCTTGTCAGAGCCAATGAAGAGCACTTACCTTTAGGAGAAAAGAGTCTGATGAAGACCCTTCGGAGACTGACGATGGTAGCATCAGCGCATCTGGAACGAAGGTGAGAGGCGAGTAGCAGGCAGTGGCACTATGGCTTAGAAGTCAGAGAGGAGACAGAGAGAAAATGCAAATTAGATGAGTGAGAATAGATTGATAGGGTTTCTTTCCTCTTTGGACTTTTCTAATTCCGAAAAAAAAAACTTTTAATAATTTTTTCCTTAATAGTTCCTTAATATATTTTTTTGAAATTTTAATTCTTTAGTGTAATTATATTTTACAAATATAATTATTAATATTAAAATATAATATAATAATAAAATTGAACAAAATTATTAACACAATTTTGTTCAACAAATTAGTAATTGAAATGTTAATTTTTATATGCAAATAGTATAAAAATATTTTGTACAATATATTTTTTTATATCATTCATTTTTATATTTATAATTTTGAATTATAATCATTTACTATATTTTAAATTATGATTATATATTTATTTACATACTATGTATATATATTTATATTTTGTGTGTATATAAAATAATATATATCAATATATAAATAGTGGATCAAGTTCTTACTTATGTAGACACACTTCCTTTCCTGATAGATATATTAAAGATTTACCACAAAAAAATGACGTTAATATTTCTAACAATAAAATATATCTATCTAAATGAATATCTAAACTCTAAATATTAATAGGCTCATATTTGCTAAAAATGTATATAAATATATAAATATAATATTTCATATATATATATATATATATATATATATATTAGACTAATATATACATATGTATTCCATATATATATGTGTGTGGAATATATAATCCACATACACATATTGAAACTAAAAATACTATATTTGATAATCAATTTACTTATTTCTTATTGACATTTTATAAACTTATAAATATTAAGTGAAATAAAATTAATTTATTCATTGACAAAAATTATTTTTAATATTATATTGAGGCCAAAATGATTAAAAATTAAATTTTTTATAAAAAAATCTTGCACTTAAAAAATAAAAGAATTAAGTTAATGATTTCATTTTGCAAATGGTACAATTGAAAATGAATAAAGTTTTTGAAATTATTTATAATGAAAAAAAATATCAATTTTCATTGACTAAATCTCAATTGACCATATCGAACAAAATATTATTAATAAAAAAAATAGTAATATTAAATTTCAATATACTTTTATCATTTAGTCATAAATATTAATTTTTTAATCATTAAGAAAAAATTACAATTGATTATGTTATTTATAATCTTTTACTCAATAAAAAAAACTAAAATTCATTATCTTTCTTTATATATATATGTGTGTGTGTGTGTGTGAGAGAGTTATGACTATATATATTCTGTTCCAATTTTGATTATTCGATTCGGTACGATTTTAATGCGATTCGAAACGATTCTCAATACGGATATTACATAAAAATTTCGGGATAGTTCAGTTCAGGAAAAGTCCAAAGTCAATGATTTTTTTTCAATTTCAATTCTTTTCGATCCAATTATTCAAATCAGATATGTTATTCTCCAATTCCATGAGCAGCCCTACTCAAAATGGTTACTGGACAAGATTGGGGTAGCCAGCTACTTTATTGTCTGGTCATACAATCTTCTATCCTCCACAGGGAGTTCCTCTTATAATTTTGAAATTTTTATTTTTTTCTTTTATTTTTAACTTCTAAAAAATTATATCTTTTGAGTAAATATCAAATTAATATAAGTACATAAAACTATATATAATTAAATTGCTAAAAAATAAAGATTTATACAACAATTGAAATTAATATATTTAACATATATTGAAAGCTTTATTTCTTCAAAAATTTTCCTTTATACTTTGTGAAACTTATGAAAGTATATAGTAATAATAATGTAGGGTTTTATTTGTTTAAAACATTATTTATTTATTAATTCTTGAAATTATATATTTTATTAATAAATTAAAATATTAATAAAATAGAGAACTTACCGAATATTTAAAAAAGAAAGACTATTAAATATACAAATTAAGAGAAAAAAAATATAATTAGTAACTATTTAACTTTTATTAGTTATTTGTTATTAAAATAATTAATCTACATACACACAAAAAATAGTGATATAATTGATTGGAAGTAAGAATAGGGAAGAATAACTTGTCTAATTGATAAATATTAATAAATAGAATCATCAATTTAGATTGGAGAGGTGTAACTTTAACTCTTCCTATTTTGATATTATTAACAAAAATAAAAAGTCTTCAATATTATTAGTATTGTATAAGGGTTATTTCCAAATCCTATCATCAACCTCCTTAGGAGTAAAATAGTGATTTGTCATATAATAGAATGCTCTCTTAATTAACATGACATTTCAATTCCCAGTATGGAAGATGACAAAACCAGAAATTTACAGAGTGAGTCAAATACCTATTCTTTTTTGGCCTAATTGGAGAGGACAATTGCAATTATTGGACTGACACTGTAGTACGTAAATTGTACTATATTTTTGGGTTTATAACGACATTTTGCATTGATAGAAATGGTCAATAATTTACCAAATATCAACTCCACCGTCTTATTTGGATAATAATTTTAATTTTAATATATTTATATATTTTTATTTTTATTTTTTAAAAAACTATCATTTACTCACAATATATTATATTTTTTATTTTTAAATTTCATCTGACTTTACATATTTAATAATTTTTTTATGAAATTTATCATAAACTAATTTTTATATATTTATACTCGCACATTTTGCATCACCTTGTCTGCTGTATTTCTTGTTCTTCTAATGAAATCTTCATTTTTTTTTTTTGGCCTAAAAGGAAAATATACATTCAGAACTATTTGACCGAACTTCTTCCTTTCTGGGGAAAAAGTTATAGGAAGAATATACTTAGAGAATGATTTTATAGGTTTTGAGAAAATGTTTCACGCAATAAGTAATATTAATAGACATTTTCTAAAAATTATTGATTTTTTGCAAAAGAATTAGGGCAACTACTAAAATTTTGTGGAAGCGCAGCCGCCCGACTTCTGCCATGGATCAGCAACACAATAATGTAGCAAGAACCTAATGCTAATGGTTGGATAAAGCTACAAAACGATAAATATTTTATTCGTTCGTATTTAAATATTATATTTTTAATTAAATAAAAATATTTAAATTTAAATAGAAAAAATATCAATAATAAAAGAAGTCTTATATGTAACTTTAACTACACTGAATTAAACTTTGATATATTTGTCATTCAAATAATGACTCGAAGTGTGTGTATTTTTTTTTTAAAGGGTTCAATTCTTAAATTATGAAACTATAATATAGACACTCAATTGTCGAATTATTACGTAAATAGTAATCTGTTTTGTACTTCAAGAAGTTGGATCTAGATTTTCATTCTCCAAACTATTTTAAAGAAACTAAAAGGAAAAAAAGTAGGGGTGTCTTTATCAAACATCAAAATCCTTTAACCTTGGCCTTACATTGTCTTCTAACACTTGGATGTCTATGTCTAATACTCTTTTCCAGGAAGAAGGACATTGACTTATCCATTGAATCTAACAAATTAAAAAAAGAAGAAACGTTTGCCAAATGAAAAATTTAAAATGCCATCATGATAGCTTGGGAAAATGATATTTGAAATTGGAATTTGGTATGATTATAAAATGCAACATGCTTTAATAGTTCCTTTTCATTTTCATCTTCTAGATGATTTCAGTAATTCCTTTTTATAGTTCCTTTTGAGCTATTATGGCTAATTGCTACCTAAAGCTTTAAAGCTAATCCTCAATATTATTTTGGTTAATATATCTTAATCATAAAACTAATCTCTTAGGATAATTATCAGATTAACTTATCTCATGATTTTTTTTTTCGTTTCTGATATGTGAGAGATAAAAAAAAATGAATAGAATATAAAACTTATCACAATATTTTTTTATTAAACTAATAGAGTTATTGTCTTATAATCATAATATTTAAAAATCTTGCTTAATTTACCATTGAAATTTGACTCTAGTTTTTAGCAGAACCACATAGAAGTCATCATTTGTTGTCAGCTTGTGACCAAGTAAAAAGAATAGAGAATCAAGTATGAAGTATAGCAGGATTGGAGCTTTTTTTTTTTTTTTTTTTTTGTGGGTTGGGGGGGGGGGTGTTGGTTGGGGTTGTTAGAGTTCTTATTGCAGGAGTTCAGTGATTAATTTTACCAATTGTTAAATATTGAGAATGTAAAAGCTCAAAATATGATCAATGAAATCCAGCAAATCCTCCCAATTCCATTGAATTCCTCAACATTTCCCAAACTTTCGCCAACATTTCTTGAGGTATCACACGATCTTTCTTCCTTTCTGTGCTTACTTTTTCCTTTTTCAATAATTAGATTGCTAAGCAAATATTTAAAAACTTGGTGGTAGCATCAACTTCTTATTCTTTGTTAGAGTATTTATTGACTTCAACCCCAAAGAAAATTAAAAAGAACCCATCTCTCATTGCCTTTGCGAGGACGTGGAAAAGGAAAATCTTGGTTGAGTCATAGTCAAGTCCCCTTGCAAAAGCAAGATACTTGTATGACGGGAAAAGAGCATATGTTCTATAGACAAAGTGATTGCAAAAAATGATGATTTTTGGCTGGTCCTACCAGCTGGGATTAGTGCATATATGATATAGCTTGGAGAATATATAATAGAGGAAGAAAAATGCAAATCTTGTCTTTGAGCAGAAGCAACCATCCACAGAAGATAATATCATTACAAAGCTCTCCCCGGAGACATATATTCCGCACATTTGCAACAAGATTTGTCAATTGCTGTCATGTGGTAGGAAGCAAAATGAATTAAACTATACAACCATGAAAAAAAAGGCAGAGCTAACGTTTTGTTAAAAGAAATTAAGTTCTAAATAACTTTAGATATGTTATTATTCTTTATCTTTAAGATTATGGATTGATTCATTTGTGGAAATTTTCAATTATAATAAATTTAAGTAAGAAAATTTTTAATTAGAACATTAACGTTGTTGTAAAATAAGAAAAATAAGCAGTTATGCATGATACCTTATTTTACTACTCATTTTAATGACATAGGCCCCAATCGTTGGTAAACGAATCATATCTTGAGAACTTCAAAGTTTCGTTATTCTTCGAAGTCATACTAGGCAAATGCAGAGAAACTCCTTACAAATCCTAAAATATTTAGGATGTCTGCCATGACATTTATAAGCTGCTGCTTCGAAGACTCAAGAAGCTGAAAGAATAAACGATTATTCTCTGATGATATCAGGACATTTGCTGAGCACACTTTTAGTTTTGCATTAATCCAAAACCAAAAGGAAAAACCCACAAATTTTTAAGTCAACGTTCCATTACCGCTCTACTTATTCAAGAAGGTGATCAAAGTCAAATTCAACATGAATGTGCTGTTTCACAACTCTGCTGAGCTTGTTCTTCTCAGTTGGTACTTGGGTTCAAGAGTGGAATTGGAATACAATCTCTTCTGAAGTTCCTGTCAACAGCATCAGATGGAAGTAAGGACAAAAATATGAAGAAATCATTGAATTGCGTTGAGTATTACTTGTGGATCATTTAGGCTGTAAAGAAATGCAAATGTTGCACAACCATTTTGGGGTGCAAAAGGATATTTGTTTTGTTTTTTATTTCAAACACAAGGCAGTGTAGCTTATGTTTCAGGGGGTTTCATCAAGGAATCAGTCAAAGGGTTCCATGGAATGTCTCGATTTTGAAGCTAAAAGCTTCTAAATCTAAGCTCTGAGCGATGTTGGACTCTGCTGGGATCAATAATCAGGAAACGGCTGGTTGATATCTAGGCAAAGGAAAATGCTGGTCCTTCTTGACTAGCTCCTCAAGCTGGAACTATTGATAAAACTCTATTGGTTCCCATCTGCTGCCACTGAAAAGTGCTCTAGAATCTGTAGGAAGTAGACCTCATTGCCAAAGGTAAGTTAGTGCGAGGTGGTTCAACATAAGAAAAGAATCCCTTGTTTTGTCTTTTATTGTTTGGTTGATTTGTAGTGAAAGAGAACCTTATCACCAGGGGCAGGCTGAAACAACTGAGAATGACAGATTATTGCCCATTGTAGATTTGGACACTGAATTAGGAGCCCACCTGATCCTGAATGGCAACTGTTTAAGCTGAAATTCTGTCCATGTTAGAAGTTTGTAGTTGCAGCTGCTTTTTTTGTGGCTCTTCATTTAATCTGATTGAGGATAACTGAATTAGATGCTGTTATTTATCATGTTTGGAAGGAATATAATCTGAGAATCGTTTAACACATTCAGCACCAGGCCCCAACTAGATTCTGTTTTTTCCAGTATCTAGTTTAGTGCTAACTATTCTGGTAATTTTAGCTTATAGGTTAGGGGATAGAGCATATTTGTGAAATTTAATCTTAGAATGAGAACTCAAACCTTTCCAATTGTCACGGGTGAGATCAACCCCAGATGTTTCCGTATTATGTAGATGGTGCAACCACGAGGCTCCATTCCACTCTCCTGCTCTGGACTCTTGAAACTGAAGGTGGGAAAGCCTATATTGTTCCTAGTTTCACCTAAGATGAAACTCCTTTCCGCTTGACTTAGTCACCGTTTTACAACCTTCACATGATCCCCTAGCTAATTCTTCTGTTTTCCATTTTTCTTGCACCCTAACATCATGTTAGAATCAAGACTTTTAGACCACTAGAAAAAGATTCCTTGTGTATCATCTGTAGCAAAACTATGAACGGAAGCCAGTAATCCGGACCTCGTCCCATATTAGAGAGGAAGAGTTCCGTTGTTTTCAGTCATCGTCTATTCAACTCAAAGATTCAAGTATAGGTACCATCAAAAGGTTGTAGGATATACACAATCAATTTGAGTTCATTCCACAATCAAAAGCCTAGAAGAAGTTTATGATGAGAGGTTTAGACCAATTATGTCTTTTATTTGCATTTTATGGAGACTACGGTGATGATGCAATTTTACTCTCCTTCAATTGCTTGTGCACAAGATAAAAGACAATGATGAACAAGAGGTCTCTTCCATCTGAAAGGAAAATGATACGATTAGACACTAGGTTTAAAGAAAGAACAGGCCTTAGGCTTCCAAACCAACAGAACTCCATAAGTTTGTCGAGAATGGCTTAAGAAACTAACATAAACATGTAATGACAATTAAGCCAAGTCGGTTGAGAAGTACTTTGTATTTCTTCCCGCATTGAATTTGATAGACAGCCAAAGTAAATTATTTTTCATAATGCATTTTCCATTTTGCACATAAGCCTGCAGCAGCAAGCTCATGAGAGTGAGTGCAGTACCTTTCGCCTTCTCAGCCAGTCATTTGTTTCCCTCAACTGTGACAAATCATGCTCAAGCTGTTTTGTGTAAGCCTAGGATCATCAGAACAAGCAAAAGTTTTAATCAGCTTTCCGATCGAACTAGGTCATCAGATAAATTAGAGTGATCAAACATGCATGAGTTTCAATGTGTTAATCAAATCATAGGGCAAAAAGCATCAGTATCAACCTGCTTCCTTGCCCTTGACCTTGCAGCAGATTCTCGATTCTTGATCATTCTTCTTTGCCTCCTTTCAATACTCTTTTCCATCATCTCATCAGCGTAAGGCCGCTTTCTTTCACCTCCCAAATGAGAATCTGAAGATGTTGCTTCCACTTTCTGTAATGGAATAGGTAATTCAAGCTGGTTATCCAAGTAGCCAACATCAAACATCTGACTATCATAACCAATATCTGAAACCTGAAAATGCGAATCAACTCCTTGAATCGGCATTGGCAAATTCCCTTGCTGTGGCTGTTGCTGATCAGGACAGTGCTCCATCTGAAACTGCAGCCAATCTGCCTGTTGCTTCACTAACATCAAGGGATCAATCACTGACAATGGCTGAGGGTTGATTACATTTTTTTGATTACCTAGATTAAGAATGCCTGCCCGTATTAAAAACTCTTCAAGCGTCGTCTCCCCAAGCATCAATTGTCTCTTAGACAAGGGACGATTAACAGCATTAGCACATTCCTGATCGACAATCTCACCCCAAACTTCATCAATGGTTTTCTTACTCAAAGTCTTATTCAAATTAAAATTTCCAAGAAATGTTGAGGCTGAAGACGATGTAGAAGATGCTGATGAAGAAGGGTTTTGCAGCAAACCATTTCCCTCTTCAGCAGAAATGACATTCTTGACTAACTCATCCAAATTCATGGCGCTCAACGGTTTTCCTACATTTCCCAGTTGGCTATTGATTTCATCAAAAGTAAGATTGTAAAGAGAACCATGTCTGATTAAAAATGGACATGAAGCCCCCTGATCAACTACTTTATCTGGTATCAACATGACTCTGTGATAACCAATTCAAGAAATCTTTATGTGCTATAAATTCAACCTGTTCTTCACAGTTTTGTCCGCAAAATTACAAGGAAAAAAAAAGGGTATTTCAGATGTAAAAATCTCAGAAAAAGAAATGTAAATCAGCTATAGTACATTGAAGAAATATATTCTGACGACAATAATTCAGAGATCAGCTAAGCTGAAGTGAATGGAATCTATGGGTGGAGTTTTACATATAAGTTGGATCCTTAATTAATTTGTGATTCTAAATCCCATAAATATAGCGTGGAAATCCGGTATGGCTGTTGAGATTTAAAGCGACCAAAATTTTGGCCCAAGCGACTCTTTATGCCCACTTCTTTTGCGGATTGCTGAATGCCTCCGCCAAGATTTTTTTTCCCTCTCTCATTCCTTTGAGGGCATTCTCCCCTTTGAGGGCATTCTCCCCGAACCCCCTCATCGCCCCCACTCCCCCCCCTCCACACCGATGTTTTTTTCTATTTTTGGTCTTATTTTCCTTTTAAAAAAAATTTAAGTATTATTCCTTCAGTCCCTTTTATCGATTCATTTTAATTAAGATTTTTATTTCAATTTATTTGTCCGATTAACAAATCACAATGATATTAGTTGTTATTTTTCATAAATATCCCTTTTTGATACAATGAGTATTGTGCAATTATAGTAGAAAATGAAAGTAAATTAAATATGCTTACATGGAATTTGATTACTCTTTAATAAAAATGAGATTCTTTGAGGGTAAAATAGGAACTGTTAATTAATTAATCAAAAATTTTTATTTTTCTTAAAACATGTGAATCGATTAAAATGGATAGAGAAAGTATCTTTTACTAGTAGATGTCAAACTCGCAATTTAATATTTGATTGATATTGTGTATCTTTACAGTAAATTTAGTGCTTAAAAGAAAAAGAAATTAATATTATTTCTAAGATAACTCATTTATTAAATCTCTTCTTGCCACATTATGGATGAACTTGGATTGCAATTGGGTCCCAAAAGATACTTCTTTTGCCTTGTTTTGACAAAAAATTGAATTTAATGTAAATAAATTTTATTTGTAAAATATTGATAATTTTATTATTTACTATAAATAGATAGTGATTTCTTAGTCCATTATTTTTTTTAATAAAATTTAAAATTATATTTACATTTTAAAAGGAAAAAAAATTGAATGTAATCCTAATCCTTTAAAAAAATGTATGTAATCCCAGTCCAAGTACACCCCAAGCATGCCAATCTCTTTTTCTCATAATGTAAATTAAAAAAAAAATGATTTACACAGCCTCGTCTGTTCTCCATTTCATATTTTAGATATGTCATTGTTTTACAATATAAATTGTTTATCAAGTCCCTATTAGTAGTTTCCTTCTTTTTATTTTTTTCATCTCTATTGGTAGTTTTTTTTAATATATGAAGGAGTGTTAGACATATAGACATGTGAGACATATGACATATTTATAAATAATTGTACATTTAATTGTAACTGCATTAGTGTAATAGAATTACTGTAATCAAGTTAGCATAAGTTTAGGATCACATGTTTGTAACTTTGTCTTGAATCATGCTTTGTACAGTATTTATAGAATATCAATCATTCCCTCAAGGAATAAGGGGGATTATACCATTTAACATGGTATTAGAGCTAGAAGTATACACTAAAAAAACGAGGAAAGATTACCAGGAGAAGTGGTCATGTGGGAGCTTGCGCCGGTGTCCATATACCAAGTGTCGTTGGAGGGAGTTTGTAGGGTCATTGTTTGAAAGAGAGTTGACAAATCAGTTGTGGGTTGGGAGGGCAGAGTTGCTTGAGTGGGAACATTGGGACTCGTGGCATGACCATAAAAAGAGGTGGGGTTGGGCTGGAATTGATGTTGAGGTGGTCTTGATATAATAGGGGTCAAGTGCTGCATATAGCCGGTAGGCGAAAAAGAGAGAGGTCAGCTGGATAGTTGAGTGTAATGGGCTTGAGGGTGTGGAGTAGAATTTCAGTTCGAGTGTGGTGGTAAAAAAGCTTGACTTGCTGAATTTTGACGTGCAAAATAAGAGTTAGAATGGACAGTAGAAGGTAAAAATTTCGGTGCAGAGAAATTATGAGAGACAGAGAGGGATGGGCGAGCTCCAAGAATATTATGAGAGACAGAGAGGGATGGGCGAGCTCCAAGAATCTTGCGGCCATAGGTGCCTCTGGGGCCACCATGTCCAGATCCATAACCATGATTGGAAAATCATCCACGTCTACCACGACTGGGTATCTCCACTAGAATGGTGAGGAAAACCAGGGGCGGTTGGAGTAAGGAGGACAGTAGAGTCCGTGGCTGGAGAGTGGCATTTAGTTTGGCGATTTTCTTCTGTAAGATGATTAGCAACAAGATGGCTTGATGCCAAAACTTTAAAGAGTTCAACCCATGTAGTGTATTTTCTGTCATTGAAGTCAAGCTTGATAGGAACAAAGTTGCAAACATTAGATATGGTGTAAGCGAGACGAAGAGAGGTGGAACTATTAGAAGAATTTGAGGTAGACATTTTAATAGATGTGTTGATGCATGGATCTTCAAACTAACAAAGTCATCATTTTTCGACATGTCATATTTGACGAAAAAACCTTTCTACTAGCTTTTGCCTCTCAAGCATCCCACTGATGAACTTCCTTCTATAGTTATGTTATGTATTAATTAAAGACAAATCTCATTATTGAAGGTGGAGTGGTTGAAGTAAGTAAACTATTCTATCAGACAATGAAAGATATTTTTATGTGCTCACAAAGATACCTATGGTGTCTATAAATAGGCATAGTTTGAGTATCAATTAACCAATGAAAAAACAATAATCTCGTCACGTTGTTTTGAGTGTAAAACTCAAAGAAAATTTGTGGAAGTTTGAAGGTTTGAAAAAAAATTTTAGGTACTCTCTAAGTATTTTTCTTAGATTTGGAGTATGAGAAAAATATTATATTTAATATTGTGTGATTGTAATAATTTTTCACGTGAATATTTTTCTCTATTGTCTTTTGACAACTGCCGTAATTTTTCTCAATTTTTTGAGTTTTTCACGTAAATCCTTATCTTATTATTTTTCTCTATAGTTACTTGATTATTCTTATTAAAGGTAGTTTGTAGAGTAACACTGGTATGAGAGCCTTACTGGAGTATTAATATCTATTTATCGTATACTCTGTGGTTGCCATTAAATTGGACCCTCCACATCAGAAAATAAGTTAGATTATTATTTATTATGTATTTAAGTCTACAAGTACCTTTGGTGTGGTAAAGTTTTAATATGTATTTTACACTAAAATAAAAGTATACGAAAAATGTTAGCAACTAAATTTGATGGCAAAATTAATTTTACCTTATGGCAAGTGTAAGTTAAGGATTTGTTAATCTAGTTTGGATTGTACAAAGTCTTGAAGGGGGGCCAATCCCTTTGACCAGTAGAAAAAATTCAGAAGTGTCCGGTGATAGCAGTGAAGATTCAAGAAAGTCCACAATGAGCGATGAGGATTTGAAGGAGTTAGATATGCGAGCTGCCAGTCTAATACGACTCAATTTAGCAAAGAATGTTTTTACTAATGTGGTTGGATTGTTTACAACAAAGGAGATTTGGGATAAGTTTGAAGAATTGTACCGGACCAAAAGTGTTTCAAATAAGCTCTATTTGAAGGAACAATTTTATACATTGCAAATAGAGAAAAGTACAAAAATTTCAGATCATCTGAATGTCCTAAATGGGTTTATTTCTGAATTGGAGACTCTTGGAGTTAAAATAGATTATGAGAATAGAGTTTTGCGACTCATCTTGTCTCTTCTATCTATTTACAAACACATACAACCCATTTTAATGTATGGGAATGAAACTATAATTTACTTAGAGGTGGTGAGTAAATTAATTTTTGAAAAAAGAAAATTAAAAGGAAAAAGCAGACCTTCAGAAAATTCAGTGTTTATTATTTGTGAGTATGGAAAGAAAAAGAACTCTGTGAAGAAAATTATGTGTTGGGGATGTGGACAAACGGGACACATCAAGAAAAACTATAAGAAGGGTAGAGTAGGTTTGGCCAATAGCTTCAAAGAAAAAGATAATGTTACTAATGTCGTTTCCCTAGTAGAGGGAGATGATGAATTGTTTTAAAGGAGGAAAATATATGTCCTTATGGCATGATTCCTACCACGGAGGTGCCATGAAAAAGGACGTATGATTGGTAGTATGTTCATGAATTTGTACATGGGTATTGGTTGATGATTATGTAAGGTGTGTGGTGGAATAAAGGAATGTCGATTGCTAATGAACTTCTAAAAAATTAGCATGGAAGTTGTACCATAATTATCGACATGGGCCGAAATGAAATTCTTGAAGTTGATGTTAATTTTAAGTGGATATACTCTTTATGGTGGAATATGATAATGCTTATAATTGTCGATATTAGACAATGTTTTGATAGCAGTTTTTTTTTTATTTAATTAAGGTGGAGATTGTTATGTATTAATTAAAAACAAACCTCATCATTGAAGGTGAAATGGTTGGAGTCAGTGAACCACTCCACCAGGCAATGGAGGGTGTTTTTATGTGCTCACAAAGATACCTATGGTGCCTATAAATAGGTATAGTTTGAGTATCAATTAATCAACGAACAAACAACAATCTCACCAAATTGTTTTGAGTGTAAAACTCAAAGAAAAATTGTGAGGGTTTGAGAGTTTGGGAAAATTCTCTGAGTACTCTCTAGATATTTTTTTTTGGATTTGGGGTGTGAGAATAATGAATATTTTTCTCTGTTGTCTTTTGACAAGTTTTTTTCGTTTTTGAAGTTTTTCACGTAAATTTTTATCTTATTATTTTTCTCTGTGATTGGTTGATTATTCTTATTAAAGATAGTTTGGGGGATAATAGGGGATATTTTTCCCCAACAAGTTAAACATGAGATCCTTCACCCTCCTCCTCCGCATACCCAGCCACCTTCCCAATCTTCTCATTCCATGACTACTTGCTCTAGATCAAGGGTTTTCAAACCCTGCCACTGTCTCAATCTTCATGCCTCGACTCATCTCTCTCTCCCTCTTCCTACTACTCCCACCAAAGCTCTCCAAGATCTGAATTGGCATGATGCTATGATGCACAAACTTTCTACTCTTCAGAAAAATGAAACCGGGGATCTTGTTTGGAGTCCTCCAAACATTAATGTCATGGGCTCCAAATGGAATTTTCGCCACAAATTCACATCTGATGGCACTCTTGAGTGCTATAAAGCATGTCTAGTTGCTCAAGGGTTTACGCAACTGCCTGGTCTCAATTATGATGATACATTTAGCCTAATTGTTAAACCTACCATTATTCATGCTGTACATTTAGCCTAATTGGCTCTATCCCTTTCTTGGCCTATTCATCAATTAGATGTTAAAAATGCATCCCTTCATGATAGTCTTAGTGAAATTGTGTATATGAAGCAACCACAAAGCTTGTTGATCCTCTCCATCCCCAACATGTTTGTCATCTTAAGAAAGCTCTCTATGGCCTTAAATTGGCTCCTCGAGCATAGTACCAAAGATTTGCCACCTATATTTATTTTGTTGGGTTTTTTGCTAGTCATGTGAATACCTCTCTTTTCATCTATTAGCGGGCTTAGATGTAATTATTCTTTTTCTTTATGTTGATAACATTCTTATCACTACCTCATCTTCTACTCTTCTTAATTACCTCATCTCTTCTCTTAGTTCAGAATTTGCAATGACTGACCTCGGGCCTCTTCATTACTTTCTTGATAATTCTGTTCAATGTAATTCTGCTAATTTATTCCTATCTCAACATAAATTTGTTAGTGAAATTCTCCATTGTGCTCACACGACCTCCTGTAGCCCATCTGCCACTCTTGTTGACTACAAGGCAAAATTATTTGCTTTACAGGAAATCCTGTCCGTGATCCCTCTCTTTACTGTAGTCTTGTTGGTGCTTTTCAATATCTCACCTCACTTGTCTTGACATTAGTTATGTTGTTCAACAAATTTGTCTCTTCATGCATGATCCTCAAGAACCCCATTTTCGTGCCCTAAAACACATCCTTCGTTACCTCAAGAGAACTCTATCTTTTGGTCTTCAACTTCGCCCATCTTCCATAACTAGTCTTATTACCTATTCTGATGCAAATTGGGCAGGTTGTCCTGACTCTAGGCGCGCTTCCTCTGGCTATTGTGTCTTTCTTGGCAACAATCTAATTTCTTGGTCTACCAAATGGCAACCTGTCATTTCTCGCTCTAGTGCTAAGGCCGAGTACCGTGTTGTTGCCAATGCTACTGCTGAAACATGTTGGCTCCGTAATCTTTTTCTTGAACTACACTATCCTTTATCAACAGCCACCCTTGTTTCCTGTGATAATATCAGTGCTGTCTATCTTTCCTTTAATCCTATTCAGCACCAATGCACCAAACATGTCGAGCTAGATCTTCATTTTGTACGGGAAAAGGTTAGGCGTTGTTCGTGTTTTACATGTTCCATCCGGTCATCAGTTTGTAGACATTTTCACGAAAAAGGCTTCCATCGCCTTTATTTCTTCGAGAATCTCTTGCTCCGACTGACGTGTTAGGCATATAGACATGTGAGACATATGACACATTTGTAAATAATTATTCATTTAGTTGTAGCTGTGATAGAATTACTCTACTCAAGCTAGCATAAGTATAGGATCACATTTTTGTAATCTTTCCTTGAATCATGCCTTGTACAATATTTATAGAGTATCAATCATTCGCTCAAGGAATAAGGGGAATTATACCATTTAATAAGGAAATAAGGAGAATAAATCGAATTTAAAATTTATATTCTAAGAGATATTTGTAATTGTTAAACTATTACTTTCATATATTAAATAAAGATGAGAAATGTAATTTGAACTTACAAACAGATTTTTAATAAAATGAAATTTTCATTTTACTGTCATTGAACTACTACCTTGTAGTGAATGATATAATTACTTTCAACTATAATATACGCAATATTTTGTATTATGAATATTATTTGTGTGCTGGCATTTGTTTTTATCTAGGAAATAGGGGGAGGAGGGGGCGGGGGGGGTTTGAATTTCGAGCTCGACTCATACTTTTCTCTTTGAGAAAGTAATTTTTTGAGTCAATTTATTTATAGTAAAATACTTTTTTAATATTTTATATTAAATTAAAATATAATATTCTTTCTATTCGATACCGATAGACAAACTTTTCTTTTTCAATTGTTCTAAATTATAAGCATGTTTTTAAATAATATTTAATTTATTAAATTTCTAATTTGCTCTAAGATAATGTATATAGGGAAACAATTTACATGTTTAGGTGGAATTCCCAAACTTATGTAGGGACAGAGATATATTAGACACTATTTGTTGCCAGGCTGCCCTGTGGGGTTTTTTTTTTTTTTAATATCTAGAGTTATTTTGTATTATGCTAGTGTGTGTATGTATATATATATTATATATATATATATTAATATAAAATAAATGATGAAATTTAATTTGAGAGAGATAATATTTTTCAAAGATTAATTTGAATTGTTATAAAAGGTTTTTATTTTTATTTTAAAAATAAAATATAAGAAAATATCTGATTGTATAAAACCAAATAGTATTCATGTTTGACTTTTTTTAAAACAAAATTTTTGTAAGTCTTTCTAAATCTTAGTCAAATTGTAATTTTGTTAAAATTTTCTCCATAATATTTTTCCTTATTTAATTTTGCTAAAATTTTCTCCATAATTTTTTTTCTTATTTAAGTTTTTAAGTTCTGTTAGAGATTTTTTTTGGTTTTTTTTTTCACCTTTTCCAACTTGGCCTGCTGAATCCCCACCCTCCATTCTTGGAGATGGGCGGGCTGGGCTGAGGGATGCTTGCCTCTCCCGATTACTGGGGTTGGAAAGAGAAGAAAAGGATATGGGGAGAAGACTTAGGGATGGCAGTTTTCCTGCTTAAATCAGGGACTCGGTTCGGCCTGGCCCGATTGGGTCGGGGATTTTTCGATTTAAGTAGGGACGGACTTCATTCTTCGGCCTGCTAACAGGGGTCGAATCGGGGATAGGGATTGCCTGATCTCCGCCCCCAGCCCGGCCCTCTAGGTCCGCTTTACATATTATATATATATATATATATATATATATATATATATTATGTATATATAAATAGATTATATAAATATATATACACACACTATATAAATTATAGGTAGATTATATATGATTATATATGCATGTAAAGGTAAATTATATATGTATATAAAATAAAATAAAATAGAAAAGAAGAGAAAAAATAAAAAAATTATAAATTATAAATTATTAATTTTACTCTTACTAATCTAGTGATATGATAAATACGTGAATTATTGGAAACCACAACAAAAGTTTTCTATATGATTAAAAAAATTTGAATAAAAATATATTGGAGGCAATTTTTTTTAAAATCTTTATAATTATTTTCGGGCCCAAATGGACCCCCGCTTCCCTATTAGGTCAGTACCGAGGATTGTTTTGTCCCCGATGGGCCAGGGACGGGAATCCCCGCCTTTTCCCGTAGCGGGGACGAGATGAGGATGGGGATACGGGGACATATACGGGAGCGGGACCGAGATTTTCAATCCCCGGCCTTATTGCCATCCCTAGGAGGAGTCCCGCCCTGCATCAACCCAATTTCCATCCTATATCTTTTCAACAAAGATTTTTTGAGTCATTAATAAAAATATTAATTGCTCTAATTGGTAAATGAAAATTGTAGGTAAAAAAAAAAAAAAAAAGAACTGCATAATTTCAAAAATAATTTAATAGCCAGAGAGGAGTATATGAGGAAAATATTAAAAAAAAATGATTACATTAATGATGTTTATTAATTTATGTAAAAATAAAACAAAGGAGACATAATCAAATCTAGAAAAATTAGCCTATTTCATCTCTAAAGTTTGGTATTTATAATATTTTCGTTTTTAATATTTTTTTTCTATCGTTATAGTTCATAATAATTTTTTTTCTGCCATTATGGTTCTTAATTGATTTTTTTAGGTAGAAAAAAATAAAATATTTGGGACCATAATAGTAAAAAATAATTAAGAACTATAATAATAAGAAAAAAAATATTAAGAATAAAAATGTTACAAACTTTAAACGTCAAGGACAAGATACAATTCATTATTATACACAATTTGCAAATTTATTTCTTATTGAATGAAAGATTAAGGCTGTATTTGGGAAGAAATTTTTTTCAATCCAAATCAAAATTTTCAATTTAAAATGATATTATTTTAAATAATTTTTATTTTTCGAGATTTCTTATAGACTCACAATATTTTATATTTTTTCTCTCTCTTTAGTGATTGAATCTTATATTTACTCAATATTTAATAATATTTTATTAAATTTTAATAAATTTATTTAAATATAATATTTATCTAAGTACAACCTAACTCGGTCTAGGTAAAATTGGACCTGTCTGAGGTTTAACTGGATCAGATATCAGTCCCGTTCGGTGTGGACTGAGGACTTTGAAAGATCAACTCCTCTTCTTTAACATGGGCTTCTGCAAATTACAAATCCAGCCCATCGCATTTTCAACTACCAAGAATCAGTTTAGTCTCATCAATAATAGCTTTCTCTTTCCATTCCTCTGCCTCTGAATGGCTGCTTTGGGCATGAATTACATTTGAGGCATGCCCTTAATAATCAACCCTGGAAGATGCTTTCCCTATGCTGTTTTTTGGAAAATTGACCAGTCCAAGCAAACAGAATATTGCCTCCATGGTTTCTGATTATAGAAGCACACGGAGACGGATAGTGGGTGGAGGGTGGCCCCACACTCTTTAAATTTTTTAAAAATTATAATATTATCTTCTTATATATTATTTTTATATAATTTATCCTCTCAACTTTAAATTTTTAATATACATTTCAACTCGAATATAAATTTTTTTTCACGTCATGACAAAAAAAATAAGGGCTTATATTATGAAGTCCGTTACCACATGAATGGTGTCCCTGCAGAATCTAAAGGGCTACTCTTTACAATTTAAAAGTGACACTTCTTGATTAATTAAATGGGTTTTGCTCACAAACTTTTTGAAGGCACTTTGTTTATCTGTCCCCATGTTGGCTGCCGCTAAATCCACCCTAATCTTTGAGGGTTGGATGCTGACAAAGCAAAGCTACCAAATTTAAAGTTTGCAAATGATATGTTTTTTTAACTTTTCTGTTTTTGAGGTATTTGCTTTTATTTTTGCATTTCTAATTTTTACTATTTCTTTTGAAGCTTTTATATATTGTTTAGCTTAGCAATATGGCTAAATAATAACTATTATGTTAAACTTTTAAACCGAGTTTGAAATTATAAATTAAAGGCCAAAAACAACATATGAACAAAGGAGAACCATCCAAAGTATGTGTGTGGAGAAGGTGAGGAAAAAGCTGAGAATCTATTCATCTGGAGGGACACCTCAATCATGTTCACAAATATGAGAATTTGGTGACCCTTTAAGTGGCTTTGCCACTTTTTTGGGATGCACTTTAGAATCGACCAAAACCTTATGAATGACCAAAGCAAATTGAGTGGCTGAGGATGTATTGTTCTCTGCAACCGCCAAAATCAGGAAAGAGGAGCTTAGGATTGCTGGTAAAATCAAGGACAAGTGTCAAGAATAATGGAACCAAGCAGAATTGACCAATTTTGTCCATTGCCAATGGAAAATTCCAATGCTTATGCATTATCTTTTTCAAGTAAATCTGTGAAAGTTATTGATAGTACATCTTCCAATTTGAAACATCCTTTAATTCTAGCCCCTAACCTTCATGATCTAATACCAACCTAAGTAGCTTTTTTTTTTTTTGAAAAATCTAAGGATCTAAAAAAATATATTAATCATGCAGGATTAATAAGTGAGAATATAATAATTTATAAATAAATGACAATTTTAATAAATTAAAACAGTTCTCGAAAATTAAAAATTACTTAAATTAAAATTCTTTTCAAATGAATTATGAAAAAATTTCCACTTCACTTACTGTCTAAGTACAGTTTAATTTTCTGATAGACACGCAGTTTTCATAAATTCATGGGGGAAGAAGGCACCATCTTCCAGCCCTTCAAAACCAAATGGATCGAGAGAATAACCTAGGCATGTCGATGGAATAAGCTGACGAACTCTCTCTACGGCTCCTAGCCAAGACTAATGCTTGTTTTGGTTCACAAAAGGGAAGGAGAAATGAAAGGAAAAAATGGGTGACATATTTTATTTTTTATTAAGAGAAATAAATATATTTACTTCTATCCTATTTGGTTAGAGTGAAAAATAGGAAGTAATTGTAGTTTCTATTCAAATAGCAAAGAAGAGATTTGCTGATGTGGAGAGAAACCACTTCCCTTCTACATTTACTTCCTACTCTCTTTACGTTTCAACTAAATAATGTAAATCTTCTTCTCTCATTTTTTTTAAAATTTTCATTGCAACTAAACCAAGCCTAAGTTCGACCTTACTAGCCCTAGCCTTGGCTAGGAAGAATAGTTCATAAAGATATAGACTCTTTCATTTCATTTGGAATCAATCACGAATTTTTTATTTTATAAATAAATATATATATTTTTAATCACACCGACTATCATGTTGAGCTCCGTTTCTAATAAGAAGGTTTGAACAATGTGAAATATTTGGTATCTTATCCATAAGAAATACATGATTGTTTGAGCTAACTATTAGTCTAATGACACATATTAGAAACTTATTTAAAAATAAATTCCCTTCCAACCTTTTTTTCCCTAGTACTATAATATGATGTCCAAGCACTTTTACATCTTGATTTCATGTAGATTTTGCTTATGCTGCCTTCCCACCAATCACTATCATTTCTGAAATGACCCAAAAGAAAGGAATTGACCTACGAGTCTATCTTAATCTTTAGTTCTCTATTGAACACTTCGACAACTATACTAGGATTTCCACCGAAAGGAAGCCTTTCTTCAATCCAGAAACTTCAATGCATTCATGTCACTAATTGCAACACGTATATTAAAAGTGTAAATAGATAAAGGTGTATTTAAAATGAATTTTATAAAAATTTATTAATTATATGAGATTAGGTAAGAATAAAAGACAGAAAATAGTATATTATAAATAGATAATAATACATAAAATAATAATATATTTAAATTAAAATAAATTTTAATTTAAAATAAAATTAAATATTTTCAATTTACTTAGAACCTAAATTTTTACAATTACATCTTCACATATTTACTCTGCATAGATCGTCTATTGTATTACTAATATTATTTCGTATGGTATGAATTAATAGTGTTATTATATATATAATAATTTTATTATTAAATAATATAGTAAAAATTTTGACCATGTTCTTGTAATTATTTTAGTTAAGATGCCTTAATAGTATCTTCCATATGTATATCTATAGATATTTGAGTTGTGAAATTGGTGGGCCTTTGCAAAGGTGGAAGAAATTATAGTAGAACAATTATTTGGTACACTCAACGTGTACTTTGGAGGATGAAACACATACCTAACGGCTCATACAAAATGGAAAAAGTAACAGTGTTTGCTGTATTAAACAGCCTTTCTTTCATTTTCTCCCGAAAAGACTCGTGCCTTTCCCATTTGTTCTAAAAGGAACTCCTATTAGACCCGTCTTTTTTTTTTACACTTCTTCTTAATAGATTAGGAAGAAATTTACGGTCGTTATCTTTTTGAGTACGTACTTGGTAAAACATTTCTTGTAATCCTAATCAATAAAAAATCACGAAGATATAAATCAGAAAAAGACTTGTCCCTTTCCCATTTGTTCTAAAAGGAGCTCGTATTGAACCGGTCTTTTTTTTTTTTTTGTGCACTTCTTCTGTGGGCGGTAAAGAACTACAAATGTGTAAACCAGAAAAAGACTTGTCCCTTTTCCATTTGTTCTAAAAGAAGCTCCTATTAAACCTATCTTTTTTTTTTTTTTTTGTGCACTTCTTCTGTAGGTTAAGAAAAAGTTCGTAGTCACTACTCTTTTAGATGCGCACCAAAGATGTAATCCAGCCTAGGCAAACTCTGACTTTCTACCCTTTTAGGTGCGCACTTCAAAAATATAAATCAGTCTAAGTAAATCCTAACTCGCTAGGTGCGCACTGAAGATGTAAATTAGTCTAGGCAAGCCCTAACTGATCGGTTCAACCGAGGTAATCCTATTCGGCAAAGAACCACGCTGATATAAATCAGTCTAAGCAAGTCTTCACTGACCGACCTAACTAAGGAGACCAATAGACATCTCATGAGATTCGAATTCTTGACTTCCTAATCGCCACACTCTTTACCCGATTAACTCAAATATCCTTTTTGGGTTTGCACTTCTTTAATCTTACAATTGATAGCTGCTTGAATTACACCACCAATATACTTGGCCTAGTTATATGAAGTTCTTAATGCATGTCACTGAGTTTAAATCTCCAACTTCATGAAATTTTGCTTTTTTTTAATTACAATATGACTCGTTTTATATTAAAAAACTTCTATAATTAAAATTAAAAAAGATAATTCTGTTGGTTCGTAGTCAGAGCTATGAGACTATCACAATTTCCTTTTTTTTAAAAATTAAAAAATATGTGTAAATTCTATTTTTAATTCCTTTAAAAGTTTTGTAAATTTATATGTTTATCATATTCTTGCTAATGATTTGTCTCAAAATATTAAATTTATAATTCTATGGCATTTGTGGCTTAAAAATAAAATAAAATAAAAAAGGTTTTTGAATTCCGTGAATGATGGGAGTTTTGGGAAGAGGTACAAAGAAGAAAATAAATTAAAAGAAGATGCGTTATCCAAATGTCCCCCCACCTCCATTAAAGGTGTTAAAAGCAGCCAATAAAGTAAGCATTCATGACTCTATTAGAGTTTCCTTCGTGCTTTGGATATCTTTAAATCAAGATTTCGACGCAAGCAAAGGGCATGCAAAGACAATCAAGATTGAATCTTTTAATCTTCTGGGATGAACAACTTGGTCTAATGCGATTGCAACTCATGTATTTTTAATTAATGTTACTTTTCCATTATATAACCCTCTTTTAAGCACCCCACAATCTGTATCTTATTCTTTATGAATTTTCAGTTATCAGTCTTTTTCTTTTCTTTTTTTTTTGGGTTTAACTTTTTGCATTTATCTCCCTTTAGTATCATTAATGCCAACATTTTCAGTGGAGATCATGTTACAAAAGCCATGGTTTTTATCACTGATAACTGAAGCTCCATATTTCAATATGACAACTTGACAAAATTTTCTTCCCTATCTTTGTTTTCTTCCACTTTTCTTTTGATTTTTTTCGTGCTAATCTGATTCAAACCTTTTCCTTTCCTTCTTTAAGAAAGCAGCTGCATAAAGGCAGTAACTGGGGTAGTTTTTTTTTTTTTTAACTCATCTTTTAGCCCATATCAGCTGCTACCGTATGCAGCCATCTGTCCCAGGTGGGTTTTCATGTTAAGGATTAAAAAGACGCATTTGGAAAGCAATGAATTCAAAGAAATAGTGCATCTTTTCTTCAAGATTCAACTGAAGCATAGAGATACTAAATTCCTCAATAATTTGATGCATACATAAAAAGGGTGCCTTTCCTTTTTCTTCTTTTGTTCATTCTTTCTTGTGGTGTAGCTTCTTAAGTTAAATTTGCTACTATCACTTCTTTTTGGTATGTGGCTTTTGGGGTATAAGATGTTTGCTTTCTTCACTTGTTTTCCTGTAAGCACAGATAATTGCACAGAGGGCCCTATTTCCTTTGTCCATCTGGTGCAGGAAGGGCCATAACAGCATAAAAGTGTCGAAAGATTTTATCATTTCAATCATTCATGCCGTCTTTCTAACTCTTCTCTGCTGCAAAGTATTCCACAATGGATTGGATTGCGTTTTGAATGTTTCTGCTGAGATTTGATGTTCATTGTTCCTCACAGAGATATTTGTAATCTCTGTACACACTTTCTACAGCAGTACATAGAGATGTACTTGAGTTTGTTTTTGGAATAGTGAATACTTTTCGACCATTTCTATGAGATCTTCTGAGGACAAAAACTATTGTCTTTGCATCTTGTTGCCTTACTAGATATAGTTTATTGCCTTACTAGATATAGTTTAGTATCATCATAATTTTTGCCTGTAAGCTAAAATAAGGGAGAGGTAGGGGAAGGAAAAAACAACCCTTCAAATGCAGGAAAATTAAAATTAAAAAATTTAAATATAACTATTGTTAATTCCATGTATTGGATTCTTATTCTTTTTATACTTTTCTATTTATTTTTTAATAACTCTTTAGAAAAAAGAACCTATTCTTTCTAGAAAATCTCTCTCCTTTTAGACCTACGAAGGGTTTTGTCTTGATCAGGATGCCCAGAGTTGGATTCCTGAATTCCCCACTTCCCCAAGAAGTTTTGAAGAGAGAAAACCCAGAAAAAATATCTGAAACATGACAAGGACTAGGGTGGATTGAGTCATCTGTGTCTTTGCATGCACCATTTTCTTTGATATTTCACAGTTGCTTTGCTTTCTAAACTTCAAACGTCACCAAATGTTTTAATATGGTAGTGGAATTCTGGTATTACTTTGCAGATGTAAATAATTAATCAAGAACTGGGTTCTTCATCAGCAATGTGGGAAAACCTCAACTAAAATTTTTCCCTCTCTTATTATTATTATTATTATTATTTTAATTTGCGGCTGCGGTACTGGGATTATTGTGTTTTTGGT
The DNA here is from genome assembly GCA_026120185.1 of Voacanga thouarsii. Lineage (NCBI taxonomy): Eukaryota > Viridiplantae > Streptophyta > Magnoliopsida > Gentianales > Apocynaceae > Voacanga > Voacanga thouarsii. Next base: position 2,251,446 of record JANUWF010001102.1, on the reverse strand, counting down.
CTGTGGTGCGGGGGGGGGGTTCGGGGGTCGTCGGGGTGGGGGGTGGGCGTGGGGTTGGGGGAGGGGAGATGCTCTGCGGATGCAATGAATTAAGCCCGGCAGGAAAAGATTTATGATTTCTTTCTACAAGTTATTTCTAAGGAAGACTTTTAGTTACACAAATATTCTGATTATCATGACGCAAGAAATTTTGTACTTTCCTTTGCCACACAAAATAACATGGTGTGGGCCACCAATTGTAAGTGAATAACTCCTATTCATAATAATAAGGTAATAACACAGCCCCTCTCAATTTTCAACATTATTGATTATTCTATCTTTCTATTAGAATTGAGGTTCTTATTATTTTAAAAATATCTCAAAATAATTAGTACTACTTATTTAAAATTTTTATATATTATATATTATATTTAAATTTGATATAAAATATTAAAAAATATATAAAATATTATTAATTTTAATCCGATAAAAAAATATACTATTTTAATGCATCATTTTTGGCTAAAATATAGTAATATACTTTTACTAAAATGTACAAAAATGATGATCTCAAAAGGGAGAGGGGAAAACCAAACAGAAAAGAAAAAACTACACAAGTGTAACTATTGCAACAGAATGGAGAGGCAGCAGGGGGAATCTATAAAACAATGACACTCCAACTGCTTGTGAAAATGCTTAACACAGTTCCCATTTCAGAGCAATAATGAGCCGAGGGAAAATTCAATCTGCACAGCTTAGTCAAATATGTCAGGGCCCAGTGTGATAGGTTTTGTTGCCTAATGCCCTTGGTTGGTTAAGGTGGACACTGGACAAGGAAGAGTTGTTGCGCATTTTCTGTTCTTCTGTATAGTGCAGCATACAACATACTCCTTGCAAGTGGTTGACTGTAGCATGCCAAAAGCAGTCTATTTCTATTTTTATAATCTTTAGTCAGTTGTCAGTTCTAGTCTTTTAGACGGCTCTTATTTTAGTCAGTTTGGGATGTAGTTTGCCTTTAATGCAATTCATGATTTCCATATAGCCATAAGTGTTCTTGCATCTTCTGAGCCCGCTATCAATATCCATTTTTAAGATTCTTACGGGTTCGTTTCCGAGCTTCATCAGAACCCAACAGCTGTAGCTGCTCTGTTCTGCAACTGACACCACTTATTGAAACAAACTTCAATTCAATCCCATGTACAGGTTGGTTTCTTTAGTAATACTCAGTAGCCTTTTGCTTCTACATCCTTGTTTTCCTACTGGATTCATTTGCTCACCTTTCCACTCTTTCTGGGCTTGTTTAGTTGCAATTACTGCATGTGCTTATTTGCGGGTTGTGCATGTTTCGTGTGTGGGTTTGCTTCTTCATGTGAACAGAGAGATGTATCACAAAAACCTTCTGTGCCAAGTTCTCAAAGCTAGATGATCGGAATTCAGGCGTATCCTAGGTTATATGCGTGTGTCCGTGTTGATTTTTGGTTTAAATTTGTGTTTTGGAAATGTATCTGCCTCATTTCTTGAACTTCATTTGATGGCATGCGGGGATAACATACTACCATTAGCATAGGATGTTCGTGATAGACTCGTGGTGGGATCAACTCAGCTGTGTCTTTTGCTTCTGTGAAATGATAACCTCAGCGTCAATTGATAAACGAGATTTTTTTACTTAATTGACCATTAAGTCTTCGCCTTTAGAATGATACTTTCAAGAACTTGTAATTTTAAGTACCTCTAGAATTGGGAGATGCCCTGATCAAACAGTCTATTCGGTAAGCGAAGATACTTCATTGGTACTGCAGAGTTCGATATTTCATTATGCCATATATATGTATCATGCTTCATTAGCCTATCTTTTACCTTATTTTAACTTCCTCAGAAACTTTTTGCTTGTATTTTTCAGATTTTTCTTTTGGTATGTCTCTGATGAGATGCATTTAGTTACATGCTAATTGAGCCATCATTTTAGGATGAACTTGCTGACTCTATCAATTAATTTCTGGTCTGTGTTTCACCAAACTAAAGATTAAAAGCAGTGGCCTGAGACTCAATTGCTTTCTTATTTGATTGCCTTGCTAAGAAACTGAGAATGATATATTCATCTAATAGACATGTTTCTTTTCTGCTCTTTATCCTGTTGTTTCTAGGAAAGACCTTAGTGCAGTATTTTATTTATACTTCATTCAGTCAGTATCTGAAATCTATGAGATGCAGATATCTTATGTACTTGCAGACTTGGCCAGCAGCCAGAACCAATGCTTATGGAATGTAACACTTGACTAACTGATTTAACTTTTCAGGTTGTGAAATGACTTCTTCAACCCAATTTGCCCCATCAAGAAGGATGGGTTTGTATGATTCAGTCCACCAAATTAGCATGTGGGAAGACACGTTGAGGAGTCATATCAGCTCAAATGGAGGTGTATGCATAATTCCTAAAGCAGATGCAAGGCTAGATAACAAGGTGAGGCATTTGTTACTTCTTGCTTTAACTGTGAAATTTGGAGTTAGTATTTCACTGTGTGACTTACTTGTTTACTGGAATTCTGCAGTCTGATTATCCACCTCAAGAATCTATAATGCCTCAAGTAGATACTCAAGCTGCTAGAACTTTTCCTGATAAGGTGATATTATTGTTACACAGTTCCTCACCGCATGTGGGTATTTGTGTCAGTTGTACATATTAGGAATTGGTTCTTCCAACTCCCTAAGGAATCAGTTAGAATCACCTTAGATGTAAAGGTAAATCTGACACCAACATGCTTCTCTGACACCAACATGCTTAACAAGTGTGGATAGCTGTTTACAGGTTCAAAGACGTCTAGCTCAAAATCGTGAAGCTGCACGGAAAAGCCGTTTACGAAAAAAGGTATTAGAAATACATGCCTAGAAAATTTTACTGATATGAATACACTTTCAGCATATCATTTGGGATCCTTATTGAACTCTTCAAAATTTTAACAGGCTTATGTTCAGCAACTAGAAGCCAGCCGTTTGAAGCTGGCCCAATTGGAGCTAGAAATTGAGAAAGCTAGACATCAGGTCAGAATTTTTTCATCTTTCCGCTCTTTGTTTTGCTTGATATTTTTTCAGATGGAGCAGGGTAATATCATTATTGGCAAACATGCAATTGACAACAAATTATTTCAGGGCGGGTGCGTTGGAAGCACAGCTGGTACATTTGGATTAAGTGGAAGCACAGCTGGTACCTTTGGATTAAGTGGACCTACAGATCCTGGTATTTGACTAACTTTTTTCTTTTTTTCTGATCTATGGATTGTTTGATTTTGTAATTGTTTTTCTCCATTAGAAACAAATAACTCTGAATATTTTATCTTTCCTTAATTGAAAGGAAAACCATGACGGATAAATGCATTATAGTTAAAGATTTTTTCTTTTTTTTTTTGCGGGTTCATTTATTAGTGTCAGATTATTAATTGCCATTTGTTTGTGGTCAGTTCTTTATATACCCCCAACTCAACAAAAGAAATAACAATAAATTCCAATAGTGGTTGGAGAAAATTTGAGCCTTCCAGGGAAGTTTTATAAAGTTTGACCTCATTCAAGGCCCCAATTGAACTTTCTTCTCATTAAGTTTTCATTCCATGTGCATATCATTGTAAAATTGGATTCCTTGACTTATGTTCCAATGGCCCAATCATCCTCAAAGAATTTTGATATGCATGTAGGGTAAAGGAGAGTGTACATCTGGCTATCCTGTGGTATCTGTGTACCATTTAATTTCTGAAAAATAACATTTTTAGTTATATTTCTGCAGGAATTGCTGCATTTGAGATGGAATATGGTCATTGGGTGGAAGAGCAACAACGAAAAACCTCGGAACTAAGGAATGTTTTGCAGTCATCAATAAGTGATGTAGAGCTACATATAGTTGTAGAAAATGTGTTAAAGCACTATCATGATCTCTTCCGCATGAAAGCTGATGCAGCCAAAGCTGATGTCTTCTACTTAGTGTCAGGCGTATGGCGAACTTCAGTTGAACGCTTTTTCCTTTGGATAGGAGGGTTCAGACCATCAGAGCTTGTAAATGTAAGCCCTGGTGTGCTTTAACAACAGTTTTGCACCTAGTTAATAACTGATTAGCTTCAGTGGCTTTTATACTGTTTTAGATGCTCATGTAATTTTCTGAATCCTTTGATACCAAATAAAAAATACACCAGCACCAATCTCGAGAATAAGCAAAGTGGCAATCATCCACATGCTGGAATTATACGCTTACCACTCAAATGTTCTGCACTAGTCATCTCTGGTTGTAGCCGTTACAGATACTTTAATCTATGCATTTGCTTGATATGAAGTCTACCTTTGTGATTTCGGCTGTATGTATTTTCTTTCTCCCTTTCCCTTAGAATAGGGATGAAGTTGTATACTAGCGATCACTAGGTTATAATTTTTTAAGCCATGGTCCAAATATATAATTCACATTACAGTGATTATGTACAGCCTTCATGATTGCTATTTTTCTAAAACTCAAGTTAGATCCATGTATATCATCTTTATCTACTCAAGGAGATGAATTCTTGCTAAATGTTTTTCCTTTGTCTTTTAAAATCCGTTTGACAGGTTTTAATGCCACAACTGGAGCCCTTGACTGATCAACAACTTGTGGATGTTTGTAATCTGCGTCACTCTTGTCAGCAAGCTGAGGATGCTCTCTCACAGGGAATTGATAAGCTCCAGCAGACTCTGGCACAGAGCATTGCAGTTGATCTAACAGGAGTAGGAAATTATGGTGCTCAGATTGCCTCTGCTGCGGACAAGTTGGAAGCATTGGAGACCTTTGTTAACCAGGTAATATTTACTTTTCACCATAAATGAGCCCATTCACATCAATTCCTAGTTATTCTTCATTTTCATTCTCTATCGTTCAAATACCTCCAGTTGCTGATGAGGTTTTTGGAGTAGGAAAAAAGTGAAAGTATTATTCTTTCTTGAAGCATAGGATTTTATTTGTGCCATAAATGGGGTAGAATTGTATCTGGCACAGAGTGAAGCATATTGTGAAAAAGAAACTGCAATGACTGCCATATGGGGTAGCACTGAAGAGATATAGATGTGATAGCCATGCTTAGGGGATCTTCGTATTGGACACGGTGTGTATTCAATTACCTCATTTCTGCATTTAAGCATACCATGTACATCGTAGGCAAAACATATGCATGAAACATGCTTGAACCAAAATCTAGCTTTTCTAGAGAGGTACAAAAAACTGAAGAAAGGGTATTGTCTTGCCAACGAAGCAAGTAGCTTGCCATAGGAAATTGTGAAAGGCATTTGAAAATAGGATGAGAAGTGCTGCAAAGATACATTCTTCGTTTGCTAATAGAATTTGGCCAACTTCTTGCTACCCTCTTCAGAAATTAAGATACTTCATTTGGGCACATTGAAGCTGTTCCATTCCTTTTCTCGCATTTTGACAATTTGCTGTTCGGTAAATGCTTAGAAAGATATCTGATTACTCTTTTTAAAAAGAACCTTATAAATATGGAGATTTATGCTTGTAGAGTCCCCTGTAGAGACTGTTTATATACTTGTGGATGTGTTTGCTTCTGGGCAATTCCTTTATGGATTGATTATTTTCAAAGCAGGCAGATCATCTTCGCCAGCAAACTCTGCAGCAAATGTCTCGCATCTTAACAACTCGCCAAGCTGCAAGAGGATTGCTTGCTTTTGGAGAGTATTTTTATCGTCTTCGTGCTCTTAGTTCGCTTTGGGCAGCTCGACCTCATGAACCAGCCTAGATTCCTACCCAGGAACTGTATTTAAACAGCATTATGCAATCAGAATTTTGATTAGCATTTGGCTAATATATCTCTGTATCATATTGGACTTTGTAATCTACGTTTAGAATGTGTATACATGTATTATAAATTTATAATGCAGTGCATATTTCTACGGCAAATGTCTCAAGCATTTTTTCATATAGCTCAGCTAAAATTTTTTTCCCTTTTTTTTTTTTTTTGTGGGATTGCTAAATATAGCTCAGATAAAGTCGTTTCGAAAGCAAGCCAAAGGGCATGGGATGGGAGGAGCCTTATACCGGCCACTATTCCTATTGTTCCTTCATATATTCTTAGGAGAAATTCTTACGTGTGTGTCGAGTTTTTTGGGTGATTCTATCACGTATTAATAAAATTATATATAATCTTTATTATACAATTTTTAATACACATGATACAATCATCTAAAGTATCAGATGCACGCAAGAATTTCCCTTAGAGGTTCCTCCAAAGCCATAGACTTAGGAATTTGGGTGGGTCTATCTTTGATTTTCATGCAAATTTGTTTATTTCTTACTTTTTAAAAAAAATTTATACACAAATTATATAATATTTGTGTATGAATTGTAGAATAATATAAAATTGTCATTTATTTATATTACTATGTGTTGTTGTCAAAATAGGGAGCCGATGCAAACGGGAATCGGCTTCATATCCGATAAACACAAACAATCTGCTATGGTGAAATAGAAAATGGTATCATATCTTTTTTGAATCAGGGACCGGATTCCTTGAACTTACTATAGAAATGGTTCAAGAAAGTCAGTTGAGAATGCTCAACGGAAGGACCTTTCTGGGAGAACAGAATGATACTTGTATTAACTTGCTTAAAGGAAAGTACAGAAAGAGTCTGATATTGTAAAGAAGAACAGAAAGCTGTAAGGAAAAACTGGAACTAAAGCTGTAAAGGAAAGCTATAACAAAGCAGTAAGAAAGCTATAAGGAATTGAGATTCTAGACTAAAAAGCTGTAAATGACGATGAGGTAGAAGAAATTGAAATTGAATGTTGCTGCTTGATGGTCTGATTCCCTTGGTTCTAGGCAATGCTCCCATTTTATACTTGCTGCAAACGAGCCACTAGCAGATCGTGGAGTTTCTTCTGGCCAAAGAATGCTCCCAACGGTCGTGCAGAATTCTTGCGCCGAAAGATCAGGAATCTGTTTTCCTTCTTATCAGCTTTGTGGTACCAATGTTGATCATGACTATCGGCTGCTTGAAAGGTTGACTTTATTGGCTCGTCCCAATTTATAAAATCAGTATCGGCTCAAAGTAACCGTTGTGTCGACTCGGCAAAGTTGACGTCAACACATGCCCCCCCGAGTCCCGTTGTTTCAGTAGACGCAAGTCAGCGAAACGATGAGAATCATACAACTATTAATGGCAGCCGTTCTTTTTTTGACAAAAATTGAAACGTCCCGAACGTTGTGGAATAGTTGTGACGCCTTGGCCTTAGAACCCGTGAACGACCTCAATTTCAAATCTCCTTATAAGTAGCAGTGGTCCCCAATCGGAACTCCTCACCTCCTACGACTTCTATCTTCTTCAGAATTCTACTGCTTGAGTGATTCATCGATCCTTAATCTTTTTGCCATAATTCCTTGCGAACTGTAAATTTCCTTTTGGTAAAAAGACAACATTGTAATGGCAACTCCTACCGATAAGAACATTCTTTCCCCGGCCCAAGCCGATGCCAAACTGTTTGCCTTGGGCCCACGTCTCTTGCTTGCAGAAGTTACCGCTGAACACCTGCGGTTTGTTTTTCCTACTGATTTCACTTTCCTTTTGCAACAGGATACTTTTACCACCACCAATCTTCCCTCCTCTTTCTGTCATTAGCCCCGCAAACTCAAGAATTACAGAGAATGGCGAGACCGCTGTTACGCTTGATTTAGGGCCATCTGGGCGCAATGGGGAATCTCGGACGCCATCATGATGACCGACTTCGAGATGGCGTTTGACCGTAATCTGTTTGCCGCCGTTCTTCCCTTTTGGTCCTCAGCAATAAACGGCTTCATCTTTCCGCACGGGATGTTTTCCCCCACCATTCTTGATATCTGCACCATCCTCGGCTTCCGATGTGAAGGCGATGAGATTCCGAGACTTCATGACAAAGAAAACTTACCAACCGTTGAGGCTCGTTTGGACAAAGCCTCATCTTCATATGGCAACTTTATCAACGCTCAATAAGGGGTGGAGGATACTCCTTCAAACTAAGAACAAGCGGCCTTCCTATGGCTTTGGCTGTGTAAGTATGTTATCTGCTTCCATTCCGCCGGCGTCAGCAACGAGTACCGATACTATGTATCGGCTCTCTTACGGAGCAAAAGGCGTTGTAACCTTGCCTCTCTGGTCCTCACCTTGGTCTATCGCACCATTAATCAGCTGATGGCTGCCCTTGCCGCTGGGGAAGATCTGACCAACCTTGGGGGCCTACTCTGGATTGCCCAACTTTGGCTGTATCAGTATTTGTCCAACTTTGGCGTTAGTCGGCTTACAGGCACCTAAACGGACTCTTCCGAGCGGGCGACCGGCTATCGACTGCTTCGGGTCTCTGTAAACACTGCTTCTGCCGAAACCATCGTCTTGTATCTTTACCAATGATGAGACTTCCATGTTACTATCTTCTTTCTGTATGCTGCTCGCCAATAAGGACCCCTTTGGTTGAAAAGCTTGTCGGAAAGCCCCGAAGCCACACAAAAAACTCTATGAGCCCGAATTCTGTGCCTTCGAGAAATTCTCCTGGGGGCTAAGCCTGGAGCTCGAAGTGTTAAGACCTCTTGTGAGAGGTACAACCCTCACTGCTTCTCCCACCAATTTGGGCTAATACAAGATATTCCTGCCAACCCGGGGCACGTTTCCTCATTTTTCGTAAAACCGGTGCTATCGGCTGAAGATGTACAAACCTTAGCCGAAAGCACCCAGGCCATTCTGAGGTCTTTTGAATTTAAATCCTTCTAGGTGGTATTGGAGACTTCCCCGAACTTCAATTTATGGTGGAGGCTACTGAGTGGGGCCCTGTGCTCTGCCCCCATAGGCGTCTGGCTTCTGCGAATTCCAGGGCCGGCCACCTCTTTACTTGAACCATCATCTGCTAAGAAAGGAAAACAGGTAAAACACCCTATAAGTCCTGTAATAATGTCGACCTTACATACTCCCTTGGTGCAGAAAACTACTGTTGCTGCTCCTGCTGTTCTAGAGGAGAAGGAAGAAGAGGTCGAGGTCCCGTCCCTGCTCCGTCGATTAAAGAGGAAACCTGAAACACTGGCTCCTCCTGTTTCCAAGGTTTGCTTCTGGCTCTATTCCTCCAATGTTCAATTTTGTCTAATTACCAGCATAATCCTTTCTGCAGAAACGCAAACAAGGGATAGGTCATCCTGTTATCATCGACACTTCTTCTGACTCGGAGGAAGGTATTCCGCTCCGTACTTTAGCCGAAAGGGTGGCTGAAAGAACTGCTCATCCGATGACAGATGCCCCGTCGGTGGAGGCTATGGCTTTTCCTCCCACGATTGACGTGTCGGCCTCCCTACCAGTGGCAACCTTTCCGTCGGCTGAGCTTCTGACTCCAAAAAGTCCATCCTCTGTTCCGCCAAGGCCTGAAAAACAACCAGTGGTTGATGATATCGAAACAACTGTGCCTCCCCCTAGCTAGGGAACTGGAGAAACTACTGCTCCCTTGCCATTGTTGACGTTGGCTTCGGCGCTGGACTTCCTTGATGGCCTCATTGGGGCTTCCTTACCTACTGAGAAGCCCATTCTGGAAAATGTGAGTCGTGCCCTTCTGCGGATTGTTCAATCAGCCGATCCCGACATGCCCCCTACACTTCGGGACTTAGCAATTGGGTGCCTGGGGCAAATGCGCTTCACTGGTCGCTTCTTATTTAACACGCAGCGCCGTCGAGATGAAGCGCACGACCAGCTAGAGCTTCTAAAACTGCATCAAGAAAATGCAGCATTTGCAAAAAGATCGCTGGGAATTCATGGGTCATCCTACGCTTCTGCGGGCTGACATTGTGGAGGGAAAAGGGAAAATTGAACGGCTCAAATGTCAAATATCTGAACTTCAGGAAGAACTTGCCTTTGAGAAAAAGGCCTTGGAGCAGCGGCTTGAGTTAGAGAAAGGGCTTCAGGAAACAGTCAACTCCATTGACGACTCCCTTCTTCAGCATAATGACGAACGGCTAATGCTGGAGGCGGAAGAGAAACTGCTCGAAGCTGAACTATCAAACTCAAACGCCCTACTGAATGAGATGAAGTCTGGATGGGACCACTTTGTGGCTGAGCTGAACAAGGCTCTACATCCTTCGACTGCCGATGAAGCAGGCCCTTCCGAAACTCAAACTGAAGAAACTGCCCATTTGACGGCCGAAACAGGCGTTCAAGAGATGTTTGCTGACGAGGTAGCCCTGCCTCCCGAAAGAGGAGCAGAAACGGAGGCTGAGATGGCTGAAAAAAAGCTCCTAGTTCCTGATCCGCAGCCAACGGAAACTACCATGAGGTCTAGTCAAGCGTCCGCCGAATCAGAAGATCCAAATTGGCTGGCGATTGTTCTTTATCGGCCAACACTATTACCCCACGCTCCTTCCGATGATAGCTAATTTCTTTTGTAAAGACTTTTATGGCTATCTGGTTGGCCTCTTGTGATCAGTTCAATATATCAGGACAAACCTTTTTTGTCCAAGAAGATCTTTTCTCTCTTTTTTTTTTTTTTTACTCGCTAGTTCCCTCCCAGAACACTGGATAGTACCGTTTCAAGAACTTACCGTTAATTACTTTACCTGCATCCTTTCCATTGGGTGTCATTAGGCGGTAAGCTTCTCCATAAAAAACCTGCGTTACTAAGAATGGACTTTCCTAGGACGCGGACCACTTGCCGTACTTCGGATCTTTTGGTGCAATGGGGAGAATAGTCTTCCACACCGTGTCTCCTTCTTGAAAACTTCTTTCACAGACTTTTCGATTGTACGCCCTTGCTACCTTCTCCTTATGTTGTTTTATATTCTCCAAGGCAACCCAGCGATCCATCTCGACTTGGTCTAAGCTCAAGGCCAAAGCTATCTGGTAATCTTCAGCCATTAGACAGTGCTGGTAGGCTATCCGGGCTGATTACAAAGATATCTCAACAGGTAACACAGCATCCTGCCCATAAGTTAGCCTAAACGAAGTAAAACCAGTTGCAGTTTTAGCAGTATTCCGATGGGCCCATAACACTTCCTGCAACGTCTCATGCCATCTTCGTAGATTGTCTTCTACTGCCTTGCGGATCATGCCGATTAAAGTTTTGTTCGTTACCTCTGCTTGTCCGTTGGCCTGTGCATAATAAGGAGAAGAGTAGAGCAACTTAACTTTAAACTGTATTAGGAAATTACGTACCTAGTCCCCTGTAAACACCATCCCTTGATCCGTTGTTATTGTCTCTAGGATTCCAAAACGGAAGAGAATGCTTTGCTGGAGAAAGTCGATGACTGCTGTTTATGTTATTTTGGCCAATGGTTGCGCCTCTACCCACTTAGTGAAGTAATCCGTTGCCACCAATATGAATGTGTGCCTTTTTGCTGAAGGTGGATAAATCTTTCCGATGACGTCCAGGGCCCATCCACGGAAAGGCCATGGCTTAATGATCAGATGCAATTCCGTGGAAGGAGTGTGCAATAAAGGGCCATGCTTTTGGCAGGCTTTACAGCCAACCGCATAAGTATTACAATCTGTAGTCATTGATGGCCAAAAGAAACCATAACGTTGAAGCGTCCATTTCAGCTTTGGGCCCACTTGATGTGCTCCACATAAGCCTTCGTGTACCTCTGCCATAGCCCGTAAGGCTTCTTCTTTGGAGAGACACTTTAAAAGAATTCCGGTGTAACTCCGCCGGAACAAATCATTGCCTACCAATGTAAAGTTGAGGGTCTTTCGTTTCACATTTCGAGACGTTTGTCTAGTCGGGTTTCTTAAATAATTAACAATCTCCTGTCGCCAATCTTCTTGATACTCTGTGTTCGCTATCTGTTGGCACATAATTGCTTTCCTAAAACCTGAAGCTAGCTGAGTTAAATCATTAGCACTTTGGTTTTCTATCTTGGGAATATAAACTAGAATGACCTCCTGGAAATGCTGGAGTAGCTCATTTGCCTCCTGTAACTTACCCGACAGTAACGGGTTAGCACATTTATAATCTCCTACTACTTGTTGGATAACCACTTGAGAATCTCCTACAATTCTGACTACTCGAGCTTCCAATGCTTTCAGAATCTGTAATCCTAACAAAAAGGCATCATATTCCACCTAATTATTAGTTGTCCCATTCTTTAACTCAAAGTGGACCTTACCCTGCTGTCCATTCGAAGATTCAAGAACCAGACCCATACTAGCCTTCTGTTGGGTACTTGAGCCATCAAATTGTAAAACCCATGGTTTTAAAGAAACATACCTTTGCGGCTTATCTCCATCCGTTTGCGATATCTCCAGAGAAGGATGTTCAGCTAAAAAATCTGCAACAGCTTGTCCTTTTACAGCCCTCAGTGGCACATAAGTTAGAGAAAAAGCATGTAATTTGACCGCCCATTTCATAAGCCGCCTATTCAGTAAAAGGCGATTCAACAAGAGTTTGATTAAATCTACCTTACATATGATATGTACTTCCCTAAATAACAAGTAATGCTCCAACTTTGTGCGAGCATAGTGAAGAGATAAGCATAGCTTTTCAATAGGGGTGTATCAGGTCTCCGTATCCGATAGATTTCGGCTAAGTTAGTACACTACTCTTTCTATTCCTTACTGGTCATCCTGAGCTAATAAACTGCCGATAGATCCTTCCGCAGCTGAGATGTATAACTTCATGGGAGACTGGTCATGCAGAGGAGCTAACACCGGTGGATGTGATAAGGCTACCTTTATTTGATCAAACGCTACCTGATGCTCAGGCTGCCAGATAAATTCTTGAGATAACTTTAACTGTAATAAAGAAGAAGATACCTTTTGTTTACCTGCAGCGTTTGCCAAAAGACGCCGTAAAAAATTAATCTTCCCCAAAAAACTTTGTAGCTCTTTCTTCGTCTGAGGCGGTCTTGCTTGTAGAATATCCCGGGCCTTATTCTGATCTATCTTAATCCCCTTCTGGTGTACTAAAAACCCAAAGAAATTCCCGGCCGTAACTCCAAAGACACACTTAGTCGGGTTGATCTTCAAGTGGTGCTGACGCATCCGGAGAAACGCTTGTTCCAGATCAACTAAGTGTTGTAGGAACATGGGGGATTTTACGACCAAGTCATCTATGTAGACTTCCACGGTGCTGCCGATAAGATCGTGGAAGATAAGATTCATGGCCCATTGAAAGGTGGCCCCAGCGTTCTTCAAACCAAATGGCATAACCACCCATTCGAATAAGTCGATAGACCCCGGGCAACGGAACGCCGTTTTGTGTGTATCCTCTTCAGCTATGAATATCTGGTTATACCTTGAATAACCATCCATGAAGCTAAAAAATTAGTTGCCCGTAGCAGAATCAATTAACATATCTGCCATTGACATAACATACTCATCCTTTGGAGTGGCCAAGTTCACGTTTCTAAAGTCTATGCAGACACGTAGTTGTCTATTCTTCTTAATGACCGGCACAATGTTAGATATCCATTCTGCATACCAGCACGTACGGATGAACCCACATCGGAGTAACCTTTCTACCTCCTCCTTGATCCTGGGTAGCAATGTAGGATTAAAACGTCTGCCGGTTGTTTATGGGGTATAAAGCCTTCTTTCACGGGTAGACGATGTTCCACAATACTTTGGTCTAAACCGGGCATCTTATGATAGTCCCACGCAAAGCAATCCTTGTACCTGCAGATCAGACAGGTTATCTTATCTCTTTACTCGATAGTCAAATGTAAACTTACCTTGGTTGTTCTGTTCTCCCCCGTTTCTCCTATGTCTACTTCTATTAACGGATCTTGAGCAACGAAGCCAGGAGCTCGTCGGACCTCTAGATCTTCCGGTCGTAGGCCGCCTGGTTCCTCAGTGGTGATCAAGTTATGAGCCATCGTTAGCTTGGTATATTGGCTTGGATCGAAGGTCGAATGATAAAATAAGGCTTCATTCATGTGGATTTCGGCTGAAAACGGATTAGGATCGGCTGGGATCTGCTCTACCCATTCTCCATCCTAGATCAGCATCATCTGGTGTAAAGTGGACGGTACGTACCGATTTACATGAATCCAATCCTTGCCTAATAAAACGGAATAAGTTGGCTTCGCATCAATTATAAAAAAGGCCGTTTTATTGGTTTTGGACCCGACTGTGACTTCACAAGTGATAACGCCTTCTGCCGCAGCTGCTTTTCTAGTGAAATTAACCATCTGTACATCAGTAGGGGACAAATCTAACTTATCTTTCCCCAGCCATTTCAAGGTAGAGAAAGGCATTACGTTTAAGAAAGCTCCATCATCAACAAAAACCTGAGTAAGTGGCTTGCCATTGACATGTGCTTTGATTTACAAGGGCCTGAGGTGGTTAATATTTTGGGCTATTGGAATAGGAAAGAGCATCCCCTCTGGGGGAATTTGGACATCCACCAGCTCCACGGCGACTCTTTCTTCTGCATGAAAATCCTCTTTCATGGATTCTTGACGAGAGGTGGCTCAGAAACTTGATGGTAAGATGCTGAGCATGTTTTGGCCATTATCAGGGGCTAGTTGTTCTTCAACCCATGCATCAATCAGCCGCCTTTGTTGTGCCCGCTTCCGCTGTTCTCGTCTTTGTTGAGACTTTGATGGTCGGGAATAGAGGCCAGGCAGCAATGTCTCATTTTGGGGTACCTGCACGGTTAGTTTCCCTTTTTTGCCATGATAATGTGCTGCAAAAGAGGGAGGAGATAAATGGGTAAAAACTAATGGTTTACTATCCAATCTCTGGAAAGCTTGTTCTATCTCCCCCAGGCTTGTTGTTTCCTGTATGTTCCTCCTGTGTCCCACATATTGTTTGTAGCATGTGTGCATCGGCTAACGAAAATGAATCTATGTCTACCAAAGTCTCTTCCTTTTTATCTGTAAACTTCAATCTTTTGTCCTGGATAGCCTTCTGAATGATGTTTCTGAAAACAATACAACTATTAGTACTATGCGAGAAAGAGTTATGCCATTTACTGTACCTTTTCCCTTTCAACTCTTCCTGGCTGGGGATCTTGTGTCCATAAGCCAGGCAAATCTGCTTATCTGCCACCAGTTGGTCAAAGATTTGCTCAACTTTTGAGACGTCAAAAGAATAGGAGGGTCCTGATGTGGCAATTTCCTCTTTTCCTTTGCCGGGCTTCAAGTGAAGACAAGTATAGGATGCGCCATTTACCAATTCTGCTGCCATTACCTCTATAGCATGCTCTTCGTCTTCCTCATTAGTATCGTCTATGACGGATATCATTGTCTGGCCATGAGAGAACTTGACGGAACGCCTCTTCTCTTTCTCCTTGATCATCTCTTCTATTCTGACAGCGTGAGACAACAGCCGGGATAAATTCGAGAAATCTTGAAGAATGAGCCGTTCTTTGAGCTGCGAATGTATCCTGCTAATAGCAATCCTTGTACATTCTATTTCAGGCAACTGGGTTGTACATTTGGACTTAGTTTGCCGAAAATGATCAATAAAATCCGCAACATCTTCTGATCCCTTTTGTTTTATTGCCAGAAGGTCCGCGATGGAAACTTCCGGTACCAGTTTAAAGAAACGTTGGTAAAACATTCTTTCCATGTAGCCCAGGAGTATACAGAATTAGGAACCAGATTGGCATACCATGTGAATATTGCTCCTGTCAAAGATAATGAGAACAGTTGTAACTTATGCCATTCATTGTTTCCCAACTCACCGCATTGTGCTGTGAATCTTCTAATGTGTTTTATGGTTGACTTATTATCTTCACCAGAAAATGTTGAAAACTCCGGTAGCTTGTAGCCTCGAGGGAGCACTGACATGGAATCCACCCACTCCGGGTAAGGTTTTTGATATACGAGCCGATCCCGTGACTGCCGTCGGAATGTTTCCATTACCATATCTACCGGTTGGTACGGCTGTTGAAACTGAGGTGAGGGACTTTGCATGACAGATCGGGAACCTTGCCCTGTGGACGGCTCAGTACTTCCAATTCCCTGCCCTGGGTTAGCCGCTATGATCGCCGGATATAAAAGAGGGTAAAGAACAGAGTAATTCGGCTGCCCCCCCAAAAGGCGGAATGTTTCCCTAACAAGGTTTGGAACTGCTTCATAAGTCGATGGTAACCCTGTTATTGGGACTGGACTTCTACCTGAAAACATTTCTGCTGGCAACATGTTTTGAGCCACCACTCCTGGCACTTGATGCCCCCCGGTAGCAAGGAAGCCCACTTTTCTTCGTAGGAGGTGCATTGAACTATGAGAAGATACACCATCAGCCGATGGCGTGGGGTATGTAGGTGCTGTGTTTGCCCCTTGTGCATGGTAACCTGATGGCTGAGCAAAAGTTTGCGTATTTTGCCTTTGCACAAATTGTTGAAGCTCATTCTGAAGCAGAGGTCGAAAAATAGTAGCGAATTATGGAATAAGTCCCTGTAAGAGCTCGCTAGTACATTGTTCTATAGTATGTCGAATGACGGTCAATGAGGTGGATATCAACTGAGACACCGGTGGTGGGGGTGAGAACTGACCTCCCTACTCCACAGAAGTACCCTGAGTACAACTGGTAGTCGTAACCGAAGGATCAAAGACTCCTCAGAGAGCACGGACTGGGGGTTGCTCAGATGTCTCCGGTGCCTGTGGCTGCTGTGAATTGTTTGTCATTGTTCGTCCTGACCGCAATAGCATGCGAACACTGACCTCTAGTCCCACTGGGCGTGCCAATTTGTGTTGTTGTCAAAATAGGGAGCCGATGCAAACGAGGATCGGCTTCATATCCGATAAACACAAACGATTCACTATGGTGAAACAGAAAATGGTATCGGATCTTTTTTGAATTAGGGACCGGATTCCTTGAACTTACTATAGAAAGGGTTCAAGAAAGTCAGTTGAGAATGCTCAACGGAATGACCTTTCTGGGAGAACAGAATGATACTTGTATTAACTTGCTTAAAGGAAAGTACAAAAAGAGTCTGATATTGTAAAGAAGAACAGAAATATGTAAGGAAAAACTGGAACTAAAGCTGTAAAAGAAAGCTATAACAAAGCGGTAAAAAAGTTATAAGGAATTGAGATTCTAGACTAAAAAGTTGTAAATGACGATGAAGTAGAAGAAATTGAAATTGAATGTTGCTGGTTGATGGTCTGATTCCCTTGGTTGTAGGCAACGCTCCCATTTTATACTCGCTGCAAACGAACGACTAGCAGATCGTGGAGTTTCTTCCGGCCAAAGAATGCTCCCAACGTTCATGTAGAATTCTTGCGCCGAAAGATCAGGAATCTGCTTTCCTTCTTATCGGCTCCGTGGTGCCGATGTTGATTATGACTATCGGCTGCTTGAAAGGTTAACTTTATTGGTTCATCCCAATTTATCAAATCGGCATCGGCTCAAAGTAACCGTTGTATCGGCTCGACAAAGTTGACGTCAACACTATACAAATTATCTTTTTCATTTCTGTGCACGTATTCGAAATAAAATATATATCACGGATATTATTGCTTTATTGAGATTCAATTATTTATATTAAATTAAAATGTAATAATTTCATAACATACTTTTATTTCCACATTTATAACATGCTATGCCCCGTTGTAAATATATCAATAGGCAACAGTTTAATTAGATCATTCACATAAATAAGCAATTTAAAGACATAAATCAAATTCTCCAATCTAATTACCTTCTACTAGTAAAATTCCTTAGCTTTTTATCTTTTACATGGTCTGATGAAATTTCTTTTTTTTTTTCCCCTACTTTTGAGGGTTATTGTTATTACTAAATATTAAGTTGGCTGATTTTTTTTTTTTTTTTGAGAGAAAACTTCAAAGATCCAAGAATGGGGACAAAAAATAAAATAACAAAATATATGAATAGTGTATTCTTAAATAAAATACTTAATGGCTAAACTATTCTAAGATGTCTAGATTATACTTAATATCTAAATTTTTAATTTGCCGTGATAATATGATAAATTACTAGCTTAAGAAAGCATTTTTAATTCAACAATAGATAATAGTTTTGATTCTTGTCTCCATTAATAAAAATATTGGAGATCTTTCTAAATTTTAATAATATATAAACACATCATGTAGTAATAATAATAATAATAATAATAATAATAATAATAATAATAATAATAATAATAATAATAATAATAATAATAATAATAATAATAATAATAATAATAATAATAATAATAATAATAATAATAATAATAATAATAATAATAATGCAAACGGTTAAAAGTGGAAGATGACTTCTTCTACATTAGTTAGTTATCAAAATAGACTCTTTATGAAGAAAAAAAAAATAGAACATAGTGATTGAATTAAAATCATTGATATAAATATCAAATAATATATTTAATGTTATGAAAATAATAAATTATTGTTCATTTTCTGATGCTATCCATTTATCTTAAAGATAGATGTGACTGTTGGTTTTTCTAATATTACTTATGAATAAGATAATATTGTATTTATTAGATTCATTTCTTATCATTTTAGATGCTGTATCTAAACCTCTATAAATAGGAGCTTTATGTAATCGAATATCATCAATTAATTGAATCAAAGTGATTCTCTTATTTCTGTTCTTATAGATTCTTTAATATCAATTTTATATTTGGCTTTCTAAATTCTTAATTCTATTTGGAATCAAATTCACAATACGTTATCAGCACAAGTCTCTACCGACGTTGTTTTACTAAAATTTATAATCAAGCCAACTCCATTGAAGATATTCTCTCAATTTGTATAATCAAGTAGTATGATTTTTAAAGTTTGCTAAACAAAAGAAGAAATGTACTCTTCCTATTTAATTTTATATTAACATGGCAAATCTTACTAAACTTGAGTTTGCAACTCTAGATATCACCAAACAAAAACTATTTATCCTAAACACTAGATGTTGAAATGCATTTAGTTGCAATGGGTTTGGTAGATACTATTGTAGAAGAAAATTCATCATCATCACAAAATAATGCTAAAGTTATAATTTTTCTCCATCATCATCTTCATGAAGATTTAAAAGTAGAATATCTTACCGTGAAAAATTTATTTATTTTGTGAAATAATTTGAGAAAAATATTTGACCACCAAAAGATGGCCGTCTTTCCAAAAGCACGGTACGACTGGATGCATTTGCTATAATAAGATTTTAAATCCATTAATGAGTATAATTCTACGATGTTTAAAATTAATTTGTAGTTAAAATTTTGTGGAGAAAATATTACTGATGAAAATATATTGGAGAAAATTTTCTCTACTTTTCACGCCTTGAATGTGCTCCTACAACAGCAATATCGCAAAAAAGGATTCAAGAAATATGCAGAATTGATATCTTGCCTTCTCATAACAGAGTAAAATAATAAGTTATTAATGAAAAATTATGATGCCCAACCTACAGGTTCTACTCCAATTCCAAAAGTGAATGTTGTTAAATCTCGTGATTTTGGCTCCAGAAGAGGTCGTGATCGTGATCATGGTTGTGGGGCGTGACCGTGGACGTGCAAACGGATATAATAGAATATATATATATATATATATATATATATATATATATATATATATATATATATAATAGGAGCTGCATAAACTCCTAAGAGAGTCACTTGGTATTGTCCTGCATGGCCACCTGGCAATTTGAAACTTAATGAAACTCCGAATCTCTGTAAACGTTCTCAAATTCATGCCCTATTAAATAATGAAATGTCCCTTCAATGAATCCATACTCCTAATCCCTTCAAACCTCTTTAAATTCGTACATTGTTCTTTGCATCATGTTCATTGTTCTTTGCATTATGTTCAGTACATCTGAACACAGGAAGATTCATTAATTCATTGATCTTGAATCACATAATAAATAGTCTCATGTGAAGACTATATAGAATACAACCTACAGACATTCTACACTGGAGCAATGGGGCTTTGTTATGTTAAATCAATTGTCCTAAGGTAAACAATAGAAGCGAGTGCATTTTAGGATTTTAAGATTATGGGAGACATACCATGCACAAAAACCAACTGAAGTCATAAGCCTTGATTTCTTGGTTATGGATGAAAATGTACTATCCTTGAAATGTTAAAATTCGTTGTTTTCCTTGGTTATTGGTGGATTCCATTTTAGAATTGAACATGAGGCGTAAACAATTGTATTGACATGGATTTTGTCTATTGTAGGAAAATATGAAGTATTGTGTAATTCATAGTCGATTCATGACATAATTTCATAACTATCTTCAAGAAGAAAATTTCTACATAATGAAGAATTTCTCACTGCAATTGGTGAAACCGAATTACAGAGTTGTGAATGAGGAGCTGCAAATTGTTATTGATGGTAGTACTTACCTATTAGAAATTGAAGATGGGCTGCCTGAAATTCCCCGACATAAATTCCAGTTTCTCTCTTTTGACGACGTTTAATCACACGCCGGAGATATCTCTGTGTTAGTTGGTAAGGCACAAAAACCTTTCTTCGTTCATCCTTATTCAGTGAACTGGCAGATTGGATTACATTGGTTTGAAATCCGACAAGGAATTGTGGTTGCACTCTACCCAAACTAAATCCTAAGCCGAAGCTCCCACACCCATTTTCCGAGCATTTTCTCCGAAAGCCATATATTCCGCCCCTCTACTTTATTTGACAGGGGCGGAGAATACCACTCTATCAATAACAAGAAAAAAGTAGCAATTCAGTTTCAAATGGTTTGAGCTTGGAAGCAACCTGCTATCTATCGATAGGCGAGAACAGACTTCTATTGAGTGCTTCGCCTATCTATTCTATTATGGCCGGCTTGAAGACATAAGAAGAAGAGCATCATCTCTATTAGGGTACGACCATAGCTTCATTCATTTGTTGAACCTTGGGGATAACCATTAGCATTAAGGTCAATCACCACACCTCCTCTATCATACATATGACACATTTGTAACTGCTTAGGGAAAGGAATTATAAACATAAGGCCTTCCCTTAATTTTGGGCTACCAGAAACCGTCTGAATTTGATATCTCTTATTTACTTCCATTATCGATTTTGTTTCTATCTCCTTGATTTGTCTGTTGTATTTGTGTGCCTGCTGCTTGAAACAATTAGTCTCAAGCATGAATTAACTTGCTGCCTAAATTATTTGTGGTTGCTTAATGTGGCTATTGCATACAATCCATAGATGTGATTGGAATAATAACAGCAGTTTCAAATATGGAGGAGAGAAATAGATTTAGCCACCGTGTCAAATTGTAGACAGTGGCTATCAAAGATGGAAGGTAAAGCAACCACATGGATAATAATTTATTTATGGTTTACATAATTTACATTACTGACAGAGCAATGACTGTGACATTACTGTTGCCATTAGTGGAAGACAGTTACAGGTTACATTATGGGGATCAACAACGGAAGTCATCAAGGGAAACAAAGAAATGGCCAGTGAGCATATCCAAATAGCAATTTTTACATCGATGATTGTAAAAAATGATAATGGATCTGCCACATTATCAAGCAACAGTGCGACAAAGATATATGTCAATTTGCAGATCCCTGTAGTAGAAAACTTCAAGAAAATATAAGTAAAACACAATTGAAGGTTTTGACTGAAATTTGTATTGACCATGGATATCTAATGACACACTTGATTAGGTGTGAAGCAACAAACATAGCACAACATCCTATTGAAATGAAGCTTTCTTTTGTTATACTGACAAGGAAGAATTATGAACAGAACAGGCGAACATTAGGACAACTCGGGGACATGGTTCGAAATGGAGATGACTTGGTATGATTATTTGTTCAATGTATAGCATACTACACATTGCACAGAAGAAACCAATATTTAGTTCGAAATGTAAATATTTGACTGGGATAAATTATATTTGAGACTATCCGAGCATTACTGTTTGATCTTGGGTAACTAACAAAATGTTGAATGGATAAATCAGTCAAACATGCTGTAGAACCATAACTTATGCTGTAGTCTTTATATGGAGTGTTTGTGCTGAATTTTTTTGCTGGATTTTGGATCCCCATGAAAATGAACACTGAATTGCTGGCACTTGATGAAACAACAGGGTACAACCTATTACTCCAGTATTTCTGTTCTTGACATTGACACATACAACGGTTGGAGATACAATTCATGCAGTATATGTAGGAAAAAACTGAAAGTACTAGGAAGATAGTTAGGGTGTGAAGTATGTGGGAAAATTGAAGAGTATCCAGAAATCAGGTAATTTAGCATGTAACTTCTTACATATGCATCTCACCCAACATATTAACATCATCTCTTGATATTGCAAAATAGATATCGTGTAGAAGTAATTGTCGGTGGCAATATCGGAGAAGCTCGTTTTGTCTTATTCGATAGAGAGGTTGAGAAAATGGTTCACATGGCTGCTGAAAAATTGGCTAAAAAAATAGCAGAGGTAGGTTTCCATGACATCTATAATAATAGGAATACCAATGTTTGCAACAGACAGCATGAACTGAGTAGCTATTCTGATGGTATTATTAGGAAGGCATAGATGATGCAGTTCCTGCACCTTTAAAAAAACCTAATGGTAAAAGAATATATTTACCAAGTGAAATTCAATGAACAAAGCTGAGGGACAGACAGAGAATGCTTTACTATTTTTTGAACATATGAAGTATTGGATGTTGTTGATACAGATGTACAAGCATCGAAAGTATTTTACATTGCTGTTTGAATTTCGTTAGTCTGAACATTTGAACATTGAGAAAAAATAACATGTGGTCATGTATATATGTCTAAAAAACAGCAAGAGGTACAAAAGAAGAAGGATTTGGTCCAACCGTCAGGCACAGATGAAATTGAAACTCCTGCACAACATGAACAGAAGAAAAAACGGCGATTCCAGTAAAAATCTACCAAAATATCCAATTTTACTGCCTGCACAATTTTTGCCCAACTGAAGATATTTCATTTGTTTTTCCAAATATGGCATGGTAGGAATGGCAAAAAAGGGGAATGTTAACAGCAAGAAGGCTTTGTTTGATACTGGAAACAAGGACAACTGAAGACATGACAAATAATGAAGACAGAAGCACATAAAACAACTGCACAAGTCTTAGAATCTTATACATATTGTGTAACTAATATTCAATTCCTTGATACATCAGAATTACCCAAGGGAAGAAAACGTTTAAATGAAAACTGAAATCTGTATATGTGATATTTTCATAGACATGGATATTTACAAAACCAAAGTCTATCCTATCCACCAGTTCATCATTGATGATCTATGCTATGCAACCTACAACAGCATAAACAAAGGCCAAAATCAGCAAATTATTTTCCTTTTTTCCCCCAGCAAAGTTAGCATAAACATTGGCAAATGCATACTGAGTTTTGTTTCTGCCTCTTTTTCTAGCTACCACAAGTGTTTTTATTAAGGACATTGGTTCTTTGAAATCAGTTTTCTAGACATTTGTTGGGACTTTATTTGTAGATGACACCTACATAGTAGAGAGACATTGGACCAATTTGAATGTTTTTTTTTTTTTTCGTATGACAAAGCAGAACTTGGACTTTGGAAAATCACATACAGTTCCTTCATCCAATGCATTTTCAACTATCCAGTTTGGGTCATATGATCTGTGTACTGTAAAACACTCCTTCAGAGTACCTCTGCTTTGCCCATTGAACGTAATCCAGCAGACATATGCTTTGCCTATAATTTTTTCCAGTGGCTTATTAGCATCTTCGTATGACAAAATTGATCCAACTGCCAAGAGTCATCCATATGTTCAGGCATTCCGTCATAGTCATTGGTGTAGTTTGGGTAGTGGAATGCCATCTGGAAATTAGCCATCCTGTTATTAAGTGATTCCCTACATTTGCTCTATGTAGGGTAACTTTATTCAGTTAAATATGTGTTTCAGCATCATAAAGAGGAGACAATGAATCTTCTCAACTGTATAATTCAACTTATTACCTATATTAACTAATGAAATATATATCAATCAAATCTGCTAACAGAGACGCCAAAATAGTTTCCAATTAATTATTTTGAAGGGAAATAAAAAGAATAATATGTTTCGTTGCATTGGTGGCCTTTTAATGAACAACCGTAGCATTGAACCCTTACATTAGAAAACTAATAGTAGTCGGGAATAAAAACAATTACAACCAATGATGGTAGTTTTTTTATTGAGCAAAAAGCCAAGAATAAAACTGCTACAAATACCGTATAACCTCTTTCAAACCATATAAATATTGAAAAAGGTTGCACAACAAAAGCAAACTTTTGAGAGCAGTTTCTGATGGTTTTGTTAACTTTGTCCCTAGAACATCATACAAAGATATGACAAGAAGAAAAAGAAAGCCAACGGCTCCAATTGAACAAGAAATTACTTCAGCAAGTCACAGCAGTTCAAAAAGAACATGTTCAATTCTTACAGCAGGTAACTCCCTCCACCAACTCCAAAACATAAAAAGGATCTGCTAATTTCGAAGTCACATTATTGTAAAAAGTATTTATTCAATGCCCAGATAATACTTACGGTAATTCAGCAATAAATACATCTCTGTAAATGAACTTTTACCAAAAAAACAAAAATGACATTATGGTTACTATTGAATCAAAGACATAGGATTCCAGAACAACTGCCTTGAACTTGCATCCTGTGATTAGTAATGTCCCTACATTCCTGCCCCTTCACCAAAATCTAGTATCAATGTTGCGCTTATTGTAAGACAAACTGATACATAGAAAACGATAATATGAGTATCATCCCTTCAAAGAATCAAAAAACGCCAACTGAAATAATCAAACTCCATATAGTTAACAACAATGATAAGTTTTAAAAAAATAAATGTTGTGCATTGGTGACTATTTACCATTCAATTTTTTAAAAAATGGATGAACATTCTGAACATGAGAAATATGCTTGGTAAATTATCATGAGAAATACTACCATTGACAAATTTGCATGCAATTTGTATGTCTGTGGAAACTCTGATACATCTCCATTATGAAAGGCAAGAGGGAGAAAATAACCAAAGAAGAGAACAATTTTCATGAAGTTAGGCAATGTCTATGATAGTAAAAAATGATACAAATCACTATAGAATTAATACTATAACTTGGGTTTTGGAAGAAATATGATAGAATTTTGAGCATCGTTTCAAAATACTTTTCAATTGATTGTTTCGAAATTTGCTAACATGTTATTTCAATATCTTTGTAGTTGAACATCTGCAGACTAACACCAACATTGAATCAGTTACAATAGATCATACGCCAATGGACCATAGCACAACCATCCATACCAGCAACCAACAACATTCAACAATGAACATTCATCATTACAATTATTCTGCCAATCATAATATCCAAAAAGGTAATTAAGGTGGTCATAAAGCATTTCATAATTCATTTTTCAGCTTGTATTAGTTATCATATATCATTCACAATTTACATACAACGAATCATTCTCACAGAAATGGCAAGAACAAAAAGAAAGGAACGTGCTCAAATTCTAAAAAACAAGAGAAAAAGGTGTATTGAAAAACATCTTGGTTCAACAATTAATAGTAGTTCAAACAACAAATCTAACATTATTTCAACAGGTAATATATGTTACTCATTCCACAAGTTCTCATTTCAGGACAATCAAAATAATTTAATAATAAATATGAATCTATAGTTAGTAAGAATTAGCAATTTAATTTTATTACATGATTTATTTGACATATAACTGATTCCCTTTTTCGGGTGTTTTTCCATATAACAGAATATGTAAGGAGAAGAAGAAAAGAACGCAAAAACATCATAAATTTGAAGAGAAAATGTTCTGTTAAAAATAACAGAGTTTCACTAGAAAAACCAACCATACCAGTGTCAGGTACGAATTCTAACATATCATTCTTTAGGTTCATAGTTCATGTATGTAGCACTATTTCCGAACATTAAATCAATTCCATTGTTTACAGATTCTGAACTGAACACAAGTTCTTACTATGGAAAAGCTGAATATCAATGTCAATTTTGTCAGGCAGTATTTTGGAAGCGCGAAAAAATAAAAGAGCATTCGAAAAGAACACATCCAAGATATAAATTATGTTGTAGGTAGGGAAAAATTCATTTGCCAGCAAGAAGGTTTGCTCCAGAACCCCTCAATTCCTTGCTCTCTCATAATGTACTTGAACATTCCATACATTTCTTGGAAAATATCAGAGCATATAACTCAATGTTCTCAATGACATCTATGCTTGATGAACACAATGAATTGGTCAAAGTGTTCAGAATTGCTCGAGACAGGCATAAGAATTCCAACATAGGTGACTTCAAAATCAGGCTCTTCCATAATAGGACTTTAAACAGCAGGCAGCACCAACCACCAACAGCATTAGAAATAGCAGCTCTCATAGTTGGAGATATAAATTATGTAACTAAGGACACAGACATTATTGTTGAAATGACGTCAGGTACACTACAAAGAATTAGTTACCTACATCCGTGCTTTATGGCATTACAGTATCATTTGTTATTTCCTTATGGTGAAGACGGATTTCATCCTCAGATTCCATATGTCAAATCTACTAGCCAACATCATGGTAAAAGGCAATATATGACAATGCGAGAGTACTATGCGTACATATTACAATATAGAAGAATAGAAGGAAATACATTATTGCTGTCTGGAAGATTATTTCAACAGTTTATTGTTGATGCTTATACAGGAATTGAGCAAGCACGACTTCAATGGATTAAAAACCACCAGGGAAAGTTACGAACTGAATTATACAGAAATGTATTTGATGCAGTTCAAAGGGGAGATATAGATTCTACACAAGTGGGCCAAAGAACTATTTTACCTTCTTCTTTCACTGGTGGTCCTCGATACATAGCTCAGAACTATCAAGATGCAATGGCATTGTGCAGAATTTTTGGAAATCTAGATTTCTTCATTACATTTACAGCAAATCTAAACTGGCCAGAAATTCAAGAAATGCTACAAGAACTACCACAACAAAGAGCAGAAAATAGACCAGATATTGCAGTCCGCGTCTTTAAAATAAAACTTGAAGAAATGATTGAAGACATTTCAAAGAATAAAATATTTGGACAAGTTGATGCAGGTATATTTTCATAGTTTCAGAATCCATTTGCCATTTGTAATACTACAAATATCTCATGTACCTATCACTTTTGTTGCAATGCAGGTATATTTTCATAGCTTCAGAATACATTTGTTGTTTGCAATACTACAAATATCTTATCTACCTATCACTTTGATTGCAGTAGTATTCACCATTGAATTTCAAAAAAAAAAAAAAAAGGCCTTCCACATGCACATATTATCATATGGATTAATCAATCTTCAAAGAGACACACATCTGAAGAAATAGATGAAGTTATATCTGCAGAAATACCAGATGCAACATACAAGGTAAATTTATTTTTACCTAACACCATAAAATATACTATTGCAAAAAACTTTTAAGAATGTTACCTAACATAAGATTATGACGACTGTATTATAGGCCAATGCTCTAAGCATTTTCCAAAGAAAGTCCAAAACATGACCATACTAGATGAAAATGGATTTTGCATCTACCGACGAAGAGACACATTAATATTTGTTGACAAAAATGGTTTCAAACTTGACCATAGGTTCGTTGTTCCATATAATCGATATCTTTTGGTCAAGTATAGAAGCCACATCATTGTTCAAGCATGCAATAAATCAAGAGCCATAAAATATTAGTTCAAGTATATAAATAAAGGCCCTGATAGAACAACTGTAATCATAGAGTAAGTGCAAGGTGCTTCTACCATAAACTCTACACAAGAAAATTCAAATGCAATTGAAGTGAAAACTTTTTTAGACTGTAGATACATTTCAGCATGTGAAGCATGCTGGAGAATATATGAATTTGAAGTGCATTTCAGAATACCTGCTGTAGAAAGACTGGGATTCCATTTAGAAAATGAGCAAAGTATTATTTTTAGAGATAGTAGCTCCCTACCTACTATTGTAGACAGTGAAGATGCAAAGCGTAAGATGTTTACTGAGTGGTTTGAAACAAATAAAAGGGATTCAGAAGCAAGAAAATATACATATTTTGAATTCCCTCAACATTATACTTGGAAAAAGAAAGAAAGGCTTTGGACAAGGAGAAAAAAGGGTAGATGTATTGGGCGTGTTACATTTGCACATCCAGCTTCAGGAGAGAGATATTACATGAGAATGTTATTGAATCATGTTCATGGCCCAACATCATATGAACATATGCGAATCTACAAAGACAAAACATATTCATCCTTTAAAGCAGCCTGTTATGCAAGAGGACTTTTACAAGATGACAAAGAATGGCATAAGTCCATAGCTAAGGCTTCACAATGGGCAACCGGCCCTTAACTAAGGGAACTATTTGTGACAATACTTTTATTCTGCAATGTTTCAGATATGAAGAATTTTTGGGAAGTCAATTAGGAGTCCATTAGTGATGATATTGAACATCGGCAAAGAAAACTTTTACAGTTCCCAAGTTTAACTTTGTCCACCGAACAAATAAAAAACTATACATTAAAAGAAATTGAAGTTCTCCTCATGAAGCATGGAAAAAGTTTGGAACAAATAGAAGGTATGCTAGTTGCAAAAAATGAAATGTTGAAGGATCTGGAGAACAATTACATTTGTGAAGAAATGATGTATGACATAGAGCTTTTGAAAACAGAGCACGAATCAATGGTAAAAAAGCTGAATACATAGCAACTAAATGCATATGATGTTGTGCTAAATGCAATAGAAAATAAACTTGGAAAATGGTTCTTCTTATATGGATATGGAGGAACTGGAAAAACTTTTGTGTACAGAGCAATCATCAACAAGTTGAGATCAGATTCAAAAATAATACTTGTTGTAGCTTCATCAGGTAATTACTAATATCCTTAATTTGATTTTCTATCATCTATATTATAAACATATTCTTATGTCATTCTTATCAAATGTCATCACAGGCATTGCTTCATCGTTGTTACCTGGAGGAAAAACTGCACATAGTACATTCAAAATATCAATAACAACTGATGATGAGACCACGTGCTCAATCAAAGCCAATACACAACTGGCTGAGCTAATTAAAAGAGTTGTTCTAATAATATGGGACGAGGCACCTATGAATTCCAAGTATGTATATATTCTAAAATTCATTATTGTTTCCAGAGCACAGCACATATAACAAGGCATCATGCCAAATTCAAAACATACATATCAATGCATGAAACACAACCATTTTTCTCATACAACCTTAAAACACTCCAAAAATAAGCATATCTTTGAAACAGTTGATAGAACATTGAAAGATATACTCAAAGGATCAGAAGCATTTAATAAAAACAAAGCTTTTGGAGGGAAAACTGTTCTCTTGGGTGATTTTCGACAAATTCTCCTTGTAATTCCAAAAGGTGGACGAACAGATATAGTACATGCTTCGATCAATTTTTCATATCTTTGGTATGAGTATGAACTGTTAACACTTACTCAAAATATGAGACTTCAACAATTTAATGATTGCACTACTGAAGAAGCACAAAAGATAGAAACATTTGCAAATTGGCTATTGGAAACAGGAAATGCTCTGCAACATGCAAAGACACGGGGAGATGACACTGAAGCAATTTGGATCAAAATCCCAAGAGAATATATGATTGATGCTACTCAACATCCAGTCAAGGCAATTTTTTAGGCCACTTACCCAAACTTCGAAGAAAAAAGAATAGATACAAACTATTTGACGGAAAGAGCAATTCTTACACCTTGAAATGAAACAGTGAATGAAATAAATGACTTTATTCTTGATAAAGTACAAGGAGAGCCAATAGAATACATAAGTGCAAACAGAATGGACAAAGCATCATGAAAGTTGCTAGATGAAGATATGTTATATCCAGTGGAGTTTTTAAATAGCCTGAGCTTCCCAGGAATTCCAGAACATAAATTGAGATTAAAACAAGGTATTCCGATCATGCTTTTAAGAAATGTTAACCCAGGTAAATGCATGTGCAATGGAACAAGACTGATAGTAACACAGACAGGTAGCAGAGTAATTGAAGGCAGAATCATTTCAGGTTCAAACATTGGGGAAAAAGTGCTTATTCCCAGAATAGATGTGTCCACGGCTGATACAAAACTGCCATTCACCTTGATAAGGAGACAATTTCCAATCAAAGTCTATTATGCAATGACAATAAATAAAAGCCAGGGACAAACACTATCTACAGTTGGACTATACCTACCTAAACCAGTTTTCAGCCATGGTCAACTTTATGTCGCACTTTCAAGAGTGAAAACACCATAGGGGTTGAAAATATTAATCATTGAGCAGGATACAGAGTTCAAATTTTATACAAAGAACATTGTCTACCATGAAATCTTTACAAGACTTGCAATTGTAAGTTATCTTAAATCTCATATTCCACATAAATATTCAAATACTATGCATGCCTTAATAAAGCATTCATTATTTAATTATGTCTATAATGCAGGATACAAAGAAGACCAATTCTACACCAAGTACCATGACAGACGAGGTTTTCCCCAACAGCCTTAATATTTAATGTTAGTCAGATAGAAGTATAAAAAACAATCTGTAACTATTAAACTCAAAGGCAATTGAATTTTTGCTAGATGTTACATAGCCATTGGCCATACGAACCCTTGGTTTCTGAGTCTATCCTTAATATATGTTATCCTTTCGTACACTACAACTAAAAATAAATTTACATATTCAATTCTATTCATATTTTCATGAAATTGTGCATCATACGTGGGCTTCTGATGGTAAACCATCGTCACAAAACACTGAATGGTTCCTCAATTATGCTTATATTGACGTCCAATATACTTAACACACAATCATGCTTTTGTTTAAGACTTTGTTCATGACTTCTGACCAACTAACTCTAAGTATTAAATTCATCACATACTCTCTCAACAACAAAGCAAAAAAAATAAATAAATAAACATTACTCAATTACAACCAACATAACATACAAAACCATACACAAAGCCAGCAAACTCTTACCAAACACATTGCCATTCAGGCCTCTATTTTCTACATAAAGCAGTATCTCGACTCCCCTTAAAGTCTGTGTTTTGATTCATTTTGCTATACCACAAATACCTTAAAAAGAAAACAAAACTGCAACAGAGAGCAAAAAAGACAAAACGAAAGTACAACAAACAATGGACATCCACAGAAATGTAGAACAGAGCAATATAGTATATCCTAACTATGTAGCACTGAAACCATTTAAAAATTTATGGCCGAGAAAAAAAAAAGCAGTACTTGAAGTTGGTTTTAAAATTGAATTGTGTATCATACGTGGGCTTCTGATGGTAAACCATCGTCGCAAAACACCGAATAGTTGCCCAAACATGTTTATATTGACATACAATATACTTAGCACATAATCAAATCCACAAACCTTATAATACATCTAACTTAGCAAAATTCCATTATTCTTTCGTATTCTACAATTAAAAACAAATTTTCATATTCAATTCTATTAATATTTTTATGAAATTGTGCATCATACGTGGGCTTTTGATGGTAAACCATCAACGCAAAACACCGAATGGTTCTCCAATCATATTTATATTGACGCCCAATATACTTAGCACACAATCATTACTTTGTTCATGACTTTGATCACAAAGCTGCAGCAAAACACATACACTTAATTCCATTTTCAAACCTAATTCAATTTCTGGTAGATATTACATACCTATTTGCCATACAAAATCTCTCTTCATGAATTCATCCTTAGTATACTCTATGTTAGAATGTCACTTACAATGAGCAAGTCAAACAAGAACATTTCATAAAAAAAAGCCACAAAATTACAACCAAACTACAGTCCAAAATTCTGCACTTAATTATGTGTTATATTCTATATTACAATGTCACTTACAATGACCAAGTCAAACAAGAACATTTCATAAGAAAAGCCACAAATCTCAACCAAACTACAGTCCAAAATTCTGCATTTAATTATGTGTTTACTAGACAACCCAATATGCAAGTCCATGAATTGTGCATCATACGTGAGCTTTTGATGGTAAACCATCGTCGTAAAACACCAAATGGTTGCCCAATCATGTTTATATTGACGTCCAATTTACTTAGCACACAAACATGCTTTTGTTTAAGACTTCGTTCATGACTTCTAACCAACTAATCCTAAGTATTAAATTCATGACATACCCTCTCAACAACAAAGCAAAAACAAAATAAACATTACTCAATTATAGCCAACATAACATACAAAACCATACACAAAACTAGCAAACTCTTACCAAACACATTGCCATTCCGACCTCCATTTTCTACATAAAGCAGTATCTCGACTCCCCTTAAAGTCTGTGTTTTGATTCATTTTGCTATACAACAAACACCTTAAAAAGGCAACAGAACTGCAGCAGAGAGCAAAAAAGACAAAACAAAAGTACAACAAACAATGGACATTCACAGAAATGCAGAACAGAGCACTATAGTATATCCCAACTATGCAGCATTGAAACCATTTAAAAATTTATGGCCGAGAACAAAAACGCAGTACTTGAAGTTGGTTTTAAATTGAATTGTATATTATACGTGGCTTCTGATGGTAAACCATCGTTGCAAAACACCGAATAGTTGCCCAAACATGTTTATATTGACGCCCAATATACTTAGCACATAATCAAATCCACAAACCTTATAACACATCTAACTTAGCAAAATTCCATTATTCTTTCATACTCTACAATTAAAAACAAATTTTCATATTCAATTCTATTAACGTTTTCATGAAATTGTGCATCATACGTGGGCTTTTAATGGTAAACCATCATCGCAAAACACCGAATAGTTCCCCAATCATGATTATATTGACGCCCAATATACTTAGCACACAATCATTGCTTTGTTCATAACTTTGACCATAAAGCTACAACAAAAACATACACTTAATTCCATTTTCAAACCTAATTCAATTTCTGCTAGATATTACATACCTATTTGCCATACAAAATCTCTCTTCATGAATTCATCCTTAGTATACTCTATGTTACAATGTCACTTATAATGAGCAAGTCAAACAAGAACATTTCATAAGAAAAGCCACAAAATTTCAACCAAACTACAGTCCAAAATTCTGCACTTAATTATGTGTTTACTAGACAACCCAATATGCATATCCATGAATTATGCATCATGTGTGGACTTCTGATGGTAAACCATCGTCGCAAAACACCGAATGGGTTACCCAATCATGCTTATATTGATGCCTAATATACTTAGCACACAAATATGCTTTTGTTCGTGACTTTGTTCATGACTTTTAACCAACTAACTTTAACTATTAAATTCATGTCATAACCTCTCAATAACAACAATGCAAAAACAAAATAACCAATACTCAGTTACAACCAACATAAGGTACAAAACCATACAAAAAGCCAGCAAATTCTAGAGAAACACATTGCCATTCAGGCCTCTATTTACTACAACAAGCTCCAGCAAAAACAAACAACAAGTTGCAGCAAAAACATACACTTAATTCCATTTTCAAACCCAATTCAAATTCCGCTAGATATTACATACCTATTTGACATATAAAATCTTACTTCATGAGTTCATCCTCAGTATACTCTATGTTACAATTTCACTTACAATGAGCGAAATAAATTGTCATTTGCAAAACCTATTCAAAGGTCTATTTCTAAAGACCTATTAACCAGTGCAAAGCCTATTCTACACCACAATTCAAGTACTATAATGATATTTTCCAAAAAACACAAGCAATTCCTCAAAATTTCTTAACAAGAAGAAGAATACTTCCCTTCTTTAGTGTCAATTTCTGGATGCTCCTCTATTGTGCCCTCAACAATTACAATAGAATTATTAAAAATCACCCGAGAAAATTCTATATGTGAATCTGGCTTTGGCATGACAGGTAAGATCTTCCATTCCATATCATTTTCCAACATGTAAACATCAGAATATACCACCTGTAAAGGACAAAACTCAATTTTAAAATGTATCCTAGATGTTTCATACAAAACAGGCCACAAGTGAACAATTATAGCTGTTTTACACCCACGAGGAAACACAATAACACACTGAATTTCTCAGGTATTTCTTCTTCCTGCAGATCAAGCTAATCTTAGATCATAAAGAATTCAAAACAAATAAGGATGAGTAAAGTAACAAATTTAAGCTATTACTTATCATCAAATAATCCTCTATTCATAAACCCAATATAACACCCCACACCCTAGGTACCTAGATAGGGCAGGATGTCGCCCCGTCCAAAAGACCAGGGGTCTTTATAACGAGGAATAAAATAAAATGAAAACTGCTAAAAAAAATTAAAAGAAAATTTTCATTACATTCGAGAGCAAAACTTATACAAGTCCAAAAAATCAAAAATAACAGGCGTCTCTTGAAATAAACTCAAAACACAACTAAATAAATGAACTGGAGCTCAACCCCAGCTTCGCCCCGCTCACTGAAAGTAATCCCCTGAAATCATGATATAAAAGGTGTGAGATTGACATCTCAATAAGTCTCGTGTGTGCAAATGTCAGTTATAACCATTTCATGTTTGCAAGTTTATCAAAATCACAAAATCGTGTTTGCAAGCCAATCTTATCAATAACAGTCATACAAATGAGCCTTGCTCAATCAATCCAAAACAGTTCACAATAAATCACTATTTATCACATTCATAATTCATTAAATAGGGATTAGCAAATGATTCAACTTAATAATAACACAATCCATATCATGGTTACCACCATGATAGCTCTCCAATGTATTCTTTCAATAAAGGGGCAGTGGGGGCACCACCCACTAGGTGAAATACTCCTCCATCTCTTCACCCAATACTCCGGTTGTCCAATCCGGGTAAACAATGTCCACATGGACCAATATGTTAGCTCGAACGGGCTTGATTAAGTAGTACTGTCGCCTCTCTAAGTTGAGTTTATCTTTTGGAGGTGGCCTCTGCCAGAAGACTCTCTCTTGCTCTTCAAAACTAGTACTATTAGCCTACCCCCACTGAGTACTCAACGCTCCCCGATTAGGGGCAGAATCATTTTTTCTTTTCCAAAAGTCTTTAATTAATTTGATTGCAAAACGTGATTTTCGTAATAGCGTTTTCAAATCGTTTGACAATAGTGTAAGAAATCGCTTTTGAGTTTGAATGAATAAAATTTAGTAAATTCGTTTTGAAAATAAAATATCCACGTTTCCAATCCAAGTCTCACAACAATCCAGTATAACTCATCATTTTTAGTCAAGGCTCAATCCTTGTGTCAAAACATCATATTGACATCAATTCTAAATAACATTGTAAAAATTGCTTGCAAACATATAACATTTATCAAAACAGTTATGCAGGTACTTACCTGAATAAATCACAGTCAAATTTCACTCAATCGATTGCTCTACTTTCTACTCCTTCCTTATCTAAAGTAAATAATCCCACAATTAGGATTCAATCATTCCATCCATTATTTCATACAACATGACTCTCCATGATTTCATTATCTACCCCTTTCATCCATGGTATTTAATTCAATAGATCACATGAATAACTTTCCTTTACTATTCTATTGATCATAACCATGCATTGATCTAGATCAATTCATCACATGACATCTTCCATATTAAACTAACATAAAATCATCATAAATAGCCCCATAAATATTAAAAGATCTCATCTTTTGTCTATTTAGCATGGATCTAGATTCATCATGACAAGATATATCAATATCCTATCTCATACATGCTTTGTCTATGGCTTTCCTCAACATGATCATCAATCTAACATATTCATGCTTTCATACTAGACTCCATAGACATCCTTAAGCCAATATTTTAAATTTTAAGACCATTTAAATCAATAAAAATATGATCTTGATTACCTCTTAGCGATATAGGCTTAAATCACGGAAACTCCTTGTTGACTTGCTTGAATTTGATCAATAGTTGAAGAGTTTGGTTCGCTTGGATGCCCTTGATCAAGTCTCACCAAAGAATAGGTAAAATCAGTCCCTTATGAACGTGATTTAAGGAAGAGAAAAGGAAAAGAAGAGAGTAGGGGTTGAATAGAAGGGTTGGAGATCAATTACCTTGTAGACAGATTCGGTTTTGGTTTTGTTCTTGGAATTGGTTGGCCAAATTTTGGAGCTTGTTGAATGCTGGTTTTTTCGTGAGTTTGAGGGGCTGAAAGGGTGGAGATTTTCGTGGTTTGCTGTATAGAAAAGGCTAGGGTTTTAGGTTTAGGTGTTTAAAGGAGTTTTGGTCTTACTATGGTTTCTTGATAACAAGAGAAAATTGTTCAGCTTTGGGTGTCTCTATGGCTGCCGAAATTTTGCATGGAAATTAGGGTTGATTGCTGCTGTGTTTGTGAAGCTAAGGGTGGCTGAAATTCTTGAAACACAGTGAGGAAAAATGTGGACAAAATGAGAGAAGAATGCTGGTTGGTTTTGGTCTCTAAAGTGGCAAAACAAGAGAAGGAAAAGAAGTCTTTGTGTAGCTGTATTTTGCTTGCTAAATAGAAGAATTTCTGTGCAGGTTTTTGCTGAGAATTTCGTGCAGAATAAGGCTGGTTTTTTGGCCGAAATTCTGAAGGAATTTGAGGGGAAAATTCTGTTATTCTTTTGGCTAAAACAAAGTCCTAGTTGGTTAAGGTTTTCTTGGACAACCCTAACTAGGTTTTAGAGAGTTTGATTTGGATTATACTTGCTCCAAGGGTGGCGGCAGCTTTGATGCAATTTTCCAGAATATTTGGTTTGGAAACTAGGTTATCTATTTAGGAAATAATTTAATTAATTCCCTATTTTAATTTGAGTAATTTTTAAATAGCTAATAAATAGTTATATTGAGAGAAATTTCTGGTTTCCTACTTCCTTGAAGCTACCGAATTCTTCTTCCTTTTCCTTCCTAAATTTTCGAATATCATCCTCTTATCCAAGAGATAATTATTTCATTTAAATTCACCTCTAAGCTTTTTATTTCCATAAATAAAAATATTATTCGAAAGAAGATAAAATAAGGAAATTTATTTCCTTGAAAATAATACCTATATACTTTCTTATATATATTTTTCTTTACTAGTATATTATTTAGATATTGCTAAAAGAAAATCTAGATTAGTAATCTTTAAAATTCTCTAAAAGATTATGATAAGCTATTA
The DNA here is from genome assembly GCA_026120185.1 of Voacanga thouarsii. Classification (NCBI taxonomy): domain Eukaryota; kingdom Viridiplantae; phylum Streptophyta; class Magnoliopsida; order Gentianales; family Apocynaceae; genus Voacanga; species Voacanga thouarsii. The sequence continues at coordinate 2,214,331 of JANUWF010001102.1, read as the reverse complement.
GAAACTAAAATTTAATTTGTTCTCAAATATTTTATAAAATAATTTTCAAATAAATCACTCTCCTAATTTATTTTCCTCTTCTTAGGAAATTAATTTCCTAGTGGCTATTCTCCTAGGGATTTCAGCCAAGCTAGGGAAAAATTAGGGAAGAAGGAAAGAAAATAAGAGAATGAAAAGGATTGAAAATAGCTAGGATTCAAACTCAAGCCTGTCAAGGTTTAAATGCCAAGCTTTATCTACCAAGCTACATTTTCTTTTTAAATATTCTCCTAACAACTCCCTTGATTTCTTCCCACTTGCTTTACACCTTTTTCTAATACACTTTTCTCAATAAATGAAAGCTCAAGGAATCCAACTACATCAAGAATAAATTAATTCATGTAATTCACAACCAATATTTTCATGAAAAATAATTCAAATTATCAAATGTGGTATAACTCAATATGACATACATGACTTTTCCCCACTTACTAAAGGTGGTCTTATATAGGGTATTACACCCAAAATGTGATTTAATAAATGAACTCTCCAGCTTCAAAGTTGACATAAGATGATTCAGAAATGGAAAGAAGACAAAGTTACACAAAATAGTTATTACCACATGCCATGCACAGACAAATTCATAAAGCAGTATCTTGAGTCTACTTAAACTCTGTGTTTTGATTCATTTTACCATAGCATAAGTATCTTAAAAAGCCCAGATAACTGTAGCAGAGAGCAGAAAAGACAAAACAAAAGTGGAACAAACAATGGACATCCATAGAAATGCAGAACAAATTTAGAGTTGACATAAGATGATTCAGAAATGGAAAGAAGACAAACTTACACAGAATAGTTATTACCACATTCTATGCACAACCAAATTCATAAAGCAATATCTTGAGTCTACTTAAACACTCTATTTTGATTCATTTCACCATAGCATAAATACCTTAAAAAGGCCAGAAAACTGAAGTAGAGAGCAGAAAAGACAAAACAAAAGTGGAACAAACAATGGACATCCACAAAACTGCAAAACAAAGCAGTATATTTTAGCCTAAGTTTGCAGTACTGAAAACCTTCTAAAAAAAAAAAAAATTCCCCTCTCCCCTCTGACAACAAAGCTGCAGCAAAAACATACACTTAATTCTATTTCCAAACCTAATTCAATTCCTACTAGATATTACATACCTATTTGCGATACAATATCTCTCTTCATGAATTCATTCTTAGTATATTCTATGTTACAATGTCACTTACAATGAGCAAGTCAAACAAGAACATTTCATAAGAAAAGCCACAAATTTCAACCAAAATACAGTCTAAAATTCTAATTCCGTTATGCTTCTATAGACTCCAATTAAAAACACATTTACATATTCAATTCTTTTAATGTTTTCAGGATATTGTGCATCATACATGGTTATTCATGAATTCATCCTTAGTATACTCTATGTTACAATGTCACTTAAAATGAGCAAGTCAAACAATAACATTTCATAAGAAAAGCCACAAATCTCAACCAAACTACAGTCCAAAATTCTGCATCTATTTCTATAGACCTATTGGCCAATGCAAAGCCTATTACAAGCCACAATTGAGGTACTGTAAAGATATTTTCCAAAAAACACAGCCAATTCCTCAACAATTTTTTATGAAGCTGAAGAATACTTCCCTTCTTTAACAAAACATTCAAAAGTCCATCGCTTGCAATTACCATAAAATCTACACCATAAATTTCTTCTTCCTGTGGATACCAAAGACAATCAAATATTAAAAGTAGTAAATGGAAACAGAATCATTATCAAAATGAATCTAATAGCTAGATAACATATCACAACTAAAACTGATCACGAAACTCTCATACTTTATAAATTTTCATAGTTTATTATATCTAAAGGTTAAACACCAAAATGAATATCTAGTACAACAAAAACCTTGAAATCTAGAATGCTCATTATTTCAAACATAGACAATTCATAAAGCAATATCTTTACTCTACTTAATGTCTCTTTTTTGATTCATTTCACCATAGCATAAATTCCTTTAAAATGTCAGAAAATTGCAGCACAGAGCAAAAAAGACAAAACAAAAGTGAAGCAAACAATGGACATCTACAGAAATACAGAACAAACCACTATGTTTTATACTAACTATGCAGTACTGAAAACATTTAAAAATTTATGTCCCATACAAAAAAAATAAAGTACTTCGAGTTGGTTTTAAAATTAAAATGTGCATCATACGTGGGCTTCTGATAATAAACCATCATCACAAAACACCGAATGGTTGCCCAAACATACTTCTATTGACACCCAATATACTTAGCACATAATCAAATCCACAAAACTTATAACACATCTAACTTAGCAAAATTCTGTTATGCTTCCATAGACTCCAATTAAAAACACATTTACATATTCAATTCTTTTACTGTTTTTAGGATATTGTCCATCATACGTGGTTATTCATGAATTCATCCTTAGTATACTCTATGTTACAATGTCACTTAAAATGAGCAAGTCAAAGAACAACATTTCATAAGAAAAGCCACAAATCTCAACTAAACTACAATCCAAAATTCTGCACTTAATTATGTGTTTATTAGACAACCCAATATGCATGTCCATGAAATGTGCATCATAAATGGGCTTCTGATGGTAAACCATCATCGCAAAATACCAAATGGTTGCCCAATCATACTTATATTGACGCCCAATATACTTAGCACACAAACATGCTTTTGTTCATGACTTTGTTCATGACTTCTAACCAACTAACTCTAACTATTAAATTCATATCATAACCTCTCAATAACAACAATGCAAAAACAAAATAACCAATACTCAGTTACAACAAACATAAGGTACCAAACCATACAGAAAACCAGCAAATTCTAAAGGAACACATTGCCTTTTAGGCCCCTATTTCCTACAACAAGTACCAGCAAAAACATACAACAAGCTGCAGCAAAAACATCTACTTAATTCCATCCTTAGTATACTCTATGTTACAATTTCACTTACAATGAGTGAAATAAATTGACCTTTGCAAGTCAAACAAGGACATTTTGTTACAGAAAGCATAACAAAACTTCCCTAATTCAAAGGTCTATTTCTAAAGACCTATTGACCAGTGCAAAGCCTATTCTACATCACAATTCAGGTACTGCAAAGATATTTTCCAAAAAACACAAGCAATTCCTCAAAATTTCTTAAGAAGATCAAGAAAACTTCCTTTCTTTACTGCCAATTTCTGGATGCTCCTCAGTTGTGCCCTCAACAATTACAATAGAAATATTAACAATCACCCAAGGAAATTCTATACATGAATCTAGCTTTGAATTGTCCAACATCTTCCATTCAATATCATTTTCCAACATGTAAACATCATAATATACCACCTGTAAAGGACAAAACTCAATTTAAAAATGTATCCTAGATACTTCATACAAAACAGGTGAACAATTATAGCTGTTTTACACCCAGAGGAAACACAATAACACATTGAATTTCTCAGGTATTTGTTCTCCCTAGATCAAGATAATCTTAGATCATAAAAAATTCAAAACAAATAAGGATGAGTAAAGCAACAAATTTAAGCTATTACTTATCATCAAATAATCCTCTATTCATAAACCTAAAATGTGATTTAATAAATGAACTCTTCAACTTCAAAGTTGACATAAGATGACTCATAAATTGAAAGAAGACAAACTTACATATAATAGTTATTACAACATGCCATGCATAGACAAATTCATAAAACAGTATCTTGAGTCTACTTAAACTCTGTGTTTTGATTCATTTCACCATAGCATAAACACCTTAAAAACGCCAGATAACTGCAGCAGAGAGCAGAAAAGACAAAACAAAAGTGGAATAAACAATGGACATCCACACAAATGCAGAACAAAGCAGTATATTTTACCTTAAGTATGTAGTACTGAAAACCTTCTAAAAAAAAATTATTCCCCCTCCCTTCTGACAACAACAAACCACTAACATACTTTTCTAAAATTTTACTTCTTATAGATTTCAAACAGTGTTAAATGTGATTCAGTTATTGGTATTCTATTATATTCTTCAACTCGATTGTTAAACACAGCCTTCACTATGAATTGAAATGGATACCTAGAAAACTGTCATCAGAAGTATAGATCAAACTCTGTTTTTCCTTGTACTATTGAACAGCATCATCATAACTCTATTGCTACAGAACCCTTGAATTCCCTTCTTATTTCTAATAAGTCAATTAACAGACATGGCAATACGTTCTTCATATCTGTAACATATGCTTCTTTCGTCTAATTTATTCCAATATACATCTTATGTCCTTAATCACTTGAATTCCTAATATAGGAACTTTCGAAAATCAAAGATGACGATGAATCTGCCAAATAATCAAGCAGCAATACAATAATAAACAAAAAAAGTAAACCCTAATCTTCAGTCAAAAAATTCAATCAACATACAAAATTAATACCTGATTCACTTTCAAAAGACAATAAACAAAAGCACCACAAATTATTCTTTCAACAAACCAAACAAAAGATCTAAACCTTGATCTTCGGTAAACAAATTAAGTAAACACACGGATCTCATATCTTATTCACTTACAGAAAATTAAAAAAAAGAACCACAAATAATTATTTCAACAAACCAAAACCTCAGCTAAAAACCCAAAAAAAAAAAAAAATAGAGAGTTCCAAGTTCTAAGATATTACCTTAAACACAAGAATCCTAAAACCCAATAGCAAACTAGTAAACGTAGCCATTAAATCCGGGACATGCAAATAAATGACCCTAAGTTTAAACCCCATCGTTGAAGGATTTGTTTTCCATCCTGCTTTCCTTTGCCGTTCATTAGATTTTGGACCATCAGACACATCAGTTGACGACTTTCAATTGCTGTTCAACGTTGTTGCACTTCCATTACCAAATGATACCAGATCTAATTAGATCCCGCCAACCATCCCTAAAAGGAAGCAACGTCTGTCGATTTCGTGCATGAAGAAACACCCCTACAGAACATTAAACAAAAGCACCACAAATAATTATTTCAACAAACGAAAACCTCAGCTAAAAAACCCAAAAAAAAAAAGAGAGAGTTCCGAATTCTAAGCTATTACCTTCCAACCAAGAAAAGTAAACCCTAAGACCAAACTAATAAACATAGCTATGAAATCTCGCCTATGGTCCCTAAAAGGAACCACATTTTTTGGATTTCGGGCATGAAGAAATTCTAAACTATTACCTTCAACCCCAGAAAAGTAAACCCCAACACCAAACCAGTAAACATAGCTATGAAATCTCGCCTATGGTCCCTAAAAGGCACAACATTTTCTCGATTTCGTGCACGAAGAAAAAACCCTAATTCAAAGGTTACCCCAACCCACGCGAATGAAGAGTATTCTGCATGAATATGCTTCTACACTAGGAATATCTCATAGCGCGAAGGCCCAGAGATCATAAAGGAAGGGATGGGAATGGAGGCATTCCAGCCCAAAGTACTTCGGTGAATGGATCAAGAGAGATAGGGAGAGTGGGATAGAGGAAGTATAGTGAACACATGATTTGACATTGATGAGCTTCAATAAAGTATCCCACTATCAAAAAGGTTGTCTCACCTCTTCCTAAACAAACACATTGTCCGGTAATTCAAATCTCGAGAAATGAAGGCGAATACCATATATGATCAAGAAAAGAGTACCTATAATCACATGAAAACCACGAAAGCTAGTTGCTAAGAAAAAGGTAGAACCATAAATACTATCCGAAATTGAGAACGGTGCTTGATAATATTCCATTCCTTGAAAGCCAGTGAATACTAGAGCCAGTGAAACGGTTAGCTACTAAAGCGTAAACTGCTCGTTTTTCCTTACCCGCGAGTATAGCATGATGAGCCCAAGTTACGGCAACTCCGGATGAAGGGGGAATAAGGGTATTAAGAAAAGTGTTTATTCAAAGGGCACATATACAGAAAAACAACTTTGACTTTCCACCAAAAACAACAATTTATTAACAACGTAAATTATTATCATTTTAAACCATAATTTTAATATTGCATTTAAAATTGCAATAAATAATTAACAAAACAAATACACAATGATTAGAAAAAAAGAAAAAAGAAAAATATTGTTAAAATAAAATTAAATTTATTAATAAACAAATCAACATAAATATATCAGCAAAACAATGGCTGAAATTTTACAACGCTTTCTAGGAAAAAACCTATTCTACAAAACCTACATATCATCACCACTTTTTCTTCCCATCATCTCTGAACTTTCTCCAGTTTGAAAAACAATCTGCTTACTTTTAACTTCCTGCAAAGACCCTGTACTTACACACAAACGAAAAAATCCACAACATCTTCTGTATCACCAGTATGAAATTCCAGAAACACCTTATTTTTATCATAATACAACCAAAAAGTATTCTCAGATAACCAACGAAGCTTCATCCTCAAACAGCTAAAATTCTTGAATAACTCTTTATGAACACTTCGACCAACACGCGATTCCACCACTACCAGAACATAAGGATCATAAAACTTCACAAAAGAATCCACTTTCCTCAATGAATGACGTGCAGCAAGAAAATCTTCACTGATAAAACCAATACTTATAGGAAATTCCTTAACTTCATCCGTAAAAAACCAATTATGTGTCTCTGCCCACCAATTCGTACAAAATTCAAACCCATACAATTTGAAGGAGGAACAAATATCTCAACAGACTCTGAAAATTCCTTATTACTTTCACGTAAAATAATGCGCACAACATCAACCCTTCTATCTGGAATAAGATAATGAACTCAATCACCCTGTAAATCAATAGAATTAAGAACAACCGTCTCAGAAAGAAAAGGATACATCTTGGGCTTTCCAACAAGTTGATACTTCAACAGTTTCGAATTATAAAATTTCATTTTTAATAATCGTCCAATTAAAAAAAAACTAAGATACAAGAAAATTATGAAAATACAACAAAAACCAAAACCAATATACAAATAAACACAGGCAAAATAAACACTGAACATGAAAAGCAATTCAAAGAACCAACAATATACACACTTAACAATTCAAAAAACCACACAAATACATGAATCTATTCACTATATGAAAAACAATAAGACATGTCCTTACAAAAAAAAACAATAACACATTAATGTGGTTTGTTAACACAAGTAATTCATTTGAATTATTCAAAGGTATCAAGACATCTCTGTGCATTCACAAGTTGAGCTAAACAGTGCCATCAATGAAGACTGATAAATCAATGAATCAGATATTCCTAAGTTATCTGCTGATTTCCTTCTTAGCTGTAAATATCAATTTCACGCAATGGATAATTTAACAATTTAGTTACCGCACATATTGATAAATTTAATAAATACACTCCTACTATTTATTTATTATCATATTCAATTCTAAAGTAAACAATTTCTGTTCATTTAAGAAATTTAATATTTAGAAATGCATATTTAGTCCATTTAGATCATGACTTGATAAATTACCACAGTTTGAATTCCAAAATTTCATTCTCCAAAATTAAGCTGGAATTTTGCCTTCGTTTTGGTATTTAAGATACTTTAAATAATTGTCATTTCTTATATTATCATAGATTTTTTTATTCAAAAAATAATATTTTTCAAAACTATAATATTCTATTTTTAATAATATTTCAAAATAAATTATTTACACAACAATAACAGATAATATGATCAACACTCCCATGCAATGCACGGGCAGCACACTAGTATTTATTATAATCACAAAAGTCAAAATAAATTTACGAAAAATAATGATAACCACCAGAAGTGGCAAAAAAATAATAAGAAAGGAAAAGAAAAAGAGGTGATTCCTACAAATTATGAAGATAAATATTATTGATGTGGCATGAAAGGTTATTGATCTCGTACTTGTCATACAGCAAAACGCCTTGTCGATCTTTATCAAACTTTTCTTGAGAAGAAAGGTAAAAATATTGAAAATTTCACTATACAATATTCTCTTCATGATAATGATGATGATGATGATACCAATCTTGAAGATGTTAATGTTGATGTAACTCATTGCATGTGGTTGATTTCTTTGAGCATCCAAAAGGAAGAATGGATCATTTGATTGGTGATGAAAATGTCTAAAAGAATTAAAAGTTTACTTTTAGTATTTTTATTTTATATTATATATTTTTTGCATTGTAATAGTAGTTATCATTTTAAGTTTTTATTTTATTATTTGAAGTATTTAAATTTATAAATATTTTATTATACTCAGATGGCTATTACTTTATTTACTGAAAACAAAAGTGGCATTACAGATATATGCCTAATTGATAGTAGTACAATACACACCATATTAAAAGATAGAAAATATTTCTCTTACCTGAAGATGTGGGAGAAATAACTGTTAATACTATAAGTAGTAGTGTAAAATTAATTGAAGGCTCTGGAAAAGCTAACATATTATTATCTGGAAGAACAAATGTTATTATTTTAAAGCATTATTTTCTTCAAAATCTCGAAAAAAATTATTAAATTTTAAAGATATTCGCCGAAATGGATATCACAATGGAAGAAAACAGGTTTGAGTATCTCTGTATTATGCAAATTATTTCGAGTAAGAAATCTTTATTAGAAAGACTACTATCTCTTTTATCTAGGTTATATAGCACAAAAATCCATACAATTGAAATGTATCATTTAGTAAACTAGAAGTTTTACTGATTCTACTACATTTATCATTTATCATTTATCATGAGTGCTTGAGTCATCCAAGAGCTATTATGATGCGAAGAATAATTGAAAATACGCATAGTCACCCTCTAAGAAGGCAGAAGATTTTGACATCAGATAAGTTTTCATGTACTACATGTTCTCAAAGGAAATTGATTATTAAATCATCTCCAACAAAGGTACAGTTTGAGTTGTCAGCATTTTTGGAAAGAATTCATGGTGATATATGTGGACCAATTCATCCACTATGTGGACAATTTAGATACTTTATAATTTTAATTGATGCATCGACCCGATGATTGCATGTCAGTTTATTATCAACTTGTAACTTAACGTTTGCAAGATTGCTTGCCTAAATAATTCACTTACATGCGCAATTTTCAAATTATCCTATTAAAAGGATCTATCTAGATAGTGCTGAAGAATATTCTTCCCAAGCTTTTAATGCTTATTGCATGTCAATTGACATTATTAATGCACATCCAATAGCTCATATGCATACCCAAAATGGTCTAGCTGAATCATTCATTAAAGTATTACAATTAATTACTAGATCGTTATTAATGAAAACAAATCTCCTAACATTTGGTTGGGGACATGCTATTTTGCATGTTGCGGCACTTGTGCGTATAAGGTCAACAAGTTATCATAAATTCTTTCTCTTGCAATTGACTTTTGGTTTAGAGTCAAGTATTGCTCATTTAAGAATTTTTTAGTGTATTGTATACGTACCTATAGTGTCAAATCAATGTACCAAAATGGGTCCTAAAAGAAGATCGGGTATATATGTTAGATATGATTCACTTTCTATAATTAGATATGTTGAACGATTGATAAGTGATGTATTTACAGCAAGATTTGTTGATTGTCATTTTAATAAAACTTTGTTTTCTAAATTAAGAGAAGAACATAAACCACATAAAAAAAAAGCTTGCCTAGACAACATCATTGAATTATTTAGATCCACACACAAGCGCGAGCGAACTAGAAGTTCAAAAGATATTTCATTTGAAAAGACTTACAAATTTTGTTTGACTCTACAAGGAGAAGTAAATCGCATATTCTAGCTATAGATCTACTATTTGGATAGAAGTTCTAACAGGATAAAATGAAATTCCTATAACTGCTGAATCAAAAACACACCAAAAGTGTGGACGACCCTTTAGTTCAAAAGATAAAAATCTTCGAAAGAAAATATGAGTAAATGATCAGAATGATCAAATTAAAAATTTTTTTAAAAAAAGGATCAAGTGGCAACTAATGAAAAGATCCAACTATCTAAATATCGTGAATAGAATAATGAAATGTCCATCAATTATATGACTTCTGGCAGAAGTTGAAATCGGATGGAAATAACTGTTGATGATATTTTTGCATACAATACAGCATTTGATGTATTAAAAGATAATGAGGGTTTTGAACTAACATTAATTGAAGAATGTCGTCATAGAAATGATTGGTTAAAATAGAAAAATGTGATTCAATAGAAGTTAAACTCATTTGTAAAGCGTAAGGTTTTTGGACTTGTAGTCCAAACACCAGAAGGTATAAAATCAATTGGTTATAAATGTGTATTTGTACGAATGCAAAAATGAAAATAATGAAGTCGTAAGGTATAAAGCACGACTTATGGCACAAGACTTTTTGCAAAAATTATATATTGATTATGATGAGACATATTCACCCGTAATAGATGCAATTACACTCCGATATCCTATGAGTCTAGTAGTATGTGAAAAGATTGGCATGCGTCTAATGAATGTTATGACTGCTTATTTATATGAGAACCTTGATAACGATATTTATATAAAAATACCAGAAGGATTTAATATACCTGAAACATATAATTCTGGTCATCCTGGAAATTATTCTATTAAGTTACACAAGTTATTGTATGGCTTAAAGCACTCTAGACATATGTAGTGTAATCGTCTTAGTAAATATTTATTAAGATCAAGATATAAAAATGATCCGATATATCTATGTATATTTATTAAGAAATGGATCAGATTTTATTATACTTACTATATATATTGATGATATCAATCTTATTGGAACTCTAGAAGAGTTTCAAGATGCAAGAAATAGTCTGAAGTAAGAATTTAAAATTAAAGATTTTGGAAGAACTAAATTTTGTCTTGGTCTACAAATAGAACATCTGAAAGATAATATTTTTATTCATCAATCAACATATACAATTAAAGTTTTGAAGAGGTTTTACATGGACAAAGTACATCCATTGAGTATTTCAATAGTCGTCAGGTTATTAGATGTAAATAAAGACCCTTTTCGACCTCGACAAAATGCTGAAAAACTTATTAGTCCTGGAGTACCATATCTTAGTGCAATTGGTGCACTTATATACCTTGTTAATAACACTCGACCTGATATAACATTTTATGTGAATTTATTAGTAAGATTTAATTCTTCTCTAATATGACAACATTGAAATGGTATTAAACATATCCTAAGATATCTTTAATGGATAATGGATCTCGGATTATTTTATTCAAATAAAACTAACTCAATGTTGATTGGTTATATAGATACTAGTTATTTACCTGATCCATATAAAACACATTCTCAAACTAACTATTTATTTACATGTGGTGATACTGTTATATCAAGACGCTCTATAAAATAATTTATAGCAATCACTTCTTTTTAATCATGCAGAAATTATTGTTATTTATGAGGCAAGTCGAGAATGTGTATGGTTGAGATCCATGATCCAGTATATTTGAGAAAATTGTGATTTATCTTCTAAAAAGAAAATTCCAACACCTCTTTATGAAGATAATGCAGCTTGTATAACTCAATTTAGAGGTGGACATATTAAAGAAGATATGATAAAACATATTTCACCAGAATTTTTCTTTACTCATGAACTCCAGAAGAGAGGTGAAATAGATGTATAACAAATTTGATCATGTAATAGTTTGATAGATTTATTTACTAAAATATTGCCGATAGCTTTATTTGAAAATTTAGTGTATAAAATTGAAATGTATCAGTTGAAAGATATGAAGTCATCTTGAAGATGCTATCAAGAGAGAGAGAGTATGTATAATGTACTCTTTTTTCCTAATTAATGTTTTTTCTCCTATTGGATTTTTTTCTTTGTTAGGTTTTTAATGAAACAGTGTTCCCTCTAGAACGAAAAGTGTACTTTTTTTCCCTTCACTAGGTTTTTATCTTACAGGGTTTTTCCTAGGAATGTTTCTAACGAGATATTTCTCCGAAAGTTTGAAAATGAACATCCAAATGGGAGTATTATGAAAATAATAAATGACTGTTTATTTTCCGATACTATCCATTTATCTTAAAGATATATGTGACTATTCATTTTTTTAAAGTTATTTATGAATAAAATAATATTGTATTTATTAAATTAATTTCTTATCATTTTAGATATATATCTAAACCTCTATAAATAGAGACTTTATGTAATCGAACATAATCAATTAATTGAATCAAAATGATTCCCTCATTTATCTTCTTATAGTTTCTTTAATATTAATTTTATATTTTATTTTATTGATTCTATTTAAAAGCAAATTCACAATATTAATATTATTTTAAAAAATTAATATTATTAGTATTGGAGACGAACCATTTCCACGTCACATCCCGCGCGCGTAGAAGTTGGGTTGTAAATAGGTCTAATCAGATCTGGGTAGCCTGGACCCGGACTCGATTAAAGAAAAGTAGTATTGGACCCGCCTCGAATACCCGACAGGTGTGGAATGAAGAGACCCATACCCACGTATGCGGATATCGGGTCCAGGTCGGATATACCTAGTCCGAAAAACATGTGTAAAAATAATATTTCTATATTGAAAATTTCAAACAATTTGGTTCACATTTAAGCTAAAAAATGTGAAATAGCCATAATATCAATAACAACTACAATTCTAAATTCTCAAAATTTTAAATTTACAACAATAAAAAGAAGCATCCAAATTCATAAATAACAATCTCATACAATATATAAAAATTAGAAATTAAACATTAAATAACTTTTTAAAACAACAGTGCCAAATATAAAAGTTTATAACTATTACATAATATGAAATCTCAATTCATCCAATAAGTTATCTTCAACTTTCCCATCCTTCATCAACAGTCGTCAACAGAATCTGTAATTAAATAAAGAAGAAAAACAATAAAAATATTAATTATCACATAAAAAGTTAAAACATAATATGAACTTCAAGAGATAAAATGAATAAACAAATTTACATATCAAATTGAAGTCTTTGCTGTCTTTGTCAATGGAGCGCAATCTTCCATATTTTCTAAGTCAACTAATTCTGTCAAAGACAAATTAATTAGCTAATAGATAAACAAAAAATTAAATATAGAAAGTTAAAATGTAACAAATATTCTTTTACTTCTCTTTTTTTTTTTCCAATTCAATCTAGTCACTTGTAGTCACCAATGCCTCCACAATATCAGGAAGTAAACAAGAACGTGACTTATTAATTATCCTTTCTCCAACACTGAAAGCAGATTCAGATGCAACAGTTGTGACTAAATAGTTAAGATATCACGTGCCATCTTTCCTATAGTTGGATATTTCAAATAATTAACTTTCCACTAGCTTAATATATCAAAATGGTCATTCCTAGGATACACTGGTTCATCCAAATATTGATCTATTTCTGCCTTTTGATACACAAGAAGTATAGAAGACTTAGTTGTCTTGTACTATTGGTCAAACCGACTTAGCACATCAACTTTCAAATTCCCATCATTTCGATTACCATCCATTTCATCACTAATTGCATCAGATCCCAACTGACCACCATATTCAAGGTATAAATTAATAAAACCACTCCTAATCCTCTCAACACAAGTAAAAGCATTATCACCATATATCTCAGTGTAATAGAATTCCACCAAATCCATTTTAAACCTAGGATCAAGAACAACAACAATTCCCAACACTAAACAACACTCATCCCAATATTTTTCAAACTTTACTTTCATCGGATCAGCCATAGCTTTAAGAAAAACATGATCACCAGATACCCATTCTTTCAGCTTGAGTTGGATTCTATACATATCAGTAAAGAATATATTTGATGTGGGAAAATGACTACTACTAAAATGAGAAGTAGCCTCATAAAAGATTTTCAAACAAGTGTGAACCAAACTAGCAACTTCCCATTCCTCTTCGCTTGGATTGTGCTTGTAATTTTTATCAATTTGAGTAAGATGGCTAAATGCCTCCTTTAAAGCCAATGCAGAATCAAGCATTAAGAAAGTAGAGTTTCATCTAGTTTGACCATCCAAGGAGACTTTTTTCTTATTTTTCAGCTTATATTGTTGCAATGCACATTCAAATTTTTGGTAGCCATGAGGTGATCTTTTCAAATACTTGCAAGTTTCTCGAATTTTTTGAAAGGTATTTCCAATATGAGCCAAACCATCTTGCACAATCAAGTTAAGAATATGTGCACTACGACGAACATAAAATAAATCTCCACCTAAAGGAAGCCACGGCTTATCACACAACCATGATCTCAAATGCCTAATCATTGAATCATTTGCAGATGCATTATCAACAACCATGGAAAACAGTTTCTTATCCAAATTTCACTCTAAAATAATGTCATTAATGAATCTGAACAATGTTTCACCATCATGAGGATAAGGAATAGGTCTATATGCAATGATCTTCTTTTTCAATTCCCAATCGTCATTGACATAGTGAGCAATCAAAGAAGTGTATGCAATATTAGAATGGTCAGATGTCCAAATATCAGTAGTAAGGGTAAATCTACAAGCAAAATGATCCAACATCTTATACAATTTTTTCTTCTCCTCCTTATGCAAATCAATCACATCTGACCTCATTGTGTTTCGAGAGACAAGCTTGAAATTTGGGCTCAAACTACCGCAAAATCCTCAAACCACTCATGCTCACACATATTAAAAGGATAATTATGCTTAATGATTGTTTTTGCTAAAATCCGTCTGCTCTTTCCTTGATCAAATTTATAGTTTTGAACTTCACAAAAGTCAATTAATGGACTTTTTGCCTTCATGAGATTCATTTGCCCTCCTTGCTTATATTTTCTTAAAGGACAACGTGCCAAATATTTTTTTAAGTGAGTAGTTTCAGCATTACTTGGCCCATTAAGCTGTTTTTTGCACCAATTACATTTAGCTATAACCTCTCCAGAAGGAGATGTACATCTTGACATTTCATCCCATACCTTAGATGTCAATTTCCTTGTCCTTGAAGGCAAAATCCCATCATTATCATCTTCCATAGATTGCAACTCCACGACCATGTTATTAGTATTAGGATCATCACTTGAAGCTGAATGTGGTGTTTCAGTAGGTGTACTTGACATTCTTCATGGAACAAATAATTAAGGAATAAGAACATATTTATCAATTGCACCAATGGTAAAGGATCTCAACTAAAGTACACCTTATAAAGTTTGAACAACAAAACAGCCAACCAATTTTGCCTACAAACTCCCAAATTCCAATTCAACTCTACTCCTTTTCCACCATAAATAAATAAATAACAATAATATTAATTAACAATGATTATTAACATGAAATAATTTAATTAATTAAAAATATTCATTATACATTAAGTTATAGTTCTCAAGTTTGAAGAATAGCAAAAAATAAGTTATAAACCAAAAAAAAAAAAAACCCAAAGAGAAAGAAACCAAACCTTTTTTCTCAAAAGTGATCTATGATTAAATTATGATTTGCCTCTAAGATATCCTGCATGTTCTTGCAAGTATCTATTATTCATCTAATGAAGCAGGCACATGTGCACCCTTTTGACTATAGCTAAGAGAAAAAGTTTTGGCATTTTCCCCCTAAATGCATCATGAACCAAGTTACATGTCCTCAATTTTTTTCCTTAACTATAGAAAGGGCAACTTTTGCCACCCTTTTAAGGGCCCCCAAATACCCAGCCAAATGTTTGTGAAAATCTCTCTTAGAAAGTACATGTCCTTTTGAGTGCATTAGATCATTCATGTTACGTACCCAACCCCAGTGTTGGCCTAGACAGGCTTTTTCAATGTCATTACGTATTTGCATCCTTCATGTCATGAATACCATACCAAATTATCTGTTCTCCCTGAATCCAAACATACAAGAAATGTTCTATCCAAAAATCATGCAATAAGTAGTTTTGATCTCCCAACGATGCTCAGTAAATTCATTTGGTGGGCTTAAAATAGTGTAACCTAGAATTTGTATTATATTATACCTATTGTGCAAAAGCATATGCAAGAGCTTTCTCATGCCTAGTGGCTACTTCTATCCTATTATGAACCCATCATTCCTTTTCACCATGCACAGTGAAGAGCTTTATGGTGCACAAAACAGAAAACAACAAAGCTAGAAATTTGTAACATAAACATAGAATTACGCGAATAAAACATCTAAACAAATGGATAGCACATTGTACCATAAACAACAACCCAAAAGCAAAATCAAATGAAAAGTACCTCAATAGCTACCATCAAGTATTTTCAAGCTACAGTTGCATTGAAAAATAAATAGTAGGAATTATCTACAATTGCATTGTGACCGAAAGACTAAATTAACCATAGGAATTACTAAAGATCTAAACTTCAAAAATGAGATCAAAAAGGAAGAATTTAGAACTTTCAAGCTCTTGTCTTACTCTTCATCACATTACTCAGATCAGATGCCTCAGCAGTGGCTCGACAGTACTAACCTCAGATTAGATGCCTTAGATCGGTGGCTGGTTGGCTCGGAGTCGGTGTGTGTGTTGCCGTGGGCGTGGGCCGCGTGGGTAGTGTTTGTGTCTATGTCGGTGGTGGTGACAGTTTGGTAGCAGAGAATCGAAGAGGTTGACGATGAAGAGTGAGACGGTTGTTTGTGTTTGTGTGTGTGTTGTGTGCGGCTGCTGGTATAGTGTTATGTCAGCTAGAACCCATAACAGAATATTTTATATATAATATAATTTATATTTTATATTTTATATAATATAATATATATATATATAATATAATTTATTAAACGAATAATCAGATAATTGAGTACAGATAATATAGTTCCATACCCGAAGTCGATTATATATAGTAAACGGGTACGTAGATATGTTCCAAGTTGGATAAGAAAATAGGTGTACCAGACCTGTTATAAACGAGTATGGTACGAATCCAGGTATACCCATTGACAACCCAACGTTGAAGCACAACTATTTCCCCAAGGACCGGTCGAAAAATAGTTTTTGCATATTTGCCCCAATTTGGGGGTCATGTTATGCCTTGAATTGAAATCTGAGGCACAACGGTAAAATGACTTCTCTTCCTCAACTGTCAACTAAATTTGGAGCCAATACATCCACAAAATAAAAACGAAATTATTCAAAAACACAGAAAAAGAAAAAACAAAAGAAAACAAAATAGAACCCTCTTAGATTCACAGAGATTCTAAATCATTCAGCAGCTCTTCTTTTCCTTCACGTCTTCATGTTCATAATACGAAGAAATTGACTAAACTTAGTTTCAATTTGTTTTTTTATTGAATCAAAATTGAATATTTCTCCCTACCCATTTATCCTGAAGGGTGAAAGATGAGTAATTTGAGATCAATCTGTAGACCCCATACTGTGTTTTCCTGTTGCAGATCAATGGTTAGGGTTAGGTTTTCAGTTGGGAAGAGCCTTAATCTGCCATCTAGACGTTCAGTTTCGGTATTTTTATCGCCTTCTCCTTCTTTAGGGGTTGATTCTTCACCAAAAAAGGAAACTTGGGTTGGCCGATGGAGTTTGAATCAGCATAGGAGGATGGTCGCTAAGGCTTCTTCCAATTGGACGGGTTCTAAATCTCCCTATGAAACCCTTGGTAATTTTTGAATTTTTTTAAAAAAATTTTTAAATAAAATACAGATTTGGATGTATTGGTATATAGATGAAAGAAATGAGAATAAATGGTTCTTGTAGATAAATTAAAGTTATCCTTTTAGTGCATTTTGATATTTATATATCATTTCTGATTCATGAGTTGTTACTACTGAGATATTCAAGCTAATATGTCACTTTATTTTCTTTTCTATTCTGTGTCTGCATGTGTCAATTGCCCTTGTTTGCTTTCTGTGCAGTGCAGACAACATGCTTGTTTCATTGTTGGAGAGTTGACATTTGTATGGCACAGAAGGAGGATGACACTTCTGGTTGTGCTTTCTTTTTCTTTAATTTTATCTGACACGGTGAGTGCAATTACTTACGTGCAGAATTGGAAGGGGATGAAGATGAGGAGCAAATAAAGGTGGCCTACAGAAGATTAGCCAAGTATTATCATCCTGATGGTTTGTCCATTAATCTATTTATAGACCTCAACATACTGCATCTATGTTCTTATGTACTTGTCTTATTCAGTTATGTGCCTTCACGTGCTTGTGCATGTGACTTTTTGATGCAGAAAAGCCTTCTGCATTAGATTTCATATTACTCATCACTGTTTTTTTTTTTTTTTTAATACATGAAAAAAAAAATGTTGAAAATTTTTCTTTACCGAAATTAACTGAGATGATATAGCTCGTTTAAGGTCATGCCAGAAAAAGAAGAAGATAAGCAATTTGTTTGTTAAGGTTTCATTATGCACCTTCCTGCTTCGCATACTCTTGCTTGTTTTTGCTGAAGCTGCTCTTCAAAATTGTTTCACGTATGCAATTGAACATGGTTTTTCTATGCCACTCATTTTACAGCTATCAACATAGATTTTTTTTTGCAATTTCCCTCAAGGAGTTGGAGTTCAGAGATTGTTGCTGGAAACGGGAAATAGTTGTGTCGTCTGTAAAATCAGCATTAAGTACTGAAATGTGGAGTCTCTATTAGAAAGATTTTTGGAAGCACCGAGAAAGCAGTTGGCAAATACTGCATTTCTTTTATTGGATGTGCCTTTTCTTAGAGCAATTTTAAGGGTTTGTGCTTATACTCGAATCTGCTATAAGACTTGCTATATCTTAAGCAATTCCTTTGGAGATGTGGCGGCAGATTCTGTTTACCTGTTTTGCAATGAGCACTACAATTTTGAAGCAGATTTACTTCAGATCATTTCGTAACAATTAGAATCACCAGTCTTTTGTAGATTAACAGAAGGAGATGATTTAGCAATTTCTGCAGATCAGTACAACACTCTTTCCATTGTGAAACAACTTAGCAATTGAATATGTTCCAGATCATTTGTATCCTAAGTCTTCTAGTTCAGATATCAGGCTGGGCAGGAACTACCTGTCCAATTTAAGTAATATATAAATGGGTCCAGGTCTATACCTGGCCCATTGAGAGACCTATGTGGAATGGTATACATTGTTGTTAGAGAAGTGAAGTTTGACAGAATGAGAGAAACATGATTTACATGTGGGTGCCCATGTGCTGTTAGGGCTAACCATGTTAACGGTTTGTCTATGAACTAAACTACCCTTTGTGGAACAGATCCTACTAAATAATTTTTAGTTTGTGTACTGGATATTTGCACAAGTATCATTAGAAACCAGCCCTTAGCACATTGATTTGAGCATCTTGGTTGTCAAATGAATATATTGCTTCACCATTGATTATCTTCCTAATTAATTTCATGTAAGACGAGCAATCGTAACCTTTTAAGGATCAGTCAATGAGGGTACCAGTTGAGATGAACTATTTATTAACCTAAATTGCGGTACTAGTTGTACAGAGTGATTCTTCTTCTACTTGATCCCAATTGTGCATGACAGATACAAGGATTCATATAATCCACAAATCAGTGGCTGCTGTATAACCACTTAAACTGTGGAACTAATTGATTCTGGGGTTTACTGGTTCAATTCAGTACCATGATATAATTACTATTTTTCATTATCAAATTTAGATATTTTAGTCTTTTTCAGTTTTTTATTTTCCTTGTGTAGTATTTTTTTTTTTTTTTTCTCTGCCTCTAATTCTTGAAGCATAATTGGAATTCAAATTATTTGGAACCAGCCTTTGACACTCAGGAGGAAGATGAATTCAGGGGCAACTCAAAATCTTTAAATACATCTCATCGCTTATCAAACTAAAGTTTTTAAGTTATTACATTATGTCTGGCAAATGCCACAAGTGGAGTCGCTTGATGCCATCCTTCACATTATTCAAGTAGGGAAATATAGAATTTGGTGGTTATGAGGGTATTGAGCTTGGACAATTTACTATATTAATATTATTATTATTATTATTATTTTAGTTAAAGCTAGGTGAAACATCTGAATTAAACTGTGGTCCATGCATCTTTATTATTATTATTTTTTATTTTTTTATTTATTATTTATTTATTTTTTTGGTTCTGTATTGTTGGATGCATATTTGCTGCAAATTTGAATTTTAATGGGTCAGCGTAGTTGTTTTTGGTACGCTCTGAATGTTATATTCCTATGGCCCATTCAGCTCATTTACAGATAGATTGGAAAAGGACTTATATCAGTCTTGATTTTTAATGATTTTGTAGTTTCGAAGAAGTTTAGCAGTCTCCAACTTTGTAATTCAGAAGTTTCAAAATTTTCTTGAAGCTATAACTAACCTCTTTCTTCTTATCTATACAAGTTTATGATGGTAGAGGAACCCTTGAGGAAGGAGAAACAGCTGAAGCTCGATTCATTAAAATCCAGGCTGCTTATGAGTTACTTATAGATAAAGACAAGCGGAGGCAATATGACATTGATAATCGTGTGAATCCGATGAAGGTGAATTTTTTGCTTCCCCTGTGAATTGATGATTTGCAATTCTATACTTACAGATGCCTTAGATATTAGATCTGAAATGGTTATTTATATCTAACGTTATACCATGCATTAAGCTTGATTGAACTTCAGAATTTGTCAAATAAGTTGGAATGGATTTCACAGACCTGTTCCATAAGCAATGGAGATGATGAAAGAAACACGTGTCGTTATCATACTGTATCTCTCTGTCATTTTTATACCTTTTCATGTTGATTGATGAGTGATATCTTATTTTATTTGATCAAATAGTTAAAAATATCTATTGGTTTTTTTGAGCAATTGGTTAACAGATGTAAATTCTAGCTTATATCAATTCATGCTCTTTAGGAAGGTAGTTTTGGAATACATACACCACCCCAACCCCATCAGGAATATTAATAAACAATCAAAAAGAGCACAAGAGAAATGAAACAAGTAGCATAGCAGCAGAGGTAGGAAACTCTATTTGGAGGGGAATGGATTTCTTCTTTCTTTTGAAATCATTGGGACATTTTTCCTTCAGGTTTATGCACACCAGACAGATTTACTCATATTGTTGGAAAGTCATTTGGATTGAAAAATGGGTCAAGAACAATAAAACATCAGCTCATTTATTAATCTGTCTTTCGTGGTTTACTGAACTATTTTCCCACTGATTTTCATGCCAAAGAGTTCCTCTAATAATCAGTTATCTGATATTGAGTTCCTATTGTTCATTGCACAATGTGAAATGTGCATTTTGACTATGCATTAGGCATCTCAAGCATGGATGGAGTGGATTATGAAAAAGCGGAAAGCTTTTGACCAGCGGGGTGATATGGCAATTGCTGCTTGGGCTGAACTGCAGCAGCGTGAATTAAATCTTCGGGCACGCCGTCTTGCTCGTTCAAAGGTAGGATATCATCCTTGTACATATTCAATCATGAAAAGTTACAAATAAAAAATTAACAACAAAGAACTGTACATTTTCTCTCTCCTGGGATCGGCTGAACCTATATTATGACAATTTTAAGGTACAGAAAATGATTAATATTTTCATCTCAATCTTACTAGACATATTGAAGCTTATTCCTTTAAAGTTCCGTTTGATCACATCTTCAGATTGAAAGTTGACCTTGGCCAAGACAGTGATATCCTAAATTGTACAGGGAAAAGAACTATTGCCTAATGGATCCTTGTCATTTAGGTTTGTCATGGTAATTTGACATGCATCTTATTTAACATGATGAAGTATATATTAGGGATAGAGCAGTAAATGTTCTTACCAGGCTAAGTCCTATCATAAGCTACATCATCTTCTAGTATGCAGGAAATAAGAGGATTAAACTTCCTCAACTGATCATTTAGTTTCTCGTTATGTTCTTTTTTCCGTCTGTCCTTTCGCTCTTTTCCATCTTTTTCGCCTCTTATCAAACGAAGTAAAGCCTTGTTGTCAGGGATTATTTTCAAGTATCAGCTCTGCATGTACTTGTGAATTTGTAGAATGATCCCGAAGAAGAAAGGAAAATACTGGTAAAAGAGAAAAAGGCATCCTTGGAGAATTTTAACAACACTTTGAGGCGGCATACACTTGTATTGAAGAAAAGAGATTTAATGCGAAAGAAAGCAGCAGAAGAAGAGAAGAAAAAGAATATCAGCAGGCTTCTAGCAGCTGAGGGTCTTGAGCTCGCAGAGGATGAAGACAAAGATTTGTAAACATTGATCCGAATGTTGGCTTTCGATACTTTTTATATGATAAGATAGTTTGCACTACTCAAATTATACAGATCCATTCCGTTGTATACCAAAGGATCAAATTTGTATATATTATACCTTCAGGTGATATTAAAGAAATCAATTAATATCATCCTTCAAAGCTGTGTACTTCTTTACCTATCACTGACTTCAGAATCCCTAACCCACTCCATTTTTGTATGTCCAAACAAAACTTAGCTTTAGATCTTACTAAGTCTAATTTCTGTTATCTTGCTCCTTCCTTTCTTAGCAGACTATTGTAACAGAAACTATTTTATTTTAGTCCAAACATGGAATCTTGTCTACTTTTCATGCTACGTTGCTTAATTTTTACGTTCACTAAAATCATCCATATGGCTGGACAGGGTCGTCATTCATGAATTTTAAGCTTTTTTTGAAGAAAAATAAACCGAATATAAATAAATTTTATTTATAAAATATTAATAATTTTATTATTCATACCAAATAAATTACCATGTTAATCTTTAAGTTCATAATTTTTTATAAAATTTAAATTTATATTTACATTAAAAAATATAAATATAATCCCCATCTAAATATTATCAATATTATTGTCAGGATCACTGTTTCTGACTAAATAATGTATGAAACAACCATTTTTATTCAATATTACAGAATAAATTTTTTTAAAAAACAATATTCTCGAATAAATAATGTACGAGACAACCATTTCATCAACAGAAAACCAAAGGTCCAAGGGGGGTTTTCATTCTGTCAGTTTTTTCACTCTTTTGGAGAATTTGTATGTGCGTATGTGTGAGAGAGGATGGAAGGGAGGTGGATAATATTACAAAGGCTACTAATGCATGCATCTGGCAAGACAGTAAGGACAAGGCACCTGGGAGGAACTAAAGATTATCACACAGCAGTGATAAAGAAGTGAAGTTGTTATGTTATTGTAGAACCCCCTAGACATTCAAATCTGGAGCAGCAAACGTAAAAGCATCAACCTCCAGATTCCATTATTCCCATCAGCTACCAGAAGAAGTTTGAACCTCATATTGCACGCCAAGATTCTTTATATAAGCTGAATGTCTATCTACAAGGAGTTCAATCAGTGGGCTCTCAACATCAGCATCAGCCTGAGTCTTGTCTCTGTGAACAACAGTATTTCCACTCTCTGAAACAACTATAACCTCCTCCTTCCTGGTTGAAAGCTCATTAGCTACCACCATATGCACCTTGTACTTCCTCAGTGCCATAGAAGCCTTCTCTAAAAGGATATTTGAATCTGTCTCCAGCTGGTAAAGAGAGAACACAGAAACTGTTTAATAAATGAACAATGAATACTAATCCATGTCCGTGTATCTATACACAAAATTACACAAGACATTCGATGAAATAAAGGCACAAATATCCAACATCTGAAAGTGCAAACAGTACTGGATCAAAAACATAGCCTGTGCAAGAGAAATGGAGATTACTATTAAGACAGCAAAGTCATCCCAAATCCTTTTTCATTATTTGCCGCAAGAATGTTTGCTGACGTCGTATTTGGACCCAGAATCCAACAGGTATAAGAAAAAATTGAGGTTGCAACAAAAGAAGAGATAAACAATCAGGAGCTAACCTTAAAGGATATGCAGAAGGCCCTGGGTGCCCAATCTTTCCTAAGCACTGAGAGCATTTTAGGAACCTGAGCAAGTCGAATGTCCAGGGGACCAGATCCTGACTGAATTTTGTGCAGTCTCTGTAGAATACAGTCAACATTACCAAGTTCGAAGTCAATAACAAACTGGCTCATATTCTGGCTGGCTCAGAATATCAGATTAATTCTCACTATAGATCCCTAGATGGCTTGGGTTTCAAGTGCTTGAAAAATTTTAGAAAATTTTCTCCCCCAACTAGTCATTCACAAACAGGATTGAGGATGAAAGGCCAAAAGCAGAACCAGCAGTGACAGAAAGTACAACAAAAATAAGGAAATAACACAAGTTCAAACCATGCAATCCATGAATTCTTATGTTCACAAGAACTTAACCACAAAATTAACCCTTTGTAGTTTATTCTATGGGATAAGCCATTGCAAATGTACAATATTCTTATTCTTTAAAATTATGATCTTTATTTGGATTTCCCAAGAATTTCAAAAGGCAAGAAAACAAAGGCTTTGATGGCACAAGATGTAATTGTCAGTAACATGAATTCCTATTCCAGATCATTCGAAATGTAAAAACAACTGAGAAAAACAGAATGACAGAATCTTCAACCAATTGCAATTAAGCAATGATATGGACAAACAGAAATAAAGAGTACGAATGATAGAGAGAGTCAGAGCCGGGGGTGGAGGTGGAGGGGTGGGTATTCACTGACTTCAGCGTTTAAATCAAAGAATATTCATGAAGAATCTGCAATCTCCAACAGAAGGAAAATTTAAAAAAATAATAATAAACGAAAAAGGTATTCCGACCACAAAAGAAATATCACCATAGTTTCCCAGGGGACATAGAAGTCAGAAACGGCAGCAGCAAGACAAAACATAGCACATGGGCCGAGGCTCCTGATTGATATTGCAATCAACTTTAAGATCTGCATAACAGTAAACAAAATGAAAAAGGCTTCAATAGACATACATGTAGATTGTCAAAGGCAATAATAGGAAAAACAGCTACACTTGCATCTGGCAAAACAATAGATGCTTTTACAATTGATTATTATCCACAAGCTACTTCAGTACAGACTAACCTGAAGATACTCGAAAATTGTAGTAAAGGGAAGTTTCAACAAGCAGCCTCCTGATACTGCCTGCAATCAACTGAAACCTCTAACTAACAGGCGCAAGATCCAGGATCATGTGAAGGAGAATTAAAAATATCAATAAATGACAAAGATAGTGAGGAATAAATAAAGAGTGATAGTCCATACCTCACGATGTGCACCGATGGCCCTTTTTACCACCTCCTCATGACTTGAGTGCACTAAAATTTTGATCAAAAGATACTTTATACACAGACCAAAAAACAGATACACAAACATACCAAAAAGGGTATAAAAATGTGTTTTACAATGCAAATGTACACTGATCAATGAAATCCAAAATTCTCACAGATTTTTCAAAACACCAGGGGACCAAGACAAAAGCAAGCAGCAAGAACAAACAACTGTTAGCTGAAGGGGAAAGAAAAGGATCCATGTCTATATATATATATATATATATATATATATACTCAATCCATGAGATCCCTTGCTCTAATTGGGTAGAACCTAACAGAAACCGTACCACATTCTAAATGATTATGTAGAAAAGGCCTCAATCTGACGTGTGTCATGGCACTGTTGCTCCCTACAGCTGCCAATAAAACCTTCATGATGGATTTGCTAAATTCTATATGCATGAATGCTGCATCTTGTACAGACATAACAGACTTCTTGAATATACATGCATTAGAAAAAACACATACACAACTATAAACACCAATATCTCTTCACTTTATGTATCTACATGGTTTTGAACATTCAAACCTTGAATATTTGACCCATCAGAAATATCAAAACATTCAAGTAGTGGATCATCAGGAAGAGATTGGCAGTATGGCTGACAGGTTCCTCTGCATGGAGAATTGTATTTGTTCTCATTTTTTAATTAACCAAAGAAAGAACAATAATTCTTTGAACAAAAATTAAGGATTTAGTTATACAAGGAACAAAAGATGGCAATTCTAAAGCAGACCTCCGATAGAGAAAAATGACCGAGTAGCCAGCCTTCAAAAAGTATCTGCACATTCATCGTTCAATCTTATGATGTCTCCCAACAAACGAATTAAAAACCATTTTCAAACTGCTGAATCCATTATACAAAGTAGTTTACTCGGTAGATGCAGCTCCTCTATGACCTGAGCTAAAGTTGTCAATGTAACGAACACAACGCTGCTCCAAAGGAACCGTAGTACCACCGGATGTCACACATACAATCCTAGTAACTTTTCCATTCTCTGAAGACACAGGTTTTCAAAAGAATCCATCAGAAAAATGGGAACGAAAAGTGAAAGTCATTAGAGAAATCCAAAAGCTGAAGTACACTTGCCTGT
The DNA here is from genome assembly GCA_026120185.1 of Voacanga thouarsii. NCBI lineage: Eukaryota > Viridiplantae > Streptophyta > Magnoliopsida > Gentianales > Apocynaceae > Voacanga > Voacanga thouarsii. Next base: position 2,188,098 of record JANUWF010001102.1, on the reverse strand, counting down.
TATTGAAGAATTCCTCTCAATAAAATCTTTAATGTTTCTGATGATTTCTTCTTCATCCTTCAAAGGAGGAGCTGAATCAAAGAATGCATCGGTTTCTGCATATGGCATCTCTTGTGGTCCTTCTGATTGATGGTTCATGGCATCCATAGAATATGCTGGCGGACGTGTTCCAGTCAAAAGTGCAAACTCCAACAATGCAAAAATTACTCCTGCCTCTAAAAGAACACAATACAGGAAGTACAAAATTACAAATTGAAGAACACCATTATGCACAATTTCTGAATATCCTATATTAAGTAACAGTACATGTAAATCTAACTCGGACATTCGATGCCAACATAGCAGGAAATCCTTATCAACATTTATAGGACAAAGTTATTTACACAAATAACATTACAAGAAATGAAAAAAGAAAGCAATAAAGAAATAAAACTTGTCCTCCACATAAATTTTTTCCGATTCTTGTTTTCGACCTACTCTTTTGCTCAAACTTTTCTTGGAAAGCTGCCTTTGAAGAAACAACGTTCAGCCCACTCCTGCAACACGATTACACGACTGGCGAAACAATAAAAGAAGAAAAAAGGGGGAAAATTACACCCCCCCCCCCCCCCAAAAAAAAGAAGACAACTTTTTTACTATTATGCCCGAGAATGAACCAAATTGCCAATTCAAGTGAACTGAAACTCCATCAAATCCAACTTTCTCAATGGCTGTCTGATATTATTTTTCATTCATCAAATACAGAAACCGATCCTAAATCAATTGAACAAAGAAATAAAAAGAGCCCATATTCAAACAAACAATTTCGTAATCTGAATTCAGACAATGTCGATAAACACAATAGAAATCACTGTGTCTGACCTGGTAGACTGCGGAAATCAGAAATTAAAGCAAAAAAGTAGACCTCAAAATCATTTCAGAGAATTAGTGAACTAATTAAAGCGGAAAAAATTAGGTTGCTGAAAGCTACCTCACATGGGATATTGGTGAACTACATTCAGAGCCCCCAAGATTCAACAAATTATTGCAACTTTTAGAATCCCATATTTAAACCCGTTCAATAAGCACTCAAAAATTGGAAGGCGGCCGGCAACGGTCGTGTCAGGGGGCAAACAGCCACGAGGTTCGTTGTGAGGCTATTGTATTTTTAGTTTTTCCTGATTTTGCTTTTGCAGTTTTGGATTTTGTTTTTCCTTTTGTAGTATTTACTCTTTTTCCTCCTTTAAAGACAAAACTCTATAACCTTCTTCTAATATTAATATCATCAGGTTAGGATGGGATCCCGACGTCTCTTCATTGTAAAAAGTGGCCAGAGGGGAGTGAGATTTTTAATCTCCGATCTATCATAATTTAATTGCTATCCTTAATGATCTATATTTGATTAATATTTATAAATTACTTTTAAATAATTAAGTTACTATTATATTACTATTACAATAAGATAGTATATAAAATTAATAAATTAGTTAATGTTACAAAATTAGGGTAGTGTTAGAATAAAATCTTCACACTACACACTAATAAAACTCTAACTATTTTGCACAAGAATTTCTCTCTTTCTTTTCTCTCACAATTTTCTCTAATCTTTCTTTCACTAATCTTTCTTTCACAAAATAATGGTGTGTTACAAGTTTAGAGAATAGCTCTATTTATAGAGCTCTAATTAGTGGATTACATCATGGCATACATCATCTTCCACTAATCTTAATTAGTGGTGTCTCCACTAAATGGTGGACATCCATAAAAATCTTCTAATAATTCACATAAATCCATAATTAGTGGAGCCTCCACTAATTAATAAAGATTTCAATAATTCATAATACTCCCCCTTGGATGTCCATCCATTACATAAAGAATATGCCTCGTTAAAACCTTACTAGATAAAAACCCAATGGGAAAAAAAATCTAGTGAAGGAAAAAGAGTACACTATTCTCTATGTCCATTTATTACTCCCCCTGATGAGATGATTCCTTTAAATCTTTAAACCGACGCATACCGATTTTATATCTCAACTTTTCAAATGTTGCAGTCGGTAAAGTCTTCGTGAAAATATCTGCGAGGTTATCACATGACCGAATTTGTAGCACATCAATTTCACATTTCTTCTGGAGTTCATGAGTAAAGAAGAATTTTGGTGAAATATGTTTTGTCCGATCTCCTTTAATATATCCTCCTCATAATTGAGCTATGCAAGCTGCATTATCTTCATAAAGAGGAGTTGGAATACCTTTGATTGATGATAATCCACAACTTTCTCGAATATAATGAATCATGGATCTTAACCATACACATTCTCGACTTACTTCATGAATGGCTATAATTTCAGCATGATTTGAAGAAGTAGTCGCTATAGATTGTTTCGTAGAACGCCATGATATAGCAAGTATTTCCACATGTAAATAGATAGCCTTGTTTGAGAACGTGCTTTATGTGGATCAGATAAATAACCAAAGATCTGCATAACCTATCAATGTTGGACTGGTTTTATTTGAATAAAATAATCCGAGATCAATTGTACCTTGGAGATATCGAAGGACTTGTTTAATTCCATTCCAATGTCGTCGTGTTGGTGAAGAACTAAATCTTGCTAATAAATTGACAAGCAAAAGCAATATCGAGTCGTGTATTATTAGCAAGATACATCAATGCACCAATTGCACTCGAGATATGGTACTTCAGGACCAAGGAGTTCTTCATCATTTTCTTGAGGTCGGAAAGGATCTTTATCCACATTTAATGATCGGACGATCATTGGAATACTCAATGGATGTGCTTTGTCCATGTAAAATCTTTATGTTGATTGATGAATAAATGTTCCACTCTCCAAATGTTCAATTTGTAAACCAAGGCAAAATTTGGTTTTACCAAAATCCTTGATTTCGAATTCTCTTTTTAAATAATCAATTGTTTCTTGGAGCTCTTCAGGAGTTCCAATAAGATTAATATCATCAACATATATAGCTAATATCACAAATTTAGAACCAGATTTCTTAATAAAAACGCATGGACATACCTGGTCATTTTTAAATCCCGCTTTCAATAAATATTCACTAAGACGTGTAAACCACATGCGCCCGATTGCTTCAGGCCATATAATGATTTCTGCAACTTGATGGAGTAATTTTCACGAGGATAATGTTTATATGCTTCGAGCATATGAAATCCTTCGAGGATTTTCATGTAAACATCATTTTCTAAATTTCCATACAAGTAAGCAGATGACAACATCTAATAGGCGCATATCTATCTTTTCATGTACTTGCCAAACCGATAAGATATCGGAGTGTAATAGCATCAACAACGGAGAATAAGTTTCATCATAATCAATACCTGGTCTTTGTGAAAAACCTTGGGCTACTAATCGCGCTTTATATCGAACGATTTCACTCTTTTCATTGCGCTTTCGCACAAATATCCATTTGTAGCCAACAGGTTTTATACCTTCGGTGTTCGGATTGCAGTCCGAAGACTTCACGTTTTGCCGATGCATTTAACTCCGATTGAATCGCATCTTTCCATTGCAGCCAATCTTTTCTATGCCGACATTCATCAATCGATATTGGTTCGGGATCATCATTATCCTGTGTAACATCAAGAGATATATTGTATGCAAATATATTATCAATAACAGTTTCTATCCGATTCCAACTTCTACCTAAGTGGTATAATTGATAGAAATTTCAGTGTTACTTTCATCAATTTCCGGTTCTTTGTCATCGATTCTCTCTTGGTCTTTATCATTCTTTTCTTCAATATGATTTTCTCGGATCATTTAATCCTCTTTTCTTTCAAGGATTTTTATCTTTAGAACCAAGAGGTCGGCCATGCTTCTGGCATGCTTTTGGCTCAGCAGCTATATGTAAAATCTTTTGTTCTATTGGAACTTCAATTAGAATAGGAGCATTTATAACTGACATATGCGATTTTGTTACTCTTCTAGAGTCAACAAAAGCGTCTGGCATTTGATTTGCAATGCTTTACAAATGAATTATCTTTTGAACTTCAAGTTCACACGCGCTTGTATGCGGATCAAGATAATTTAATGATGTTGTCCAATCACGATCTTTCTTGTACTGTTTCTATTCTCCCCATAATTTAGGGAATAATGATTTCACAAGAGAATAAGAAAAGAAATATAAGAAAATGATGACAAGTAGGAAATGCCAAGAAAAATATCTCCTTTTTTTTTTCACTCTTCCCGGTACTGACTTTTCCTCTTCCTCTCTTGTCTTTTCTTCTCCTCCGACCCTCTACCTACCATCTACCTCTTCTTCTTCCTCATACGATATATATATATATATATATATATATATGTATCGATATATATATCGGATATCGATCATTAGTAAACATCAAAAACAAAAATCACAAAGCGAGATATGGAGACTCGTAATTCATTTGAGACATGGTCAAATTTTGACTTAGTTTCTGCAGCGAGATGTTGATGTATTTTCATTTCCAAACCAACCGCTTCGCCTAATTCGAACACGTAAGATTTTGATATGTTTTCCTTTCCAAACCAACCGCTTCGCCTAATTCAAACGCAGAAGATTTTGATATGTTTTCCTTTTCAAACCAACCGCTTCTGTCTAATTCGAACGCAGAAGATTTTGATATGTTTTCCTTTCCAAACCAACCACTTCCTCCTAATTTCGGGTGAGATACCTTTGATGGCTTCCATTTGTTTTTAGTGTGCTTGATAATGAAATTAAACTCTCTTTTGGTTTGTTTTTTATGTAAATCGAGTGGAAGTTTTGAACATATTGCTTTGGACCAAGTTGATCTGCCCCTACAAGAGACTGCTTTTGATACTGTTCCTCTTGATACTATTCCTTTGAATGAGGATATGCTTGTGCATGATCCTTTCTACTCTCTAATGGATTTTGAACAATGCCGAATATGTTTCCAGAGTTATTATACATTTAAACATGGATTTTGAATGGTATTACCTTTATCGATATTATTTTCTTTTTCTAGGAGAAATAATGAGTGGTCTTGGCAACGAAGTCGGAGTAAGTACTCATGAAATGCATAATATCGAAGTTCAAGATATTATTGCAGACAAAATTCCTGGGGAGAAGAAGATGATTAAGAGGCGAGGAGAGAAGAAGGGCAATAACTCCCAGACACTATCAAGAGAAACAATTTCGCAGATACTTTTACCTACCAATCATGAGCGCGACCAAAGAACCGAATATTGGCATAACTCGTCTCAAGAAAAGATGTAGGGAGTTAGGAATTCGTCGATGGCCTCACAGAAATTGGTGAGCTTGGAGACCATAATCAAGAATGTTCAGGTTCTCTCTCATACATACTTATAATTTGCAAGTATGAAACTATGAAAGATTTATAAGTAAATAACCGATGATATCACTTCGATTTACAGGATATGCAAAATAAAGAAGAAGGAGGACATATGGCTGAGAAGAAATTAAAAGAAGCCATTGCGATACTGGAATGTGAAAAACAGTTGGTAGAAGAAAGTCCTAATACGCAGTTAGAGGACCAAACACAGAAATTGAGACAAGCATGCTTCAAGGCCAAATATAATAAGAAATATAATAAACTTAAGGAGATCATAAAATCTCAAGACTCATTTCGCAAGTAATTTTACGGCTAATTCTCGCTGCTAGTCTCGATGCTCGGCTCAAAGGGAAAGAAAAGGATGAGGATGTCGAAAAAGAGGAGCTGAAGTCCATAATTACTAATTGTTTGTCGTCCTCTAATGTAAATATTGAAAAAGAACAATTACAAACCTTCATCTTACATTTGTCAGCTCAATTACAAAAGAGCAACTATAAGCATGTATCATCAAGTTCATATGAACACTAGTGATATGAATAAAAGATGTGATGCTTATTATTAATGGAAATATCTTTTTCCCTTATTATCTTTTCTGTTCCACTTCAGGTGCCAGTATTTCTCCGTGATAAGGGAAATATCGAGTGTGTCCATGACCATAACCACGGCCACTTGCCACAACTACGACTATAACGATGGCTTCTGCTGGAGCCAACAGCATTCACTTCGGAGTGCTGTTGAGCCAATTCATCTGGCTTCATGATTTCTCAATAATAACTCATGTTAAAGCTGTCAATTTTGGATACCATTTTTTTCGATATTGTTACTGTAGAACATGAAAAGTGGAGAATGTCTTCTCCAATATAACTTCATCGATAACTTTTTCTCCGTAAAATTTTTAACTAAGATGTAGTTTTATACATCACGAAGTTCACGGTTTTACAATCTTGCAACTTCAAGTGCAACCATTCATACCGTGCAGTGGGTAGTACGACCATCTTCAGGTGGTCAAATCTTTCTTTTTATCCACATGACATATGGATCTCCTTTTTTTTAGCATTTAGATGCATTTTTGTATGACATATAAATTTTTTTTTCAAAAATATCAATGGCTACAAATTCGAATTTAGCGAGATCAATAAATGCGTACCGTTTTCTTGGCTTTAATAACGGCAAAGACTCGTGCTGATAACGTGTTATAAAATTAGGGTAGTGTTAGAATAAAATCTTCACACTACACACTAATAAAACTCTAACTATTTTGCACAAGAATTTCTCTCTTTCTTTTCTCTCACAATTTTCTCTAATCTTTCTTTCACTAATCTTTCTTTCACAAAATAATGGTGTGTTACAAGCTTAGAGAATAGCTCTATTTATAGAGCTCTAATTAGTGGATTACATCATGACATACATCATCTTCCACTAATCTTAATTAGTGGTGTCTCCACTAAATGGTGGACATCCATAAAAATCTTCTAATAATTCACATAAATCCATAATTAGTGGAGCCTCCACTAATTAATAAAGATTTCAATAATTCATAATAGTTAAAAACTTTTTAAAATAATCATAATGACCTAAATCTCATGTCATGCCACAGGTAGCTAACTATAATAGGCTTAGAGTTTATTACCTTTAACAATGAATCTAATGTGATTTTGTCTTTGAAAATTTTTTATTGTAATTTATATATGATAATAAATTATTAATTAAATGTGTGAGACTTCTAATTCACTAACCACACAATTTGTTAGTTTATTATTTGATTAGATTTTCTTTCTCGTTCACTCCAAACAAAAAGGAGGGTGAAATTTGCACTGCATACAAATTCTTGTCCTTGCAAAATATGAATAATATGAAATTTTCTGTTATCTTTTTTTAAAAAGGAGATTAGTAAATGGACACTTCTCTTTAGATTATACTAGTGGACGTATCACACAACATGTAAAAATTTTACCCTGTTATTAATTATTTATTTTAAAAAATTAATAATTTGATAAGTACAAAAACTTTATTCAATAATTAATTAATCTTAAAAAACAATAATAATATCTAAATTAATAAAGTTAATGTATAGAATATTCTTTTTCTTAAGCAACAAACTTACATATACTAATTGAATATTTTATATACTCAATCTTTCAATCTCATTCGATATCAATTGCTACTTCAAAAGTTAAATACGATTATTATAATCTCATTCAATATCAATTGCAGTTTCAAAACTCAAATAATAATTATTAGATTTTTTAATATAATTTTGAATTTTTGGATAATTTTTTTTCTTTTCTCCCACTCTCTCATATGCTAAAAGTTCTCGATGATTTCAGTCTTCACAAAAATAAACGTTTTTGGTATTACCTCTAGAAATACAAGCGACCTTTCACTGCAATATTGTGTGAAAAAGCTAACAAAAGTTGAGGGTTTGGTTTATTCCAACTTCTACATACATTGAAAACCATGTTTAAAAAATGAAAAATGGAAATAAAAAACCACATAGAGTCTGAATGTCAACTGAAACTCTACTGGCTAACTGTCACGCCCCAAAGTCGAGGATGACATGGCAACACTCCAAAAAGATATGTCAAAAATACCATAGATAACCAAAACATAACATTCTAGTAATACTTAAAGAATATCCTTACATCGTTTCTAAATCCAAAACAAAGCATACATAAAACTGAACAAAAATGAAAAATAATTAATCACTCTAGATCCTCTTCAAACCATTCTTCCAACTCATCCTCATCTAATTAAGAACTTACAAAATGTTAAATAAGGAGTGAGCTCACTAACTCAGTAAGGAAATCTGGCCTACCCGGGATTGAGTATGCTACATATACATATACATTTACAAAATGTTTGATCAAAAGAATTTAGAAATTTAAGGTACAACAAAACTCGTGGGGTCTTAAAATATCTCCCTGGTAGGTTGGTTGCACTATGTGAAGATCTCGGAGTATCACCAAAAAAAAAAAAAATGAGGAAAAGAGGAACAATGAATCTCTTAACCTTATTCATTACTAAACCCAAAGAGGCATATTTGGCACATAAATACCGAACTGGTGTGGTTTATTCAGTGAAAATAATGTGACAGAAACAAGCGAGAAAACCATCGCTTCAACAGAGGAACACCGGCGCCGGAGTCAAAACAGAGTGTACCCAACGCCGGGTGTATTCTGGAATGCACAGGCGCAATTTCCAAAACACCAAAAATCCAACCTATAACTTTTCAGACCAAAAATGCAGTTTTTACCACCTACTTTAATAATGAAAAATACCGTTTGTGTACAAAAAATCATGTATACATAAATATGCTTAAACAAAACTTAATTCATGAAAAATCATGTATACATACTTAAACAAAACTTAATTCACGAAGATGATTCATACTTGGGGACTTGATTTGGGTTAACTGATCAGTCTTCCAATTATTATATCTCATTGGAAGAAGGGTCTTAGCTTATCCTAGGTATTGTATCCCCCTAGTAGGGCCTTATAGCTTATGAAGTTAGGGAATTCCCTACCAAAACGAAACCCACAAGCATTCAACATCATATGAAATCAGAAAATTAGCACATAGGTATAAAACTTAATTTAAACTCATAACTTTCAACGAACATAACTATTGGTACGGAAATAACAATTAACATATCATGCTCAATACCATTTTCATAAATAAATCAAAAGACATCATTGATTTGAGGGAAATAGTAACCAATACCAAATACAGGAAAACCCAATTTCTTTACCTATTGAATTCAGCCTCTTGGAACCTCTAAAGCTTTCACTCAAGCCTCCAAATACTTATTCACATTCAATTAAAACCCAAACAATACAATTAATCCTCCAATCAAATTTTCCCAATTTAGAACCCTAAAACTCTAACTTTGATTCAAGCACAATTTATCCCAATCCTAGGCTACAAACACCATAAAATACAACGGGAAAGCTAACTTACCAAGAGTTGATGCCAAAGGCTCAAGTCCCTTCTTAGATTCTCCCATCTCTTCACCATTCTCTTCTTCTGGAATAGCTTTAGAAACAACGTAACCGTTCAGGCCTGAGCTTATAATAAAAAATTAATAAAAGCCCCCTAACTAAATAATTGCACTTAACCCCTCAACTTATTATACTTAACTGTTTTAGCCTTATGAACTTTAGCCCACTAATTAAATAAAAAAAACCACCACCCAATAAGTCCATGAAAAAAAGAGAAGTCGGTGGGTTCACACTAGCAATTCTAAGAACTATAAACATCCATTTTGTGTTTAGATATAATGTATATTTACATGAATAAGGCTTTTGGAGTAAAATGAAAAAAAAAATTAATTATTAATTTTAGAAATATATATATAAATAAATATTTTAAAATAAAATAAAAAATTTTATGAATAAATATTTTAATACGAAAGAAATAATACTTACATAAAGTAGTAGTCTACATTTTAGAAAGTAAAATCACGTTGTACTAAAAGTGACCTCCATCAATTATATATTTAAACTTTTGAGACCTAAAAGTTTTTTTTTTGGGCTGGTGGCGTAGCCGCCAGATAATGTTGTGGCTGCTGAAGGGTCAAAGATTTGATTTTCCACGTACACACAAGGAAAAAGAAAAAATGTGGGTGATTCTACCTGAGGCCCTCGAATCGCTGTAGCCCTAGCCGAAAATTCAAGCCCAGAGACCCACAGTCTGAGCCCAAAAGCGAGTCCAGAAACCTGAACATGCCCAACAAGCCTCGACGAAACTTCAATCCAACCACTATTAATCTCAACCCATAGACCCTGCACATACCGAATAAAAAGTTTCATTTAAATATGAAGATTGAACCCGACGTGAATCGAACACGCAACCTTCTGATCTGGAGTCAGACGCGCTACCATTGCGCCACGGATCCATTTATAACATATGCACAAGGCATCTCTTATTTTAAGAAAAAAAGACCATTGCTTTCTGTTCAACATTTGTTTTGTTATTTTGATATTTATCTCCAACATATTTCCTAACAGGGGAAAACATACGGCCATAGCACTTCATATTTATCACGAGGAGGCACAAGCTTCATTTTAATTTTCCTTTTGATTGGGTGGGGAGAAAATATTGATGACCAAACAAGGCATGCACCCTTGAAGCTTTCTTTCTCTTATCTAAATTTAATCTAATCTAAATGTATATTCTAATGGTGAAGAGGGGGATTGAATTGTCCAAATTATTTTGTAAATAATTTTTTTTAAAAAAATCTTTTCAACTTCTTTAATGAATGGTTAGTATAAATTTTAGAATTATTCAGGCGTGGGAGGTATCTTTAGGAGCAATAACGGGATTTTTCTGATGGCATTTGCTAGACATACAGGATTGGGAGACTATAAGAAAGTAGAGCTTTTAGCTATTTGGGAAGGTTTGAGAATAGCTCGATAACATGAATTTTTTGATATTCTACTCCAATTTGATTCAGCTACTACTTTACAGCGCCTTACCTTATCCATAGAAACGATTGGCCCTCTTCGCCATCTTCAACGTCATGTTCAATGGTTAAGCAGATCATTTCGCTCCATTGAATTTAGGCATATATACAGAGAGGCTAACCAAGTGGTTGATGCCTTAGCCAACCTAGTTTGTGTTGCTGGTTTTAACCAACATTTCTTTCACCTCCCAAAGAGTGTTCAAGAGTTTTGTATCCTAGATGGTAGGGGTGCTCCTACTATAAGGACTATAAGAAAATTGTCTGTCCAAGCTAGTTGGAGGTCTTTAGCCATGTAACTGTTTATTTATTAACAAATTGGTAGGGGTCTAAATCCCCACCATTATTGTAAAAAAAAAAAAATAGAATTATTCTATCTACACTTTTAGATTAGTTTGGTCATAGATAAATTAACATTTTTTTTAACCTCGTTTTCTTTCTTCTTTCTGAGGCCAACCAACCCCTTTTGCATGCAAAGCCTTCCCACATTCTAAAAGTCGTTACAAATTCAATCACTGTATTCTGTATATATTTGAGAATTTATAGTTGAGGAACAAGGAAAACCTTAAAGTTTTTGCTTGTATATATGATAGCTACATCTAGACAATTACTGCGGAATTTTCAAACATCAATTCTTGGTAAGAACAGAGAGAGAGCAAGAGGGTTGTTTCTTGTTCTGTCAGCAAAACTATGTCTGCATCATTTCAGAATTCTGGGTTTGATAATCCTAGATTGGTTGTGAAAAAGGTCTTGTCTAAGCCTCAAAGTGAAGGGGATGGAGCTCTTGTTGGGAGAAGCATTGGAAGGTATTGTTTTCATGTGTTCTTGTTTTAGGTGTCAATGGTTTTGCAATTCGTGTTTCTAGATTTGCCAAAAGTGTAATGTCAATCTGTTCTGAAGAGAAATGTCATGAATTTTTAGTTCCCAGCCTATTCTTATGTGTTTTTCAGTTGCATGGGTATTCATTTTGTTACAGAGTTTAAACCCAATAATAGTTGATTTAGTATTATCCCAGAATTTTGCAAATGGTTATTGACTTTTTTAGTTGATTTAGTAGTACCCCAGAATTTTGCAAATGATTATTGATTTTTTTCCCTGGATTTTAGTTTGGTTGATTTGATGTTCAGGCCTGAACTGAAGTATATCGATCCTTTCCTCATGTTGGATAAATTTGCAGATACGATAAATTTACTACTGGCATAAGCTTTAATGCTGGTTGGAAAGTTCGATTTAGCAGTCTTAATTTTTATGTGTGGATTTGAAGGACCAACCATGATTTGTTTGATGGAAGTCCTGTGTAGCGATCTTAATTTTGCTTTGCAGGGATTTTTTTGCAGCATTCTTGGTCTATTCCCAGATTTGGGAAATCATTCTTGATGTGCGTCCAATAGATTTAGTCTTGCACTTTTGATTGTTTGATTGTGTCTGTTAAATAATTTATGCATTCGTTAATCCTTAGTTCTATTTGTTCATGCAGTTTCATCACCTGCTGGACTTCCTGATCATCCACACACAGATTTATTTCAATTTTTTTCTGTTTCATAGTTATTGGGGTTCTTTTTTTCATGACCAACTTATTTCCAGCTTGCTGTTTAACATGTTTTGAGACAGTTACATACATGTTGCTGGTCCTCCACAAATTTGATCACTTGTTACTTGGAATTTTGTTCTGCAAATTGAACTTATGGCTTTCATTTCAGGGAGCTTTTACTCATCAAGATTTTGTTGGCCACAAGGGAACAATTCGCTCTGATGCTAACAGTTTATAAGTTAATTCCAGTGTGTTCATTGTTCATGTTATTAAGCAGAAAATTCTTGCATGTTTTTTAAGAACCTTTCTATTTATGTCTGGTTTGAAACAGTAGATGACAGCAGGAAGAGCTATAATCCATTCAGAAATGCCTGCTAGAGAAGGCAACTATGGATAAATCTCCACTTCCAAAATCAGAAGGTTGTCACCTCTTATTCCATTCCAGATCCTATGGTTAAGGAGAATTTTGTGTAGTACACATTCACCAACAGACAAAAATGATTTTTAGCATTTTATAGGCTACTTTTTTTAGTATGACATGACCAAAAGCTTCCAGGAAAGATGATCAACAACCAAGTTCTAGAAGTGCTCTTTCTGAAACGGTTAGATGTGGTGTCAAATCCATTGACATTTATGAATTTTCTTCTAATTAAATCCTCATACTGCCGCAGGATTGAGCGTAGGTATCAAGAGTCGCTTAGTGGGGACATCCCAGGAGCAGAACAAGATGGGTTTGAGGTTAAAATCATAGCAGGAGAAGCAATGGGAGTGCATTCTCCAGTTTATATACTCACACCTTCAATGTTCTTGGATTTCACCCTAAAACCAAAAACTCAATATCACATAGTGTACACAATTGAAGGAGAAGACATCTTCGGCATACCGAATTCATCACCATACACTGCTGTTAGGTCCTGGAGATGGCCTCAGTGTATGAAACAAGTCCTCCAAGCCACTGAGATTTGTTTTGATAGGGAGCAGCCGCTGAATGAACCAGCAATGGAGTCTGTTCCATTTGTGATGAATACACAAGCTGAAATTGATCAAAGTATAGAGGATTATCAGTACTGCAAGAATGGATTTGAGATGGCAAGATACTGGAGATCCCAATAAGACGGGCTAAATCTTCAACACCACGACAGTATATTCCAACTCCATCTAGAATTTAAGCAGAAATAATCAAATAAAGATATAATCTCTATCTATCGTTGTCTTTCTTTATCACCACCAGTACACAACAATCATGAAACTAGAAAGAAAGATATTTAACTCATGCCCGTGAATGCTTCTAGAAACCTTGAAATGAAGGTTAACAAATACGTTAGATTGTCTAGGTGCATTTTCCATTTCTATTTATTTAAGAATTTACTGTGATTAATAGAAGTTTTTTTTTTTTTTTTCTGGTTTCACTTAAGAATGTTTATCATTTCTCTTATTTTATTTCTTTCTTCTACACAACGGAAGAGATCCAAGGAATTAGCACAAAAATTAATAATTTCATAAATACATATTAATAATTTCATACAAAAAATAACTTTTTCTCCAATTAATAGTATATATATATATATATATATATAGTCAGATTTTTGTTATGTAATAACAAAATCTCCAAGAATACAAATACTAAAATAAATATAAATAAAAAGTAACTACTCACTAAAGAGAGAAAAAAAAAAATCTATTATATCTCCAAGTACTTATTGCGACAATATATCTGACAATATATTTCATTTATTTTCAATGTTTATATGATATAATTGGACAACATTCGATTAAAGTGATATCAAGAAAGAACAAAATATATCTAGATTTTTATTAATAGTACAAACATTAAAAATTTATATATTCAATAGATAAGAAAAATATATATTCAGAAGTGTGGAGATGTCAACTAGTGTATATTTTAAAAGTAAAGAGGGGAATGAATTATCATAAGATATTATTTTTATAAATTTTAATTTTTTTTCTCTTCAATACTTTTAGGATATGATGGTTTGGATTTTAGAATTTAGCAGTTGATGGTTCAAATTATATCATAAATATAATATTACTTTTTATATGATTGAGATTTATTTGGTCATCATGAGTAAATTAGTCAATTTATAATTTTTTAATTTTCCCTTTTTTTATTTGGATGGTTAAGATACTCTTACAATCAGTATTTGTGGCTCAGATTTGATCAAAATAATCTAATTCTTACCCCACCCCGTTCATCTTTGCATCTCTCCCGCTTCCTCTTCCAACGTTTTTGAACTCCTCGTCTCTTTGTTTCTCTGGTTTCCTCTTCCATTGACCCTTCCCCTTCCTCTTTTAAGAAAAAACTGCTCCCCACATTGTGCCAATGCAAATGATAACTGCAGCCCGTGGCTTTCCGCCTAGGGTACTGCCTCCAACTACCGCCGCTATTGTGCCCAGGTACGCGATCCCAGCAGACTACGTGATTCTCAAACTGCATCTCTTGATTTCGACCCACCGGTTTGTTGATTCATTGTGCGTGGTTGGGTGATTGTGGGTCTGTGGCGTTATTACTGCATCTTCATTTTGTCGCACCCGACACCCCATGTCATGCTCTTGGGACAGATGACTTAAATTCAGTATGTTTATTAATTGGATTTCATTTATGGATGCCTTAGTTAATGGATGCAATGATTTGCGGTCTACATTTCAGGGTTCTGATACTTAGTGGCCGACAGATACACAGCCTGACTACAGGCTGCTTCATCAACTTTGTCTCTGCCCGTCTGTAGTTTAGTTGACTGTCTTCGACTTTTTGCTCCCAAGTTTGCGGATGCATTTTTTATTCTGTTTGATTCTGCAGTCCTGCATTTAGTGGTTTACTCCATTTCTGCTTAAACACAGTCTGCTTGCTCCTTCTTATCTCTATGTATTTAGTGTCTCTGCTTACCTGGATCCTGGGGCTGTGTTCTTTAGCCTCATCTCGAGCCTCCTTCTTTCTATCTTCCTCTCCCGTTGGTCCCACTATGCGCACATCTGTCCTATTGTTCTTTGTTTGTTCTTCGTAATTACCACCCTTGATCTATTTTTCACCTCGACTAAGTGGGTATACCAGTTTCCCAGTTCTGGTTTCTAGTACCCGTGCTGTCAGGGGGGATCTCTTCTGACCATTAGCCCATCCATTTTCAAATTTCAATTTTGCTGTTGCCGCCTTTAGCTCTCCGGGTCGACCATTGGGTCATCCGAGTAGCCCTCTCGTGACCCCTCCCCGGCCTTCCTTATGTCCCCTATTTCGAAAGTTTTGGGCAAGGGAAAGAAGGCCCAGCCCAAAAAAAAGAAGCTTGTCGGCCTCCCCAAAGCTGATGACTCTTCTGCATCTGAGTCGTCCGCTTCAGCCCATCCCCCTCTTGAGCCCAATCCTGATAATCCCTTCCCCCCCCCCTCCCGGAACCCAATCCTGCCCCCACTCTTGTCGAGGAGACCTAACCAGTCTCTGACCCAACACCTCCACCCCTCCCGGTAGCCAATAAGGCCACACCTAGGACTTGGGCAAATGTCCTCATTGGTAACAGAGACCAGCAGAATTGTCTTAAGCTGAAGTACTTTCTACCCACTAATGGCGATACTGCTGTGATTGAGGAATTTGATTTCTGAAATTTTGAACTACGCATCGAGTACTGTCTTGTGGGATTGTTCGCGGGCAGATATCCTAGGAAATTGGCTATTGAGTGTGCAGTTGGCCTGTGCACTGCCGGTTCTATAACCATGCATCTGGATGGATTGTCTTTAGGTTCGGTAAGGATGAAGATAGGCAAGCTGTCCTGAAAGGAGGTTCGTATTCCTCTTATGGTAGGAGTCTGATTTTGAAGGAGATGCTTGTGGAGTTTGATTTCTCCTTGGATGAAGTTAGCATCATGCCTTTGTGGGTATCTTTCCCCAACCTTCCATTGCCTTTGTGAAATGAGAACTCTCTGGGGAGAATTGCTTCATGTGTTAGAACACCGGTCATGGCAGATAGGGCAACTTCCACGGGTGATAGAATTTCCTATGCCCAAATGTTGATTGAAGTGGACGTAGCCAAGCCTCTCCCCCGATTGATAAATGTCCGCATGCCATCGGGAAGGAATAAGAGGCAAAGGGTTTACCTAGAATTTGAACCCAAGTATTGCTCTAAGTGTTGCAAATTTAGCCACAACTTGGATGAATGCATGGGGGATAAAATGCAGAATCGGATGGATATACAGGGTAAGGCTGCTGCATTGAAGGACAACAAGGCCAGGCCGGTGGTTGCTAAACCAAATCGGCGGCGCAGCCAGTCGGCCGCTAGGGGTACAAGTCGCAGAAATGCCTCCCACCCGACTGTACCCGGTGGGCAAATGGTGCCCGACAATGGCAAGGAACCCATGGAGCATAACGATTCGGGTCAACAGGCAAATAAACACTGGGTGGTGGTTCGTAGGAAGAAATCGAGGGGGAGATCTGCTAACAGGATGACTGCAGACACGAAGGTCCAATTGGCCCAGTCCAAGCATACAACTGCAACCGACATGGAACCTAGCCCAACTCGGGCTGGCCAATCCAATGCAATGGCCAAATCCTCTCCAGCAAGACTAGCTCAATAGAATCCAGTGGAGCCTAACAGTAATGCTAGGACATTTGACAAAGATGACAAGGAAATCCGGACAACTAAGGCGCATCCTAAGCCTGCTCTGCAAGCCCAGCAACCTGGTCCAGTGGACCCAGAGCCAACCTCCTTGCCTAATGCTCCCCAGCTGGACCAGACGGATTTGGCCTATACTTCTAATCATGAGGTTGCTGCTGAGGGAACTGATATGTGGCCCAAGAAAATTACGAAGAGGAGCAAATCGGTTAGCAAGGCCATTGTTGTCGAGCTGGCCACTCCCAAGGCAGCAATTGTTGCATGGAAAGTAGATATTACGGCTATACAGGTGGCAAAGGAGGCGGATGGAGCCAACCAAATTTGTGATGATGAAATACTTGGCACATCTGATGTGCCATGTGATAAAATATGAAGATTGCCTGTTAGAATGTGAGAGGCTTTCATAAAGCCCTCAAGCACTATGATGTGAAGGAATTTATACATAGAAATTGTGTTGATATTTTTGCTATCTTAGAAACCAAACTGAAAGCAGAGACTCTCAATAAAGTCTTGCGATATCAGTTTCCAGGCTGGTCTTCCGTGGATAACTTCATAGAGCATGACGGAGGGAGAATCTTGATAATCTGGAATGCAGCCACAGTGGACGTGGATGCACAACCGGCTGATGCCCAGGTGGTTACTTAGAGAATCAAATGCAAAGCTACTAACATCACCCTCTGGTTTTCTTTTGTTTATGCTTTCAACACTTTGGTTGCTCGAAGAGCACTGTGGTCACACCTACTCCACCTTTCCTCTGCTTTTGACATGCCTTGGATTCTTATGGGAGATTTCAATACCTACAAACAACTTGGGGAGAAGAAGTATGGCAACCCTTTGACTAATTATGAGATGAAGGATTTTTCTGATTTTTGCCTGCAGGCAGATATTGCGGATTTACCCTTCTCAGGGTCTTTCTTTACTTGGACCAACACTAAGGTGTGGTCAAAACTGGACAGAATTATGGGTAACTCTCACTGGTTCTCTTCCTCTCTATGAGCTACGGCTAAGTTCCTCCCCCTTGGTTGTACCTCAGATCATTCCATAAGCCTATGGAACCTGTTGCAATCCACCCCCAGTAAGAGTAGTAGCTTCAAGTTTTTCAACATGTTGGCTGATCATAAGGATTTCGTGGAGACGGTTAATGCCTCCTGGGACAGAGATGTGATGGGCTATAGGCAGTTTGCCCTTTGTTGGAATCTCAATGCACTTAAGAGTAAATTGCGGCAGCTTCACACTCGTGAATTTTCTCATCTATCCTCTAGAGTGATCGCGGCTAACGACAAGGTGGAGGAACACCAGAAACTCTTATTGAACGACCCTACTGATGAGCAGTCCAGACTTTTACTCAGAGAAACGAGGAAGGAAGCATGGCAACTCGGTGAGGCTGAGTTGAATCTATATAGACAGCTTGCGAAGAATAATTATGTAGTTAATGCTGATAGGGGAACCAAGTTTTTCCATAATGTAGTGAAGTGGAATAGGAAGAAAAACTTCATTGCGTCGGTACGCAAAAGAGATGGAACCTTGACCGCAAGCCATAGGGAGGTAATTGATGAATTTGTTGGTTATTTTGCTGAATTACTTGACACAAAGTCGGACTGCCAGAAACTCGATCCGAATATTGTCCGGGCAGGTCCCTTGCTACAGCCAGAATTGATGCATGATCTTAGTAAGGTAGTCACTGCGATGGAAATTAAAACTGCATTGTGGGATATTGGGGACTGCAAAGCATCGGGCCCTGATGGCTACGGTGCCTATTTTTATAAGAAAGCTTGGGGAATTGTGGGTCAGGATTTCGTTGCAGCATGCATGGAGTTCTTCTCTTCGGGAAAGCTCCTTAAGCAACTTAACCATTCCATCATTGCACTTATCCCAAAATCGGATCATGTAAGTGGGGTTTGTGACTATAGACCCATATCTTGTTGCAATGTTATCTACAAGGTGATCTCAAAGGTACTTGCAAATAGATTAAAAGGTGTGCTTAAGGGTATTGTTAATGAAGCACAAGTAGCTTTTGTGGAGGTTAGACTCCTGGCAAATAATGTTTTCCTTATTCAGGAGCTTGTGCGATCGTATGGCAGGAAGAGATGTGCCCCTAGATGTATGATCAAAGTCAATTTGAGGAAGGCCTACGACTCTGTTGACTAAGGTTTTCTTGAAGATCTACTAGTTGAATTGGGCTTCCCACCACTCTTTGTTTCATGGATTATGCAGTGTGTGACTACCACCTCCTTCTCAGTAGCCATCAATGGTAGTACGCATGGCTTTTTCGCTGGGAGGAAAGGTCTCCGTCAGGGTGACCCCATCTCACCTCTGCTATTTGTTTTGTGTATGGAATATCTTTCCAGGTTAGTCAAGGTGGCTACTACAGGGACGGATTTCAACTCTCATCCCAAATGTGAGGCCTTGGCTATTACGCATCTGATTTTTGCCGATGATTTGATGTTATTCTCTAGGGGGGATGAGCCCTCTATTACCGCCCTTCTTAACTGCCTAGATGAGTTTGACAAGGTGACGGGTCTGGAAATTAACCAAAACAAATCAAATCTCTACTTTACTGGTCTCCCTACCCCGGAGGTGGAACGTATCACACTGGATGTTGGGATTCCTGTGGGCACTTTTCCTTTTAGATACTTGGGTATCCTAATTTTTGCGGACAGAGTTAGAACGGCATTCTACCAGCCATTGATTGACAAACTTTCTGGTCATATCACTCGGTGGACTGCTAATGCTTTATCCTATGCAGGGCGTCTGGAACTCATTTATTCAGTCCTCCAAGGTGTGGAGTGTTTTTAGCTCAGTATTATACCCACCCCAGCTGCTGTAATCTCTAAGATTAATCAGATTGAGAGAGAATTTTTATGGAACTCAAAGAACAGTATGATGGCCTAGACAGATGTCTGTCTACCAAAGAACGAGGGGGGCCTGGGCTTGAGAGACCCTACGACTTGGAACTGGGCTCTACTAGCAAGAGTAATCTGGGACATTCAAAGTGAGAAGCAGACCTTATGGATCAGATGGGTCCAACATTATTACATTGGCACTCGTTCGTTTTGGGAAATGCAGCCGGCAAAGCAGCATTCTCCTCTGTTCAAGCGGCTGCTCTCCATTAGAGAGTCTTTGATCGCTCGAGAAGGGACGGCGGAGGCAGCAGTGGATCGTATGCAGTCTTGGGCGATTTGCACGCGACCACTTTCTGCATATGCTTACGACTATCTTAGACAGTAGCGGAGTAGGGTCCTGTGGAATAGAATGCTTTGGCGGCAAAGCTTAACTCCAAAGCACTCATTTACCTTTTGGCTAAGCATCCGTGGGAAGCTGCGCACTAAAGATAGGCTACCCTTTCGGACGGACGACCCTATATATGTTTTTTGTCGAAATGAACCAGAAACAAGTGAGCATCTATTCTTTGGGTGTGCAATTACATTTGCTATTTGGACAGAAATTAAGGCATAGGTTGGGATCCGAAGACACTTATCATCTATTCCATCATGTGTCAAGTGGTTCCGTGCTAATTACCGAGGGATTAGATGGCAGCCGAAGTCTAAAGCAACGGCACTAGCAGTGACTGTATACTATATTTGGGTAACTAGGAATAGAAAGATCTTTGAAGGGACCGATGTCAAACTAGCCGATATTGCCAAAAAGATTAAAACACATATGTACAGGGTCATTTTTACTTTGTACCCTAATGTTTTGAACCTTTTTGAGTTATATGCTTCCAATACTAGTTAGACGACCGACTTATGTATATGTCACTCTAACTAGTTTCTTTGTGTTGTACATTCTTTGATCATATATATATACCTTTACATTTTGATAAAAAAAAAATGATAACTGCAGCAGCCATTTCTGTAGTCTCACTAGCTACTCTAACATGGGTGATCGTCAAGGCAGGGGCGGCGGATGCATCAGAAATTTGAAACCAACAGCAGCTACAACAACAAGGATTAGAGGAGACTGGAATGTTGTCAAACATACTCCAAACACTGTCTAGGGATTTCATTTTTGGTGATTGTAAGAAGACCCTCGTATCCAGTGACCCAAATCGAGGAAAGCCGAGGTTTGCAATGTCAAGTGTGTGGCAACCTGCATAAGAGGAGGCTTTAGATCCCCCGAGAGGTCCTCTTAACAAAAATTTAAAATCCTTGAGAAACTGATTTTGTATGATTATTATGCAAAAAAGCCATGGAGAGTGTATGAAAATACGTGCTCTAAGAAACAGGTTTTTTCCTACTCTATTTTTGTTTTTGCACTTGCTGTGTTTAGTTGCCATAGTTGAAATCCATCTGTACTGTGTGGTTTCTGCTGAGTCTAAATACATATGTTCCTTTATACACGTTATATGCTGAGTCTTTTTTTTTTTTTTAACTATTTTTGCTTAATGTAATCCAGCGACCTTCTCAATCCATCAAAAATAATATTTTTGTTTTTATGCATATGATGTGTTTATGTTTTTGCTTGATATATTTTATTTTTTCTTCACACTGGTTCTTTTCTATCTTGTAAATTCCAAGAACTTAGGAACAACCTTCCAAGATCATCTGAAGTCAGAGGGAATTTATATGGTCAACCCTTCATCTAACAAATCAAACCTAATGAAATCCTTGGCACCGTTGAAGTTATTATCTGTGGAAGGATTGAAGAAAGCATTATTGTTTGTTTAGGAGATTTCCATATCCGATTGTCCTACTCTGGCATTTTCAGCATATTCTCACAGCCATTACAAATTGATCAGTCAATTACTCAATTACTTCGTGTAGTTAATATTATATTTTTCCTTTTAAGAAGAAATCAATCAATAAATAAAGCTTTAGATGTTCGACTGTAGCTTTGCAGGTTTTTTGCCTTGTTATTTGGTTTTTTTTAATTTTCTTTTCCGATGTCTACCCAACATATCTTTGTGAATGAAGTACACAAAGACATGCTTGTCTTCTAGCAAGTATTGAGGTTTTTGGTTCCACTCATTTGGTTGCTAACATTTAGGGATGTTTTTCCATGTAGTAATGCATGCCAAACAACAACCAACATTTATTGACAAGGGATACGATTCCTTACTAAAATTACAAGTTTGTATATCAGCACATCTTTGCTAATATTAAGATAGAACCTTATGAATATGTTGCTCATGCCTCCTTCTCCCTCTTTCTTCTTCAATTACAAGAACATTAGGTGAAAAGGAAACAACAAAAAACTCCAACAAAATGTAAATAGCAAAAGGGAGACCCTTGTGTTAGTTGCTTACGGCTTTCATCTACAATCAACATCCATTTTGCTAAAGATTTTCTACTCCCTCAGTCTTCTTTTATCTGTCCATTTTAATCAAGATTTTAGTTCTAATTTATCTATCTCATTAGTAAACCAAGACTATATTAATTGTTATTTTTTCACAAACACCCCTCTTTAATACAATGAGTACTTCTACACTTGTAGTGGGAAATAAAAGTAAATTAAATATACTTACAATACATAAAACTTTAGAATTTGATTACTCTTTAATAAAGAGAGAGATTCTTTGAGGGTAAAATAGAAAATGTTGATTAATTAACGAAAAAACCTTATTTTTCTAAAAATTTGTGAATCGGTTAAAATTGACAGATAAAAGAGGACGGAAGAAGTAGCATTTTTCAGGTAATCATCATCTATGACAAAAGATCTTCACGAAGAGAGACCACATGAACCTAGCACAAAGAGGATATAAGTTGTGGGGCAGGCTTTAGGAGAGAAGAATAATCAATGGATGATTGAATTAGACTTTGTTAGTTCAGATGAGGAATTCTGAGTATTTTAGATTAATTATCATTCTTAAATGTCCAATTTCTAGACTATTTTGGTTCAAGTTAGACAACTAAGTAATAGGAAAGTCCAATTTCTTGGCAATGCTAAGTGACTTGTGACTAGGTAGTAGAATCCCGGGATGGACAATGTTGTTGCAAGAGCAGAGAACATAATTCATCTATTTGAACCTCTTTGCCCTTGTCAAACAAGTAATCAATTTTTTTAATCTTCTTTAATAGCAATCTAATGTGCTATAAATATAATGCAAATAATTAGTTCGGCATGTTGTAAATGAGGAGCTTCCAACTGTGTAATTGTTCTAGCTATTCATTGAAACATCCACTACAAAAAATGCTAGCAAATACGACGACAGCAAATACGACGGAGGCAAAGCCGTCATATTTGGTTATCTTTAACGATGGCTTCTTAACCGTCGCAAAATGTTGGCTAATACGACGGTTTGAAAGAAACCGTCGTATTATATCGACAAAAAACAACGGCTGAGCTGACCGTCGCAAAAAGTCGACCTAATACGACGGTTGCTTTCAAACCGTCGTATTAGTCAACATTTTGCGACGGTTTATCCAGCCGTCGTATTTAGTTTTAATTAAATTTTGGCCTTTTTTGCAAACATCACGCTTTAACAACCATCCTATGAGTTATATACACTATATTTTATTACAATTTTATAAGTATTACTAAAAAAATATGATAAAATAAAATAAATGACTTTCAAATTTGGTATACTTAAATTAACTTGTTGTAACTTTATAAATATATCTAACTAATACTTGGATAGGTAATCTTGTAAATAAATTTTAGTTTGCATCTTATGAATTCAATTTGCTTATTTTAATTTGTATTAAAGATCGAGTTTGAATTTCATTTTGTTAGTTAATTATTGTATTGGTATGTTTTGTGTTTGTGTATATATATACATATATATGTATATATGTATATGTGTGTGTGTATATATATGCATATATATGTATATATGTATATGTGTGTGTATACTTTTATACATTATAACATATGCTTATTAATTAGTGAGTACATATTAGATTAATATGTTCCTTCCATTCATCGACAAAAAATTGTCCTAATTGTCTTTTTATTTTGTACTGTCCATTTTAAAAATATGTAGATTAATTGTATTCAATTATAATATTGTTTCTAATTTTACTCTTAGCACAATCTTTATAAGGAAGCAATGGACATTTTAATCATTTTTCTATAATTTTACAATTTAATAAAATGTATAATTTTTATAATTAGGTCAATTATTAGTGAACGGATAGAGTATATATAATATGAAAAATTTTAATTACAAATATATATGCGTGTGCATATATCTATGTAGTATATATAATATAATTAATATTATAGAATTAAAGTTAATGTAATTTTGTGTCATGTTAGTGTGTGTGTATATATATATATATATATATATATATTTATATAAATTAAAAAGTAAATAATTTTTAATATTTTTTATCGGATTAAATACGACGGTTAGATGGTAACCGTCGTATTAGGTTATTAAATACGACGGTTTGTTAATAACCGTCGTATAAATTTGACCTAATACGACGGTTATTTCTTAACCGTCGTATTCAGTTTCTTTAATACGACGGTTTTAATAACCATCGTATAGCTTCTTCATTTTTCAGATCCCCCGGCATTCCTCTGTTCTTCGTTGAGCTCGTTGTCGCCCGCGGTTCTCCTCATTCCGGGTCGTCTTCTCCGACAGCACGTCCTAATTGGTAGGTCTCTTTGCATCGCGCTGTCCGGCAGGTCATTTTCTCTTGGTCGTCTTCTCCGGTCAGTTGTCTTTGTGTCATTCAGCTCGTCATCTCCTCATCTCAGCCGCAAGGGACCATATGGTATATCCTTCTCAGATCTGACTGCTGCTTGTCTATCAGAGCATCGAGGTGCATGGTCTTGCATTTGTTTTGGTCGTTTATGGCAAATGGAGCTTAATTTCACCTATATTGTCATCGTTATTTGAGAGGAATTTGTGTTTGTTTAGAAAAGTGTTTCCTGGAATTTTTCGCAAATAGCAGAAAAATAAGTAGCAAAAAACACACAGTCTGTCCTGTCATGGTGAAAGCTGATACTCAATTTTCTTGCCTCCTTAATAACACTAAAATTTAGGTGGACAAAGCTTCCAATCAACTTTTCATGAGCCAGATTGCACAGTTACAACTATGGTTAATGGATTTTGATCCCTTTTTTTTATTTTTTTATTTGGGTGTGCACAATTTTTCGAGGAATGTACAAGTGAAAATTTAATATTGTACAAAAAATATACTCGTTTAGTATGTGTTGTACACTGCAGTAATGAATTGATTAGAATTGTGCACCTAACCAGGGGTTGGGGTTAAAATGAAAGAAGTGCATTCATCATTTAAAAAAGATAAGCAAGACAAGATTTGTCAAGTTTGAAGAAGAAGATTGACAGAATGAAGTTGAAGGGCTAAGGAAGAGGGATGGTCCCTAGGTGAAGAATGAATAATGGGAATAATACAAGTTCACAAAATCACAGGGAAAATGTATCCTCTTGTGCTCAGTCAAGCCCCACCTGATTTTTGCAGTTGCAAAGTTTGTCTCTCTCATTGCTAACTTCTATGGTAAATATTCTATGGTATATATTTTCTTGAAATATTGTTTTAATGGTTTTATTTGTATTTAGAAGGATGTTTTGAAGATTTTGACTTTGTATTGAGTTTTGTTGTTTGATCAATTAATTTAGTAATTTCTAGTTTTAGGTTACTTGTGTTTTGATGAAGTGATTGATTTACTTCCAAAAGTATGATACTTTGATGAGTTTTAACGGACCAAACAAAATTAAGATACTAGGTGTTGAACCTACCTCCTTAGTTGAAGAAAACAAAATTATTAGGATAGACACATTTGACCTATTAGAGATGAAGAAAAGAAAAGAAAAAAAATCATGAAGTGATTGATATACATTGACTAAAAATATTGATGTATGTGTGGAATGAGTTTTTTTGTTTGGAATTTGTTATGTGCAAGTGTGTTTGGCAACTGCATGCATGGTGAATGCAAGCGCTAATTATGTGGATAATGCAACTTAATTATGTGTTTTGGAAGAGGACCTAGTTGGATGAGTGGAGGTTTACTTGGAAATTTATTATAAGCATGATTGAATGGTTGGATGGTTTTATGAGTTTTTTGGTGGTTGAATTGCATAATTGTGCATTTTGAGGTAGCCTAGTGCCTGGAAAATATTCATTTTATAGGGGAAACTCTGTCAAATTTTTTTCAATTTTTTTTTCAAATAATCTGAATAAAATATTTTTATGAGACAATTTTTTACAAATAATTTTATTTTTTTAAGTAGATAATTTACTAAATGTCTGGTATGTTTATCTTGATTTTTTAAGTAGATTTTTTTAAGTATTTTTTAAGTAGCTTATTTGTTTAAAGGATTTTGGAGTTCCAAGATATCTTGATTAATTAAATCTTTTATTTTCTCTCTTTTAAAAACTCTTAAGGAGTGTATTTATTTATTTTAACTACTACTAAAACTATGTTTATCATTTACACTACTAAAAAGGAGAATGGACACTAATTTGATGGGGATTGAATTCTTGACCTATTTCCATTTTATCATTTCCATTTATTCTTGAATATGTTTATCATAACGAAACTTGTAGATCGACTGAAAATATGGATAAATGAATAGAAAGATGGACCGATCGTAGATTGACTTACAAGACCGTTTAGGTGATGAATATAATAAAGGTTTGGATGCCTTTGTAGAATTTGCGTTAAGAGACAAACTCAATGGATCCAAAATCCATTATCCTTGTATGAAGTGTCAGAATAGGTATCTTTATAGTACACTAGATGTCAAACAACATTGTCAAATGTGGGGTTTCATGCGTTGGTACAAAAAGTGGAGTGTTCATGGGGAAACATACTTATCTTCTTGCGATACACCTAGCAACATCCCTTCGACTGAAAACGAACATGGGGATGATATGGCTGGGATGCTTCAAGATATTGGTGGCATTAGTGACTTCGATAATGCAACTGAAGAGCCTGATGATTTGAGAGAGATACATGAATTGTTGGGAGAGGCTAATATAGAATTGTATCCCGGTTGTACTAAATTTTCTTCACTTTCATTCGTTATGAGATTGTTACATTTAAAAGTCCTGAATGGGTGGTCGAACAAGTCAGTTGATATGCTACTTGAGCTTCTAACGGATGCTTTTAGTAAGATGGGAATGAAAATTGCCAAGAATTACTACGAGGCTAGTAAGATAACGAATGTGTTAGGAATGGAATGCAAAGTCCAAATAATTGCATAATATACAAAGGGGAAAATGAGGCCGCACAACTTTGTGAGGTATGCAATACTCCGAGATACAAGAAAGAGGGCAGTGCAGTTGCATGCAAGCGTGTTAGGTATTTTCCGTTGACTCCAAGATTGAAGCGATTGTTCATGTCTCGCAAAACTGCATCCCTTATGAGGTGGCATCAGGAATGTCGTGTGAAAGATGGAGTCTACAGACACCCAGCTGATTCTAAGGCTTGGAGAAAGTTTGATGAGTTGCATTTAGAATTTGCAAATGACTGCCGAAATGTTAGACTTGGATTGGCTTCGGATGGATTTAGTCCGTTTTCAAATATGCACATACCACATAGTACTTGGCCTGTTGTCTTAATACCATACAATTTGCCTCCCTGGCTATGCATGAAGCAACCTTATTTTATTCTATCAACTCTCATCGATGCCCCAAAGAGTCTGGGAAACAAAATCGATGTATTTTTACAACCATTGATCGAGGAGTTGAAACAATTGTGGCTTGACGGTGTGCTTACTTATGATGTTGAGGCAAAAGAGATGTTCCGTCTCCGTGCAGCTATTATGTGGACCATAAGTGATTTTCCAGCTTATGGTAATCTCTCTGGCTATAGTGTTCATAACCAGCGAGCTTGTCCGATATGCGGTATCAACTGTTTGTCTTACCGTTTGCCTAATGGTGGTAAATATTGCTTCTTATATCATCGTAGATTTCTTCAACCATCACACAAGCTCCGTAGGGACAAAGTTTCTTTCTATGGTGGAATGGAATTACGACAAGCACCAAAAAGGTGTACGGGGACAGAAATTTTGACACAGCTTCAGGGTTGTTTAACAAAGTATGCTGTAGATGATATGAGAATTAGAATGCAGATTGACTACGAACGGAAGTTTGGCATAAACTCTTATAATTGGAAGAAGAAGAGTATTTTTTGGGAGTTGCCATATTGGGAGAGTAATTTGATGAGGCACAACTTGGACCCGATGCATATTGAGAAAAATTTTGCAGATAATCTGTTGTTTACAATATTGGGTGATAGTACTTCTTCAAAAGATAACTTCAAAGCTCGTCAAGACCTGCAGGTAATGAATATTAGAAAGTCTTTACATCCAATTTTAAAACCGTCTGGAACTGGATACAGTTTGCCACCAGCTCCTTATACAATAAGTCGGTCGGAAGTTGAAGTTTTTTTGACAGTATTGAAGGAATTGAGAGTTCTCGATGGCTATTGTTCTAATATTTCTCGACGGGTAAACATGAGGAGAAAGACTTTAGGAGGTTTGAAGAGTCATGATTCTCACATTTTACTCCAAGCAGTTAATCCCGTTAACAGCCCGCACAACTTTGCCAAAGAATGTAGTGCAACTTTTGATTGAGGTGGCTTTATGTTGTAGGCAGTTGTGTTCTAAAGTCAACAAAGAGAGGCATCTCGAGTATCTTCAAGACCATTTCGCAGTTACACTCTATCTTCTTGAAAAGACATTCATCCCTAGTTTTTTTGATATAATGGAACATTTACCGATACATTTGGCCGATGATGCATTATTAGCTGGTCCAGTTCAATGTCGATGGATGTTTCCAGTTGAAAGATACTTGAAAACTCTCAAGTGTTACGTGCGCAATCGTGCTAGGCCTGAAGGTTCGATAGCCAGTGGATATTTAATGGAAGAATGTATGACATTCGTGTCGAGATATTTAGATGATGTTGAGAGCAAAGAGAATAGGCCTCCACGATATGTTGATGATGACAACCCGATGGGTAAACCAGTTGGAAAAGGGATTGATGTAATATTTGATCGTTTAACATTGATGCAAGCACATCGGTGGGTTTTAGCCAACTCTGACATCCTTAAACCTTATAGAGAGTCAGTTTTCCTTTCAACCCGTTGTCCTTCATTTTTTATGCTTCTTTCATTATAACTTCTAAAATTTGACGTGTGTTCTACTTGCAGTCTTCACATGTCTGTCATAAATAGAGAGCATCCAAGATCTCGATTACATGATAGACAACGTATTCATTCTCAAATGTTTCACAGTTGGCTCAGTCATTATGTAAGTAAAAACAAACACAATATAGCAAGTTTTCCTCGATAACAATTAGTTGTTATAACACTTATATTTATTATAGGTTGATGAGAATGAAGAATGCCCTGATATTCCTACTGAAGTTAAAAAGCTTGCAAATGGTCCTTTCAATCAAGGGTTGCGCTACAATGCATGCAACGTGAATGGCTTCCGATTTCGTACAATAACATATGAGGCTAACAAGTCAACCCAAAATTCTAGCGTCATGTGTAAAGCTGATACTACGAGTTATTCCAATCCAAGAGATATGAATCCTGTAGCAGCTGGTGTCAACTACTATGGAGTGCTTACTGATATTATAAGGATCCGATATAGCAGTGAACTGAAATTTCTGTTATTCAAATGTGATTGGGTTGATGTTCATCGAGGTGTTAGAGTTGACGAACTAAAGTTTACTTTGGTGAATCTTGACCGTTTGTTGTACCGGGAAAATAAAGAGATGGATAAGCCATTCATACTAGCAAACCAAGCTGAACAAGTTTGGTTTTCTCGCTGTCCTAAAGAAAGAGATTGGCATGTGGTAATGCCAATTATGAGAAGGGATAATTATGATGTGTATTCAAGGGACCATGATCTAGAAACTTTTCCTACGCAGCAGCTAGATTCTCGTCCAGTTTCACGCGAAGTAGATTCCGTATGGGTTAGAGATGGAATTTCTGGGGAGGAAGTAGAATTAGATGAAAGAAGAATACACCCTGCAATTTAAATGTACTTAAATCACTTAATCATGTACTAAATGTGCTGCAGTTGTTAAAATCTTTTACTCAATGTTAAATCTTTTTGTTTTGCAGATGGTAAACAAGCGTGCCCGACGGGGATCGATGCAGGATGCTGCCACAAGATCAGGCACTAGTACCTCACGGTGTACAGAGACACCAGCTGCAGCACTCGAGGTTGGACAGAGATCACATGTAAGTGTTCGCACAGGTTCCACGAATCAGGAATCTAATCATGCCACATGTATACCCACTTTTGATGTAGGTCACAGTGGCACATGACCTTCTTCCTCAGACCTTAGTGCCTCAGGTGTGCTAAATTAATATGAAGTAAATATTACGATATGTCTGTTGGTATTATGATATGTCTATTGATATTTTAATTAATAAGTCTGTTGATATTTTGTAGATTCCACAGCGAGGAGTTCTTGCAGGGGTGGAAAGTTACCTTCCGGATGGGGTGAGCCAGGGTTTCGAAAGTACAATGTTGGTGTTAACCAACACGGAGGGCTTGTTGGGTTAGATGCATCTCGTTATAGTTCAGTGGTGGGCTGTTTTGCACGCATGAGCAATAGGTTCCCTCTGAATTACAGGGATTGGCATTCCATACCTCAGAGCCTCAAGGACGAAGTTTGGCAAGAAATACAGGTAACTAATTTTATTCTAACATAGCCAAAAGTGTTTTCTTCAAAAATTAACATTTTCTTTATTTAATTATTTGTTAAAATTTGTACAAGGACAACACCATGATGCCACCAGAAGGACATAGTGTCACAATTAAAATGATATGCGCAGCATGGAAGGATTTTAAGTCGAAGTTAACACAAAAATACTGCGTTCCTTTCCAGTTCAGTACAGAGCCTATTGTTTGTCAAGATAAACGGGTTGACGAAAATCAATGAAGGATGTTAGTTGATTACTGGCGTTTGGAGAATACACAGGTCGTACCATAAAAGTTGACTACTTTTATGTCTCAGAACTTGTTTAAATTTTTTATATGTTAACTATTACAATTAATCACAGATGGAGGCCGAACGGAATAGACAAAATCGATCACATTTGGCATATCCACTGGTCACAGGAAGAATGCCACATTCTGCTATACAGGATCAGGTATTTAGTTTATGTTATACACTATTCAGATGAAATTTATCTACTTTGCTTGAAATTTTTGACACGTCTTTACAGATGACCTCACAAGGCCAACCGACATCACAATATGATATGTTCCTTGCGACACGAAGGTGGCACGGTCGGCAGGCTGATGGTTTGACTGCAGAGATGATTGTAAGTTATATTTGAATGCTGATTTTTCTGAGTTATTAAAATATGATTACGACATTATATTAACCTAATATAAATTTGATATAATATTTCTTAATTTTGTAGGACCGATTGGAGACAGAGTGACAGGCATTGCCTGAGTCTGAGCGCACAGAGGAAGCAAAGGATCATATATTTCGGCGATTGTTCGGTCCAGAAACAAGAGGCCGTGTTAGGTGTAAAGGAAAGGGTCCAACACCAATGTCAGCTGGTCAATCATCAAGTTCTGCAGCAAATGTTGAGGAGGTCGTCAGGATTGAGGTTGAGGCACGTATGCAGAATATGCGAGATACTATGCAAGCTGAGATGCGAGCTGAGATGCAGCGTGAGCAAGAGGCTTACAAGTCACGTATAGCTGCGCTTCAGACTACCATGGAAGCATTAGCGCACAGATTGGATGCAGGCGCATTTGATATACTACCTATACCTCCATCTAGTGCTTCTTTGGCATCTCCTGATGTTGGTTCCACTTCTCTGCCTGTTAGATTGAGTGATTCTGGCCAGCCTATCCGTCATGATGACTGATATTTTCATTTCGTACTAATTTGCATTTGTACTACAGCTTCTGTATACTGAGGATATACTTGTTTGTATTTGTCTAATGAGGATATTGCTTTTGAGTTTGGCAATGAGGAGATTGTGTTTTGTTATATTTTGTGTTGAATTCGTTGATCTTATTACATTTGGCTTTAAATTGTACGTGTACAGGATTTTGTCCAAATAAAAAATGATTGACAAAGCAAATTAGGCCTAATACGACGGCTGCAACAGTCGTTTTAGCTTGAGGGCAATCAAATACGACGGCTACGGAGCCGTCGTATTTGAACATGGCCGTCGTATTTGATCCTGTCAAATACGACCGCTATGTGGCCGTCGTATTTGACTAGAACAAATACGACGATCACGTGGCCGTCGTATTTGGGGACCAAAAGCGACGGTTTTTCAAAATCGTCGCAAAAAATGACCACAGGAAGCAAAAGCGATGAGAACATTTACGACAGCTGTAAAACCGTCGTATTAGCCTAATACGACGGTTTTGTAGCCGTTGTTGAGCAAAAACGACGAGATCAAATACGACGGCCGTAAAATCGTCGTTTAGCCGTCGTATTTGGCTAATACGACGGCTGGACCATCAAATACGACGGCTAGGTAATTTAGTATTTGCTGTATAATTTAGTAGTGATCCTTTACCTTGCTGATTGCATAGGAGTTTAGTCATTTAGAAATATGTGGAATTCTTTGACTGGTGATTATTTGTTTTTTGTTTTTTTTTTTTTGTTATCCTTCAAAAATTTTCACAACTAAGCTTGTTTTAATAACCTTTATAGATCTTGCCTGAAAATTTTTAAGTCAATTATGTATATGATGATGATTATGGTAATATTGTTCCATATTTGGCCAACTTCACATCTTGCATTCTATTTGAATACTGAAAAATAGAGCACATTGTGAAGAGGATAGTGAATTGTCCATACATATATTTTAAGACAATTTTTAATTTTTTCCACCTTTTTAACTTTTACAATTAATGGCGTAGATATAATAGAGAGACTTGTGTCCTCATTATTGATGACTCAAACAAATTATGTGATATAAGTAATTTGATTTGTCCATCATGTGATGCATTTTAGGCTTGTAAATGAGTGATTTTGGATTGTTTAGATCAAGATTACAAATTAAAGTGTTTCCTATGTGAAGAGTGTAGGAATGACAGGGAATGTCTTTGATTTTGGTTTCATAGCGTGCTGCTTATATTTGTGCCCTTCATGGTTAGATCACATTTCTTACTTTCCTCGATTTGGATTCATTGCAAATTTTGTATTTTATATTTGTTTTTTTCCTTTTTCCTTTTTCTTTCGCCTATCTTTCCTAATAAAAAGCGGTGAACTAATGGAATTAACTTCGTGGGTTTGAGAAGCTGGGTGACAGGATGGACAAATTTTGATTGAGGAAATTTTTGGCCTTTGATCTACTTAAGTACAAGAGATATTCATCCTTTTATCACATTGTGTTATTTATGTTTTTGTCTTGGGAGAAGTCTTCTCGACTCAAATTGATCTCTTCAATTGGTTGCATTGCAAGTCCAAAGTGTTCAATATATGATAGTGGTACAGAAAATATCTAAGTCGCTTGCAAAGGCGTGCCCATGCTAAGATTGTTAATTTACATATTTGAAATTTTTGTATAATTAATATTTATGTACAAATTTTGTTAAATAAATAAATTATTCAATTGTATTTAAATATCGGACAAAATTTTCGCAGGAGACATTAACTAGTTTACATTAATTCATTTTATCTTTTCTTTTGCCTTACAATATTATGGGGAAAAACTTATAAAATATAAAATAAAATCTCCCGGACTAGTGAGATTTGCATCCATAAGTGACTCTGCCTGCCTTCTATCTGCATTCTTTTTCTATTCATTTTTATCTTGTCTTTTTAAGGAAAAGAGGAAACCAAGAAATTAAGCATATGGTATTCAATCTTAAAATATTGCACGTACAAGCTCTTGCAAAGAGATTTTAATTTATGTAAATTCAACTATTAAACTAAAAATTTGAAACCAAAAACAAAGGAAAATATGAAGGAAAATTTAACACCCCCCCAAAAAAAAAAAGAAGAAAAAAGGGAGAAGAAAAAGCAGATTTCACCAAGGTGACAAAAATTGCTCACTCCCAATATTGACAAGACTAAGTGGTCATCAAATTCTAGTCTCAGATGCCTCTTTGTCCTGCTTGATGCTTCTAATGATCTGTGGGGGAAACAAACGAAGGCTAATTGTCTAGCTAGAAGCTTCAAAGCAAAAGTAAACAAAAACCTCTCTGGCCAGCTAACGTCACTTCATCATCAGTTAGAAGGGACATGGTAGTATTTCCCTTTACACATGCACCTGTAAACGATTGGACATGACTCTGCAATAGAGCACTTGAAGCTCACCATTACCCTCTTGCAAGGGAAGCATGGTCCACATGCATGGGAGCAGTCTGGTAATCTAGATCCTGTTGGGTATAGCTCCATCCCCATTTCACCCTTGGTTTCTTCCTGAAAATACAAAGATTGCACATGACTTAATTAGCACCATACTGTAGTCTAGTGGTCATTTATCTGCGTCGTGTTGCAGAACGTCAAGGGTTCATGAAACTCAGATTCTCCTTCTCTAGAGTAGAAAAGATGCACGTTTGGAAACAAACCTCAGGGTGAATATCATGACTGGGATCGCTCTTGTGACCACCTTTGCCATGGTAAATAACTGACATGCATAGAGAGTTAAAATAGTTGCAAGACAATTTGCAAAAAAGGAAACACAGTCAAAAGGAATAGATCAGTTGTAGTAATTACAGTGGTGAGGGCGGAGGCTTTTGCTCAGAGTAAGAAGCATGAAGAGAGCAGTTAGAAGTGACAATGTGCGAACTCCATTCTTCATTTTCTTTGAGTATTCTTGTGACACAAAATAATAAGCTGAGAGAGAGAGAGAGAAGATAAACAGATATCAGCTGAACAAGCAAAGTTGAAAATGCTCCAAATGGAAAGAAAGAAATGTAGAAGGATGATTTGGTGGGAGTAGGATATATGACCAGCTAGGTTTATAAGATATATGAAGATGGAAACAGGGGAGTGTTTTAATTAAATGTAGGAAATTGTACATCTGATGCACTTCACATGATACACGGCATTCTTTTGAAAGATTTTCACATGCTTCGTTGAGTTACCCAGAACCCCCCCCCCCCCCCCCACCCAAAAAAAAAAATTGGGAAAAACGAACCAAAAGTATTTATTTATGCATTTCAAATTGATCTCTTGTTAACCATAGTAAAACCTTGAGATTAATTTGGGGCCGTATAAATGTATGGCTAAATTTACTCGGCTATTTGACGAATAAGCTATACATGCTAACTAAATTTTTAAGATAGCTATATTGTTTTCAAGGTATGTATGATAT
The DNA here is from genome assembly GCA_026120185.1 of Voacanga thouarsii. Classification (NCBI taxonomy): domain Eukaryota; kingdom Viridiplantae; phylum Streptophyta; class Magnoliopsida; order Gentianales; family Apocynaceae; genus Voacanga; species Voacanga thouarsii. The sequence goes on along the minus strand of JANUWF010001102.1, from coordinate 2,153,007 downwards.
TTTGATAATTGTATATATAATTGTAACGAATATATATAAATTACTGTACAATTCTAAAACTTTGATACATCTAAGAATTATGGATTTCTTTTGCTAAGTTACTATATGACATTTTGAGACAGTATTTTGAGGGAGTTCAACAGTGTGTTTGATTGGGGTGAAATGGGGTGAAAAGAGTGGAGAAAAAGTAGAGGGAATGTATATCTAAACGTGAATAGGTGATTTACATTATTTGGTAAGAGAAGAAATATTGAGAGAAAGTAAATTATGAGGAAAAATTTCCCTCAAAACTGTCCATCCAAATTTGGATCAATTAAAACATAAATCAATAGAGTATTTATTATTTACTTTCCTTTCAACCCCTACTAAACAAAATGGAAAGTTTTCTTCCCCTTACCCTCACCTTCCCCTTCCCCTTCCTCCTTTGTAAATCAAACATAGTGTTATACTTCAACAATTTAAGGTTTTGACTTGTATTTATCCGAAGTTGCTAAAAAGCAACCAACATAACTTCATCATTTTTAACAATGTTGATCAGAAAAAAATAGTATTTCAAATGCATTTCAAGATCACTTCTCTAAAAATAAATTTTCTTATAGTTAAAAATCGAAATTGAAAAAAGTACTTAATTAAGAATATATATATATATATATATATATATAGCTTTTAAAAAAAGTTAGAAGTAACTTATTTTAAATAAATGAATACACAGATTAATCCAGTGAGAAGTGTATATACTTTACATTTGATAAAATTTATTATTATTACGAAATTTTTTTCCTTTCCAAAATCTTGAAAACTAATTTGGGAATAATTATAGATTGGCCAAGTTGTTCCATAGGTGTCTGGAAAAAAACGATTCAAACGAGGGACTTCATTGAGTAGGGGACAGGAGGGGGTTCACGTGGAGAGAGCCGAGAGACCCTTGAATTGGGGTCACAGACAAAAGAATAGAGAAAAAGCACAGGGCTTAATTGAAGGAGGCCTGCCATAAACGTGAAGGTCAGACTTTGGTGTAAATGAACTTGGCTTCTGCTACTCACTTTCTCTTCCATGCCTTCAAATGGATATATCTCTGCTGTTCTAAAGTTCTTTGTCTTAGGTAAAGAAACAGTGATAATGGGCAATCCAGGAAAGCAGTGTAATTCATTCCACCCTTCCAATATTGAAGAGGACAACTCAATGAATATGTACAGTTGGAAATATAAAATGCTTTCTGGTTGGAATTTAAATATTGACATTCATATTCAAATTCAATTAAAAATGAAGCATCTAATGCAAATCGCTGAAGTATTAGTTTGAATTCCTTCCAGTAGTGTAATATTTATGCTTAAAACAAACGTGGATGATGAAGCTCTGTTTGAAATATGCTAAAATTGCTAAATTGATGAACTGCAATTTCTTCTTTCTTACTTCAAGAAGATATTAGCATTCTTGCAATATATGGAATGATTTTTTGGGGTAAATTTTGCTTAACAACGAAACATATTTTACTAAATTACAAATTTTAGATTCAATTCATATTTCTATTCTCTAAGAAAATAAAAAATTTATCAATTATATATCGTTCAAAAAATAAGAAATATATATAAGATCTACATATCACCAATATTTATTGTCATCAGCTAATAAAAGAAAAAATAAGGAAAAATAAGATTCATAACATAACTATATATTGAGGATGACAGATTTTATGTAGCAAAGTACAAGGAAGATGTCATGACTAGATGCAACATTTAACACCACATAGGCAGGTGTTCTGGCCAGGCCCAGGGCATGATCCAAATATGGTGGTTCGATACTTCTGGGCACAGGCCACCATGCATCTTCCCATCAGACAGTCTTTCATTTCCATTCGTACATAGCACAGCTCCTCCAAGCACCCCTCTGCACAAACAAATATATTACTTATTTTTTTATAGAATGAAACTCAACTTAATTAATATGCAAATAATGATGATAAATAAGCAATGAATTAGAATTTTGACGATATCCCATTCTCTTAAACTACCTAATTATTTATAAATCAAAAAAAACCATAAACAAGACATAATAATAGAATTGATTAGTAAATATTTTTATAAATCACAATAGTCTCACCTCTTTTTTAGATTGTTTTCTTGAATTTTTTTTTATATTCGTCTTGTGATCTATATATAAATCTATTTAAATAAAAAGAAATTTGAAAATTATACGTAGTTTTGAATCTTGTTTGACACATGAAATTTAGAGAGAAGGAGGCAGTTGATAATTAACGATTAACAAATATGAGGGGGGGGGGAGGACATCGCATACCGGAGGTGGCCAAAAAGATGGAAAGAATGCAAAGAAGCACAAGGATTGTTCCAATCTTCATTCTTCTGATTGGGTAAAGGAGGATGAAGAAATGAACAACAATTCTCCTAATAGAGTTGCAGAAAAACTGAGGGATTGAAAATCTATACAGAGATTATATAAAGGCAAATTTTTTGTGGTACTCAACCGCATTTATAGCTAATTTCATGGTAACTTGTAATAACCCCAATAATTTCATGGTAACTTGGTATTAGTTACCAACCTGATTAGAATATTCTACATATTCACTTCCCTATATTTGAATATAGCTTTCAAAAAAAAAAATTGATTTGGATCTCGAAAATTTGGAGCCAAACTTGAAAAAGAATAAATAATATAGGAAAGTGTTGTGAAATTATATTAGTAATGTGACAAGTAATATCAAGTGTAAGTCATTAATGATAGCATTGTTGTGCCACATCACTGAAATGACGTGGTGCAATGACTGTACTGAAAATTTTCTCCCAATAAAAAAAACTCCGTAGTGCGCAACTGCATGATTTAATAATAAAATAATAAGTTTGGGGAAAAAAACTGTTTTAGTCAATTCAACTATCACCTAAATCTACTCTGCCATTTTTTAAGAATAAATTTGATCGTATTAAAGTTCTTGTTTTTATTAAGTTTATTACCTTTGGATTTACATGTTGGATCGATCAATTAATGGATATAATTATTGACTCCAATAATTGCGATTAGACTAAGAGTGCAGTTACGTTCTTTTAGTGAAGTGGAACGTAATTAATAAATTATTTTTATTGACAAAATAATTTATTGGAGCTTAGTCTAATTGTATCCCAGTCGAGTCCCTTCAAGTGGCTCCTAATTATGGGACAATAATAAATTATAATTTATTAATAAAAATTGCAGAAAACTAAAAATCGTATTTTAGATAGAATAGGATAAGTGGAAATAGTTGTATTCAACTATACTTTTCTTATTCTATTAGGATTCGTATTATGAGATAGAGCCCAATATACATATTAGGATATAACTCTATTTCAGAGATACGTGAGAATCATCGTGGTTGTTCTCTAGAGTTTTTCTCTCAGTTTTTGTGTGAGTCCACCCTCAACAAAGAGAGAAACAAAATACGATTAGCAATTTTCTGGTCCAAGGAGATTACATTGAAGAAGACTTGGGGGTCTGAAGCATTACCAGAAGGCCGAAGACTTCAAGAATCGTATTGGTGGAGACGATATCTACAAATGTGATTCGTTTCTCATATTTTCGAGATTTAATCTGGTTAACACATAAGCATGTCGATCCTATTAACTATCAAATGGTATCAGAGCCAGGTTTTGATATGTGTTTATGTGTTAAGATTAAATCTTTTATGCATATATATATAGTTGAGCGGTGTATGAATAATGCATTTATGTTCATGGTGAATGATTTGACTAATTCTGTTCAAAATAATTTTATGGCCATAGTTTTTGATTCGGTGAATATGTATAAGTATTATCGAATCTTGTAACAAAAGGGGTGGATTACGTCTCCATGTTTCCCTTTTGATTTTTCTTTTGATTTATTTTATTTTTATGATTTATTTTATTTTTATGTTATTAAAAAAAACTGTAATAACATAGCTCGGCACACGAAGAAGCGGACGAATTGCAGAAGAAATTGGCATTGTTGCTTGGGCTGACCCAAATGGGTCAGCAGAGCCAGCACCTGGCTGGGCTGGTCTTGGACCAGTGGGCCTGCGCAGGCAGGCCCAGCGCTGGATTCAGCAGCCAACTGGCTAGCCCAGTGACTGGGCTGGCCTTGGGCTGCAATGGCCTTGGTGCAGCGGGCCTGCACAATGAGCTGCGCTGGGCTGCAAGTGGGTTGGGCTCCCATTTTCTTTAATCAAAATAAATGGGAGAAAGTGGTTGAGGTGGGATTTGATCCCAAGACCTCAAACTTGAAAGTGTAGCAACCAACCACTGCACCAACAATAGCCTTGTGACATGAAGTTGCGCCATTTAATTGATATTGCAGAAGATTGAAAAATTAGCTATATTGTTAGCTAATTATTATTTACAATTATAATTTTGCAATTTTATTTGTGAGTCTAGGTTGGCCATAAAATTGTTTTTATTTTATAATTTTTACTCTTTAATTTAGTTAAATTATATATCATTCATGTTAACATGCCATATAGTTTGCATTAACACCGCTCTAGGTACTATTTAGTTATGCATAAATAAATTAATATTTTTATTAATTAATTAAAAAAATTAAGTGTGAGTTGGTTAATTTTAATTAACCTTTGGTCTCCCCTATTAGCCCATTAGTAAAATTAACGTTTGCTTCGTGCCATTTTAAATGGTCTCCCTATAGGAAGGCTACGTTTTATTGGTTACTAGATTGGGCATCAAAATTTTAATTATTTTTTAAGTTTAATTCATTCATAATTACCCTATAGGTGATGTGATTGGATTGAAAACTTTATAAAATAAAATAAATTTTGAATATAGGGGTTACACTTAAATCAAAGATATTATAAGGACTTCCTATAGAATATCCAAATAATATCTATGATGGCCAAAATATTAATAACAATAAAATTAATATTGCGTTTTGATGCAAGATATATTAATTTTAGTGGGATGATCCAGGCCTAACTATAAGTTATATTGTTATCTCCTATAGAGGTGCATATTACTTTGGAGTTTTAGGTTGTGGATCTTGACCTAACTATAAGTTACATTGTTATCTCCTATAGAGGTACATGTTACTGTAGAGTTTTAGGTTGTCATATTTTGATAGTAGTTTCTACTACTACTTAAAATATTATCATATTGATCATGCATCATACCATTTTATATTGATCATGCGTCATGATATGATAAATGGCTCATATGTTTTATTTTATTTTATTTCAGAAAAATGACTTCCAACACTTTATCCCAAATTTTAACAAAGAACCAATTGGTTGGAGAAAATTTTATTGATTGGAAAAGGAACCTCATAATTGTACTCACTACTGAGAAGCTCAAATATATGCTAACTGAACCGTGTCCTGCTAAGCCTACTGAACAGTCCACGCTCGAACAAAAGGAGGCTTATGATAAGTGGTTGAGTTCTGATGAGATGGCTCGCTGCTACATTTTGGGATCTATCTCAAATGTGTTGTAGCAAAAACATGAGAACATGACAACCGCTACAGACATCATGAGAAGCCTCCAGCAAATGTTTGAGCACAAAGGACGTCAGGCCCATCAAGCAGCAATGAGGCGCATAATGAATATGCGCATGAAACCTGGAACGCCCGTGAGAGATCATATGTTAGAATTGATCGCTTAGTTTAACGTGGCAAAGGTCTTAGGGGCTGAAATTAAGCCTGAGACTCAGGTTGACATGGCTCTAGAAACTCTTCCAGAGATGTTTTCACAGTTCAAAGTTAATTATAATATGAACAAGATGGAGATGTCTCTTACAGAGTTAATGAAGGAGCTTGAGAGCGCCGAGGCTACCCTAAAAGTGGGAAGTGGCAACGCTCTTGTTTTATCTCATGCTGGATCTTCCTCTTCCAAGCCTAAGGGCAAAGGAGGAAATAAGAGGAAGCAGAATAATAATAAAGGGCCTAAGCAGCAGGTTAAGAAAGCAAGAGTGGATGAAAAGCCTAAAGGCAAATGTTTCCACTGCAAGCAAAAGGGACATTGGAAGTCACAGTGCCCAGATTACTTAGCTAAACGCAAGCAAGGTACTGATGAGTTATCCTACATTGAAACTTGTTTAGTGGTTGATTCTACAAATACTTGGATAGTAGATTCTGGAGCCACTAACCATGTTTGCAATTCATTGCAGGGGTTCCAAGTAACCAGACATCTCAATGAAGGAGAGCACACTCTAAGGGTTGGCACATGGTCATTGATATCTGCAAGAACTGTTGGAGATGTTTATCTTTATTTTAATAATAAACATTTGGTTTTGAAAGATTGTTATTATGTTCCCGACATTTATCGAAATTTGATTTCGGTTTCTTTGTTATTCAAACAAAAATATTCTGTTAAATTTTATAAATTTTCAGTAGAGATATTTTTGAATAACTATTTGATATGTCGTGGAAATTTAAATAATGATCTGTATGTTTTGAAACCTACCAACAGTTCATTATATCATACTGAAACTAATAAACGCATTAAGTTATCTCCTACTAATGAGACTCTCATATGGCATCTTAGACTTGGTCACATCAATCTAAATAGGATTCAAAAACTTGTAAAAGAAGGTTCTTTAAGTGACTTAAAGGTAGAACCTCTTCAAGTTTGCGAATCTTGTTCGGAAGGTAAAATGACCAAAAGATCATTTCTTTCTAAAGGAAATAGAGTAAAGGAAGTCTTAGAATTAGTGCACTCTGATGTATGTGGACCAATTAGTGTCCAAGCTAGAGGTGGGTATGAGTATTTCATTACTTTTACGGATGATTACTCAAGATATGGATATGTTTACCTAATGACTCATAAGTCTGATGCCTTAGAAAAATTCAAAGAATTTAAGGCTGAGACTGAGAAGCAGTTAGGAAAGAACATTAAGACACTTCGATCAAATCGAGGTGGAGAATATCTATCCCATGACTTTAGATCTTACTTATCAGAAAATGGGATTTTATCTCAACTAAGTGCACCTGGCACTCCTCAACAAAATGGAGTGGCAGAAAGGAGAAACAGGACCTTGTTAGACATGGTTAGAACAATGCTAGGCTTCTCTACACTCTGTACATCCTTTTGGGGGTATGCTATACAAACTGCGACATACATATTGAATATGGTTCCATCAAAGTCTGTCCCTAAGACTCCATTGGAATTGTGGAATGGGCAGAAGCCTAATTTGACGCACATCCGGATTTGAGGTTGTCCTGCATATGTGCTAAAGGGAAAGATGGATAAAATGGAATCACGATCAAATTTATGTCTGTTTGTTGGATATCCAAAAGGAACAAGGGGATACTACTTCTATAGTCCTCAAGATAAGAAAATATTTGTAAGCACAAATGCAATTTTCTTAGAGGACAAGTACATAGAAGAACGAGGATCTAAGAGTAGGGTTATTTTGGAAGAAACTAAGGGAGATAATCCCAAGCAAATGGTTATTGAGACCCATACTCAAGATTCACGTGGAGGATTCGTCTCTATGCCACTTAACATGCCAGATTCCAGTGGGAGAGAGATAAATGTTACACCTTCTATACCCACTGACTCTTCGGGACATAGAGTGGAAGAATCCCCTGCCCCTGTTCAAAATCCAGTCGTTGAGGAATCAGCAGATCTAATTCCAGTCAACGAGGAAGAGGAAAGTCCAATCGTCCAGGAACCTCTACAGCTTAGACGTAGTAGGAGAGTCATTCGACGTCCCTCTAGATACTTACTCTATGGAGAAGCTTTTCAAGCAGTCTCTTTTGAGGAAGAAGAGGATCCCTCTACGTATAAAGAAGCTGTAGAGGACGTAAACGCAGACCATTGGAAGAGTGCAATGGATTCAGAAATGAAATCCATGTACACTAACTCCGTCTGGGATTTTGTGGACCTGCCTAATGGGGTAAAACCTATTGGGTGTAAATGGGTCTACAAAAGAAAGAGATGAGTAGACGGGAAAGTGGAAACTTTCAAAGCTAAATTGGTTGCTAAGGGTTATACCCAACGAGAAGGTATTGACTATGAGGAAACTTTCTCGCCTGTGGCCATGCTAAAGTCTATAAGAATCCTCTTATCCATTGCAGCTCACTTCGACTATGAAGTATGGCAAATGGACGTCAAGGCAGCTTTCCTTAATGGAAATCTTGACGAATGTATCTACATGGTACAACCAGATGGTTTTATCTAGGAAGGTCAAGAATAAAAAGTTTGTAAGTTGAAAAGGTCCTTATATGGTCTTAAACAAGCGTCTATATCTTGGAATATCATATTTGATCAAGCCATTAAAACTTATGGTTTTGATCAGCATCCTGATGAACCTTGTGTCTATAAGAGAATTATAGATGGTAAGGTGATTTTTCTCATACTGTATGTTGATGACATCCTTCTCATTGGAAATGATGTAAGAACATTAACATTGGTGAAAAGTTGGTTAGGTAAACAGTTTGATATGAAGGATTTGGGAGAAGCAAGATATGTTCTGGGCATTCAGATCCTTCGGGATAGAAAGAACAGACAGATAGCTTTATCTCAAGCTTCATATATTGACAAAATACCGACGAGATTTTCTATGCAAAATTCCAAGAAAGGTCAATTGCCTTTCGGACATGGAATTCAGCTTATCTCGTAAGCATAGTCCTAAAACTCCTAACGAGGTTGAGTACATGAAACGAGTTCCTTATGCATCAGCTGTAGGAAGTCTCATGTATGCTATGCTTTGTACTCGTCCGTACATTTGTCATGCTCGTTGGGATGGTCGATAGATATCGACCAAACCCAGGACCGGAACACTGGACAGCAGTCAAGCATATATTCAAGTATCTTCGTAGAACTCGAGGATATATGCTAGTTTACTCAGCTCCAGAATTGGTACCTATAGGTTACACTGATTCTGATTTTCAAGCTGATAGAGATCTTCGCAAGTCCACCTCAGGCTCGTTTTCACCTTAGGTGGTGGTGCAGTTGTGTGGAGAAGTATCAGACAATCTTGTATTGCTGACTCTACAATGGAAGCTGAATATGTGGCAGCTTGTGAAGCAGCTAAAGAGGCAGTATGGTTGAAGAAGTTCTTGATAGAACTTGAAGTGGTTCCTTCTGCATCTCAAGCCATTAGTTTGTACTGTGACAAAAGTGGTGCAGTGGCAAATGCAAAAGAACCACGCAGCCATCAGCGTGGTAAACACATTGAACGTAAATATCACCTACTTAGGGAGATTGTTCAACGTGGAGATGTAGAAGTGTGCAAGATTTCTTCTGCTGAAAATCTTGCTGATCCTTTTACTAAAAGTTTGCCTGTAAATGTTTTTGGAAGTCATATAGAAAGTATAGGTATTTCTGACATGTCCCATTTACTCTAGGACATGTGGGAGAATTTTTGTTAGATATGCCAATCGAGTAAATACAATGGTTGTATTTTTTGAAATTAAATAAAGTATGTTTTTATATATTTGTATGTATAAATTATGTATGAGCCTGTTTGTCCACGAATTATTTAGATATTATAAATCAAGTATTTATTTGTTAAACATAGAAAGACTTGATTTATAATTTAGTTCGAAATAAATTATTCGCGATCTAAGACAAATTTGGGCAATTTATTTTGGAAGATCGTCTTAATTTTATTGAAGTCTGTCTTTGACTTTGGTAATACAATTAAGGATATATTTTGATATATTGGACGGACCATCAATATTTATTTGTGGAATAGACCATACAAATAAAATATTAAAAGATTGTCGTACATAATACCTTAATCCTGAGCAAACAATTATTTATATTTACTAACTTGAAGTTCCTTGAGTTGCCAAAGAGTGAGATTAACTTAATAATCAATATCTCGACATCTTGGGAATTAAAGTGAAATAAATATGAAATAATTGTTATGCAATATGGAATCCGTCACCTTTAATAGGCAAGATCATTTCCTCATGAGTTCTTCTAAGGGACAATTAAATCTAAGCTCAGTAATTCAATAGTGTCTATTGAATTCATTTTATAAATGTGACGTGGTCACATTGTACTGTCAAATTGAATATGAGAATTGAGGTTTTGAATGAGGGGCACTGTGGCCATACTGCCTCATTCAAAGTATTATATTGATCGACGGGGGTAATTTGTTGGATCGATCAATTAATGGATATAATTATTGACTCCAGTAATTGCGATTAGACTAAGAGTGCAGTTACGTTCTTTTAGTGGAGTGGAACGTAATTAATAAATTATTTTTATTGACAAAATAATTTATTGGAGCTTAGTCTAATTGTATCCGGTCAGGTCCCTTCAGTGGCTTCTAATTATGTGACAATAATAAATTATAATTTATTTATAATTTATTAATGAAAATTGCAGAAAACTAAAAATCGTATTTTAGATAGAATACGATAAGTGGAAATAGTTGTATTCAACTATACTTTTCTTATTCTATCAGGATTCGTATTATGAGATAGAGCCCAATATACATATTAGGATATAACTCTATTTCAGATATACGTGAGAATCATCGTGGTTGTTCTCTGGAGTTTTTCTCTCAGTTTTTGTGTGAGTCCACCCTCAACAAAGAGAGAAACAAAATACGATTAGCAATTTTTTGGTCCAAGGAGATTACATTGAAGAAGACTTGGGGGTTTGGAGCATTACCAGAAGGCCGAAGACTTCAAGAATCGTATTGGTAGAGATGATATCTACAAAGGTATGATTCGTTTCTCATATTCTCGAGATTTAATCTGGTTAACACATAAACATGTCAATCCTATTAACTATCACTACATAAATTAATACGGGTTAGTTGGGTACCACAAGAAATTGCAAGAGGGAAGAGGGTTTATTTCTTTTTGCTTCTAATGTTACCATTACTTTGGTATTGAGAAATATTTATATTCACATTTATTTTCTCTCTTCTTCTTTTTTTCCGCATTTTACTCTAATCAAACTTACAGTATATTTGATTGGGATAAAAAGAGAGTAAAAAAGAGGAAAAAAAATGTAAATATGAAGACTTCAACCAAATAAAATAAAAATAAATTACATTTAATACCTTTAATAAAAGCAAAGGTTTCCTTCCTCTCCCCTTCCCTCTGCCCCAAAGCCTACTTTGTAAACCAAAAACATAAGGTTAGTAAACCGTATGCAATCGTAAGTGTGGTAGCGTTTTATTTTTTGGTGTTCATTTCCCCATTTAATTTCCCCGCTTTGTTTTCTTTTTCCATTTTTATTTATGCTTTTGAATTATCCACTTCAATAGCACAACTAATTCTTTACCACTGAATTATGAAATTAGCATTGGGAGTTGGTAGATTATTTATTTTCCAATTCAAAAGCTTCAAGCTTACTAATTTTTTTAATACATATTGCAATGTAATCAAGTTTTGTAATTTTTCCCGTTTTAATTTCAATGTCTAATTTGACTATAAATAAATTATCAAAATTTTTCTTATTAATTATAGAGGTTATGATAGAACTTATGGGTAAGTGAAATATTGATTCCCTTTAAATGGAAGAGATTAATTTTATAAATTAAAAAAATACAATAAAGGTAATCAATTTAGCATTGAATGGATTAGTTGTACAAAAATTTTAGTATGGATTTGGTCTACGTAGACCACATGTATTGAAAAATTATATTTTATGCGGTAAAAATTATACAATGTAATTTCTCAATGCATATAGTCTATGGGTTTACGATCCATATAAGAACGGAAATTCTAACATGGACTCAATCAATGTGGACTACATGTATTGAGAGGTTGTATTTTATGCAATAAAAATTACACAATATAATTCCTCATGTACATGTAATCCACGGATTTATAGTCCATACAAGAATTTTTCACGTAAGAATTTTGCCTAGTTGTATGTCATAGTTGCCAGAATTGAACCATGGTCAACTAGCACAATCGTCCTCTCCTCTTAGACGCTTCCTTGTAGACCCAAACTGCATTAACATTGCATTTTAATCTCCCTGGCAGTGGTCTGACCCATTTAGACTCTTCTCTTCAAAAATTCTAACATGGACCACATGCATTGAAATATTATATTTCATATAATAAAAATTATATAGTATAATTGTTCAATACATATGATCTACGAGTCTATCATCCATGCAAGAATTTCTTCTCTCTGTGACCTTAGTCTTGTTTTGCTTTGAACTCGAGCAATTAACCATTGGAGGCATCATGGTGCACTCCAAGATACTCTTCAACTAGGCCATAGACCAGATGAATGACTGTATTTGGACTAATCCTTAAGTTCGAAATTGAATTATATATTTTTTTCAAATATATGAAAATACATATTTATTTTATTTTTATTTTTAAAATTTTACGACTAACCTCTTCTATTTAACGAATATAAATTTCATCAATTTACAAGTCCTACTATTAACCCCTTATTATTAAAGATAAAATACCAGTAGCTTACATATAATCAAATATTTTAAAAAATCTTTGTGCTAACTCAAAATGAAAAATTCAAAATTTGCACAAAGTGAATAATAAATTTCCCTTTCCTCAACTCATTAACGGGCTACGATTTGAATGGTTTCTTTTCATAAAAAAAAAAGTTGTATATAACATAGATAAATTGGCGGGTTTTATCTTTAATCTTTTTTTACATAATTGGTTCTTATTCTTTATTTTTAACTTTTTAGATCTTTAATAAATTTTCGTACGAATTATTTGGTCCAATTCCGGCAAGTCAACTAGTCAATTCTAACGTTGACTATTTAAGAAATGGTAAATTTATCATTTTACTGTACACTTACTTAAAAAAATAAGATAAATTAGTGACTTTAATCTCTAAACTTTTTCATTTTGACATGATTGGTCCCTATTTTTTTTTAACTTTATAAATTCTGTATCTTTTTTCTTTTGACATATTAGGTCGTTCCGACCACTTTTAAAGTTAAAATATTAAAATATTAAGATACTTAATTACTTAAGTGCAATTAATAATGATTTTTGTTGTCACTTTCATTGATTAAGACATACCGAAATCCTGTTATAAATTTTAAGTGAATTGAAAGTTCTTTAAGTTTGAAATCTGAATAAGTTAAATATTCATCTAATTATTAATATGATTTTATATTTAATCTAAATTATAATAAAATATAATGTAGAAATAAATTATAATTAATTCAAGACTTCATATTCAAACATCAAATTTCAGAATTCAATCTTTAAATTTCAAATTTTAAAATTCATTACTTAAATATTCAAATTTTAATTTATTTGTAGTGAAATTTGAATGTCAAACTTTAAATACTTAAATATTGAATTTTAAAAATATAATAAAAATATTTTATTAATTATAATTTATTTTTATATTATATTTTGTTATAATATAAATTAAATACAAAAACAATACTAATTAGATAACATATAATATATTTAGATTTCAAACTTAAATCATTTTTATTTTACTTAAAATTTATAATACGATTAGTACATGTTAATCAGTTAAGTAATAATACGAATTTATTATCAAATACATTAAGTTAAATGAAAGTTATTATAATTTGAATTATATCTAATTATTGTTATTATTTTATATTTAATCTAAAATTTTAAAAATATAATGTAAAAATGAATTATAATTAATTTACTTTTCAAATTCTATCTTTTAATTTCAAATTCAAAATTTACCTTAATACTATACTTAGATTAAATTTATAATATAATTTTATAAATAAAACATATAAGTATAATTTTAAATTTTATGGAGTTAAAAAGCAACATTTTGATATACTTAATCACTTAAAATTAATTAATTAATTACTCATTTTATTAAGTGTGTTTGATAAAAAAAATAATATTAAGTATTTAATTAATTAAAGTGAGTTTGATAATGATTTTTATTATCACTTAATTGGTCGGAAGGACCTAATGTGTCAAAAGACAAAAGATAGAGAACTTATAAAGTTAAAAAAAATAAAGATCAATGATGCCAAAACAAAAAAGTTCAGGGACTAAACTCACCAATTCATCTTTTTTTTTTTTTAAGTGTGTGTACAGTAAAATGACAAATTTACCTTCCTTAAATAATCAACGCTTGAGTTGACTAATTAACTTGTCGGAATTGGATAGGAAGGACCAAATAATTTGCACGAAAATTTATGGAGGATTTAAAAAATTAAAAATAAAAAATAAAGACCAATTATATCAAAATAAAAATGTTTAGGGAGAAAACCTACCAATTTTCCAATAACATAAATATTAATTTTCATCAATTATACAAGCCCATATTCAAATAATCTTAGGGAAAAAATGTTTATTGACTATCAACGATGATTTATATTATAATTTAGTGGTTAAATGTCTGTTTGGTAATACTAGCAAGCTCTTCCTCGCACAATAACACCCAAAGAAAAGCAATCACATTAAGTACATGATTGTGCATATAAAAGTTTGTACAGGGTCGTGCACTATTCCATTTAAATTAAAATTTTAAATTGAATTAAAAATTTTGATTCGTTTCGGTTCAATTTTTCAAAATAAAAATAAAAAATAAAAATAGAAATTATATTTTTAATTAATTATATAAATTATGAGTTTTTAAATTTTCGATTCAATTCTATTTTTTTGGCTCAATTTGATTAAAAATTCAATCCGATTTTATAAAATTTTCGATTTAATTTAGTTTTATCTAAAATTTATAAAACTAAATCAAAAATAAAAATTGTAAACCTAAACCGAACTAAAAAAATCATTTGAACAGCCCTAGTACGATCCCAACATACATATATAGACGAGGAAAATAGTGCCTCGAGTGTAAAATCTATTTGAAAATAGATTTGCAAAGTTGAAGGAATATGTTTTAACCATGTACAACATTCAACACCACACATACACACATATTTTGAGAGGGGCATGATCCAAATGTGGTAGTTTGATACTTTTCGGCACAGGCCACCATGCAACTTCCCATTAGACATGCTTCCATTTCCATTGTTACATAGCACGGCTCCTTCACACAATTTCTGTTGCAGTTCTCCTCTGGCCAACAAAGATATATCCCAAAATCATTGTATGTTGATCATAGAATGAAACAAAGTTATAATGTTGCCAATAAAACTACTTATTGGTATTAATCCAAATTTATCAATTAAAAAAAAAAATTGTTGACTAGAAGACGAAGGACGAAAATGGCAAAAATGATGAAATCGAAAATATGTTTACAGAACGAAAAAAATTTACTTTTGTGTTTGAATGCCCTTATTGGCACAGAAGAAGATGTTTGTACTAGAATGCTTGACGCTACTGGATCACGTCCTTGTAAACGTTGATTTCATCTCATTCACGCGTAGTTTTAGAGCTTCCAAAATGATACCATTTCCTCTACTGGTGAAGCTCACAGAATGTTGGGTTTGCTTCACTTTAGCCTCTGTGAATACCTTCACATAGTTGGCTCTCTATTTACACTTTGGTCTTGATTGCATTTCTTTTCTTTTCATCAATTCAGAGAGAGAGAGAGAGAGACCAACAGCATGAAACAAAAAGCATTATACTTTCTATTATCTTTTACGCAAAACAACACGGGATCCATCCCATGTTATTTTATTTTATTTTTTTTACACTTGATCTTATTTATTGGGCCAGATAAAACTATTTACTCTTGGACTTGAACACCTATAAATAATAAGTCTCAATTATTTATTTCCTAGACTTTATTAAACAGTCCAATAAATAATTAATAAATCCAAATAGACCAATATAAAATATCAGGCATTTTATCTAGTTTATACCTAGATTAATTTTCTAATTATTCAATCTAAGTATTGGGCCCTGAATAATTAATTAACCAATTAAATTAAATAAAATATATACTCTCTCTCGAGCCTTTTATTTTATTCTAATCCAATAATAAATTAGACTATTTAAATAAAATAAAATAAAACCTATAATTATCAAGACCAATTCCTTAACCCAAATATGTCAGGACTTAAGGGCTATTTCGGGGATCAAAAGATATATCGCCTTGGCTACTAAAATGATCAAAATACCCATACTATATAAATAGTTATATTTTATATTTTAAATATTTTCTAATATCACCATAAGAAAATATTGACCTCAAGGATAATGTTGTGTTAACAAAGTCTTCGATTTATAAGTGTAATGACTAAAATACCCCTCTACGCATCGTCGTGCATTTAGAGAAGATGAGTGTACTAACACCTTTCTAATAGACATTTATCATCCTTAGACCTTTTGTCCAATGATCCACGACTCCTGGAATGTTTTCATTTTCCAAAGGAGCTACCCTAAAGTAAACATCCAAGTCATGTTCCCTAGGGACCTGGATAATTAGATCATTTGAACAGTCACAATGGATGATATAGCACAGAAGTTATCTTGTACAAGTCTGTCTTAACTAACTAGTCACATATACCAAACATACAAGTATATCAGCTCTACAAAAGAATCTCAACTATAGCATATCAAAGTATATGCTTCTAACTTCGTCAGACCACCAATTCATATTCAAACGGTAGAGTATTAATCCATACTGTAGCAGTAATAGTTTGGGTTCATTCTAAATAGTACTTTAGAAACCACTATTACAAATCATATTCTACGTATTCGAAATACGCTCATGCTATGAAATGAGTGGATTACTCACTGGCTAAAGGTAAGCCATTCCTCATTTGGAATTCATAACATAATAACCTAAACATGATGAGATTCCTATTCTCATCAATCGGTTAAGAACAAATATTTATGTGTTAAGTAACCCGTGATCCATACCTTACTATGAAAGATCACCATTCACATGGATCACTTACTTAAATACAATGGGTCCTTTCCAAACAAAATTATGCACAAATAAAATATAAACTCACAAATAAATTTTGAGAATAAATTTTTTTATTAATAAATTCAATAATTACATCAGATAAAATTAGTCTAGAGGGTATATATTCTAACAATCTCCCACTTGTACTCTAAGACTAAGAAAGCATGTAGGTGCCCACCTCTATGGCGTCTAAGTGTCTTTTGAAGGCTCTCTCGGCCAAAGGCTTAGTGAAGAGATCTGGTAGGTTGTTCTCTAAGGCTATCTATTCCACCACGAATTCCCGTCTCTAAATGAAATTATGGATTAAGTGGTACTTCCTCTGGATGTGCTTCCCTTTCTTGTGGTTCCTGGGTTCTTTGGATTGCGAGATTGCTCCAAAGTTATCGCAATACACCATAATTGGTCTGTCCATGTATGACACAACTCCAAGTTCTGAAAGGAACTTTCGGAGCCAGACTGCTTCCTTAGATGCTTCCGAAGTTACCACATACTCAACTTCTATGGTTGAGTTAGCAATACAAGATTGATTGATACTCCTCTATAAAATAGCTCATTCAGACAAGGTGAAGACATATCCACTAGTGGATTTTCTCTCATCCTTATCTGCCTGAAAATCTGAGTCTGTGTATCTAGTAGAAAGCAAGTCGTCAGTCCTATAAACCAGCATATAATTTTTCGTACCATTGAGGTATTTAAGAATATGCTTTACAGATTGCCAATGAACCACCCCAGGGTTTGACTGATATCTGCTAACTAAGCCTATGGCAAAGCAAATATCTGGCCTAGTGCACAGCATGGCGTACATGAGACTTCCCACAGCCGAAGCGTAGGGAATCCTACTCATCATGTCTTTTTCTTCTCGAGACTTAGGACAATCCTTAGAACAAAAAGACATCTTATGTCTGCAAGGGATTAGAGCTCCCTTGCATGAGTCCATGCTAAACTTGACCAACATCTTATCAATGGTGTTGCTTGGGATAATTCTAACATTCTCTACTTCCTATTTCTAAGAAGTTTAATTCCGAGAATGTAACTGACTTCTCTCAAATCCTTCGTACTAAATTGACTAAACAGCCAAACCTTAGTAGATGACAATGTTCCTACATCATTCCCAATGAATAGAATGTCATCTATATATAGGATAAGAAAAATCATATTTATGTCTTCCAATTTTCTGTACACGTTTGGTGTATCCTCGTTTTGAATGAAACCATAAGACTTTACAGTCTCGTCAAAATTAATGTTCCATGTTCTAGATACCTGTTTAAGTCCATAAATGGATTTCTTAAACTTGCAAATTTATGTTCCTGGCCTTTAGCAATAAAACCTTCCGATTGGAATATATAGATATTTTCGTTAAGATGGCCATTAAGAAATGTCGTCTTGACATTCATTTGCTATATCCCATAGTCGAAATGATATGCAATGGCAAGAAGGATACGGATGGACTTAAGCATGGCTACCGGGGAAAAGGTTTCATCATAATTGATTTTCTCTTTTTGAGTATACCCTTTTGCCACAAGCCTAATTTTGAAGGTTTCCACCTTCCCATCCGCTCCCCTTTTTCTCCTGTATAGCCACTTACACCTAATGAGTTTTATCCCTTTAACTGAAGTTACAAGATCCCAAACCTGATTGAAATACATAAACTCAATCTCAACTTTCACTGTTTCATGCCATAGATCTGCATCGACATCAACAATAGCTTCATTGTATCTAGTGAGATCTTGTTCCTGATGGTCAGAGATCAACTCAAAAGCCTCTCATGTCCATATTTCCAAACCTCTAGATATCTTCCTACTACGACAAAACTCCGTTTGTACAGGTTCTTGAGGTTGTGTCTCTTCTTGTTCCATAATTAGGCCTGAAGAAGTTGATTTCGAAATAACTTCTCCTCGAGTTCCAACTTTGTTGAACCTTTAGTGGAAGTACTTTGATAATCCTCAAAGTATCTAGCATTAGTACTTACTTGTACTTTCTGCTCATTGGATGATAAAAGTAATCTCCTTTTGTCCCTTTCGGATACCCAACAAAGTAGCATAATTCTAATCTTAGTTTTAGTTTATCTTCCTTAATCAATACATAAGTTGGACAGCCTCATATCCTGAGATGATTTAGATTTAGTTTACCCCAATCCACATCTCATAAGGTATCCTAGGTACTGACTTGGAAAGTATCAAGTTCAGAATGTATGCCATTATTTCCAAGGTATATCCCCAAAAAAAGACCGGAAGAGTAGCATGAGACATCATGTTTCGGACAATTTCCATTAATGTCCTATTCTTTCTCTCAGCTATTCTATTCTGTTGGAGTGTACCTAGTGCAGAAAGTTGGGATACTATTCTATGATGTACCATGTAATCCTTAAACTCACCGAGGAGGTATGCTCCACCACGATCCGATCGTAAGGGTTTGATCAGTTTACCTGTCCAACGCTCCACTTCAGTCTTAAACTCTTTGAACTTGTCAAAAGAGTCAGACTTACGCCTCATCAAGTAAACATAACTAAACCTTGTACAATCATCCGTGAAAGTGATAAAGTACTCAAAACCCCTTATAACTTGTGTAGACAAATTACCACGTACATCAGTATGAACAAGACCCAATATCTCCTTGGCTCTATCAGCCTTTTGGGTGAACGACCTTTTGATCATTTTTCCCATAAGGCAGGATTTACACTGAAGCTAACTTTCCAATCTTAATGAGCCCAAGGGCCCATCATGAATTAACCTCTGAATCCTAGTTGAGTTAATATAACACAACCTTAGATGCTAAAGATATAAATCATTAGTATTGGTCTTTCTTTTCTTATTTCAAGGTTCAGATTAAGCGTTATATATTTGATTGTTTGTATAGTTTAAAAAGAATAAGTTTCCATACATGTGCATTGTACATAAAATTTCTCTATTTCTACTGATAGTAATACCAGAATGGAAAGAAACAGAATATCCATAATTTATTAGTTTTGTAATTGAAATTAAATTCTGTCTAAAATCGGGTACATATAAAATATCCTTTAATACAATTATTTTATTACAATAAAAAATAAGATCCAACTATCCCACTGCAAGAGCCCATACTCGTGCTCCATCTCTTACTCGTAGTCCATACTCGCCCTTCTGGAGTCTTCTTATCTTCCTAAACCCCTACAAGAAGTTATAGATATGATCAATGGCACCAGAATCAACAATCCAAGTGGAAGTTGATTCAGCCATTGAAATTAACTCTAGATAGAGAACAATACCTGTAAGATTTTTCTTGGCCTGAAGTTCTGGACACTTCTTTTTTCAGTGTCCCTTCTGCCCACACTTGAAGTATTTACCTTTGGGCTTGTTGGGCTGGTTCTTGGGTTGGGCCAGTGCGTTTCCTTTCTTCTTCTTGAACTTCCTGAACTTAGGCCTAATTTTGGAAGAAAAAATCCTAACAATCATAACCTTAGACTGTGACTTTATGTCCTTCTCTGCCACCTGGAACTCTTTCATTAATTTGATTAAACTCATGTTTAACTTATTCATGTTATAATTTAACTTGAATTGAGTAAACGAGTTTAGAAGAGATTCGAAAACCATGTCCACTTGGCCCTCAGGGTCAATTATAGCCCCTAAGACTTCTGTTTCCTCGAAAGTAATAATCATCTTGAGCATATACTCTTTGACTGATGCTTCCTCAGCCATCTTAGTATTGATAATTGTCCTGAGAGCCTCCTGCCTTGTAGGCCGGCTCTTATCTGCAAATATCATGGCTAGTGATTGGCTAATGTCGTACGCAGTGGCCATGTGTAAAGGCTTAAAATGGCAAAAATCATCAAAACAAAAGCATGTTAGGAAAATAAAAATTTTACTTCTGTGATTGAATGGCCCTCTTTGCACTGATGTAGATGTCTGTATAAGGATATTTGAGGCTAGTGGCTCACGTCCTTGCAAACGTCTACAGTGTCTCATCC
This sequence comes from Voacanga thouarsii, assembly GCA_026120185.1. NCBI lineage: Eukaryota > Viridiplantae > Streptophyta > Magnoliopsida > Gentianales > Apocynaceae > Voacanga > Voacanga thouarsii. The sequence continues at coordinate 2,132,319 of JANUWF010001102.1, read as the reverse complement.
ACGCGAAACTTTCGATCTTCCGAAATGATACCTGTAGCACAGCCGGTGAAGACTTAAAGAAGTGGGTTTGCAATACATTTCTCTTCTATGAATATTTCACAAAGGCTTGTTTCTGTGAATTGGGTTTGCTTTCAATGATTTGGTTTTTCCTAGTATGTTCTCCAATGAAAAGCTCAAGCAATAATAGCTTCATTCCTTTTCATTTTACGCACCTCAAGAGAGTGGCCACTTGCGTGAACACATAAAGCTCCATGTTTTCTGTTATCTTTCATGCAAAACAACACGAGATCCATTCTGTGTTGTTTTTTTAAATTTAATTAATTAATTTAATAACTAATTAATTAATTTTAATTTTAATTTTAAAAAAAATTAATTTTATTTTATCATTGGTCTCATTCATTGGGCCAAATAAAATTATTTACTCTTTGGTTTGAACACCCATAAATAATAATTTTAATTACTTATTTTTTAGACTATATTAAACAACCCAATAAATAATTAACAAGTCCAAATAGACCAATATAAAATTTTATACCTTTTATCTAGTTTATATCTAGATTAATTTTCTAATTATTCAATTTGGGCCGTGAACCCTGAATAATTAATTAACCAATTAAACTAGATAAAATAAATACTCTCTTTCGGATCTTTTATTATATTCTAATCTAATAATAAATTGGACTAATAAAATAAAATAAAATCATAATTATCAAGACCAATTCTTTAACCCAAATCTTTCATGACTTAAGGGCTATTTCGGGGATCAAAAGACACATCGCCTTGACTACTAAAATGACCAAAATACCCCTGCTATATAAATAGCTATATTTTGTATTTTAAATATTTCCTAATATCACCATAAGAAAATATTGACCCCAAGGACAATGTTGTGTTAGCAAAGTCTTCGACCTGCATGTGTAATTACTAAAATATCCCTCCACGCATCACTGTGCAATTAGAGAAGAAGAGTGTACTAACACCTCTCTAATAGACATCTACCATCCTTAGACTTCCAGACTAATGATCCACGACTTTTGGAATGTTTTCACTTTTCAAGAGAGCTACCATAAAGTAAACATTCAAGTCATGTTCCTCAGGGCCCTAAATAATTAGATCATTTGAATAGTCACAAGAGGCGATATAGCGTAGAAGTTATCTTGTATAAGTTTGTCATAATTAACTAGTCACATATATCTAATATACAAGTATATTAGTTCTACGAAAGAACCTCAACTATAGTATATCAAAATATATGCTTTTAACTTCGTTAGACTACCAACTCATACTCAAGTTGTAGAGTATTAGTCCACGCTGTAGCAGTAATAGTTTGGCTTTTTTTTAAACAGTACTTTTAGAAACCACTATTACAGGTCATGTTCTACGTATTCGAAATATGCTCATGCTAAAGGTAAAGGTAAGCCATTCCCCATTTGGAATTCATAACACAATAACCTATATATAATGAGATTCTCATTCTCATCAATCGATTAAGAACAAATATTTATGTGTTAAGTAACCCGCGATCTATACCTTACTGTAAAAGACCACCATTCATATGGATCACTTACTTAAACACAATGTGAAAGACTACCATTCTCATCAATTGGTTAAGAACAAACATTTATGTATTAAGTAACCCGTGATTTATACCTTACTGTGAAAGATCACCATTCACATGGATCACTTACTTAAACACAATGAGTCTTTTCCAAACAAAAATCGTGTACAAATAAAATATAAATTCACAAACAAATTTTGAGAATAAATTCTTTTATTAATAAATTCGATAATTACATCAGATAATCTAATCTAGATGGCATATATTCTAACAATGTGCTCGTGTTTTGATTGAAGCACATTAGACATGGAGGCCAACATGTAGCATCGAGTCATTTCGTTGGCATTCTTCCATGCTTTCTCAGCCTCTCGCTCCTCAGTGGTGGAACCCTCCCCAATAACAGGGCTGGTGTCAAAGAGGACATATTTATATTTCTTAGCAGTGAGTATTATGTCCAAATTTCTTTTTCAATCCACATAATTTGGACTCGTTAACTTATTCTCACGGAGAATAATGACCAAAATGACTAAAAGAACCTCCACCAATTATTTCTGAAAAATCAAAAATAAAAAAAACTCAATTTGTGAAAAACAAAATAATTTGTGACTTTATCCTCATATTAAATCCGATAATAGTTAACCCTATCACTATTATCTTTAATATGATTAATTTGGCTCTTAGAAAAACTGTCATAACTTCTTGGGAAGATTAACAATTTCCTAAGTTAAGTGTATTAACCACCATAAATTAATTTCCCTTCTAGATAATGATCTATAAGATAACTTCATCGTGGGATGACCGTTTCTTCTCATTTCCTATGGACATTCCTCGTATTATAACCTTCAACATGGGCTGGCCGATCATAACAAGTTATTAATTATATTTATCCATTAGTTCTAAATTCTTGTGGTATCCCAATTCTATACGAGTTCACTCTCAGGGTGACGCGAACGGACCCACGATCTCTAATGAGGATCGTAATGGAAGCTGTGGGGTCGTTGGAACCCCTCTCCCACTTAGTAGTTTAAAATAAAGGTTTTCTTGAAAAATATCTTTTGAAAATTTCAATTAAGTTTTCTTTTAACTCAAAAATAAAATATCTAACCCTATAAAAATTTATATGTCAAGGTTTATACCCTTTGAGAAATTTTTCCATGGATTAATTTTATTTAAGTTAATAAACTTAATAATTTCAAAATTTTCTAATAAAACTTTCGAGAGATTTTGATATCAAGTTTAATTCGACAAAAATAATTTTTTTTGTTAGAATTAAATCAAAATAATTTTTTATTTTAATTCACAAAAATATCTAAATCCATAATATTTTCTATGTCAAGGATAAGATCCTTTGAGAAAATAATCAAGAATTAATTTTTATTCGAATTAAAATTAACCATTGGATTTAAAAAAAAATGATTTTCTTTGTCAAAAATTTCCAAAGACTTTGGTCTTTAAGAAAACGCTCACATAGGGTACAAAAAGAAATAAGCATGTGAGAAAACTGTAAACGTTTTCATGTTTTTCTATTCTTTTAACCTAAATGTCTAAATAATATAATTAAATAAATAAAATAATTAATGATTTTGTTTAATCATAAATTTCTTTTACTAATATTTTGTTGGGAAATATGTCATTTTAGACTAAGTTTCTAATGTAAATATCGAATATTTTAATAAAAGAATTTATTTTCAGAAATTGTTTGTGAATTTACATTTTATCTGTGCACAATTACGTTTGGAAAAAACCCATTGTGTTTAAATAAGAGGTCCATGTGAATAGAGGTCTTTCACAGTAAGGTATGGATCACGAATTACTTAACACATAAACATTTGTTCTTAACCGATTGATGAGAATGGGAATCTCGTCATGTTTAGGTTATTATGTTATGAATTCCAAATAGAGAATGGCTTACCTTTAACCAGTGAGTAGTCCACTCACTTCATAACATAAGCGTATTTCGAATACGTAGAATAGGACCTGTAATAGTGGTTTTTGAAAGTATTATATGGTAGAAATCTAGACTACTATCGCTACAGTATGGACTAGTACTCTATGACTTGAGTATGAGTTAATGGTCTGACGAAGCTGGAAGCATATACTTTGATGTGCTATAGTTGAGGTTCTATCGTAGGACCAATACTTGCATGTTGGGTATGCGTGACTAGTTAGTTAAGACAAACTTGTACAAGATAGTTTCTATGCTATATCGCCCCTTGTGGTTGTCTGAATGATCTAAATATCCAGGGCCTTGGGAAACATGACTTGGATGTTTGCTTTAGGATAGCTTCCTCGGAAAGCGAAAAAATTCAGGAAGTCGTGGATCATTGGACTAGAAGCCTAAGGATGGTAGATGTCATTTAGAGAGGTGTTAGTACATTTCTTTCTCTCTAATGTACGGTGATGTATAGAATGGTATTTTAGTCATTACACCTATAAGTCGGAGACTTTACTAACACAGCATTGTCTTTGGGGTCAATATTTCCTTATAGTGATATTAGAAAATATTTAAAATGCAAAATACATCTATTTATATGATAAGGATATTTTGGTCATTTTAGTAGTCAAGGCGGTGTGTCTTTTGGTCCCCAATATAGACCGTGAGTCCTAATTAAATACGGGCTAAGGAATTGATCTTAAATTAAATAAAATTTATTTTATTTAAGTAGTCTGATTTAATTGATGGGTTAGAATAAAATAAAGGTCAATGGAGAGAGATAATTAATTAAATTAGTTTGGTGGGTTAATTAATTATTCAGGGCTTTGGCTTAGTTTAAATAATTAAATATTAACCTGAGACTAAACTAATATAGGCTTGTTAATTGAACTAGTTTATTTTGGCTGGGAAATTAATTATTTGTTGGGTCAATTAGTTGGTTCTAATTAAAATAATTAATTCAATCCAAAAGGTTAAACTAAGAGTCCAATGGCCCAATTCAATTTAACCTAGAGTTTTATTTAGGTTAAACAGGAGGATTAGAAATAACGTTGTTTTTTAGATGGCTTCTTCTTTGTGAAAAAAAGAATTAGACGTCTCTCTCTCTCTCTCTCTAGAAAATATTCCTTAGACTGTGAGTTGTTTACCAAATGGAATTAGGTAGGCCATATACTGGAAAGATTGAAAGTTTAGCGTTCACCAACATATAAAGATAGAGTATGAGGCTTGCAGGAATAGCACCAGAGGTTTCCACCAGCATATCTACCCTGGTTCCACACATTCCAGTCCAACCAGTTCTTAAAATGAGGAAAAGAGGTAAAAAAAAAAAAAAATTAAATCTCGGAACCTGTACAGAGCTCAATTAGTGCTGGCTAGGGCTGTCGGCACCGGCTTTGTTCGGATGTTTCCCTGTTCTTCAAAATTTTCAATTTTTTTTTTAATTTTCGCTTCCGCTGTGTGCCCTATGTTTTTCCCATTCTATACCTTCAATTGGTATCAGAGTATGAAGGTTTTATGAAAATATAGGAGCATGCATCTAGTTGAATAAAAACTGGACATATATGTGTGGTTTAAACCGTGATCCTTTACTGTTTTGGTATGGATAGATTCTCTTTCAAACCTCTTGGATTGAGGTATAGGAGATGTGTAATTTACTGTTTTTCTTAGCAAATCGTGTAAGCCTAATGTTAATGGGTATAGGCGGTTGTTGGTTTTTTGTGATTTCATTGTATTTGGGTTGAAATCGAAGAGCCAATGGTACCAGAAGTTGCACAGAAAAATAGAAAAAATTCGTAGAAGAAAATCACAAAAAAAAAACTGTAGAAGAACTAGTCCAGACCGAAACCGGTGCTAGCTAGGCTGCCTGGACCGGCGCCGGCTAGGGTCTGGACTCGCATCTGGATTTTAGGTCACCCATGGGTCCTGGTTCTGTGCAGCGGGTGCAGTAGACCACAGTGCAAATGGATGCTCGATCCAGTGTGGCGGATGCAGTGGACTAAGAAGAAATTTTTTATTTTTTCCATGTAATTTTTCTTGCGTTTTCCTTTTGGTTTTGGGGTCTATACCAAGCAAAGTTAATATTTTGTAATAGCTAATATTCAAGGAATATTTTTGCATGAAAAATATTAGTAAGGGATTTTAGGATTAAACAAGACCATTAATTAATCAATTAATTAATATATTTAATTCTATTATCTGGGCACTTAGGTTTAAAAAATAGAAAAACATAAAAACGTCTACTGTTTTGCAGCATGCTATTTTTTTTAAAGTACCTATATGCACGGTCTCTCAAAGACCAAAGTCTTTGGGAATATTTTTGACAAGGAAAATATTTTTCTACAAATTAAATGGTTATTTTAATTTGAACAAAAATTAATCCTTGGATATTTTCTCAAAGGATTTAATCCTTGACATAGAAAATATATTGGATTTAGATATTTTTGTAAGTTAAAATAGAAAGCCATTTTATTTTATTTTAGCACAAGAAAAATTGTTTTGTCAAATAAACTTGAGGCCAAAGTCTCTAGAAAGTTTTAATTGAATTTTTTTTTAAATCATTAAGTTTTTAAACTTAAATAAAATTAGTCCATGGGAAAAATCTCTCAAAAGATATAAACCTTGACATAGAGATTTTAATGGATTTAGATATTTTATTTTTGAGTTAAAGGAAAAAACTTAATGTAAATTTTCAAAAGGATATTTTTCAGAAAACCCTTGTTTTAAAAAATTAAGTGGGAGAGGGGTTCCAACGGCCCCACGGCTTTCATCACGATCCTTATTAGAGATCGTGGGTCCTGTCACGGGTCGTTTTTCCCAAAATCGACTAATCGTGTTGCCTATGACTTGGCTAGGCCTGAGCCAACGTCATCCCGGCCTCTTCCAAACTCGTTCGGACACTTCAACGGGAGCTTGAGTGGTTTCGTAGTGAATCACAGCGAAAACGATTGAAAACGGCAGTGAACAATATGAAAATGACACAAAATGAAATTTAACCGGCACCTGATTGCATAAAAGTAGTCATTTCATTGAATTAAAAGTGAGTATAAAGTATATACAACAAGTATTGGTGAGGGGGAACACCAATGTTCACAACCGACTTAGTTTGCTTCTACCCGATCTCATTTATGTACGCCCCCTATAATAGACGTGGTAAACTTTTTCCAAGTTCCAAGAGTAGATACCGTTTTTTCGAGGAGGTGGGAAAAATTTGTCCATTTTCTCTAGACCAAGTACAAAGAATCTAACTATGAAAATTTACATGCATGGCCTTCAAGACCTTAGGAAATTTACAAAAATACAACAAAAGCCTATCTACATATTTACACAAGAAAATGGAGGGGCCGACGATTCTGGCCGTCGGCTAGTGCTGGGCAGGGGCACGGCGCGGGCTGGTTCTGGGCATGCGAGCGCGTGGTACTATCGTGCGCTGGTGCGCGAGCTTGCGGCACGATCTCGGCATGGTCTACTGCTGGGCATGCAGGCATGCGGCACGGTCTGGTGTGGGCGCGCGGCACGCTCTCAGCACTGTCTAAAGCTAGGCTCACGAGCGCGCGGCACGGTCTGGCACGGGGCACGCTGGCATCGTGCACGATGGGCTGGTCCGGTCTTTGTGTTGTCTTGCACCCTTCGTTTTGGGCCTTCGGCTAGTGAGGCTTAAGTATCCTTAAACATGTCTAGGACATTCTTGACAAGGTCCCGGACGTTCCTAGGCATACTCAGCCTAACTATAGGAGGTGGCCAAGTACGCTTAAGAACGTTCGGTCCTTTCGGTTTCCTAAACACATCCGAAGACACACGAGCGCTCTGGTGGTGCGTCGGGCACTTAGATTGGGCGTGGGCAAGGTCTTGCCCACATAAGCGAACAGTCATAGGTTGGCCTGTGACATTCTCCCCCACTTGATTTGGCGACGTCCTCAGAGCCACTTCCTCCTTAAAGCTCTTGGGGTTACTTGTACCTTTGGGGTGTTTCACCCAACGTTGTTGGCCTTACCACCTTGGAGACGAACGTCCCTTCAAGTGACTATGTTTGATAGCAAGGTCCACGGCCGTGGACTTACCTTCCTTCGTTGAAGCTGGGGGTATGCCATTCCTACATTCTCCTTCTAACATGTACATGGTAGACAACTTGTACCCTCTGCTGGATTTTTCCTCGGAGTTCTGGGCAGAAATGACACACGAAATTTTCTCCATCATCACCAATGAATTCGTGTATGGAATCACGGCAACGTTGAGGTCCTTCAAAAACTCCATGCCCAAGATGAGCTTGAAGTCATCCATCCTCACCACAGTGAACGTAGTTCTGCCCTCAACTGGACCCAACTTGATCCTTGCCCTGCGAGCAAGACCCATGATCGGTTTCACTTCTGAGTTCACAGCCTTCACTGAGCCTGCACCCGTCCCTAGTACTAGGCCTAACCGCCCAACTTCAGAATTAGCCAGATAACTATGGGATGCTCCGGTATCCACCATTGCCCTTATGGGCCTACCGTTCACTTGGAGATCCACAGACATTAGTCCCTTCGGTACTCGGGCCTTTCCTTCTGGGACTGTCCTTATTGTGGCAAGAGTTTGGGCTACTCCCTTATCCTTGTCCTTCGTCCCTGGGGCATTCCCGGTTGGGGTGTCGCATCTGCTAGCAAATGCCCCAATGTAACCATCCTCTCCAATGTTTTCAGTTCCACTAGGTCCTGCCTCCCGGGTGTCAGCTCCTATAGCTTTCACCAATGTTGCCAGTGTACCAGGTTCAGTCAGTGCATTCACTAGCTGTCTCGTGGGGCAATTCCGAACGAGGTGTGGTCCGTTGCACAAAAAACACTGATATGTCCTTTTCTGCTGCCTACCATCCTCCTTTCGATTCCCGTTCCTTCTTTCTATTGGGGTAGACGGCCCGTCTCCCCCACTTGAGCTTAGCGCTGGCTGAACCGTTTGCTCGTGAGGTTTCCAATTTTCACCGTTCCCTCTTTGGGTTTGGTCGGATCCCTGCCCCGTACTCGCTCTTCTGGGGTTCTCCTTCCTTTCCCTCATAGGGTCTGATTGGAAGTCCTCCAAGCCCTCTGCAATCATAATAGCCTGTGCTAAATCTTGCACCCGCTGTCTGTTCAGTTCTTGCCTGGCCCACGGCTTCAATCCCTCTGTGAAACTGAATAGTTTGTCCATTTCGAACATGTTCTCGATCTGGATGAGGCATGTGGTGAAGGAATTCACATATTCCCGCACCGTTCCTGTATGCCGCAGCTCTTTGAGCTTCCGTCTCGCGACATATTTTGCATTCTGGGGGAAGAACTGCTTCTTCATAGCATCCTTCATCTCTTCCCAAGTTCCGATGGTTAGCCTTCCCGCTTCCATCTCAGCAACCTACACCCTCCACCATAGCTTGGCATCGTCTTCCAAGTATGTAGCAGCGGTATCTACCTTCAGGCATTCTTCGGTTATCCCAACCTCCTTGAAGTATTAGCCCAGGTCGAAGAAAAAGTTCTCCACCTCCTTGGCATCTCTTGCTCCCATGAAACTTTTTTGCTTTCTAACCTTCGGCTTCGGAGCTCACATGGTTCCTACTGGCACTTGACTCTCAACATTGCCCTGTCCCACGGCCAATTTGAGCATTCTCAGATCTGCTCAGATCTCTTCGAGCATACCTCGCACCTCTTCCACGGCACGGGCATTAGCTGCAACTGATGTGCGTAATTCTTGTAACGGAACATCTTGCTGGTCGTGCCTAACTTCATGAGATTGCATCATGGGGATCGTTTCTCTTAGTGTGATATCTATATCTTCGACCTGGCCACTAAGACGCATGACATCCGACTCCATGAAGCCTACATGCTTCACCAGCATCCCAATATCCATCTCAAACTCTCCTAGATAGACGAAACTGATTTTGTTCACGGCGGCCTCCAGCCGGTTCCTTGTTGTGCCTTCGCCCGACAATGGTCTAACCGTTGCCATTGTCGGCTCGCTGGGCCTAGCCTCAGTAGCAGGTTTACTCATACTTGTCTCTTCTGCCATAGTCTGTCTAACACAATCACAATATAATTCGATTGCCCACAGAGCGCTTCCGTGGCTCGTACACAGAAATCATTCACTGTTTGCTCAAAAACGGACTCCTCGAATCTCAATAGCCAACAATCGGTACTCCAAAACCAACACCCAATAGTGGTGCAAGCACGTTACCGGTCCACTCAAAGTAGTAGCACTACTACAGGGCTCTGATACCAACTGTCATGGGTCATTTTTCCCAAAACCGACTAACCTGTTGCCTGTGACTTAGCTAGGCCTGAGCCAACCACCCCGACCTCTTTCGAACTCGTTCAGACACTTCAACAGGAGCTTGAGTGGTTTCATAGTGAATCACAGCGAAAACGATTGAAAACGGCAGTGAACGATATGAAAACGACACAAAACGAAATTTAATTGGCACCCGATTGCATGAAAGTAGTCATTTCATTGAATTGAAAGTGAGTACAAAGTATATACAACAAGTATTGGTGAGGGGGAACACCAATGTTCACAACCGACTTAGTTTGCTTCTACCCGATCTCGTTTATGTACACCCCCTATAATAGACGTGGTAAACTTTTCCCAAATTTCAAGAGTAGATACCGTTTTTCCAAGGAGGTGGGAAAAGTTTGTCCATTTTCTCTAGACCTAAGTACAAAGAATCTAACTATGAAAATTTATATGCATGGCCTTCAAGGCCTTAAAAAATTTACAAAAATACAACAAAAGCCTATCTACATATTTACACAAGAAAACGGAGGGGCCGATGATTCTGGCCGTCGGCTAGTTCTGGGCGGGCGCAAGATGCTGGGCGGTTCTGGGCATGCGGGCGCGCGGCACTATCTTGCACTGGTGCGCAAGCTTACGGCACGGTCTCAGCACTGTCGTGCGCAAGCTTGCGGCAAGGTCTCGGCACGGTCTAGCGCGGGTGCGCGGCACGCTCTCGGGGCTGTCTGGCGCTAGGCTTACGGATGTGCGGCACAGTCTGGCACAGGGCGCACGGGCATCGTGCACGACGGGCTAGTCTGGTCTTTGTGTTGTCTTGCACCCTCCGTCTTGGGCCTTCGGTTAGTAAGGTTCGGATGTCCTTAAACATGTCTAGGACATCCTTGACAAGATCCCGGACGTTCCTAGGCATACTCGGCCTAACCATAGGAGGTGGCCAAGTACGCTTAAGAACGTTCGGTCCCTTCGGTTTCCTAAACACGTCCGAAGATACACGAGTGCTCTGGTGGTGCGTCAGGCACTTAGATTGGGTGTGGGCAAGGTCTTGCCCACGCAAGCGAACCGTCACAAGTTGGCCTGTGACAGTCCCATCGCGTCATACTGGGAGTGAACCCGTATAGGATGGGGATACCATAAGGATCTAGATCTAATGGAGAGATGTAATTAATAACCCGAGGCACGTACTATGATCGGCCAGCCACTCGTTGGAGATCATAGTACTAGGAATGTCCATAGAAAATGAGAGGAAACGGCCATCCCCTCGATGAAGTTATCTTCTAGATCATTACCTAGAAGGAAAATTAATTTGTGGTGGTTAATACACTTAGCCTAGGGAACTGTTAATCTTATCAAGAAGTTATGTCAGTTTTCCTAATAGCCAAATTAATTATTATTAGTTTTGATACTAAGGATAAAGTGCACAAATTTGTTTTGTTTTCACAAACTAAATCTTTTTCTTTTATTTTTTGATTTTTCAGAAATGGTGGGAGGTTCTTGTAGTCTATTAGCCATTATTCTCCGAGAGAATAAGCTAATGGGACCAAACTATGTATTTCAATAAGGTTTAGGATCTTGTACTTCACCTGAAGGGATAAAACTCATTGGGTGTAAGTGGGTATACAAGAGGAAGAGATGAGTAGATGGAAAAATGGAAACCTTCAAAGTTAGGCTTGTGGAGAAATGGTATACTCAGAAAGAAGGAATCGATTATGAGGAAACCTTTTCCCCGATAGCCATGCTTAAATCCATATGTATCCTTCTTTCCATCGCATATCAATATGACTATAAGATATGGCAAATGGATGTTAAGATGGTATTTTTAAATGGCCATCTTAGCGAAGACATCTATATGTCCCAACCGGAAGGCTTTATTGTTGAAGGCTAAGAACATATGGTTTGCAAGCTTAAGAAGTCCATTTATGGACTTAAGCAGGCATCGAGAGTATGAAACATTCGTTTTGATGAGACTATAAAGTCTTATGATTTCACTCAAAACGAGGATAAACCATGTGTGTACAGAAAATTTGAAGGCATTAATGTGATTTTTCTTATCTTGTATATAGATGACATTCTACTAATTGGAAATGATGTAGAATCATTGTTATCTACAAAGGTTTGGCTGTCTAGTCAATCCAGTATGAAAGACTTGGGAGAAGCCAGCTACATTCTCGGGATTAGACTTCTTAGAAATAGGAAGTAGAGAATATTAGGATTATCCCAAGCAGCATGCATTGACAAGATGCGGGCCAGGTATAGCATGGACTCATACAAGAGAGCTCTAATTTCTTGCAGACATGGGTTGTCATTTTCCTCAAAGAACTGTCCTAAGTCTCAAGAAGAAAAGGACAAAATGAGTAGGATTCAGCTGTGAGAAATCTCATGTACGCCATGTTGTGTACTAGGCCAGATATCTGCTTTGCCGTAGGCTTGGTTAGCAGATATCAGTCAAACCCTGGGAAGATTCATTGATAAGCTGTAAAGCATATTCTCAAGTACTTCAAGGGAACGAGAGATTATATACTAGTTTTCAGGGCTGATGATTTGATTCCTACAGGATACACAGACTCAGACTTCCAGGCAAATAAGGATGAGAGGAAATCCATTAGTGGATATGTCTTACCTTGTCTGGAGGAGCCATTTTATGGAAGAGTATCAAGCAATCTTACATTACTGACTTAACCATGGAAGCTGAGTATGTGGCAGCTTCGAAGGTATCCAAGGAAGTAGTCTGGCTCCGGAAGTTCATTTTAGAACTTAGAGTCGTATCACACATGGACAGGCTGATTATGATGTATTGCGACAACACTGGAGCAGTATCGTAATTTAAAGAACCCATGAACCATAAGAAGGGGAAGCACATCGAGAGAAAGTACCACCTGATTCGGGATTTCATCCAAATACGAGAAGTTGTGGTGGAACAGATTGCCTCTGAGAACAATCTAGCTGATCCATTCACCAAGCCTTTGGCCGAGAGAGTCTTCAAGAGACACTTAGACGCCATAGGGGTGGGCACCTACGGACTTAATTAGTCTTAGAGTGCAAGTGGGAGATTGTTGGGAAATATGCCCTCTTAGACTAGGTTTTTGATGTAAATATAAAATGTTTTAATAAAAGAATTTATTTTCAGAAATTGATTGTGAATTTACATTTCATTTGTGCACAATTACATTTGGAAAAGACCCATTGTATTTAAATAAGTGGTCTATGTGAATAGAGATTTTTCACAGTAAAGTATGGATCACGAGTTACTTAACACATTAACATTTGTTCTTAACCGATTGATGAAAATGGAAATCTCGTCATGTTTAGGTTATTATATTATGAATTTCAAATGGAGAATGGTTTACCTTTAGCCAGTGAGTAGTCCACTCACTTCATGACATAAGCGTATTTCGAATACGTAGAACAGAACCTGTAGTAGTAGTTTCTAAAAGTATTATATGGTAGAAACCTAGGCTACTATCGCTACAGCGTGGACTAGTACTCTATGACTTGAGTATGAGTTGGTGGTCTGACGAAACTGGAAGCATATACTTTGATGTGCTATAGTTGAGGTTCTATCATAGAACCAATATACTTGTATGTTGGGTATGTGTGACTGGTTAATTAAGATAGACTTGTACAAGATAGTTTCTATACTATATCGCCCATTGTGGTTGTCTGAATGATCTAAATATCCACGGCCTTGGGAAACATGACTTGGATGTTTGCTTTAAGGTAACTCCCTTAGAAAGCGTAAATAATCCAAGAGGTCGTGAGTCATTAGATTAGAGGCCTAAGGATGGTAGATGTCATTTAAAGAGGTGTTAGTATACATTTTCCTCTCTAAATGTATGGCGATGTATAGAGGGGTATTTTAGTCATTACACCTATAAGTCGGAGACTTTGCTAACGCAGCATTGTCCTTGGGGTCAATATTTCCTTATGGTGATATTAGGAAATATTTAAAATATAAAATACAGCTATTTATATGGTAAGGGTGTTTTGGTCATTTTAGTAGCTAAGGCGGTGTGTCTTTTGGTCCCCAGATATAGATCGTGAGTTATAATTAAATATGGGCTAAGGAATTGATCTTAAATTAAATGAAATTTATTTTATTTAAGTAGCCTGATTTAATTGATTGGCTAGAATAAAATAAAGGTCCATAGAGAGAGATAATTAATTAAATTAGTTTGGTGGGTTAATTAATAATTCAGGGCTTTGGCCCAATTTGAATAATTAAATATTAACCAGAGACTAAACTAATATAAGCTTGTTAATTGAACTAGTTTATTTGGGTTAGAAACTTAATTATTTGTTGGGCCAATTAGTTGGTTCTAATTAGAATAATTAATTTAGTCCAAAAGGTTAAACTAAGAATCCAATGGCCTAGTTCAATTTAACCTAGGGTTTTATTTAGATTAAACAGGAGGATTGAAAACAACATTATTTTTTAGACGGCTTCTTCTCTATGAAAAAAAGAACTAGACGTTTCTCTCTCTCTCTAGAAAATATTTCTTAGTCTGTGAGTTGTTCACCAAACGGAATTAAGCAGGTCATATACTGGAAGATCGAGAGTTTTGCGTTCACCTACATGCAAAGACGGAGTAGGAGGCTTGCAGGAATCGCACCAGAGGTTTCTACTAGCATACCTACCCCGGTTCCACACATTTCGGTCCAGTCAATTCTTAGAACGAGGAAAAAAGGTAAAAAAAAATAAATTTAAACCTCAGAACTTGTACAGAGCTCAACCGGTGCCGGCTAGGGCTGCCAGAGCCGACGCCGACTCTGTTCGGATATTTCTCTGTTCTTCAGTTTTTCTAATTTTTTTTGTTTTCGCTGCTACAGCGTGCCCTGTGTTTTCCCCTTTCTATGCCTTCGTATTTTTCATGCAAAATATTCAAAGAATTTTAAATATTGCAATAAAAATAACTTCGTCTGGTATGAGACCAAAAACAAAACAAAATATATTTTATTTCGAGTTAGTGCACTTGCCACACTGGATCATGACCCATGGAAAAACCTATGGGCCGCGATCCGGCACACCAACAGCCCCGTTGTGCGGTCAAAATCACTGACCACGCCAATTGCAATTTGCAAATGCAAATTGTCAATTTGCATGCTTCTGCCAGGAAGGTGCGCGAGGAAGCTTTCCTCGCCAGCTTACACAGTCGTGACTCCAGGCCGTGTCTCAGCAGCTCCACACACATCCAAAGCAGGCGGCTCGGCTCGACTTGGCTTATGTTCTCCAGATTTTCCTGCAATTTTTCATTCCTTCTTCTGGTTCTTTCGTCTAGACAGCATGTAAAGCTAGTTAACAAACTCCTATGCCCTTAAAAACAGCGGACTTATATGTTTCATCTAAGAAAGTAGTAAATTATAGTGTTCCTATACTTCCACTCGCGAAACTTACACAAAGACTATCCCATACCAGAAACGCAAAGGTTCACAGAAAACATTCAAAACAAATATTTTCTTGTTTTAGTTAAGCCTAATATGCTTTCTACATTTGCCAAACCATGGCTTTGATACCATTTAAAGGACAAAAATGGCAAAAATAATGAAATCGAAAGTATGCTTACAGAACAAAAAAAATTTACCTCTGTATTTAAATGACCTTATTAGCATTGAAGAAGATGTCTGTACCAGAATGCTTGAAGGTACTGGATCACGTCCTTGTAAACGTTGACTTCGTCTCATTCACACTAAGCTTTTGAGCTTTTGAAATGATATCCTTTCCTCTGTCGGTGAAGGTCACAGAATGTTGGGTTTGCTTCACTTTAGCCTCTGTGAATACCTTCACATAATTGGCTCTCTATTTACACTTTGATCTTGATTGCATTTCTTTTCTTTTCATCAATTCAGAGAGAGAGAGAGACCAACGGTATGAAACAAAAAGTATCATACTTTCTGTTATTTTTCACACAAAACAATACGGGATCCAACCCGTGTTATTTATTTATTTTTTAATTTTATTTTACACTTTATCTTATTCATTAGACCAGATAAAATTATTTACTCTTGGACTTGAATACCAATAAATAATAAGTTTCAATTATTTATTTTCTGAGTTTCATTAAACAACCCAATAAATAATTAATAAGCCCAAATAGACTAATATAAAATATCAGGTCTTTTATCTAGTTTATACCTAGGTTAATTTTTTAATTATTCAATTTGGGCCTTGGGCCCTGAATAATTAATTAACCAATTAAACTAGATAAAATATATACTCTCTTTCGAGTCTTTTATTTTATTATAGTCCAATAATAAATTAGACTATTTAAATAAAATAAAACCCATAATTATCAAGACCAATTTCTTAACCTAAATCTGTCAAGACTTAAGGACTATTCCGGGGACCAAAAGACACATCGCCTTAGCTACTAAAATGACCAAAATACCCCTGCTATATAAATAGCTATATTTTACGTTTTAAATATTTCATAATATCACCATAAGGAAATATTGACCCTAAGGATAATGTTGCGTTAGCAAAGTCTTCGACCTACAGGTGTAATGACTAAAATTGCCGTGCATTTAGAAATGAGGAGGGTATTAACACCTCTCTAATAGATATCTATCATCCTTAAACCTCTAATTCAATGATCCACGACTCTTGAAATGTTTCCACTTTCCAAGGGAGCTACCCTAAAGTAAACATTCAAATCATATTTCCTAAGGCCCTAGATAATTAGATCATTTGAATAGTCACAAGAGGCGATATAGCGTCGAAGCTATCTTGTACAAGTCTGTCTTAACTAACTAGTCACATATACCAAACATACAAGTATATCTGCTCTACGAAAGAACCTCAACTACAGCATATCAAAATATATACTTCTAAATTCGTTAAACCACCAACTCATACTCAAGTAGTAAAGTATTTGTCTACGCTGTAGCAGTAATAGTTTGGGTTTATTCTAAATAGTACTTTTAGAAACTAGTATTACAGGTCATGTTCTACGTATTCAAAATACGCTCATGCTAGGAAGTGAGTGGACTACTCACTGGCTAAAGGTAAGTCATTCCCCATTTGGAATTCATAACACAATAACCTAAATATGATGAGATTTTCATTATCATCAATTGGTTAATAACAAATATTTATGTGTTAAGTAACTTGTGATCCATACCTTACTGTGAAATCTATTATTCACATGGATCACTTACTTAAACGCAATGAGTCATTTCCAAACAAAAATCATGCACAAATAAATTTTGAGAATAAATTATTTTATTAATAAATTTGATAATTACATCAGATAACATTAGTCTACATGGTATATATTCCAATAGAAGAGTATGTTAATTAGTATTAATATTTGCCAATTTTATTGTATGGAGTCATATTTAGTACTTTTCTATCATCGTTTGAATTTTTTAATATTATTTGGAATCAAATTCCTAATTAGAGTATGAATTATACACTAATCGTATTAAACCTATTTATATGAGTTTTGTATCAAGAGCTGTGTGTGATGGAAGTCTTAGTTTAGGATTTGGGTTTTGAGGAGTTGGTGAGAATAATATAGAAATTTCATTTAATATATCCATGAGTATTTAGATAGTATCATGGAAGTTTAATTTAATTTATCCGTGATTATTGAGAGAGTGATAATCTATTGTGTTGTTTGATTGTTGAAATCCATCTATCACGCAATCTAAATTGTTATTAAATATATTTGTATAATTCTTCATATTAGTATAAGAGTTTTATTTAAATCCAATTTCAAAAAAAAATTTAATTTCATAATTAGTATAAGAGCATTTTCAAATTCTACACCACTACACACATATCAAAACCAAGGAAGTCCTTTTGCAAAGAAAGTACGAGATATTTTGATAACTTGCTTAGGACTTTGATTTTGGAGAGAAAAGGAAGGGGCATTCCCTTAAAAAAAAAAAGAAATGATTTTCTTGTATTGTGATTAAAAACTAAATTATTTGGTGACTTCAAGCTAAATGTGAAGATTTTGCCCAGTATATTAATTAAAAATTTTACATTGGTAGAATTACATATTTAAGTAGGAAAAATATAGTTATATCATCTCATCCAAAGTTATTTTCTCATTGAATATGTAATAACACCAAGTAAAATGTACATAAATTTGATTTTATGATATCAAGTTTCTTCTTAACAAATCAAAATGTCACGCCTCAAACTTGAGGAGGATATGACAACATCCCCAAAGAGGAATGTCGAACCCTTAATATGCTACTTTAAACTATATACCCAAAACATGATATGCTATCATTTAATGAATCTCAATTACATAGTCTCCAAAATACAAACACAAACTGAATTCATAAATAATAATTCTTAATCAAAACATAATTCATAAACTTCAACTACAAAAGAATAAAACTAAACTCAACAAAATATAATTGTCACTCTAAGTCTTCGTCAAACCATTAATCTAATTCTTCCTCATCTAATTGAGAACTTGCAAAATAGTAAATGGGGGTGAGCCCATTAGCTCAGTAAAAAAAAACAAACTTGCTTAGGAGTGAGAATGTTACTTAGATATAAGTTTTACAAAAGAGTTATAAAAAAAAAATACATTGAATACAAGAATTATTCCTTTGGTGAGTTGGTTGCTCCTTAAGAATAAAGAACCATCACAAGCGAATCACAAAAATGATAAACATGGAGAGTCAAGAATTTCCTTAGCAAAGTGAGTGCATGGTTCAAATTGGAATGAACAGGGTACGAACACCTAAGAGAAACTAGTGCTTGTTAAAGGGTTAGAAATGATGTCGGCTATCGTCGGGTTTTGCAGAAATGCAGAGCAACAAGAGTTGAACAACACAACAAAGAACACGGTTTTCCTCAAATTGCAAAACTCAGAATATACCCTTGAAATAACAACAAGCAAACACAACTCACCTCCCTCTTTTTAAAACACAATTGCATTTTACACACCCAAAACAACATTTTACACATAACAATTTTAGAACTGAATCACGCTTGGGGTAAAGTCTGGTATACTAATATCAACTCTCAACTGTTGTATCGTATTAGAAGAAGGGACATAACAGATATTAGGTATTATATCCCTCTAGCGAGGGCTATACATATGACTAGGTGTTGTATTTCCCTAGCGAAAGGCCGTATTTCTCTATGAAGTTGGGGTTCCCTCACCAAAACCACCCCCAAGTAATCATCAACTCATAATTCAAAAATAAAATGTATATAGAAAGCTTAAATATAGTTTTTATTTAACCATATATATAAATAAACAACACTCAACTAGCCACACTCAATCCAGATTTCATATATTCAAAATAGCATATTTATAATCCTTATAAAGCATAAAGGGAATTTTCAACAAAATAGTAACTAGAAACCAAAACACAGGAAACCCAGTTCTCCTTACTAGACACTAACAATCAGACAACTCAGAAATCCATGCAACTCTTAATCACTACCAAAATCCTTTAAGTGCCTACAATTCTCAACAATCACAACCAAAATTCAGAATCACAAACACCACTAAAATCTCTAATTTTGAACCCTACATTCCCCAAGACTTTATTAAGAACCTAACTCCTAGAACAATAAACTAAAACACTCAAAAGAGAGATTGAGATGAACACTCACTAAGATTCGAAGCCTTAGGCTCTAATTCCTTCTCTGATGCTCCTCCCTTATTGTTCTTTCCTCCTTCCAGAGCAGTTTCTGAAACTGCGTTGCTTTCTATCCAGAAATGACGCGTAATTGATAGCGAACTCTAAGAAAATTAAATAGCACTCCTAAATAAAATAATAACTTTAATTAAATCTACAACTACAATAATCACACTTAACTCTCTAATAAAAACATGGGCCACAACCCATCTAATAACTAAAAATCCAAAAATAGAAGGGCCCAAAAGGAGAAAGGAGTAATGGGCTCACAAAAAATATCTAAATAAATGAAAAAAAATTAGTAAGGATATATGTCTTAGTTTTGCCTTTTATTCAAGTAATTTTTTCATTGAAAAATTAGTTGAGGCCTATGCTTTTTTTAGCCCATTCCTAGATGTCATGCCAGTCATTATTGTATTCTTTTTTCTCTTAGATTTTATCTGACAAGTGGCTGTAAGTTTTCGATAAGATCTTTATTTAAGAATTAAAATTATTCAAATTTAATAGAAAGTTCATAATTTTTCTCTAGAAATATCCGTGTCTCAAGTTTAGTTAAATGGCCCTGCTTTCTTCTTCTTAAGAATTAATGTAGTAATATTTCATTGAATATGTTGGGTGATTTTTGGATAGATCATGTTATAATTTAATGCAATATGAGGTTTATTTGGACAACTTACTATCTTTTCTGGTTATTTGATTTTTCTAGGGACTTAAACGAAGAAACATACAAGTTGCGGGATTGAAGAAGTAAATTTCGAAATATCACACTAGGAGAGTTCGACCATAGGTCGGATTCATCAATTAGGGGCCGGATTGAACTCTCCAACGGATTCCAGGAAGGATAAAAGTCGAAGGGAGCAAAATTTGGAGGAGAGAACAATTAGAGATTAATTTTGTTCTATTTCTTTTATATTAGCTTTAGGTATTATCTTCCTTGGATATTTTGGTTGTAATTTTGAGAGGATTTTTGAGTGTTGGATACATATTGGAGGCTACTGTTAGGGATATATCCTAGAGTCAATTTGTACTTATACTATTGTCGTTATGTATTATGTAATAATACAAGGCATTTCTTTCCATTAATAGTCATTTAGTTCTGTGATTATCAAGTATGTGACTTGATAGTAAAACCCTACAATCAATACAATGACTATTCTTAAATTGTCCCTGATTGATTATTATTAGTGGAATAATAATAAATTAAGATTGATATGTTTGTGACTTGATGGCTATGTTTTACTAGTTATGGATATATGTGATATCAAGTCAAAACGTAAATAAATATTAAAGAACATTGTATTGGACATGATCCACTGTGAGGGTACTTCATGGAACATGTCATAAATTCTTTCTAACCATAATGATATTAAAAGTCGTTCGACCTGAATTCATCATAATTTCCTACTTGATAAATTCTATATCTTGATGTTGTCTAAAGTTGTCTTTAACCAGATAATAAATTATATTACTGTTGGATATAGAATAAATTAGGAGGAGGAAAATGATTGATAGTGAAGGAATTTGTTCCTCTCAATTATGGGAGAGATCTCAATGAGATATGTCAGACTGTTAAAATGCATGACTGTGCTCAAATATATCAATCTAAGATATTGATATCATTTGTTTGAACAGTTTACTATGAGATTAAGAAATAATTGATTAAGTTTAATAAGGATGACATGCTCCGTGCCTTATGCTTAATCTGGATATTGTGTGACAAAATGACTACATATAAAGTTATGGTATGGTTCAAAGAGATCATTGATTTTCATTTAATCTGGATAGTTATAATATTTTGTTAGAAATTGCTTATAACTTGTGGGTCATTTAAATGTGATTTGGGTACATTACCAGTGTTAAATAAAACTATAGGGTCACACAATAAGTAAACTCGTTAAGTTATTTTTTCTGGTTACCAAGTTCGATGAATCTGAAAATATGTCTATGTTAATCGAACCTAGAAAATTGACCAGATACAATGAATATGGAAATATGTCCATATTCGATGTATTTGAATGATACGATGTCCAGATTATAAGAATCTGATTCGGTAAATTAATTAGTTAAATTACCAAGATAATGGTAGAATTTTATCATATCAATTTGAATTGAATTTAAAATAAAATATGATAAAATATTATCAGAGTTGGATTCCAAGAGGTTTGGGTGGTTTTAAAAGAAAAACCCTAGCCGTCTTCTCAAGAGTACTCTCCGTTAATATTCGTGCCTCCATTCACCAGAAAAATTTAAGCTTCTCAAACTCTAGGTGCTAGCATTCTCGGGGTAACGAGTTAGTTCATTGTGTGTATCTGATAGAGGGCGTTCGAACATTGCAGCGTCTGTGATCGTTCGAGTTGCACGTACGACAGCAAAATTAGAATCCAAAGATCTTAATTATGCCGAATAGAGGTAATTCTGTAATCCTTAGATTGTTTTAATTGTTTGGCTTGGGTCCTCGGAAGGGATTTGTGGATGTTTTCCACGTTTAGGAGTCCATGAATTCTAACAGCTACTCGTGGATAAACTTGGAGATTGTATCAGGATACTGTGATATTTTCTCATATATTCTCTTTTAATTTGTTCTTGAATTTCTCTTTATTTATGCATTAAGTTCTTATTCTAAGGCCATGATGTAGCTAGTATTGATTATTGTATTATTTTGTGATTTTGTTAGTTGAAGGGTGTTACCAAGTTTTTGCTTGATTATTGTACTTAAAGCATTTGAATGCCTGATCACCATTCAGATTGATTTATCATTAACTAGGAAAATTCAAAAGATGATTTAGTTAATTAGGACATGTAATCAAACCACAAATTACATGTGAAATAGAAATATATTTACATAGCTTATGTGATCATTATAATGTCATGTTCTGGAGTGCATTTCTTTGAATTTAATTCAACATAGAAATATAGTTGGGTTATTTGAAGTAATATAATTAATATATCTTAAAAAAGGATATTGGTTAATTTTGGACATTGATTGACTGACACAGTACACTTTAGAATAGCAAGTTGCTTCGATAATATAATAGTAAATCTAGTGAATTCATGTGCCTTAAATCATCTCATTACAATCTTTATCGGGGAAAAGTACTAGTTTAATTATTTCAATTTAATTCTCAAAAACAACAAACATTGGAATCTTTGTTTTCTTTTAATTCAAGTTAGAATTGATTTTATTGGAAGGAGTTTTAATTTTTAACCTCTGTGGAACGACTTTATTACTATAAACGAGATCTAATATACTTACTAGTACTCTGAATTAGTTATCAAGAATCTAGTTGATTCTCTATTAGAAAGCATCCTATAAACTATATTTTAATGAAGCGAAGAAAATTGAATCAATTGTCTAGCATCTACACTAGGGCTGCTCACGGGATTTGAGAATAACCAAATCTATCTAAATAACCACCTCGAAAAGAATTGTAATTGACTTTTGACTTTTTTTAAATCGAACCATTCTAAAAATTTTTATATAATATCTGTATCGAGAACCGTTCTGAACTATTCTGAACTGAGTAACCAAAATTAGAACCAAATATACATATAGTAATGTATGTGTGTGTGTACACACACACACATACATTTGAAAAGAAAGATAAGATATTCTAAATTTTTTCCTAATGAGAAAAATATTAAAAATAATGAAATCAATTCTAATTTTTCTTTATTAGTAAAAAATTAAGATTTATGACTAACATTATTAGAATTGATTATCTTATATTTAATTTTTTTAAAAGTATCCTGAATTTATTTTAATAATATTTTTTATCTAATCATGTTTAAAGTTTTAATATATACATGTAGATTATATATTTCATATATTCTATACATATTTTTAATTTAAAATATAATAAATGATTATAATTCAGAATTATAAATATAACTGTATAAGAAAGAAAGATTGATACAAAATAATATTGTACAAAATTTTTTTATACCATTTCCTTAAAGAAAATTAATCTTTAAATTACTATTTTATTAAACAAAATCAAATTTATCATCTTAGTATTCTCTCTCTCTCTCTCTCTCTCTCTCTCTCTATATATATATATATATATATATATATATATATATATATATAACCCTTAGTTTGAATGCCTATTTCTATATTTTTCAGAAAATCTTCTAAAGTTATTAAAAAATTTAGACTACAATAAAAAATTCCTCTATATGTATGTATATATATGTATGTATGTATAAACATATATGTATATATATGTTACATATATATCATATGTAACATATATATACATGTATGTATGTATAAACATATATGTATATATATGTTACATATATATCATATATGTAACATATATATACATATATGTTTACATATGTATATATATATATATATTTGTCATTTTAACACAATAACAAATGATACACTATATGACAATACGAAGATTGGAATGGTAAGTCATTTTGAACTTTATATTTTTTCTTGATATTCTAAACACTATAATTTTTTTTAAAATTTGAGTGGTATTAACAATATTATTCTAATACTACCCATATTTTATTTATTCTTATTTCCCCTAATGTTCTAAACCTTATATTTTCGAATTTTCTAAATAATTTGACTAAGAGTATTTTAGATAAATTCGTTCATAAAACACATTGTTCTTAAAATTTTTCTAAATACTTGAATTTTTAATTATATGTAAATCTATAATTTTTTCATAAAATTAATCTTTGAATTTATACATTTTTGATAAGATTCAAAATTATATTTGTATTCCTTTAAGAAAAACTTAACACAATTTCAATTCAAATATACTTATATAACATTTAGTATTAAATAAATTCAATTAAATAAATCTCTCTCTCTCTCTCTCTTTATATATATATATATATATATATAATAGGAACTGCGGAAGCCCCTAAGAAAGCCACCTGGCATTGTCTTGCACAACCACCTGACACTTTGAAACCTTATCAAACTCCTAATCTTTGCAAATTATGAAACGCCTAATCTCTTCAATTAATCCATACTCCTAATCCCTTCAAACCTCTTCAAATTCACTCCTTATTAAATAATATAACTGATTAGACAAAGGTTCATTGTTCTTTGTATTATGTTCAGTATATCTGGATAGACGAAAATTCATTCGTTCATCTTCAATCACATATTAAATAATGACTATAACTTCTAAGCCTCGAGTCTCTGAGTGGAGTATAAATAAATTGTCTCCTGGCTTAAAACTTTCTTATATCTCTTATTTTAATCCTCGCAAGTCACCACCAATCATCATCTTCGAACCCCAAAACCACTCACCGACGGCGCGATTGCCAGTAAGTTCTTCTCCTTCTTCTCCATCATCATCAGGTGTGGCTCCAGCTGTTTCCATTAGTAGTGATTACTCCCATAGCTGTAATGTAATTTTCTAAGTATTTGCTTATGTTTGAGTATGAATGGATGTTTGCTGCTGCTTTGTGTGTATTGATAGGTGATGGAGATGAAAATCGGTGGATTGTGCTGGAATTGTATGTAACAATTGTTGATGTTTAATGAGATTAATCCTTTTTGTGGATGATAACTGAATTGGATATTTGTTGATGACTTTGTTGGATGATCACATAATTATTTCAATTAAATGATGTTTTAAAACCAATAAAAGATTTGTTGGCTTTGTTGCTGATGGCTTTGTTGCTGTAAGCTTTGTTGGCTTTGTTGCTGATGCCTTTTTTGGATATTTGCTGATGGCTTTGTTGGATGATGTTTCAATTAAATAATTATTTAGTTTGGTTTAATTTCGGAGCTTCCTTAAGTTGATCAACTGGTGGAATGATCCTAAAATTACCCTCGCAAATAAGGAGTCGTGAGGTCTAAGTAGCTGTTTCTGATATGTAGTGGAGTTTTTGTTGCTAGCTTACACATTGTGGTTTCTGAAAGCTATAGACTTTGAGCTTCCTTGAATAAAATTGCACATTGTCATTTCTTTGCATTTCTTCCAGGTATCAAATTCATTTTCTATTGTATTTGTTTTCATGGTCCTTTCTTCATGTCTCAAACACATTCAAGATGCCTTCTATTCTGGGCATTCGATATGGACATGGGTATATGAACAGAGAATATGGATGATAAAGTCAGATACTTGCTATTTCTATGGAAGTTTAAATGTTATGTTGGAGAAAATTGGTGCAGTAGAAGCCAGTTTCTTGCCAACGAACAAGGCAATCGATGAAGAACAAGCTAAGCTTTACCAATTAGGAAAGTTCAATTTTCAAGACTAAAAAATGTTCATCACCCCAATATGTACCTTGGTCATTCTAAATTCTGTATCCTTACTCATGGGAATAGCCAAGATTATTTGTAGCCGAAACTATGACGAATGTTTCTGCGAACTTTCATGGTGCTCTGTCTTTGGTATTGCATACCTAAAGCAACAGAAATAATATTGGGTGCTTACTACAAAGTAAGACTCCCAAAATCCAAAAATTCCCGTTTACAATTTCACAAAGTTTGATTAAAAAAATAGAAAAAAGAAATTTATCATAGTTTAGAATTATAAAAATATTAAGCGTTTAAAAATAATATTCTATTTCTAATAATATTTTAACAAAAATTATTTTTACAATAATAAAAGATAATATGATCAATATTCACTCCAGTATTTAATTAAAGTTCAATGCGAAAAAAAAAAAAGAGCTCATCCTAAAAAAAAAAAAAGCAAAAACATGGCCCTAAAACTTGCCAGAATTACTACTTCTCTTCGTCTCCTTCTCCCGCGCCTCTCTTTTCGCCGCCTTCTTCCCGTCACACCTCATCGGAAAGCTTTGCTCTTTTGTTAACCCAAAAGGTGTCAAATTTTCCACCGCCGCGAGTTCGGTCAGCATTTTCCTTGGATCTGCTATTGCAAGACCCGAGTAGGCCACACAATACCTGTGGCAGCTCTTCGTGTCACTAAAACCTAACTTCATTCTTTCTTCCCCAAACCCAGGTTTGGCTGGCGCTATTCCATTTTGTTCTATCCATCCTTTGAAGACATACCCAAATCCACCCCCACCAAGAATGTTGTCTAGTCTAAAATTTCCTGTCGCTGCTTTTAGCTCCTGGAAACTAAATTGCAGCAGCTGACGAGGTGCCTAGTTTTCTGTTGGTGGAGGATCGGGATTAGGATTATCAGAAGAGTTCGTTCTCCATCTGGAGCGCACATCTCGCGATTGCTTGCATTGAGGTATTGTGTCCTGCAATAACAGAAGGAAATCAAAAGACAGTAATTTTTACTGATTCGAGTCCAAGACAAATATCTTTTACAAAACCCAAGAACAGGGGCCTAGGTAATAGCAACAGGATATCTTAGCTTACATTTGTCTTTTGTTTTTTGTATTTTAATATCGAGTTTTATTTTAACTTTTTGTATGTTGCTGCAGAGTGCAGAAAATTGGAGAAATTTCCCTAAAATTATTGACGAAAAATGGTAAATTTACACACCCTTCATATCTAAGGTTACAATGTATGTTTGCTTATGACTGGACGGTTTTGGTGCCCTGTTATGGATAAGTTGATTTAATTCTATAATGGTTCCTACAGGATAAATAAACTTCTAGTTTTCTTTTTGTTGATATGGTACGGTATGGGGCAGGTTCATAACCTTATGCTCTCTTGTAGTCTCAATGTACTTAAAGCTACTTACAATTTTGGGATCTCCCAAAATATCTGACAATTCTCATAAAAAGTAATATTCTACAGCATTTTATACTCTCAAAGTTTCTGTTCCCCACCAGTTTTACACATCCAAATTTGACATAAAACACATGTTGACCCAGATATTTCTCAATTTCTATTTAAAACTATTTTACATTATAAACTTTTGCAAAGTTAAAAAATATCTTGTAAAATGAGACTACAGGAATATTGACTAATTGAGAGATCCAATGCTATGTAGTTCTCTATTTGATTCTTTGATTTTTGCTGCCCAAATATGCATCACTTTTCAAGGCATGCGACGCCTCTGAGTTATCTTTTGATCCCTTAGTGTATGATTATACATTAATTTTTTGTAAGTATGTTTTGAGAACACAAGTATTTAAGAAGGGAATAAATATGTATCGGATTTATTCAAAACTCCAATAGTGGCCATAAAACTCAGAGGCAGTGTTGGTCCTACTGGATGCTCCTTTGACTATGTGGATATCAAATGAAATGAACTTTCATCTAGATACTTGTTGGTAGGCTTATCTTACATGACTTACCGGAAGATAAAAACATGGGAACATGAATAGGAGGTGTTATTTCTAATCTCATATACAAAAGTCATTCCAGATGTCTGTTAGTGTCATGACTTTTGATATCACATGAAAAAAGACAATACAAGATCTAGTAAAAGGTTGACTTTCAATAGCATTTTCTGCTAAAATATCTATTCCATGGCTAGCCTGATGGTAAATGTACTTGTTGTCTATGCAAATTGGCATGTCCTTATTCAAATGCCATACTATATGCCTGCTTATATTCAAATGCCATACTGTTTTGGATTGATAATGCGCTCCTCTTCTTTAGTGCATTGTGCTTTGCTATATTTGCTATAGTTAGTACTACTTTTTGATTACTTTTGAATATTTTGCTGTTCCTAGAAGAAAGTGGCAGTATTATACATTCATAATTTGCACTGTTATTATTTAAAATGGGATCCATAGATTCTTGCCGATTATGATAAATTACTTCTATAATTTTTTACTTTTTTCAGATGAATTCCATGGAGAATGTAAGGGGATCAAATAATAAGAAAAAATCTAATTCTTCACTGCCTGAAAAGTCTCAAACTATAAGTGGAATTCATCCGCCAATCACAACTACTTCTTCTTCTTTGCCTAATCCAAATGGAAGTACCGCTTCTAGTTGTCGACCTTAAACTCAGCAAGTTCATAAGAAAAGTAGGTTTAGTGTTTGGGATCATTTTGAAAGATTAGTTGATTCAGAGCATAAAGAAACTGGTAGGGCAGCATGTCTTTGGGGTAGAAAAGAGCATACAGGGAAAAGTGACCAAGGCACTTCAGGTTTATGGAAATATTTGAGAGAGACTTGTAAAAAATTTCTTGGTAAAAAAGAGTTAGTTGAAGCACATAAAAGTAAAGACAAATTACAATCAAGTTTGAATTTCACCAAGTGATCAAATTCTAAAGAAACTAAGTTATCTTGTTGGCATTTTGATCAACAAGCAACTAGGCAACTAGGGATGCTTGTGTTAGGATGAGTTGCCTTTTAGATTTGTTGAGAGGGAAGGGTTCAAGGAATTTTGTGAAGTTGTAGTGCCTCAATTTCTGATTCCATCTAGGCATATCATTGTTAAATATTGTTATACTTTGTTTGTGAAAGAATAGCAGAAATTATGTGACATTCTTGCATCTCTGTGTCAAAGAGTTTCTTTAACTACTCACACTTGAACAAACAATTAAAATCTGTCTTATTTATACTTAATTGCACACTTTATTGATAGTTAATGGAATATGCATAAGAGAATTCTGAATTTTTGTGTCATTAAAAGTCATAAGAGAGTTAATATTGGGAATGCCATTGAGTTTTGCATGCAAGAATGAGGTTTAGATAGATTCATGTGCATAACAGTTGACAATGCATCGAATAATGATTCTGCAATTTCTCAATTAAAGAAAAAGTTGATAGGTAAAGATACTTTGATTTTAAGTGGAAAACATTTTTATATGAGGTGTTGTACGCATATCATTCAATTAATTGTTAAGGATGTGCACCAAACCGTTGATGGTTTAGTAAAAAAAAAAATAAAATTAGAAGCATTGTGAAATATATTCGGAGTAGTCTTCAAAGGCCACTTATGTTTAGAGAATTTGTCGAGGTATTAAGCATTCAAAACAAAGTATTCTTACAATTAGATTGTTCTATTAGGTGGAACTCCTTATACCACGCTTGATGTTGTAATTTCATATAAAAAAGCATTTGATAGGTATGAGAATAGAGACAGTAAGTCCTTAAGAGAAATTGGATTAGATTTGCCTAGTAAGAATGATTGGAATAATGTAAGAATTATAACAAGATTCCTGAAAAGATTTTATGGTGTCATTGGCTCATTGTATTTTACCTCCAATGTGTATTTTCCTGAGATAATACGAATTTTAAGGGATTTGTGTGAAAGTAGTAAAGACTCATAACTAGTTGAAATGAGTAGAGCAATGAGAGAAAAGTTTGACAAATATTGGGGATCTCTGGATAAGACAAATACTATGCTTTTTGTAGTTGTGGTGTTAGACCTCGGTATAAAATCAATTTTCTCAAAGTAAAATACATTACATATTATGGAGAATATGAAGTTGCACACTTGGTGTAAGATGTTACTTTAGCTTTGAATGGCATAATGGAAGAATATAAAAGATGTTTCTTCAGGTTTGAATGGCATAATAGAAGAATATAAAAAAAAGGATGTAGAAGGGGAAGTTGTGTGCTCTTCATCTACTCATGATGCCATTGATGTTGTTGTTGAAATGAATGACGAAATTGCTTAATATTTTGTATAGATAGAAAAAGAAAAACAAGTTGCAGCTTTATGAGAGTTGAATAGATATTTAGAGGAGCACCCTGAAAAAATTAGAATTGATTTTAACGTTTTGAATTGGTGGAAAGTAAATCAGATGAAGTTTCCTATTTTGGCTAAGGTTGCAAAAGATGTTTTGGCTATTCAAGTATCAACTGTGGCATTTGAATTTGTTTTTAGCACTGGAGGGAGGACTTTAGATAAGTTTAGGAGTTCGTTAACTCCTACCACAGCCGAGGTGCTTATTTACTGCCAAGTAGGGTTGCTCACGGGTTGGTTCAATTTGGTTTGGGGATTTTGGTATCCCCGGTGCCGTCCTGAAACTTCGATTCCATCAAATTTTCAGTACCGGTCCTGAAACAAAGTTCTAAAATTTCTGTCCCGATTTGTCCCGAAGTTTCAGGATAAGTTAGGATGGATATTCGTGACTTCGGTTCAAGACGAAGATTCGGGGATTTCGGTTTTAACGGGACCAAATCAGTACCAATCAAATTTTGAAAATTTTTAAAATATTTTTTTACCATGTATACTAAAATATTTTAAAAATACTAAATGTTATTGTTTAGTACAACATCATATGCTAAATGTTTGTTTAAAAAATGTTCATAATACAATATCATACATCAAAACTCCAAAGAGTATTCATAAACTCCCTAACTGAAAGAACTTCATCAGCAACACTCCATCACCAATTTCATCATCTTCCACAATTCTATCTGAAAATGTATGCTCAACAGTCATGACAAATATTTAATTGAGATGTAACAAATATTTAAAAAATCATGATAACTACAACTAGATTATGAAGAAAACAAACATTTTGCCTATGAAATTTCAAAATTTACCAATAAAATTTCAGCATCTGAGATGCAAGTTAAAAGAAGAAAGAAAACAAACATTTTGCATATACAAGAAGACCACCTATGAATATAAAAATCAGTCAAAGAAACAAGTTGTTGCTGCAAGAATTTCAAAGAGTATAAAGAGAGACAAAGAAAACAAACATTACCTATCAAATGCATCACTAGTCCCACTCTAAATTTTGTTTCGGTTGGACATTTTTGAGAATTTCAGAGTCTTTGATCACATCTATAAAATAAAATTAAGAAAAAAATAATAGTTATTGTACCAAAAATTAATAAATTATAAATCAAAGCATTAGTGTAAGTAAATAAAAATAATCTAAAAATGTATTTCATACATACCTATCTCAAGTTTTTCAAGCTTTTCAATCATTTCTTCAAGATGTATAGGTTGTTTTAAACATCTCAACTAATCTTGGCAACAAATAAGCACCTCGGTTGTGGTAGGAGTTAACGAACTCCTAAACTTATCTAAAGTTCTCCTACTCGTGCTAAAAGCAGACTAAGATGTCACATTTGATGCTTTAATAACCACAACATCCTTTGCAACCTTAGCTAAAGTAGAAAACCTCACCTCATTTATCTTCCATCAACTCAAAATATCAAAATCAGCTTTGAATTTTTCGGAATACTCCTCTAAATATCTATCCAACTCTTTTGAAGCTGCAATTTGTTTTTCTTTTTCCATTTCTATAAAATACTCATCAATTTCCTCATCCATCTTTTCACCAACAACATTAAAGACACAATAAGAAGATGAAGATCACACCCATCTCGGCCTCCTATCTCTTTTATCTTATATTCCTCTATCATGTCATTCAAAGTTGAAATAACATTTTGCACCAAGTTTGTAGCTTCATGTTTCCCATAATATGTAGTGTACTTTACCTTGAGAAAATTGATTTTATACTTAGGGTCTAATATCACAGTTATAAAAAGTATAGTATTCGTCTTGCTCAGAGATCCCTAGTATTTGTTAAATTTTTTTTCTCATTACTCTACTCATTTCAATTAGAGATGGATCTTTACTTTGTTCACAAAGCTCCAAATCTTTTAAAATTCGTATTATTTTAGGAAAGTACAGATTGGAAGTAGAATACAAATAGCCAACCAATTTACAGGTGACATCATAAAATCTTTTTAAAAATCTTGTTATAATTCTCTCATTATTTCAATCATTCTCACTAGGCAGATCTGATCCAAGTTCTCTTAAAAACTTGTTGTCCCTATCTTCATGCTTACCAAATACTTTTTGATATGAAATTGCAACATCAATCATGGTATAGATTAAGTTCCACCTAGTAGGACAATCTAATTGTAAAGATGCTTTGTTTTAAATGCCCAATGCATCAACATATTCTCTAAACATATGTGACCTTTGAGGATTATTCCAAATATATTTCACAATGCTTTGAATTTTTTTTAATGAACCATCAATAGTTTGGAGGCCATCCTTAACAATTAATTGAATGATATGTGTACAACACCTCATATGGCAATGTTTTCCACTTAAGATGAAAGCATCTTTCTTTGCCGACTTTTTCTTTAACTGAGAAATTACAGAATCATTATTCGATGCATTGTTAACTGTTAAGCACATGAGTTTACTTAAACCCTATTTTTGCATGCAAAACTCAATGGCATTCTTAATATTAACTCTCTTATGACTTTTAATGACACAAAAATTTAAAATTCTCTTATGCATATTCCATTGATTATCAATAAAGTGTGTAGTCAAACATAAGTAAGACAAATTTTGGTTGCTTTTCCAAGTGTCAGTAGTTAAAGAAACCCTTTGACATTGAGATGCAAGAATGTCACATAGCTTTTGCTTTTCTTTCACAAACAAAGCATAGCAATCTCTAACAATGGTATGCCTAGATGGAATCATAAATTGAGGCTTTGCAACTTCCCAAAATTCCTTGAACCCTTTCCTCTCAACAAATCTAAAAGGCAGTTCATCTTTTATAATCATCCTAACAGAAGCCTCCCTAGTTGCTTGCTGATCAAAATGCCAATAAGATAACTTAGCGTCTTCAGAATTTGAACCCTTGGTGAAATTCAAAGTTGATTGTGATTTGTCTTTATTTTTGTACGCTTCAACTAACTTTTTTTTACCAGAAAATTTTTTACAAGTCTCTCTCAAATGTTTCTATAAACCTGAAGTACCTTGGTCACTTTTTTCTACATACTCTTCTCTACACCACATAATGATGCCCTACCAGTTTCTTTTCCCTCTGAATTAATCAATCTTTCAAAATGATCCCAAACACTAGACCTACTTTTCTTAGAAGTTTGCTTAGTTTGATTGTGACAACTAGAAGCAGTACCTTCATTAAAATTAGCCAAAGAAGAAGCAATTGTTGTGATTAGAAGGTGATTTCCACTTGCAGTTTGAGACTTTTCAATTAATAAAGGATCAGCTTTCCTCTTATTGTTTGATCCTCTTACATTCTCCATGGATTCTATCTAAAAAAGGTAAAAAAATTATAGAAATAATTTATCAATAATTGACAAGAAATGATGTATTATAAAATGGAATTTATATGCAATTCTAATATGAAGAAATGAGGTATTATAATTGCTCTTCTTTCCCCACCCTAAGAGTAAATAATACGATCAGCTATTAGTTACTAGCCATAACACATTTTGGCGAACTCCATATTATTTTTGCACAATGATTAGGTTGTCCTAGAAATGTGCTCAAAGTCCTTGGAAGGAGCCTTATATCCTAGGCTAACTTTTTCTGGGCTGCCGTAATCAATTTTAAGTTGACTAACTCTTAAAGATCCTCCGTTTGCTTCTATTTATATACTACCATGTATAGTTGCTAGTTTCTTCAAGTCAAGTCCAGAAGCTAAAGATGGCATGGGTTAGGCAGAACACGAAAAGCAGTGTAGAATTTGATTATCAGTTGGCTTTTCATCAAGCAAAAACCAGCATTTTGCTTTGCAAGCCTTTGCCATGATCAGACAGAAAAAGGAAGTGCAAAATTTCTAGGGAAAGGATTCACCTACCAGAGGCTTTGGTGTAGTAGAATATATGTGCATATAGCTTTTTAAGTTTTGATCAAATTGTTGCTAAATGAGGCCAAGGAAACTGTAGCAGTTAGTTGATCAGGTACTGCAGGAAGCAAACCTCAAAGTTGGCGACTGAGTGACGATGCGAGATCTGTGATTCTGCAGCAATTGAGTGACAAGATCTGGGCTTGATCGCTTAAGCTTGAAAGCGGTGGCAGTGGCAGCAGTTTGGATGGAGATTGGGCGTGGGGTGTTGAAAAGAGATTTCTACTTAAATTTGGAAATTTTCTTTTCAAAGAGGGAGCTTTTAGAAAAGAAGAAATGAAAAAGGAGAAATGGAAAGATGTGATTTGAGGTGATATTTGATATGACACTGTTGTTGGAATTGCTGGGTGAGTTGGTGGAATAATGGACAGATACTTTGGTCCTTCAACCTAAGGACCTTTCCTCCTTGATGGTGCAAGCCCTGCAAATCAGCCAATTTTTTCAACACCCCATGCCCTAAGGATATTTCTTTACCTTGACAAAGGTCCATGGCTTCATTTATATTTTGTGTATATACAAATATAATATATATTTAATATATATAAATAGTGGATCAAGTTCTTACATACGTAGAAACAATTCCATTCCTGATAAATATATTAAGGATTTACCACAAAAAATTGATACTAATATTTTTAACAATAAGAAATATCTATTTAAATGAATACCTAAACTCCAAATATTAATACTCATATTTGATAAAATGTATATAAATATATAAATGTAATATGTCATATATATATATAAGATTGAACTTAGTGAAGTTCACGAAGATCAAACAAACGAGGATCAACCGTCTAACCCCACATCTATTGAGAGAATAGATGAACCTTCTGATACACAAGAATCTCGTAGATCTAGTAGGATACGTGTGACACTTGAGAGATATGGATCCACCCAAAGGAACTAAACCTATTGGGTGCAAGTGGATTTTCAAGAAGAAAACGGACATGGATGGTAATTTAGTTACCTATAAAACACGACTAGTGGCGAAAGGTTATCGTCAACAACATGGTATTGACTATACTGAAACCTTTTCGGTAGTAGCCATGTTAAAATCCATCAGGATACTCTTAGCTATTGCTGCTCATTATGATTTGAGATTTGGCAAATGGATGTGAAAACAGCTTTCTTAAACGGAAATCTGACTGAAGAAGTGTATATAACACTACCCGAGGGTTTCATATCCAGTGATGGTACAAAGGTGTGCAAGCTGCAAAGGTCCATTTATGGACTTCAAGCTTCTAGGAGTTAGAATATCCATTTTGATGAAACAATTAAAGAGTTTGGTTTTATTCAAAACATGGATGAGCCTTGTGTATACAAGAAGGTTAGTGGGAGTGCAATCGTTTTCTTACTGCTTTATGTAAATGACATATTGTTAATAGGAAATGATATACCTGTCTTACAAATGGTTAAAGTTTGGTTGTCTAAACAATTCTTCGTGAAAGACTTTGAAGAAGTAACCTATATTCTCGAAATAAGGATCTATAGAGATAGATCCAAAAGGTTGTTAGGTCTTTCGCAGTCTACATACATAGATAAAATGCTAAAGAGGTTTAGGATAGATCAATCCAAAAAGGGATTCTTACCCATGTCACATGGTGTAAGCCTTTCAAAGTCGATGTCTCCCAATACACAAGTTGAAAGGGATCGCATGAGTAAGATTCTATATGCCTCGGCAGTTGGATCTATCATGTATGCTATGATATGTACTAGGCTCGATGTATCTTGTGCTCTCAGTTTAACGAGTATATACCAATCTGACCCTGGTAAGGGTCATTGGGCGGTTGTAAAAAACATTCTTAAGTACTTATGAAGGACTAAGGATATGTTTTTAGTATATGGAGAATGTGATTTGAAAATAAACGGGTATACTTAAGCCAGTTTTCAATCTGACAAAGATGATTTTAAATCAAAATCCGGCTACGTGTTTATGTTGTGTGGAGGGGCAATAAGTTGAAAAAGTTCTAAACAAGAGACTATATATATATATATATATATATATATATATATATATATATATAAATATAATAGGAGGGGGGTGCCTTTTTGGAACCGGTTGTAGTTAAATATTCTAGCAAAGTGGAGGACTTGGTGGAAATTCTAAAGAATGGGAATAGTGAATAGTGTTTCAATAGTAGAGAAAAATAGTGGGAAAAGTAGGAAGTTATATATGAACGTAACTTCTATACATATATGAGAGCAAGAGAAGTTATACTTAGTGGATTGAATAGTAAAACATGTAGTGGAATTTTTAGGAGATAGACAAACTTTTGCTATTGTAGTTTCTATATATATATATACTATATAAAGCTTCTATAAAGCTTTTTATCACAGGAACAATATAACTTCTATAGATTTATCACGGGAACAATATAGAAATGTCCAAAAGGGTTAAGTTAGATACCAAATTTTATTTCAAAATACCTTTGCTAAATTAAGTCTATTTTAGCTTGATTAATATATATATATAATAAGACCATGGACGGTATCTTTTAGTTTGACGAAGGTCAAATTCTACAATATCGAGATATGCGTAACACTGTTCAATAGTTTCTAAAGAATTTACGGTTTTTTTAAAGTAATGATAGCCACCAGGAGTAATTAATTCTTGTAAAGCGTAATAATAATGAGTTGATTCAGATACCATAGGGAATAACTAAGGAATAAGAAAAAGAGTTTGAAAGTCCTACCTAATAATAGTACGTTCACCTATCATTTCATTTACTAGGATAGCTCACGCCTCTTTCCCTAAAATGCCTTTAACGCCTCTCCACTGGTTTCACGGCTACACGGTACTTTGGCTCTTTTGTTGACAGCTACTAAGGATTATAGTGATGAACTGTATGGAAGTGCTCTTTAACTCTTTTACTTATCCTCAGCTATTGGAAAGTTAGAAACTAAACATTGCTACCAGAGAGTTTTATTTGCAAAAGGATATTGTATTACGAAAACTAATGAGGTTTGCTCACCATATGGACTTATAAGAAATATGGAAATATGGATAATTCTAGTATGTGCATCGTGCTCCACATCTCAGAGATTGATGCCTTTTATAATGAAAATTTCCCAGTTTTTGTTTTTATCCTTGAAGTGAGAGTTCCTGTAGCTACTTTTTGATTTTTTGCATGAGAGTAGGAATTCCTGTAGCTACTTTTTAATTATCTTTTTGCATAGTGGCATACGTGGAGGGTGATCTTTAATCTTTCTGCATTTCTTCTTCAGATTCGCTTTTACGTATCTCAGTTCCAAATCCTTCTTCTTGTAGCTTCTTTTCATAAAGAAAAAGATAATATTGCCAAATATCTGGATATTTTGTCTTGGTCTCAAATTCTACTTCTGCCAAAAAATATTGATGTTGCACATATACCTTTTGAATCTTGTTTTCTGCAAAGAGATGAAATCTCTGGCCTCGCTTCATGATTTTGTCATGTTTAAAAGTGAGAGTTTTTAATCTCTAGTGTCTTAATTGTCTCGCGATGCTTTTAGAGCAAATTTTCTGTCTAGTGAATCTGGATTCTGCATTAATTGGTAACCTTCGTGTTAAAGTGACCCATATACGATGGATTGAAGGAATGATTTCTAGACCATCCCATTCTGGCAGAGCTGAGCAAATTTCAACTTTTACAGTAGGTCCTGCTAATTCAAAATTTTTCAAGATTGCAAGAGCCAGTTGTCTTCCAACAATATCTGTTTGTTCTGGAGTTGTAAAGATAACCTGGTTGAGGCATCCATAATCCAGTAGTGTCTGTAGTGTGACTGGGAACACTTCTCCATTTGCTAAAATTAATTCAAAATTTCTAAAGTATGCTAAATTAATATTAGCTGTTAATATTAAATATTCTAATTGACAACCACAAGTGATAAAATCAAAAGTATATGCTGCACAATCAGGTTGACAAATTTGACAAGTGTCAGGGTTACATTCTTTTGTAGGATGTTTGCAATATACAGGATGTAAGGTTAAGTGAGGATTTGTACAAGTTCTAAGCCATTCTTGTAAAAGAGAATTTTTCTAAAAATTTATCCTGAATTTTTTCAGAAATCAGTTCTATAATAGTATTTGGAAATTTTGTCAAGAGTTGTGCTTTAAAAAACATTCTAGGAATCAAAAATTCAAAAGGTCTATTTGTTTTTGGTTTTTCTGGTATAAAAACAACTTTTGGTTCTTGATTCTGAAAATCTTCTAGCTTAGCTGTCAATTGCACAATTTCTTCATTTTGAGAAAAAATTATACCAGTATACAGCTTATGCTGTTATCGTAATGAATGAATTAATTCTTTTTGAGAATTTATATCCTCATTGTAAAATCTGCACTTATCATTTAATAATTTAAAATTTCTACTTAAAGCATCACAATGGTTGCAAAAATTTATTTTCTGTATATTTGTGTACTTGTGCTAGGTATATTAGTTATTTGGGGAAAAACTTGTGGGGAAGAATTATGTGATTCTGTTCTACAATCTGATTCAATAAAGAAATTTAAACCAATTCTACTTCTAGCAAATTCTAATGCTTCATGAAGATTTCTAAAGCCTTTGTATAAGGGTTTGTTAAAATTTTCAACACATGCCATAACAGAAGTCCATTGTGAGTAAACACCGGTTGGTGACCCTGTGTTACTACATAATGTGAATAACTCTGTCTTGGCAGATTACTAAAATAAAATGCTAAGGCTTGTAAACTTTTAATCTTTTGGCTTGCATTTTGTGCATTGCAAAGATTATTTAAAAATACTTGGTGAATTTCCTCTAATTTACCTTCTACTGGTGTTTTAAAATGGAGATTTGTTCCTTTGGGATACTTGGTGAGCTCCCATTGGCCAATCTTTATAGTATTTTTGCTGAAATCCATCTGTAAAGTCATGTAATATCTATTAGTAATCTTGACAAATGATCCGCAATTTTATTCTCATTTTCTTTAACATGTTCAAAATTAATTTTATACCCATCATTTGTAATTCCATCTAAGAAATTTAACCATCTTCTTTGAGAACTACGTTTTTCATTTTTCTTATTAATAAATTTTACTATTGCTTCACAATCAGTTCTAAGTGTAAATTCTTGTTTATTTAGAATAAATAATCTAAAACTATCTAAAGAATAATAAATTGCTAATAATTCTGCATCGATACTGCTAATATTTCCCTTTTCTCTATATTTACCACTACTATATCTGCAAATTTTTTCTTCTAATTTATTACTATATTTATGAGACTTGGATTTTAAAATGGCTCCCCATCCCTTATCACATCCATCTGTTTCTATAATGAAATAATCACTATCTAATGGTAATCTTAAATCTGGTAAATTTTTTTACTTTTTCTTTTATTTGTTTCACTAATTGTATATCTTCTTTATTGAAATATTTTTGTCCTTGATGACTTGTTTTGCTATATAATGGTCTTATGATTTTACTTAAGTATTGAATAAATGGTCTTGCATAATTTAATATTCCTAAAAACTGTTGTAATTGTTTTGTGTCTTCTATTTTATCAGGAAATTCTATTACTTTTGTACTAATATGATGTTGTAATTTTATTTTACCTTGGCATATTTCTATTCTTAGGAATTCTATATTTTTCTTAAATAATTGAGCTTTTTCCTACTAATTACAATACTGTGTTTTAAGAGTGTTTTAAGAATTCAGACAACAATTTTTAGATGACTAATATGTTCATTTTTATTTTTAGAAAAAATCAAAATATCATCTATTTATACTAAAACAAACCGAATATATTTATTAAAAATTGTGTCAATTTTTCTTTGAAAAACTGCAGGTGGATTTTTTAATCCAAAAGGCATAACTAACCATTCAAAATGTTCTAAAGGACATGTAAAAGCAGTCCATGCTATACTATCTGGGTGCATTCTAATTTGCCAGAATCCTGATTTACAATCAAACTTACTAAATATATAGCATCCTTGAATTCTATTTATCAATTGTTCTTTATCTGGGATATTATAACTATCTTCTAATGTATTATCGTTTAATCTTTTATAATTGATGACCATCCTACTTTTTCCTCTAACAATTTCACTATGTTTTCTAACAATAAAGGCAGCACTTCTATGGGGACTAGTGCTATTTCTAATTTTGATAAGTCTCCTATGTGCATTCCAAACTCTTTAATTTCCTCGTTACTAGCATCAATTTTAGCTGCAGTAATTTGTAAATTTGGATTTAGAATTTCTAATTTATAATATAATTTATCCTTCTGCCAATGTTTTGTAGGATTTTCTTCAATTATTTCGTCTTTTTCTAATTTACTAAGTATGTTGTCTATATCATGAATCCCCGTTTCTAAAAAGTTATATAATTTTTTTAAATATAAATAATGAATTTGTATATCCTGCTCTAATCAATCTATTTGGAAATCTATTTGTTCTAAAAATTCATGGTGATCTGTGTCTAATATTTGATCTACTTTATTTTGTTTACAGTCACCCAATATAGAACACCTACAATTTTCAATTTTATCTGGCTATGGAGTTTCTATCTCTGCACGAGTTTTAGGTGGATGAAAAGGGCCACTATGCTTCTCAGCGCACTCTGGAGTATTATAAGGTAACTTACTATTTTTGAAAAAATGAGTACCATTACGGGTCAAAACTAAACCATGATAATATTGGAGTATAAAATCTAATCCTATAATTAAATTGTACTGAGTAGGTCTAAGATAAATTTCAGAAACATAATAAGGTTCTGTATAAGAAGTTGAAGAAATTTTAAAATGAAAGACTACATTTTTTACTGATTTCGTGTACCTATATATTTTCCCATCCATCCGAGCTTGCTTCAGCTATAGTACTAGCAATTGTATGATATTTTTCAGGTATTATAGTAGTATTAAAAACTGAATTACTACAACCAGTATCAATTAAGGCTGGTATCTCTATCTTTATATTTCCTATTTTGATTAAAACAAGAATATCTATCCTATTAATTTTATTACTTTTCTTTCCGTCTAAAATTTCTATATTAGGAGTATAACTATTTTCAATTATATGAACCTGTTCAATATTTGTTTTATATACATGATCTTCTAGTTGGTCTATCTTTTGTTCTATTATCCTAATTCTTCGTTCTAAATGATGCTATATAGAATCCTCTCTTTGTTTTTGTTTTCCTTTATGTATTAGTTTTAATTCTATATTTTGTTTTTCTAGACAAAATTTACAAGCTTCTTGCAAACAATTACTACATTGCCATCTAAGTGCTAAAGGGGGATATCTTTCACATAAATAACAAGGTTTACTATTAGATCTTTTTCTATGTCTCCATGTTCACAATTTACAAGGACTAATTCTTGAAGGGTATCTATTACATTATCTAAATGAGATAAAATAAGACGATTGATTTTTTGGTGATCGGGTATTAGTTATTTCTTCTACAAAATCTAAATTTTCTATTTCCTCATCGGACTCAGGTTGCTGAGAGTCTATATCCTCAATAGAGATTATGCTATATACACTTTCTGAATCTGACATATATTCATCTACATCAATAATATCTTCATTTACACATTCTACTAATGCAGTTTGCTTATTATATAGATTATTTTTTCTAGGACAGTCTCTTGCTAGATGATTAGGCTGACCACAACTATAACACTGTAATTTATTTTTATAGGTTCTATTCTTACTAAATTTTCTTACAAACCTATCTTTGTTTAGATAAGGTTTTCTAGCTGAAGATTTTCTAAGATAATATTTTTTTCTTATAATATTTCATCTTAGGTTGTCTATAGTTTTTTCTAGAATTTTATTGACCATAATGTTGAGGAGTATAAATATTTTTATAAAAACTATATTCTCCTTTTAGTGGTTTCTGTATTTGTATGAATGTACATTTTTCTACCAACTTCATAACTATAAATTTTATACAGGTAGCTATATTTTTTATATGTGCCACATTCCAATTATAAGATTTATAACTTTTATATATTTCTTCTCCTAAAGGTCCTGGTAATTTTAAGAATAATTTTTCTAAAATTGATTCTTGATAAAAACATCCTGCTAAGGTAGTATAATAATAGTAATCTTGTAAAAAAGGTTTAATAAATTTCCAATCTTTTATAGATAGTTGTTCTAGTTTTCTAATTGCTTCTTCTTGTTGAATTCTGCTTCCATAATTAGGACTTTGAGCTGTTAAAATTAATTGGATCTTATTTGTAAAATTATGTGGATTGGGTCCTAAGGCTAAATCATTTGCTAATTCTAATGGAAATTTTTCTTTATATTTTTCCCAAGCTGCTCTAGCTGTTTCTCTTAAAAAGATTTCTAAATAACTATATATTTCTTCTGCTGTATGATCAAAGTTTTGTTGAATATAATGTTGTACTACTAGATATTTTCAAGTATCTATTACTCCTTCCCATAATTGTGGGTCATGAGTTGCTAAATTTAGCATTCTACCATTATCTATTAATTTCTTATTATTTATTGTTTTTAAAGGTTGTTTTTTTCCCTTAGGTGCTGTTTCTGATTGCATTTCTCTATAATCACTGTATGTCATTCTAAGTAAATTTCTTGGACCATAATATCTAACAACTTGTTGTGGCACTACAGGCAGTGAGAGATGATAAGGATTACTAGAGGTAGTAGAGGGAGAAGCAGTATCCATATATTCTACACATGTATTATTTTCTTCTATATTTTCAATGTATTGTTCAGTTTTTACTCTTATATTTCTATCTAAGTCACAATATAAATATTCAGTATCATCTATTTATCCATTTTGTTCTATTTCTATTTCTAATCTCATTAAATCCTTTTCTGTTAGTTCTAAACCTAATTCTTTAGGGTACATTATTCTATTTTCAGTTTCCATAATTTTTATGCATACATTTTCTATTTCTTGTCTTATAGATTCTGTATCTTCATCTTCCTCTGTTCTTATATTTGTATTGGAATAATTTAAAAATCTGACACTAGTTTCTTTTATATTATTTTGATATATTACACTATCTCTAGGTACTAAAGGAGTATCTGATTTTAAAAATTTGCTAAGATTCCATTCTTCTCCTGCTAGAATTTCTGGATTAACTTTTAATGATTTTATTAGTTGGATTCCTTTACTAGCCATAGCCTATATGATAGGTTTTATTTTATATTTTGTTCTAAAACTATTGGTTAATCTTCTTATAAATCCTAAACTTATAATTAAATTTTCTCCACTAAATTCTTCATAACCCTTAGTTTAAATACCTATTTCTATATTTTTAGCAAAATCTTCTAAAGTTAGTACAAAATTTGGACTACAATAAAAAATTCCTCTATTTTCATTTATGTCTACTTCTATTGTTGCTATTAGTGCTTTTTTAATATCTTTCCATCTTTTATCTAATATTGTTAATAAGACTTTAGTTCCTAAGCTTGATCTTGCTAAACTTTTAATTCCTACTCCTATTAATCCTAAATGCATATAAGTATATGTATTTGTTAAATTTTTAAGACTTTCAGTTGTGACCAATTTTAATGTTCTAAGTTCAGTAGTTACTGACAGAGGTTCTTCTCTAATAGATCTAAATAAACCTGTATGAGATTATAACCAACCTAC
Source organism: Voacanga thouarsii (assembly GCA_026120185.1). Classification (NCBI taxonomy): domain Eukaryota; kingdom Viridiplantae; phylum Streptophyta; class Magnoliopsida; order Gentianales; family Apocynaceae; genus Voacanga; species Voacanga thouarsii. Next base: position 2,088,991 of record JANUWF010001102.1, on the reverse strand, counting down.
TTGGTATAATCTTCTAGGATTTAATAAATCTATATCATGATTTCTATAAATTTCTACATCTCTATTTACATTTATAATTTCTTCTAATTGGACTTGTCTATTTTCTCTAGATTGTCTAATTCTTCCTAAAAGGGAAGTTTCTACGCTGGTATTTTCATTTAGAGTTCTACTTGGTCCTGAAAATGATAATCTTCTCATATTTTTTATATTTTTTCACCACTTAATTTTTCTGAAGATAAATATCCAAATTTATAAGTTATTTGTTTTTTTTGTTTTCTTTCTACAGGAATTTTACTAAATTTATCAGTTAACTTATCTATTTCTTTTTCTAGGCTTAAAGCTGCTAATTTTTTTTCTAAAATATCTAATTTTTCACAAATTTTAATTAATAATGCTATTTGAATATTATTTTGTCTTGGATATATTTTGTCAGAATTAACAGTTCCTAGATAGTCCGTAAGGTCTAAAATTTTTGAATGATACTTTTTTAATTCCAACAAGCACTTTTTATAATTGAGATTATCTTCTAAAGACATTAACTAAGAATAAAAAGTGTTTATTATGTTCTTGAAATTTATCTTAGACCTACTCAATACAATTTAATTATAGGATTAGATTTTATACTCCAATATTATCATGGTTTAGTTTTGACCCGTAATGGTATTCATTTTTTCAAAAGTAGTAATTTATCTTATAATACTCCAGCGTGCGCTGAGACGTATAGTGGCCCCTTTAATCCACCTAAAACTTGTGCAAAGATAGAAACTCCACAGCCAGATAAAATTGAAAATTGTAGGTGTTCTATATTAGGTGACTGTAAACAAAATAAAGTAGATCAAATATTAGACATAAATCACCGTGAATTTTAAGAACAAATAGATTTCCAAATAGATTGGTTAGAGTAGGATATATAAATTAATTATTTACATTTAGAAAAATTATATAACCTTTTAGAAACAGGGATTCATGATATAGACAACATACTTCGTAAATTAGAAAAAGAAGAAATAATTAGAGAAAATCCTACAAAATATTGGCAGAATGATAAATTATATTGTAAATTAGAAATTCTAAATCCAAATTTACAAATTACTACAGCTAAAATTGATGCTAGTAACGAGGAAATTAAAGAGTTTGAAATGCACATAGGAGACTTATCAAAATTAGAAGAAATTAGAAATAGCACTAGTCCCCATAGAAGTGCTGCCTTTATTGTTAGAAAACATAGTGACATTATTAGAGGAAAAAGTAGGATGGTCATCAATTATAAAAGATTAAACGATAATACATTAGAAGATAGTTATAATATCCCAGATAAAGAACAATTGATAAATAGAATTCAAGGATGCTATATATTTAGTAAGTTTGATTGTAAATCAGGATTCTGGCAAACTAGAATGCACCTAGATAGTATAGCATGGACTGCTTTTACATGTCCTTTAGGACATTTTGAAAGGTTAGTTATGCCTTTTGGATTAAAAAATCCACCTGCAGTTTTTCAAAGAAAAATGGACACAATTTTTAATAAATATAATCGATTTGTTTTAGTATACATAGTTGATATTTTGGTTTTTTCTAAAAATAAAAATGAACATATTAGTCATCTAAAAATTGTTTTGTCTGAATACTTAAAACACGGTATTGCAAAAAAGCTCAATTATTTAAGAAAAATATAGAATTCCTAGGAATAGAAATAGGCCAAGGTAAAATAAAATTACAACTTCATATTAGTACAAAAGTATTAGATTTTCCTGATAAAATAGAAGACACAAAACAATTACAATAGTTTTTAGGAATATTAAATTATGCAAGACCATTTATTCAAGACTTAAGTAAAATCATAGGACCATTATATAGCAAAACAAGTCATAAAGGACAAAAATATTTCAATAAAGAAGATATACAATTAGTGAAACAAATAAAAGAAAAAGTAAAAAATTTAACAGATTTAAGATTACCATTAGATAGTGATTATTTAATTATAGAAACATATGGATGTGATAAGGGATGGGGAGCCATTTTAAAATTCAAGTCTCATAAATATAGTAATAAATTAAAAGAAAAAATTTGTAGTTATAGTAGTGGTAAATATAGAGAAAAAGGAAATATTAGCAGTATCGATGCAGAATTATTAGCAATTTGTTATTCTTTAGATAGTTTTAGATTATTTATTCTAAATAAACAAGAATTTATACTTAGAATTGATTGTGAAGCAATAATAAAATTTATTAATAAGAAAAATGAAAAACGTAGTTCTCAAATAAGATGGTTAAATTTCTTAGATAGAATTACTAATGATGGGTATAAAATTAATTTTGAATATATTAAAAGAAATGAGAATAAAATTACGGATCTTTTGTCAAAATTACTAACAAATATTACATGACTTTACAGATAGATTTTAGCAAAAATATTATAAAGATTGGCCAATGGGAGCTCACCAAGTATCCCAAAGGAACAAATCTCCATTTTAGAACTCCAGTAAAAGGTAAATTAGAGAAAATTCACCAAGTATTTTTAGATAATCTTTGCAATGCACAAAATGCAAGCCAAAAGATTAAAAGTTTACAAGCCTTAGCATTTTATTTTAGTAATCTGCCAAGACAGAGTTATTCACATTATGTAGTAACATAGGGTCACCAACTGGGTGTTTACTCACAATGGACTTCTGTTATGGCATGTGTTGAAAATTTTAACAAACCCTTATACAAAGGCTTTAGAAATCTTCATGAAGCATTAGAATTTGCTAAAAGTAGAATTAGTTTAAATTTCTTTATTGAGCCAGATTGTAGAACAGAATCACATAATTCTTCCCCACAAGTTTTTCTCCAAATAACTACTATACTTAGCACAAGTACACAAATATATAGAAAATAAATTTTTGCAACCATTGTGATGCTTTAAGTAGAAATTTTAAATTATTAAATGATAAGTGTAGATTTTACAATGAGGATATAAATTCTCAAAAAGAATTAATTCATTCATTGCGACAACAGCATAAGTTGTATATTGGTATAATTTCTTCTCAAAATGAAGAAATTGTGCAATTGACAGCTAAGCTAGAAGATTTTTAGAATCAAGAACCAAAAGTTGTTTTTATACCAGAAAAGCCAGAAACAAATAGACATTTTGAATTTTTGATTCCTAGAATGTTTTTTAAAGTACAACAATTCTTGACAAAATTTCCGGATACTATTATAGAACTGATTTCTGAAAAAAATCAGGATAAATTTTTAGAAAAATTTTCTCTTTTACAAGAATGGCTTAGAACTTGTATAGATCCTCACTTAACCTTGCATCCTGTAGATTGCAAACATCCTACAAAAGAATGTAACCATGACACTTGTCAAATTTGTCAACCTAATTTTGCAGCATATACTTTTGATTTTATCACTTGTGGTTGTCAATTAGAATATTTAATATTAACAGCTAATATTAATTTAGCATACTTTAGAAATTTTGAATTAATTTTAGCAAATGGAGAAGTGTTCCTAGTCATACTATAGACACTGCTGGATTATGGATGCCTCAACCAGGTTATCTTTACAACTCTAGAACAAACAGATATTGTTGGAAGACAGTTGGCTCTTGCAATCTTGAAAGAATTTGAATTAGCAGGACCTACTGTAAAAGTTGAAATTTGCTCAGGTCTGCCAGAATGGGACGGTCTAGAAATCATTCCTTCAATCCATCGTATATGGGTTACTTCAACACGAAGGTTACCAATTAATGCAGAATCTGGATTCATCAGACAGAAAATTTGCTCTAAAAGCATCGCGAGACAACTAAGACACTGGAGATTAAAAACTCTTGCTTTTAAACATGACAAAATCATGAAGCGAGGCTGGAGATTTCATCTCTTTGCAGAAAACAAGATTCAAAAGGTATATGTGCAACATCAATATTTTTTTGCGGAAGTAGAATTTGAGACCAGGACAAAATATCTAGATATTTGGCAATATTATCTTTTTCTTTATGAAAAGAAGCTACAAGAAGAAGGATTTGGAATTGAGATACGTGGAAGCGAATCTGAAGAAGAAATGCAGAAAGATTAAAGATCACCCTCCATGTATGCCACTATGCAAAAAGATAATCAAAAAGTAGCTACTGGAATTCCCACTCTCATGCAAAAAATCAAAAAGTAGCTACAGGAACTCTCACTTCAAGGATAAAAACAAAAACTAGGAAATTTTAATTATAAAAGGCATCAATCTCTGAGATGTGGAGCACGATGTACATATTAGAATTATCCATATTTTCATATTTCTTATAAGTCCATCTAGTGAGCAAACCTCATCAGTTTTCGTAATACAATATCCTTTTGCAAATAAAACTCTCTAGTAGCAATGTTTAGTTTCTAACTTTCCAATAGCTGAGGATAAGTAAAAGAGTTAAAGAGCACTTCCATACAGTTCATCACTATGATCCTTAGTAGCCGTCGGCAAAAGAGCCAAAGTACCCGTGCCGTGAAGCCAGTGGAGAGGCGTTAAAGGCATTTCAGGGGAAGAGGCGTGAGCCATCATAGTGAATGAAATTATAGGTGAACGTACTATTATTAGGTAGGACTTTCAAACTCTTTTTCTTATTCCTTAGTTATTCCCTATGATATTTGAATCAACTCGTTATTATTACACTTTACAAGAATTAATTACTCCTGGTGGCTATCATTACTTTAAAAGAACCGTAGATTCTTAAGAATCTATTGAACAGTGTTACGTATATCTCGATATTGTAGAATTTGACATTCGTTAAACTAAAAGATACCGTCCATGGTCTTATTATATATATATTAATCAAGCTAAAATAGACTTAATTTGGCAAATGTATTTTGAAATAAAATCTGGTATCTAACTTAACCCTTTTGGACATTTCTATATTGTTCCCGTGATAAATCTATAGAAGTTATATTGTTCCTGTGATAAAAAGCTTTATAGAAGCTTTATATAGTATATATATATATATATAAATTACAATAGTAAAAGTTTGTCTATCTTCTAAAAATTCCACTACATGTTTTACTATTCAATCCACTAAGTATAACTTCTCTTACTCTCATATATGTATAGAAGTTACGTTCATATATAACTTCCTACTTTTCCCACTATTTTTCTCTACTATTGAAACACTATTCACTATTCCCATTCTTTAGAATTTCCACCAAGTCTTCCACTTTGCTAGAATACTTAACTACAACCGGTTCCAAAAGGGCACCCCCCTCCTATTATATATTTATCTATATATATATATATATAGTCTCTTGTTTGGAAAATTTTCAATTTATTGCCCCTCCGCACAACGTAAACATGTAGCCGGATTTTGATTTGAAATCATCTTTGTCAAATTGAAAACTGGCATCAGTATACCCGTTTATATAACTTCCTACTTTTCCCACTATTTTTCTCTACTATTGAAACACTATTCACTATTCCCATTCTTTAGAATTTCCACCAAGTCCTCCACTTTGCTAGAATATTTAACTACAACCGGTTCCAAAAAGGCACCCCCCTCCTATTATATTTATATATATATATATATATACATAGTCTCTTGTTTAGAACTTTTTCAACTTATTGCCCCTCCACACAACATAAACACGTAGCCGGATTTTGATTTAAAATCATCTTTGTCAGATTGAAAACTGGCTTCAGTATACCCGTTTATTTTCAAATCACCTTCTCCATATACTAAAAACATATCCTTAGTCCTTCATAAGTACTTAAGAATGTTTTTTACAGCCGCCCAATGACCCTTACCAGGGTCAAATTGGTATATACTCGTTAAACTGAGAGCACAAGATACATCGAGCCTAGTACATATCATAGCATACATGATAGATCCAACTGCCGAGGCATATAGAATCTTACTCATGCGATCCCTTTCAACTTGTGTATTAGGAGACATCGACTTTGAAAGGCTTACACCATGTGACATGGGTAAGAATCCCTTTTTGGATTGATCTATCCTAAACCTCTTTAGCATTTTATCTATGTATGTAGACTGCGAAAGACCTAACAACCTTTTGGATCTATCTCTATAGATCCTTATTTCGAGAATATAGGTTACTTCTTCAAGGTCTTTCACGAAGAATTGTTTAGACAACCAAACTTTAACCATTTGTAAGACAGGTATATCATTTCCTATTAACAATATGTCATTTACATAAAGCAGTAAGAAAACGATTGCACTCCCACTAACCTTCTTGTATACACAAGGCTCATCCATGTTTTGAATAAAACCAAACTCTTTAATTGTTTCATCAAAATGGATATTCCAACTCCTAGAAGCTTGAAGTCCATAAATGGACCTTTGCAGCTTGCACACCTTTGTACCATCACTGGATATGAAACCCTCGGGTAGTGTTATATACACTTCTTCAGTCAGATTTCCGTTTAAGAAAGCTGTTTTCACATCCATTTGCCAAATCTCAAATCATAATGAGCAGCAATAGCTAAGAGTATCCTGATGGATTTTAACATGGCTACTACCGAAAAGGTTTCAGTATAGTCAATACCATGTTGTTGACGATAACCTTTCGCCACTAGTCGTGCTTTATAGGTAACTAAATTACCATCCATGTCCGTTTTCTTCTTGAAAATCCACTTGCACCCAATAGGTTTAGTTCCTTTGGGTGGATCCATATCTCTCAGGTGCCACACGTATCCTACTAGATCTACGAGGTTCTTGTATATCAGAAGGTTCATCTATTCTCTCAATAGATGTGGGGTTAGACGGTTGATCCTCGTTTGTTTGATCTTCATGAACTTCACTAAGTTCAATCTTATATATCATGTCAAACTTACTGTACCATTAAGAACCCTGGATTTTGTTGATGAGTTGGTCTTTGTCTGGGATTTTATATCCATCCTCATTACAATTGTCGTTTAGACATTTGTAATTAAAGACCATTCGAGTTTGTCCTTGCTTTTGTTCTGAACTTTTGTTCACAATAAAAGCGGGAGATTTGTGCCTAGAGTCAGATCTTTGTATAGCACCAAGTTGTAGCCACTGATCTTCATGCATTTTGCATTCCTGCTGCTCAAAGTTTGAGTATTTCATATCCTGCGCTTTAATAGTGAGATCAGGATTAATGATATCAAGTATGCAGAAAACCTTATCTTTTTCCCAATATTTTAAAGGGTTTTCTCCTATTATTTCTATCTTTTCAAGCTTATAAATAATATCCTCAATAGGAGTCTCAAGTTGTAAGTTTTTTATTATTATCCTGGGGTGTAAATAGGTTTCTATTTCTTCCAAGATAAGTCCTAAGATTAAGTCTAAATCTGCAAAAGAGTCAATGCATAATAAATCACACATGGGGTCTAATGCTTCATAACAAGTTAAATCTATGCTATAACCACAAGCTTAGAAATTGTCCCAAAGATTGAAACAAGCTCTGATACCAGGGTTGGAGGGGGCACCAATCTTCGGCACCTTAAAGGATAGAAGATTTGTGTTTTGACTGGTAAAAGTAGGGAAGTGAAGCAGATCAGCATACATTCATATGAAAACATTCGTCTACTATACAGTGGCTCTAGAAATAGGCCTAGAAGCCTACCCCAGAGTTGTATGGTCTTCCTACTGAAACCAATCATAAGGAATGACTACTAGAACAAGTGTTTAGTAGCATGAGGCTATGACGAGTTTGTACTAATCGAATAATACGATAATAATACAAAGTAAGTTTTTTACACTCAAATTGTTCCCAACTATTTCTGGGTATATTGAGCAAGTAATCCAAATCATAAGGATGAAATGGGGCAGTAGTTCTAATAGGTTTATAAAACTTACTAGAACATTGTCGAGTGAGAATCTGTAATCGAATTAGTTCTTGATCACATGATTCAATAGTATTCAGTTTATTCAACTGATCCAAGTAATAGTACTTGCAAGTAATGGTTCTAATCATATTTTCACACATTTCTACGTGAAGATAATTATCAAACCAAAGTTCACTAGGGATTACTCCTCGAGATTGAAAAGTATTTAAATAGTTGTTTTCTAAACACATGTTTACAATAGAGAGAGCCAAATCTAAAAAAAATCATGTTCAAACAAGTAATCTTTCCAAGAATGATTTTAATCTAAGGGCCTTTTAAGATTAGTATGTGCTTTGGCCAGGCTCAAAATGAAACCAATAGCCCTTTTGATTTCAAGAAGACATAAGGCCTTTAATCCTTTTCTCTTCTCAGTCCTGCAAGCTATATACTCATCTTATCAGATCTCACTAGATCTTTTTAGTCTCAGATCATTTACAAGTAATCATTATATCATGAATCTAATAAACTAAATAGTTTTCCTCTTCTATAGTTATCATCTGCTATAGGCCGAACACTTTAAATTTTTTTTAGATAAAAGAAAACAAAACTGGTATTTAGAAGATTTCCTCACCTTGTTAGCCGTAGTGGATGTTACTCTTTTCCCTTTGGCCCTCTTTGGCACTTCGCGGTACTTTTTCCCTTTCCTGGCCTTATGTCTTTTGGATCTCCTCTGGTTCTTAGTTTTCTGATCTTAGATCTGGAAGAATTTATGGTCTTGACACCTGTAAGTATGATGAGAAGTATAGAAGAGGTAAACTAATTGTTTATTTTATTCCTGATAGTTGATTACAAGTAATGATCTAAGTCTGTCAAGACTAGGCTTAGACTTTGATCATTGTAGAGGAAGTGATTACAAGTTGGACAGATCTTTTAAAGATCTGAACTCTCTAGGAGAACTATTCTTGCATATTGGGAGGATGTATGACCGGAGTGTTATTGAAACTTGTCTATGCCATCCTTGAATGAGTGAGGGTCTTTTTATAGACCTGAAGTCTAGATTTCAAATAAGATTCTGAAGTCCGCACAGGAAAGGTCATTTGCCTTTTCGAAAAGGTAAGCAGTATCTTGCCTCTTCAGTGAATAGTTCTTGACCTTTCAAAAAGTAAAGCAGATTCGTCAAGATTATTGATAGCAGTCTCTGCTTTTGAGTAAGCCACCATTTTATGGAGGAAAATTCTTTTTGTCCTGTGACAAATTGGTGGATGAGTTGCTTCTGGTCACCGAATAATTGCTAGCACCTCTAGGGTATTTTACCCTATAGTGCTGGATTAATCCGGGATCTGCAGTCCAATAGAGAAATGGAATGAATTGTGGGCCAATTTCTTTGGGCCAATAGTATTTTTCAATTCCTGTTTCTGCAGCGAAAGTAAAGTCCTGGTGATTTGTAGAATTCCAAGTCTAGTTAGTACCAATGGTCTTGGCTCTCCAATGTTTGAGTTGTTGATAAAAAATAGTATTGGATTCCCAGTTTGGATCTGAGTCTCCTACTGGTAGAATACCAGTTTCAGCTGTGCTGATTCTGATCAGATGTTTAGCAGGCTCGATCTTTGTACCGACCCATTCTGGTGGGCTGCTTTCAAAATACAAATGGACTGGGCCTTCATGTTGTTGAAACACCTTCCTTAGAATAAAATTCATAGGAAACGGTAAATCTGTTGTGTAGGTTATATCATCCACAATAAGTGAGTTCAGTAGCCCATATGTCATTAAAGTAAAAGGGGTTATTTCTTCACCCTTAAACTTTAGTAATGGAAAAGTTGAGATATCAATGTCTGCCCTTTTGATAGAGTAGATTAACTGACACCTGCAATAAGAAGTAAGTGGAGTTTCTTTGCATTGAGTTGAAATCAGTTTTCAAACATAAATTGCAAATTTGCAGTTTGCATATTGTACAAGTAGCTCTACATAAAATAGAGGGATAATAATTGCATTTAAAACATGGAATATAATCGTTTCCTTGTTTTAAATTCTAGGTATGCAAACAAGTAGTAGGTAGAACTGGTTTTGTTTCAAAAAATATTAAATCAGTTTCTTCATCAGAGTAAAGATTTTAAAGTTCTTCAAAACTAGGAAAATCATAAGTAGGTGCAGAAAAGCTATTGCTTAAAAGACCATATTTTTCTGCCATAGACTGTGGCTTTGTAAAATCATTTATCAAAGCATAGTCAGTTTCTATGGTTTCTTCATGTTCATAGGAATTTATTTCACAGATAGAGTAAATTGATAATTCAGGTGGTCTTCTTCGGCTTGTGGTGCGAAGTAGAGGGTTAGGGTTAGTGTAAGGGTTTATAGCTACCCTAGAAGGATGTCCTCCCTGGTCATAAACCATAGGTCTAGGTTCAGATTCTGGATAAGAAACATATAGGGCCTAGACTGAGAGGTCGAAGCTTGTGAGGGCTCCATTAAGTTTTGAATAGAGATATGAGTGATGTCTGTTTCAGCTTCAGAGGGTGTAGGTTCTTCATCAGAATTTTCCTCTGGTTGAGTGATTTGGGTTTGGTTTACAAAGGTGGGTACTTTGTAAGCTATAACCTCAAGATTGATTCCAAATCTAAGTTTGAAGCTTGGCTGGAGTTTGCCCAATTTTAGGTCAATCTTCTCCTGCTCATTCAAGTCATTTTGGGTAAAATATTTTCCTATCTCTTTGGGATAGTATTCATATTCTTCCACTAAGTCATCAAATACTCCTCCTTCCATCAACTAAAGGTGGTGGTTGAGTATTTGCGTCATCATCAAACTCTTCTTCATTTTGGTGAGTTGAATTGACATAGTTTGCAAACCTAACACTCAAAGATCCATCAGTATTTGCATAAGTGATATTTTCAGTAGGTCTCAATGGTCCTTCGGACTCATTTAACCTAAAAGTCCATTCTAAACCTGCCAAAGATTCAGAATTTATTTTTCTTGGTGGAATAAATCTTATTCCTTTTGAAGTTAAAACTTGAATAATTGAATCTATTTTTAATTTGTAAGAAATAGACATATTATTCATAGTTTTTCCCAAGAAAACCATGTCAAGTTGGATATTATCACCTTCAAATTGGCCATATCCATGAGTTTTTACCAAAATTTTGATATGTTTGCAAAAATCTTTAATAGTCATATTAAAATTTGGGCAAATATAAGTAATACCTAGATTTTCAAATAAATCTACTTCAAGCATTCCAATAATTTGGTGTGCCTGGTTTGAAAATCTAGAGTCATAAAGGACTAGAAGTACTTTACCTCCTTTACCTTCATGGTAAGTCCTCTGAGTCCAATAATTATCAATCCCAAATGGATATAATTATGTCCTCGAGTTTGAAGTAGGCGAGCTAATTCTTCAGTCATCAAAGTCATCTTTACTTCCTGTCCTTCTGGTACATGAAGTGGTTCTGCTCTTTGGTGTCCGAAGAGTGAGGTTGTCCTAGTAAACCTGTTTTCACCATATAAGGTTTTAGGTCGCATAGAACGGAGTTGTCGCTCTGAAAATGTATGCATGTCATGATTGACATCAACAACATCTTCCAAAGTTTGGGTTATAGGGTTGGAGTTAGATCCAGATCCCTGTCTAAAAAGTCTTCCCAGAAAATTTCCTGTGGAAATAGTTTCAGTTCTCGTAGCTCCTGCTAGAGTTCGTGAAGTACCTGAAAAAGATCTATTCATCTTTATAGGTTAGAAATCGAGTAGTATCAGGTCTCCTTTTGACCTGTTGTCCTGTAGAAACCTTAGCTAGGTCAGCATTGATCTTATCCAATGCATCTTTCCAAGCTGTAGTTTCATTGTTTTTGAGAGAATCAGATAGTCTGATTATCTCTGCCTCAAGTCGAGTCATCCTGTAATGGAGGGATGTTAGCAAAGCAATTATCACATTATTTTGCTGAACCTGTACTTGATCTCCTTTACTGGATACCTCAAAAGTTTTGGTATATCCTGCAATAGTCAGGTTACCTTTAAATTGAGTGGTATAATCTACCGCCTCATCATAGTAAGTTTTGGATAACTGTGATGCTTTTTCTAAACCCATTTCGATTCCATACTCAACTTCATACATGAGCGAGATGCCTGTAAGTTCTGGGATTTTATCTAGATGTGCTTTTTTGAGGAAGTCACAAAGTAAAATCATTTTGGAAAAATTAGTATTTTCTGCAATGAGTCTAATGTACTCAATTAAAGCTGAGGGAAGTTTTTCCCAAATTTTAATTGGAGTATTCTGGGTGGCAGATTCCCCATGAGAAGGGTTGCCTCTGAGATTTGAGTATTGTCCGCGTACTATTTCCAACGAAGAAAAGGATTTAGTACTTGGCTTAGGCGAAAAAGATACCTGGTGAGTAGGGGTCTCAGTAGAAGTAGAAGTAATAGACTGAACAAAAGTTTTCCTTTGCTGGCATATTGAACCATAAGGTCTTTGTTTCAGTTGTTGAGAAATGAAGAAGTTTGGGTCCACACGCTGATGAGTGGTCTCCAAAGCTTCAGAAAGATCATAGAATCCTCTGTAAGAGGTTCCTTTGATAGCATAAGGTCTGATCTCAGACCAGTCTGAGTAAACTCCTGCATGTTCACCTGGAAAAAGAGCATGGCAAGAAAATTTCTTTCCTTGGGGTTTTTCGGAAATACCAAGGAAATAGTTAGTCAAACAAGAAATCAGTATGACTTTTAAGTTGGATTGGTCTGGAGGAGTGACCAAATTCCATATATTATCAATCAAACAACATTGGACTTCATCCAAGTGTTTTCTTGATTCAGAAGTAAATTGAGTTTTTGGATTCTAATGAATTAAAAGTTCATGAGTTCCGAACTTCATAGTTCGCAAAGCTGTCTTCTTCTTTCCTCTGTCCGCCATAGCCTGCAAAATTAGACAATAAGATGAGAAAGAATGTCAGGTAATTTATTATTGGGGCCTTTGATATACTCCCAACTTATCTTAAGCCCTTTCTTAAGAATACAATCAGTAAATTTGACCCATCTTTTGTAAGAAAGGCCTTTTGGAGTAATTTTTGATTGTTCTGCAAATTTAACAATTGCTTCACAATAAGTTCTCAAAGTAATTTCAGGCTTTCCAAGTAGTAAAAACCTAAAACTATCAAATGCATAAAGAATAGCAAGTATTTTATAATCCAGAAAAGTTAAATGAGATTTTTCTCTGAATTTTCCTGAAGAGTACCTACAAATTTGTTCAGTTGATTTGGGAGAATATTTATTCTGCTTTCGCAAAAGAACTCCTCCCCAACCATTTTCACATCCATCAGTTTCAACAATTAAATAGTCAAAATCTAATGGAAGAGTAAGTTCAGGAAGATTAGCACATCTTTGTTTAATTTCCTGCACAAGTTTTATATCCTCTTGATTAAAATACCTTTGTCCTTTGGGAGAGGTTTTGTTATAAAGAGGAGAATTGAGCTTACCAATATCTTTAAGATATGGACAAGCATAATTAAGTAAGCCAAGAAAACTTCTAAGTAATTTCAAATCTTCTAATTTATCTGGAAAGTCTAAAATCTTTTTAGAAATGGTAGGTTGAAGTTTAATCCTGCCATAGCCAATTTCAGCACCAAGAAAATCAATATTTCTCTTAAAAATGGCCATTTTCTTTTTAGAAACAATCAAGCCATGTTTTTCAAACAATGAAAAGATTGTATGTAAGTGCACCTTGTGTTCATTTTCAGTTTTGCTGAAAACCAAAACATCGTCAATGTAAACACAAGTAAAGTAGGAGTATGGTCTAAAGATGTTATCCATTTTCCTTTGAAAAATCTGGGGGGCATTTTTCAAACCAAATGGCATCACTAGCCATTCAAAGTGTCCTTCAAGACAAGAGAAAGTAGTCCATCTTACCGAGTCTAGATGCATTCTTACCTGTCAAAATCCTGTTTTCATGTCAAACTTACTGTACCATGAAGAACCCTGGATTTTGTTGATGAGTTGGTCTTTGTCTGGGATTTTATATCCATCCTCGTTACAATTGTCGTTTAGACGTTTGTAATTAAAGACCATTCGAGTTTGTCCTCGCTTTTGTTCTGAACTTTTGTTCACAATAAAAGCAGGAGATCTGTGCCTAGAGTCAGATCTTTGTATAGCACCAAGTTGTAGCAGCTGATCTACATGCATTTTGCATTCCTACTGCTCAAAGTTTTAGTATTTCATATCCTGCGCTTTAATAGTGAGATCAGGATTAATGATATCAAGTATGCAGAAAACCTTATCTTTTTCCCAATATTTTAAAGGGTTTTCTCCTATTATTTCTATCTTTTCAAGCTTAGAAATAATATCCTCAATAGGAGTTTCAAGTTGTAAGTTTTTCATTATTATCCTGGGGTGTAAATAGGTTTCTATTTCTTCCAAGATAAGTCCTGAGATTAAGTCTAAATCTGCAAAAGAGTCAATGCATAATAAATCACACATTGGGTCTAATACTTCATAACAAGTTAAATCTATGCTATAGCCACAAGCTTTCTTTTCAGCCTGAATCCTAGCATGATCAATATTCTTCCTCTTACAAGATCCTGGGGGATCACATAAACATTCATCCTGAGAGGGAGAAATGGGAACAAGTACTAAGTTTGGTCTAGGCTTTATTGTTGCTGTTTTTGCGGGTTTGAACTGGGGGGTATCACCACGCTTAGCTCGCAACGCTGACGAGCCTAAAAGTTCAGTCACAACAGGAGTAATGACAAAATGTTCAAAGAATAATCAATAGTCATTAGTCAAAAGACAAGCCCTATTGTTATGAGTAAGGAAATTAGTTGTTCGATACTTATTTCAGGTGGTCTTCTTGAGTTAGAAATATCAGACATAATTTTTAACAAATCACAGTTTGTAGTATTTACCAGAAGAGCTTCTCTGGAAAACAAGTGGTGGAGATGCGGGGTAATTATGATGAGAAGTATAGAAGAGGTAAACTAACTGTTTATTTTATTCCTGATTGATTACAAGTAATGATCTAAGTCTGTCAAGACTAGGCTCAGACTTTGATCATTGTAGAGGAAGTGATTACAAGTTGGACAGATCTTCTAAAGATCTGAACTCTCTAGGAGAACTACTCTTGCATATTGGGAGGATGTATAACTAGAGTGTTATTGAAACTTGTCTATGCCATCCTTGAATGATTAGTGCCCCCTCCAACCCTGGTATCAGAGCTTGTTTCAATCTTTGGGACAATTTCTAAGCCTTGCTGAAAACTTAGCAAGTGGTAATGCCTCCTTTTCTTTGTATAACAGCTATCATCACCTGGAGACTGGTGTCAACTCGTGGTGCAAGGCCTTTAAAATTTGCAATCAAGGTTCTTGAAGCAAAGCTTGGGCCTATAGAAGTTGGTGCAGCTGATGAAAAGGCTTCAGAGTAAGTGACCAAAAACAAAAAATAACAGATTTCATCACAAAGTATCAAGAAAGGACACAAATGCTTGACAAAAAAGGATTTGCATTTGGAATCTTCCCCCAAAAATACTAAGTCCATAGATTCCTCCCCAAGAAAGTCCTCCGTATCACCCACCAAACAAGAAAAGAATAGAAAATCACTCGATGAACAGGAAGGACTTGCGGAATCACATAATGAAGTTAGTGAATCTTAGGACTCATCTCCTAGAAAGGTATTAGTATGAAAATCCCAATACTAACCATCTCAGCCAACTCAAGGGATAAGAGTATTGGGCTTCTCACCAGCAATGGGCTTTGAACCTTGCTTTGAGGGATTAAGGGTTAAATAATTTGTAGTCCCGAATGGTAGAACAATTTAAAGGTCAAGATGTTAACTTTAGATAACGTCCTATCACAAGCGCTTCTATTATCCCTACCCTGAGTTCCTGTAAAAGATAGGTCAAGATATTAGTTTTTGATAACGTCTCATCATAAGTGCTTCCACTATCCCTATCCCCACTACCCCCACTACAAGAAAAAGGCAAAATTGCAACCACCAATTCGGTCGCAATTCGGTAGCTATTCACTAAATTGCAACCAACCTTTGATAGTCATGTACCAATAGTAGCTAATCCAATTTTGCAACCCAAGCCCAAAAAAGAAATTTTGTGAATTAAATCAGTTGCAAATTTTGATCGTAAAATCATGTTTTTCTGGTAGTGCCCTACTTTGAGGCCCAGTAAAGGATAGGTTAAGATATTAACATTGGATAAACGTCCCATCACAAGCACTCCCATTATCCTTATTTTGTGGCCCTATGGAGGATAGGTCAAGATGTTAGCGCTCTCACTACCTCCACCCTGGAGCCTTGTGAATGATAGGTCAACATGTTAGCACTTCTACTATATCCTTATCTTGGAGACCTGTGGAGGAGGATAGGTCAAGATTTGATTTTGGATAACATCCTATCACAAACAAAATAATATTATTCAAATAGCATTATTAATTAAAATTTGTGAAAAATTAGATATTTTAGAAAAAAGATTAGCAATTTTAAGCCTAGAAAAAGAAATAGATAAGTTAACAGATAAATTTAGTAAAATTCCTGTAGAAAGAAAACAGAAAAAATAAATAACTTATAAATTTGGATATTTATCTTCAGAAAAATTAAGTGGTGAAAAAATATAAAAAATATGAGGAGATTATCATTTTCAGGACCAAGTAGAACTCTAAATGAAAATACCAGCGTAGAAACTTCCCTTTTAGGAAGAATTAGACAATCTAGAGAAAATAGACAAGTCCAGTTAGAAGAAATTATAGATATAAATAGAGATGTAGAAATTTATAGAAATCATGGTATAGATTTATTAAATCCTAGAAGATTATACCAAGTAGGTTGGTTACAATCTCATACATATGTATTTAGATCTAGTAGAAAAGAACCTCTGTCAATAACTACTGAACCTAGAACATTAAAATTGGTCACAACTGAAAGTCTTAAAAATTTAACAAATACATATACTTATATGCATTTAGGATTAATAGTAGTAGGAATTAAAGGTTTAGCAAGATCAGGCTTAGGAACTAAAGTCTTATTAACAATATTAGATAAAAGATGGAAAGATGTTAAAAAAGCACTAATAGCAACAATAGAAGTAGACATGAATGAAAATAGAGGAATTTTTTATTGTAGTCCAAATTTTGTAATAACTTTAGAAGATTTTGCTAAAAATATAGAAATAGGTATTCAAACTAAGGGTTATGAAGAATTTAGTGGAGAAAATTTAATTATAAGTTTAGGATTTATAGGAAGATTAACCAATGGTTCTAGAACAAAATATAAAATAGAAATAAAACCTGTCATAGAGGCTATGGCTAGTAGAGGAATCCAACTAATAAAACTAGTAAAAGTTAATCCAGAAATTCTAGCAGGAGAAGAATAGAATCTTAACAAATTCTTAGAATCAGATATTCCTTTAGTACCTAGAGATAGTGTAATATATCAAAATAATATAAAAGAAACTAGTGTCAGATTTTTAAATTATTCTAATACAAATATAAGAACAGAGGAAGATGAAGATACAGAATCTATAAGACAAGGAATAGAAAATGTATGCATAGAAATTATGGAAACTGAAAATAGAATAATGTATCCTAAAGAATTAGGTTTAGAATTAACAGAAAAGGATTTAATGAGATTAGAAATAGAAATAGAACAAAATGGACAAATAGATGATACTGAATATTTATATTATGATTTAGATAGAAATATAAGAGTAAAAACAGAACAATACATTAGAAATATAGAAGAAAATAATACATGTGTAGAATATATGGATATTGTTTCTCCCTCTACTGCCTCTAGTAATCCTTATCATCTCTCACTGCCTGTAGTGCCACAACAAGTTTTTAGACATTATGGTCCAGGAAATTTACCTAGAATGACATACAGTGATTATAAAGAAATGCAATCAGAAACAGCACCTAAGGGAAAAAGACAACCTTTAGAAACAATAGATAATAAGAAATTAATAGATAATGGTAGAATACTAAATTTAGCAACTCATGACCCATAATTATGGGAAGGAGTAATAGATACTTGAAAATATCTAGTAGTACAACATTATATTCAACAAAACATTGATCATACAGCAGAAGAAATGTATAGTTATTTAGAAACCTTTTTAGGAGAAACAGCTAGAGCAACTTGGGAAAAATATAAAGAAAAATTTCCATTAGAATTAGCAAATGATTTAGCCTTAGGACCCGATCCACATAATTTTACAAATAAGATCCAATTAAGTTTAACAGCTCAAAGTCCTAATTATGGGAGCATAATTCAACAAGAAGAAGCCATTAGAAAACTAGAACAACTATCTATAAAAGATTGGAAATTTATTAAACCTTTTTTACAAGATTACTATTATTATACTACCTTAGCAAGATGTTTTTATCAAGAATCAATTTTAGAAAAATTATTCTTAAAATTACTAGGACCTTTAGGAGAGGAAATATATAAAAGTTATAAATCTTATAATTGGAATGTGGCACATATAAAAAATATAGCTACCTGTATAAAATTTATAGTTATGAAGTTAGTATAAAAATGCACATTCATACAAATACAGAAACCACTAAAAGGAGAATATAGTTTTTATAAAAATATTTATACTCCTCAACATTATGGTCAACAAAATTCTAGAAAAAGCTACAGACAACCTAAGATGAAATATTATAAGAAAAAATATTACCTTAGAAAGTCTTCAGCTAGAAAACCTTATCTAAACAAAGATAGGCATGTAAGAAAATTTAGTAAGAATAGAACCTACAAAAATAAATTATAGTGTTATAGTTGTGGTCAGCCTAATCATTTAGCAAGAGACTGTCCTAGAAAAAATAATCTATATAATAAGCAAACTACATTAGTAGAATGTGTAAATGAAGATATTATTGATGTAGATGAATATATGTCAGATTCAGAAAGTGTATATAGCATAATCTCTGTTGAGGATATAGACTCTCAGTAACCTGAGTCCAATGAGGAAATAGAAAATTTAGATTTTGTAGAAGAAATAACTAATACCCGATCACCAAAAAATCAATCGTTTTATTTATCTCATTTAGATAATGTAATAGATACCCTTCAAGAATTAGTCCTTGTAAATTGTGAACATGAATGGATACATAGAAAAGGATCTGATAGTAAACCTTGTTATTTATGTGAAATATATCCCTCTTTAGCACTTAGATGGCAATGTAGTAATTGTTTGCAAGAAGCTTGTAAATTTTGTCTAGAAAAACAAAATATAGAATTAAAACTAATCGATAAAGAAAAACAAAAATAAAGAGAGGATCCTGTAGAGCATCATTTAGAACGAAGAATTAGGATAATAGAACAAAAGATAGATCAACTAGAAGATCATGTATATAAAACAAATATTGAACAGGTTCAGATAATTGAAAATAGTTATACTCCTAATATAGAAATTTTAGACGGAAAGAAAAGTAATAAAACTAATAGGATAGATATTCTTGTTTTAATCAAAATAGGAAATATAGAGATAGAGGTACCGGCATTAATTGATACTGGTTGTAGTAATTCAGTTCTTAATACTACTATAATACCTGAAAAATATCATACAATTGCTAGTACTATAGCTGAAGCAGCCCAGATGGATGGGAAAATATATAGGTACACGAAATCAGTAAAAAATGTAGTCTTTCATTTTAAAATTTCTTCAACTTCTTATACAGAACCTTATTATGTTCCTGAAATTTATCTTAGACATACTCAGTACAATTTAATTATAGGATTAGATTTTATACTCCAATATTATCATGGTTTAGTTTTGACCCGTAATGGTATTCATTTTTTCAAAAGTAGTAATTTACCTTATAATACTCCAGAGTGCGCTGAGAAGCATAGTGGCCCCTTTCATCCACCTAAAACTCGTGCAGAGATAGAAACTCCACAGCCAGATAAAATTGAAAATTGTAGGTGTTCTATATTTGGTGACTGTAAACAAAATAAAGTAGATCAAATATTAGACACAGATCACCGTGAATTTTTAGAACAAATAGATTTTCAAATAGATTGGTTAGAGCAAGATATACAAATTAATTATTTACATTTAGAAAAATTATATAACCTTTTAGAAACAGGGATTCATGATATAGACAACATACTTAGTAAATTAGAAAAGGAAGAAATAATTGAAGAAAATCCTACAAAACATTGGCAGAAGGATAAATTATATTGTAAATTAGAAATTCTAAATCCAAATTTACAAATTACTACAGCTAAAATTGATGTTAGTAACGAGGAAATTAAAGAATTTGAAATGCACATAAGAGACTTATCAAAATTAGAAATAGCACTAGTCCCCATAGAAATGCTGCCTTTATTGTTAGAAAATATAGTGAAATTGTTAGAGGAAAAAGTAGGATGGTCATCAATTATAAAAGATTAAACGATAATACATTAGAAGATAGTTATAATATCCCAGATAAAGAACAATTGATAAATAGAATTCAAGGATGCTATATATTTAGTAAGTTTGATTGTAATTAGTAGCAAAAAGCTCAATTATTTAAGAAAAAATTGTAATTAGTAGGAACAGAAATAGGCCAAGGTAAAATAAAATTACAACCTCATATTAGTATAAAAGTATTAGAATTTCCTGATAAAATAGAAGACACAAAACAATTACAACAGTTTTTAGGAATATTAAATTATGCAAGACCATTTATTCAAGACTTAAGTAAAATCATAGGACCATTATATAGCAAAACAAGTCATAAAGGACAAAAATATTTCAATAAAGAAGATATACAATTAGTGAAACAAATAAAAGAAAAGGTGAAAATTTTACTAGATTTAAGATTACCATTAGATAGTGATTATTTCATTATAGAAACAGATGGATGTGATAAGGGATGGGGAGCCATTTTAAAATCCAAGTCTCATAAATATAGTAATATATTAGAAGAAAAAATTTGTAGATATAGTAATGGTAAATATAGAGAAAAATGAAATATTAGCAGTATCGATGCAGAATTATTAGCAATTTGTTATTCTTTAGATAGTTTTAGATTATTTATTCTAAATAAATAAGAATTTACACTTAGAACTGATTGTGAAGCAATAGTAAAATTTATTAATAAGAAAAATGAAAAACGTAGTTCTCAAAGAAGATGGTTAAATTTCTTAGATGGAATTACAAATGATTAATTCCTTTAAGATTAATTTTGAACATATTAAAGGAAATGAGAATAAAATTGCGGATCATTTGTAAAGATTACTAACAGATATTACATGACTTTACAGATGGATTCAGCAAAAATACTATAAAGATTGGCCAATGGGAGCTCACCAAGTATCCCAAAGGAACAAATCTCCATTTTAGAACTCCAGTAGAAGGTAAATTAGAGGAAATTTACCAAGTATTTTTAGATAATCTTTGCAATGCACAAAATGTAAGCCAAAAGATTAAAAGTTTACAAGCCTTAGCATTTTATTTTAGTAATCTGCCAAGACAGAGTTATTCACATTATGTAGTAACACAGGGTCACCAACCAGGTGTTTACTCACAATGGACTTCTGTTATGGCATGTGTTGAAAATTTTAACAAACCCTTATACAAAGGCTTTAGAAATCTTCATGAAGCATTAAAATTTGCTAGAAGTAGAATTGGTTTAAATTTCTTTATTGAATCAGATTATAGAACAGAATCACATAATTCTTCCCCACAAGTTTTTCCCCAAATAACTAATATACCTAACACAAGTACACAAATATACAGAAAATAAATTTTTGCAACCATTGTGATGCTTTAAGTAGAAATTTTAAATTATTAAATGATAAGTGTAGATCTTACAATGAGGATATTAATTCTCAAAAAGAATTAATTCATTCATTACGATAACAGCATAAGCTGTATACTAGTATAATTTCTTCTCAAAATGAAGAAATTGTGCAATTGACAGCTAAGCTAGAAGATTTTCAGAATCAAGAACCAGAAGTTGTTTTTATACCAAAAAAGCCAGAAACAAATAGACCTTTTGAATTTTTGATTCCTAGAATGTTTTTTAAAGCACAACAACTCTTGACAAAATTTTCGGATACTATTATAGAACTGATTTCTGAAAAAATTCAGGATAATGTTTTAGAAAATTTTTCTCTTTTACAAGAATGGTTTAGAACTTGTACAGATCCTCACTTAGCCTTACATCCTGTATATTGCAAACATCCTACAAAAGAATGTAACCCTGACACTTGTCAAATTTGTCAACCTGATTGTGCAGCACATACTTTTGATTTTATCACTTGTGGTTGTCAATTAGAATATTTAATATTAACAGCTAATATTAATTTAGCATACTTTAGAAATTTTGAATTAATTTTAGCAAATGGAGAAGTGTTCCCAGTCACACTACAGACACTGCTGGATTATGGATGCCTCAACCAGGTTATCTTTACAACTCCAGAACAAATAGATATTGTTAGAAGACAGCTGGCTCTTGCAATCTTGAAATAATTTGAATTAGTAGGACTTATTGTAAAACTTGAAATTTGCTCAGCTCCGCCAGAATAGGACGGTCTAGAAATCATTTTTTCAATCCATCGTATATGGGTCACTTCAACACGAAGGTTACCAATTAATGCAGAATCCAGATTCATCAAACAGAAAATTTGCTCTAAAAGCATTTTGAGACAACTAAGACACTGGAGATTAAAAACTCTTGCTTTTAAACATGACAAAATCATGAAGCGAGGCTAGAGATTTCATCTCTTTGCAGAAAACAAGATTCAAAAGGTATATGTGCAACATCAATATTTTTTGGCGGAAGTAGAATTTGAGACCAGGACAAAATATTCAGATATTTGGCAATATTATCTTTTTCTTTATGAAAGGAAGCTACAAGAAGAAGGATTTGAAGCTGAGATACGTGGAAGCGAATCTGAAGAAGAAATGCAGAAAGATTAAAGATCACCCTCCGCGTATGCCACTATGCAAAAAGATAATCAAAAAGTAGCTACTGGAATTCCCACTCTCATGCAAAAAATCAAAAAGTAGCTACAGGAACTCTCACTTCAAGGATAAAAACAAAAACTGATCTCTGAAGCAGACATTATTTTCCACTTTCTGTTAAGCCTACGAATATATGCTGTATACCTAAAAAAGCTAGAATAATAGGAATTTTTCAATATAAAAGGCATCAATCTCTGAGATGTAGAGCACGATGCATATACTAGAATTATCCATATTTCCATATTTCTTGTAAGTCCATCTGGTGAGCAAACCTCATCAGTTTCGTAATATAATATCCTTTTGCAAATAAAACTCTCTGGTAGCAATATTTAGTTTTTAACTTTCCAATAGCTGAGGATAAGTAAAAGAGTTAAAGAGCACTTCCATACAGTTTATCACTATAATCCTTAGTAGCCGTCAGCAAAAGAGCCAAAGTACCCGTGTAGCCGTGAAGCCAATGGAGAGGCATTAATGGCATTTCAGGGGAAAAGGCATGAGCCATCCTGGTGAATTAAAGGATAGGTGAACGTACTATTATTAGGTAGGACTTTCAAACTCTTTTTCTTATTCCTTAGTTATTCCCTATGGTATATAAATTAACTCGTTATTATTACGCTTTACAAAAATTAATTACTCCTGGTGGCTATCATTACTTTAAAAGAACCGTAGATTCTTTAGAAACTATTGAACAGTTTTACGTATATCTCGATATTGTAGAATTTGACCTTCGTCAAACTAAAAGATACCATCCATGGTCTTATTATATATATATTAATCAAGCTAAAATAGACTTAATTTGGCAAAGTTATTTTGAAATAAAATTTGGTATCTAACTTAACCCTTTTGGTCATTTCTATATTGTTTCCGTGATAAATCTATAGAAGCTATATTGTTCCTGTGATAAACACATTTATAATATATATATATATATATATATATATATATATATATATATATATAAACTACAATAGCAAAAGTTTGTCTATCTCCTAGAAATTCCACTACATGTTTTACTATTCAATCCACTAAGTATAACTTCTATTGCTCTCATATATGTATAGAAGTTACGTTCATATATAGCTTTCTACTTTTCCCACTATTTTCCTCTACTATTGAAACACTATTCACTATTCACATTCTTTAGAATTTCCACCAAGTCTTCCACTTTGCTAGAATATTTAACTACAACCGATTCCAAAAGAGCACCCCCCCTCCTATTTTGATTTTGTAACTATCTTCTAATATATTATCATTTAATCTTTTATAATTGATGACCATCCTACCTTTTCCTCTAACAATTTCACTATGTTTTCTAACAATAAAGGCAGCACTTCTATGGGGACTACTGCTATTTCTAATTACTTCTAATTTTGATAAGTCTCCTATGTGCATTTCAAACTCTTTAATTTCCTTGTTACTAGCATCAATTTTAGCTGTAGTAATTTGTGAATTTGGATTTAGAATTTCTAATTTACAATATAATTTATCCTTCTGCAAATATTTTGTAGGATTTTCTCCAATTATTTCTTCCATTTCTAATTTACTAAGTATGTTGTCTATATCATGAATCCCTGTTTCTAAAAGGTTATATAATTTTTCTAAATGTAAATAATTAATTTGTATATCTTGCTCTAACCAATCTATTTGAAAATCTATTTGTTCTAAAAATTCACGGTGATCTGTGTCTAATATTTGATCTACTTTATTTTGTTTACAGTCACCAAATATAGAACACCTACAATTTTCAATTTTATCTGGCTGTGGAGTTTCTATCTCTGCACGAGTTTTAGGTGGATGAAAGGGGCCACTATGCTTCTCAGCGCACTCTGGAGTATTATAAGGTAAATTATTACTTTTGAAAAAATGAATACCATTACGAGTCAAAACTAAACCATGATAATATTGGAGTATAAAATCTAATCCTATAATTAAATTGTACTGAGTAGGTCTAAGATAAATTTCAGGAACATAATAAGGTTCTGTAAGAAGTTGAAGAAATTTTAAAATGAAAGACTACATTTTTTACTGATTTCGTGTACCTATATATTTTCCCATCCATCTGGGCTGCTTCAGCTATAGTACTAGCAATTGTATGATATTTTTCAGGTATTATAGTAGTATTAAGAACTGAATTACTACAATCAGTATCAATTAATGCTGGTACCTCTATCTCTATATTTCCTATTTTGATTAAAACAAGAATATCTATCCTATTAGTTTTATTACTTTTCTTTCTGTCTAAAATTTCTATATTAGGAGTATAACTATTTTCAATTATCTGAACCTGTTCAATATTTGTTTTATATACATGATCTTCTAGTTGATCTATCTTTTGTTCTATTATCCTAATTCTTCGTTCTAAATGATGCTCTACAGGATCCTCTCTTTGTTTTTGTTTTTCTTTATCGATTAGTTTTAATTCTATATGTTGTTTTTCTAGACAAAATTTACAAGCTTCTTGCAAACAATTACTACATTGCCATCTAAGTGCTAAAGAGGGATATCTTTCACATAAATAACAAGGTTTACTATTAGATCCTTTTCTATGTATCCATTCATGTTCACAATTTATAAGGACTAATTCTATGTATCCTTTTCTATCTATTATATTATATACATTATATAATATATAATTCTTATTTTAATATTATATATATATATGTATGTATGTATGTATATACCTCTCTACCAAAGGTAGTAAGGTAGAAATCAAAGCTTCTCAACAACTAGACCGACTAGTTCTTGAAAATCTCTGTTCTCAAAAGAAATCAGAACAACTAATACCAGAATCTACTAATACAAATTTTCTTAACTATTTTTCAAAAATAACATCCAAAGGTGATATGTTTGATTCACTTTGGTTATTCAAAATTCTCTAACTTTAGAAATTCTAGCACTTGTTGATACCAGAACTGATCTCAACTACATTCAGGAATGTCTCATTCTTACAAAATTTTTTGAAAAAACCAAAGAAACTCACCATTCAGCCAATGGTAAAAAATTAGGTATTAGTTTCAAATTTTCAAATGTTGAGGTAAAACATTCATCATTGTCTGTCTTTACTTCCTTCTTACTTGCCAAAGATATTACTCATCTTGTAATCTTAGGCACTCATTTTATTCAACAGATCATTCCATTTATGGTCCTCAAAAAAGGCATTCAGGTAGAACACCTGAACCAAAAGATAATCATTCCTTTCGATATGTCTCCTATTGAAAAAGAACTGCAGCTTCTAGAAAACAAGACAGTCCAAATCATTTTTCTCAAAGAAGATGTAGCCTTTCAACGTCTTCAACAGTATCTGATTAAGCCCAACATTAAAGTCCAAATTACAAAAATGGATACTTATAACCAGACCCAACTCTGTTATGATCTTCCAATCACATTTTGGAATAGAAAACAACACGTTGTTCAACTCCCATACGAGCCAGACTTTGATGAAAAATTCATTCCAACAAAGGCCCGTCCTATCCAAATGAATCATGAGCTTACAACTCATTGCCAAAAAGAAATCAATGATCTTCTACAAAAAACGACTAATTTCTCCTAGCAACTCTCCTTGGAGTTGTGTAGGATTTTATGTCAATAAAAATGCTGAACTTGAGCGAGGTGTTCCCAGGCTTGTCATCAATTACAAATCTCTTAATTCAACCCTCAAATGGATTAGGCACCCTATTCCAAACAAAAAAGATTTGCTAAACATATTACATTCTACTTTAATGTTTTCAAAATTTGATTTGAAATTAGGTTTTTGGGAAATTCAAGTTGATCCTAGAGATCGCTACAAAACTGTTTTTACAGTTCTATTTGGCCAATATGAATGGAATGTGATGCCTTTTGGATTAAAAAATGCTCATTCGGAATTTTAGCGAATTATGAATGAAAATTTTAATCTATTTTCTCAATTTATTATTGTTTACATTGATGATGTTCTAATTTTTTCTCAAAATTTAGACCAGCATTTCAAACATTTAAAATTTTTTTGTCAAACGGTTAAACATAATGCTTTAGTCCTTTCAAAAACTAAGTACAGTCTTTTTCAAACCAATGTCTGATTTCTTGGACATCAAATTCAGCTGGGAACTATTATTCCTATTCAGATGTCAATTTAGTTTGCTGACAAATTTTCAGATCAAATTATTGATTGTACCCAACTCCAGCGATTTTTAAATTGTCTCAATTATGTTTCTAAGTTTATTGTATGAATTAGCACTCTCATCAAACCCTTATACAACAGACTCAAACAACATCCTCCTTCATGGACCGATGTCCATACTTCTATAGTCAAGCAGGTCAAAATAAAAGTCAAGACTCTTCCTTGCTTGGCACTTCCTAACCCTTCTGCCCCCAAAATAGTCAAAACAGATACTTCTAATATCGGCTATGGTGGTGTTCTTAAACAAGTAAAAAATGGCAAAACGTATATAGTTGTATTTGCATTAAAACATTGGAATAGTTCTTAGCAGAACTATCTTACCATAAAAAAAAATGGCAATTATTTTATGCATTTTCAAATTTCAAGTTGATTTATTAAATTAGAAATTTTTACTTCACATTGATTGCCAAGTTGCAAAATTTATTTTGCAAAAAGATGTTCAAAATCTTGTCTCAAAACAGATATTTGCTGGGTGGCAAACTATTTTATCTATTTTTAATTTTGATATAGAATATATCAAAGGATCTTCAAATTTTATTCCTGATTTTTTAACTCGAAATTTTTTTAGGGACAATAACTATGCCTCCAAAAAGACTAAGTCTCCGAAGCTCAATGAACTTTCAGCTTGCACCACTTATAACACAAATCCCCAAAAAAGATTCCAGTAAATCTTCCTCTTATAATAAATCTAGATTTACCTCCCCAAAAGATTATGCCATGAGTATATTTCAAACAGCTGCTTCTCATTCAGTTAAAATACAGGAGCCTCTCTCCTTAACAAACAGACTAAAAGTTAGTTGGGCTGATATTGTAGAATCTCAGGATTCACAAGATGTCCAAACTCAATCCATCTTCAACCCATCAGACTTTGAAAAATGGTGTCAGCAAATGGACTTCAATCTCAGTCAGGTAACCCTTTCTGATTCAAAATCTGTGGCGATAAAAAATCCAACAAAGACTGGAGCTTCAAGCTTCAAAACCACTAGTACGATGCAATCGGCATCCCAACAAGCTCTATCTTCTGAGTTCAAAACTGTTCCTTTCAGGTTCTCTTCAAATCAAGAACTTGCTTATATCAAAACTCTCAGAGTATACAAACTTCTATAAATAGAACTCGAATTTTGGAATTCTAACCCACAAAAGGCAACTAGGCAATTCTTTGGCCCGAATGTCAATTTTATTCAAAAATCTCCAAATTTTACTCAAAAATACTACGAGTTTATCCTTGGAGATACCGAGAGTGTCTCTTTCCAACTACACAAAGATAAACAGACTAAAATGTATATTAATAATACTTCAGTCCAAATACACTCTGTCCATACTTCTTCTGTATGGAAAGCTTCTCCCAACACTTTTAAAAAATTCTCTCAACCTTTTGACCCGTTAGTTTACAACTATTGGGATTATCAACAGGCATTGATGAATGCTTTTACTTTTGAAAATCGTTTTCAAAATCACTCTTGGTTTCTTTATTTTAACAAAAGAAATCCAGCTCAATAGGTGTTTCCTCATTGGTTTAGTGGCTATGTTACGAGCCTACAGAGTCAAACCTCCTAGAATCTATTCAGGAATGATTTGATTATTTCAAAAGTAGGTACTTTAATTAACAGCCAGCAGTTCCCCTACTGCTTCAATTCTTCAGTACATTCAAGCTCACTTGGATATATTCCCAAAAGTTTTCATACTTCAAATATGCATATCAATAAGGTCTTCTTCACCTTATTCTTCTTCAAGGACATTGTAAATGGTGGAAGGATTGGAATGCTTAGAACATTTATATTCTCTTCATCGACAAATGGTTTAAGGTTAACCCAAAATATTTGTCTCCATCCGACAACCAATAAACTGAATTTCTACAGTAGAAATCAATTGCAGCAGAAACTTCCAAAGAAGCTTTCTAATCTCCATGAAAAATCTTTTATAGCAAATGATTCTTTGTCGTCGTTTTGTTGTAAAAGGTTTTCCATGGCGGTTAAAAAATCTTCTTTGGAAATTGCTGATGCAAGAGTTGCTACTGCAATTAATTTCTACTGTAGAAATTCAGTTTGCTGGCTGTTAGAGAGAGACAGATATTTTGGGTTAACCTTAAACCATTGTTGATTGAGGGAATATAAGTGTTTTGAGTATTTTAGTCCTTTCACCATTTATAATGTTCTTGAAGAGTAAGGTGGGGAAGACCTTACTGAACTGCTTCTTTAAAGTATGAAAATTTTTTAAAATATATCCAAACAAGCTTGAATATACTGAAGAATTGGAGCAGTAATGGAACTGCTGTCTGTTGATTAAAGTACCTGCTTTTGAAATAATCAAATTCTTTCTGAACAGGTTCCGGGAGGTAGGGCTGTTCAAAATACGGTCCAAACCGATTTTTCGGACCGAACCAAACCGAATATATGATTTCGGTTCGGTTTTTGAGGAAAACGGTTCAGTTCGGTTCGATTGCGGAGAAGGGTTTTTATTTCGGTTCGGTTCGGTTGAATTTTAATTCAACCGAACCGAAAAACCGAAATATGAATTTTAAAAAAAAATATTTTTTTAATAAATTAAAACTAAAAAATGGAAACCCTAAAACACCTCTCTTTCATTTCACTCCCGTCTCCCGAGCCGTCCCGATTCTGTCTCTGTGCGACGTGCGTCTGTGCCGCCACCTGCCAAGCGCCAACTCCTCCTCCTCTCCTCCCGACTGCCTTCCCTTTCGGAGCTTCGCTTCCCTCTTTCACTGTCCAACGACCTCCATTGACTCCATTTCACTGTCCAATCTAACCTCCATCGACTCCATTTCACTCTCCTTGATATCCCTTTCACCTCCGGTCCTCCACTCCATCCCTTTCAGTGTAAGGACTGCCGCGGTGCCGCTCGCCGCTCGCGATCGGTGTTCGGTGAATCGATGGGGTAAGCCACTCTTCTCGTCTCTGCTCTTCAACGGTTTGCAAGCACCACAAGATTTTTGCTCTGTTTTTATTTTATTTTGTGGATTCTCAATGATTGTTTACCATTTTTGCAAATTCTATAGTTTGTTCAAGTTCTACTCTTAGTCGTTGTTATCAATGGATCTTGATTTTTTTTTCCCCTTTTACTTTAATATGTTGGTGATTACTTCAATTCCTTGTGTGCAACGCCACGGCCACAACGGTGACTCTGATGTTTCTACTCTTTGATTGATCATCAGGTAAGCTCTGTAGCTGCTCTTCTATCTATTCTTGCTATATGTATATAAATGTAACGTGTAATTGTGGTTGTGGCCCTTGTGGGAGGCATGTGTGAATTTCTGTTTGCTTGCGAGTTTACTTACTCTGTGAAGATTCTGAGTAGTGAGGAAATCAGTTTACCTTTTTTTTTCCCACAAAAAATATACTTTGGCTGGTTTTATTTGGTTGTGTTTGGATGAAGTGGACAGACATGAAGGTTAGGATTTTTATAATTTGAGATAGTTTTTTGGATAGAATTATGTTAATAGCAGAGTATGAAGTATGAACTAGCTACAAAGAAACAAAAGATAAGGATATTTCAGTGAAATTTTAAGGGTTTGCTGTCACCTTGCAATGTGATTTCAGTATTTCCACAATGTGGTTTCATCAGTAGCTTTAGGTATGATCAATCACTTTTGTTGGTAGCTATTGATTGCTATGAAGGGCTAAATCCCCAAAGAAGAATGATATTAAGAATTTGATGTAGAGTGAAGAAGATTTTCTTCCAAATCAACATCTTTTATTTCTTTTGTTTGCAGAAATTAGATCTCCAAGCATGAATTTCTCATCTATGGTGGTTTCTTCTTAGCATATAAAAGGAACAAGGGACAGCATCATTTCTTCTATGAAAGTGATCACTGCATAAACTCTGAGATTCACATCCCATATCTAAATGGCCCACCAGCAAAACGTATTTGTTTTAGTCTTTTCACAAATGATTTGGTCTCGTTTACTGAGAGAATCCACTTTCTTGTTATTCTCATATTTTCATTAATTACCTCAACTAATTAGCACCTAGTTGGAAAAAACCATGCCGATTAATCCAGACTTCTTTTTAGGGAAAATCCGGATGTTATTATGCTTATTTGGGTAAATTTAACACATTATAGTTAGTTGGGATGTAGATTTTTGTATTAACCTTATCATCATTCTCACAAGTCGTTAAATTAGTATATAATTCTCTATAGATATTACTACGCTACTTAATTGATTAAGCCTAATCAAACACAAGGATAAATATATTGATACTAAACAAGTCTTTTTTCTCTAACAAACTTCTTAAACATTCCATTCTTCTTATTATATATTAGTATTTAGTGCTACTCCTTTTCTTGGTTTTAAGTCAATTTCTACAAGTTTAAAACAAGTGTTACGTACCTTCTAATTAAGCTGATATCTTGAGTTTATAAACTGTTCTTATCTCCTTTTCTAGGCAAGCTTTAAGATTTGACATGTCCTTTTTTTATGACTTGATATCAACTCAAGAGAAATATTTTGCGGAGCTGAGTTGCATTATGCCTAAACCATTAAGTGTCGAGTTAAATTAAAATGCTCTTCAGCCTGGCTAATTATGCGAATTCTTAGCTTGCATCTTTCATTTGTATTAGATTTTCATATCATAACTCTTGAGATTGGTGGGATGAAGTCCTAGAATTTCAAATCCCCTTGAATTATTTGAGTTAGGATTGGTTAATCATTATTTATCTTAGCATCCCATCTCTTGTTGTCTTGTGAACTTGATCCTTTGAAGAATTTGCCTAGTGATTATCATTTACATTTTTTACTTACAGCTTCTAAGTTTATTTACATTTTTAGTTGTAGAATGTCTGATCAAGCAGATAGTATCCATATGAGTAATTCACAAGATAATCCAGCAAGTCATGAAGGGTCTAATACTTCAAGCAACCAACGGAGTTCTAAGAAGAAAAGGGAAATAGCACCACGATCAATTGTGTGGTCACATTTTACTAAATATACAACTGAAGATGGAGAAAAAAAAGCAAGGTGCAATTATTGCAGTCTTTCTTATGCAACTGATCCTAGCATAAATGGTACTACTTCACTGAAAAATCACATGAAAAGCTGTTTGAAAAATCCATACAATAATGAGGCTCATGCAACCCAACTAAAACAACAACCACACTCACTTGCACATGGTGGTAAGGTCGGTTCAGTTGTTACTTGGAGGTTTAATCAAACTGATACTAGAAAGGCATGTGCATATATGATTATTGTGGATGAGCAACCATTTTCATTTGTTGAAAAAGAAGGATTTAGGCATTTCATGTCCGTTGCTTGCCCATCTTTCCAAATTCCATCTAGAACTACCATTACAAGGGATTGTTATGATATCTATTTGGAAGAAAAGACAAAATTGAAGGGTTTTTTGAGACATTCATCTAAGAGAATTTGTCTTACCACTGATTCATGGACTTCTGAACAGCAAATTAATTATATGTGTCTCACTGCTCATTTTATAGATGATGATTGGGTATTGCATAAAAGGATTCTAAATTTTTGTCCAATAGACAGTCATAAAGGTGAGGCGATTGGAAAAGGGGTGGAAAAATGCTTACTTGACTGGGGGATTGAAAATGTGTTTGCAATTACTGTTGATAATGCGAGTTCTAATGATGTTGCTGTTAGTTATTTGAAGAAAAGATTTTCTAATTGGAGTACTAATTTGCTTGGGGGAAAGTATCTTCATGTGAGGTGTATAGCACACATAATAAATCTTGTTGTTTCTGATGGTTTAAAAGAGATTTGTCCTTCCATTACTCGTGTTCGAGCAGCTATTAGATATATAAGGCAATCTCCGAGTAGGTTGAAAAAGTTTAAGGAGTGTGTTGAAATGGAAAAGATAGAAAGCAAGAGGTTATTATGTTTGGATGTTCCCACTAGATGGAACTCGACTTATTTGATGTTAGATACAGCTTTGAGTCTTGCAAAAGCCTTTGAAAGATTTGAAGATTTAGATCCACATTTTAAATTTGATCTACTGGTTGATCATGGTGGGCTACCTAGTGAGGAAGATTGGGATAATATTTCTCGTTTTGTAAAGTTTTTGGGTCACTTCTATGAACTTACATTGCGGATTTCTGGTTCATTATATGTGACTTCAAATCAAGTGCTTCATGAACTTAGTGATGTGGTTAAATTGTTGAATACCTGGGAATGTAGTGATGATGCAGAGTTGAGTCAAATGGCAAAAAGAATGAGAAATAAATACAATAAGTATTGGGGGAATCATGAGAAAATGAATTTCATCATGTTTTATGCGATTATTCTTGATCCCCGATTTAAATTGCATTATGTTGGGTGGGTGATTCAAAAGATGTATCCAGATAATATTACTCTTGGGGATAAGGTGAAAGAAGGTATTCACGAGCTTTTTGAGGAATATAAGACGATGAATGTTTCTCAAGTTGATCATTGCTTGCCACCTGCCATCATCAAGTGCATCTTCTAGTTCAATTTCAAGTCAGCATTCACAATATTCATTGAAGCCATCATTAAAAAGGCGAAATTTAGAAGTGGACACTAGGCGTGAGTATGATATGTTTCTTAATGAGGGTGGGGGAGTTGATACAAAAAGTGAATTGGATAAGTTTCTTAGTGAAGAAAGGGAAAAAGATGAAGATGATTTTGATATTCTAAAGTGGTGGAAGCTTAATGCTCCAAGATTTCCTATTGTTGCTCAAATGGCTCGTGACATATTGGTTGCTCCAGCTTCTACGGTTGCTTCCGAGTCAGCTTTTAGCATGGGAGGTCGTGTTCTTGACACGTTTAGAAGCTCTTTGACTCCAAGAATGGTGCAATGTCTTATGTGTGCCAAAGATTGGTTGCGTAATGAAGCAAAACCAGTTAATATTGAAGAAGACATTGACATTCTTGAAAAAATGGATCATGGTAATCTATTTCATGTTCTATTTTAGCTTTTTAATACTTGTAGATATTTATTTATGTCTTAATTTGTTTTCTAACTTTTCATTTAATTTCCTTTTTGTAGAATTTGCAAAATGTGGTCATGAATCAACCATTCTTGATCTTTGAAGAGAATTGAAGCGATTGAGAATTCAAGTAAGCTATTTTTCTTTAAATTCATGCCTAAGTATCATATTTTTAGTTAAATTTGTCTCTTGAGAACTTCAATTCACACTTGAGCATTTTTCAGGGGGACTTCGCTTTGAATGGGAGGAACCAAGTAAAGAAAATAAATTGATGTCCACTGTCCAAGGCAGAAATGGATAACATAATTATTTGTCTTACTTCTCAATGATTTACTTTTCCTTTGACACTTATATGATGCAATTTGAATGGTCTCATTTCTAGATGTTTGGATGAAGATAATGGATGATGTTTGGATGAATAGTCTCATTTCTAAATGTTTGGATGATGTTTTGATGTTTGTGGAGTTATTGAGAAATATGTGGATGTTTGGATGTTTGGAGTCATTGAGAAATATGTGGATGTTTGTGGGGTCATTGAGAAATATGTGGATGTTTGGATGTTTGGAGTCATTGAGAAATATGTGGATGTTTGTGGGGTCATTGAGAAATATGTGGATGTTTGGATGTTTGGAGTCATTGAGAAATATGTTTGGATGTTTGGATCATGTTTGGATGTTTGATCACTTATATTTGTAGTCTTCTTTTAGTATGTTTGGATGTTTGGTCATGTTTGGATGTTTGGAGTCATTGAGAAATATATGGATGTTTGTGGGGTCATTGGTTGATGGTAGTTCTTGGATGGGGGGTTTCATCATATTTTGTGTAGGTGTTGATGGTAGTTGTTGTTTTCCATTTCTTGCATGTGACTGTTGTTTGTGGGGATCAATGTTGAAAGCCCACATCAAACATAAAAGCCTTGCTGATAATATTGAGAGAATTTCATGATGTTTGGTTCGAGAAGTTCAATCATGGAAGCCCACATTTTACTATGATTGGAATTTTGAGCCCTAGAGTTCTATCATTAGTTCAATTAGAAAGCTAAATCTTGAATCTTTTAATGCTGAGCACTTTAAGTCCAGGCAGAGATTACTGTTTCATAGTTAATATTTCCTTAAAGATTGTTTTCCTGTTTTTTTTTCAGAATGTAAGTCTTGGAGGCCTACCTTATCAGATCATTTATTGTAGCATCAATTTTCTGCAGAGATAAAAGCTGTCTTGTGTACTTGTCTTCTGCAGGGTTGAGAACAATGAGAAGAAGCAGGTATGTTCCCTTGTTGGCAAATATAATAGCTCAGATTTATCAAAGACATTTGGTGCATCACGTGTTATTGTAATGGTTGTATTTGGTTGAATCACTAGTATGCAATTTGCCTGATATTGAAAGGGGCCAAGGGTTGGTGAGTATGTGTTAGCAGCGTAAGTATGAAGCAAAGAGGACTAGAGTAGATAACCATTGATTTCATGACTTGGTGATCACTCTGATCTTATTGACAAGTGACAAATCAATCAGCCCCTCTCTGTAGTTCATGTTTTTTTCTTGAAAACAAATCACAAATGTAAATAAAATCCATTAAATGAAGTCATAAAATGGCATGCATCTATTCCATTGACCACTAGAACATATGTACTGATTTAAGGCTTGTCTTGTTTGTTTGGAATTGGAGTCTTAGCCATGAATTTTACACTTCAAGATGCCTTCAAAGGGCAGATGCATGCGTAAAGGTTTGAATATTTGCCACAATTGGAAACAAATTTTTGCAGAATTATTGTGCTTCATATATAGCATTGCCTCTGATAAAATAGAAGAGTCTTTTCCAGCTGATCTGAGTTTCTTTGCTCTTTCTTTCAGGACAGATTCTTCAGACTTTCTTTTGGCTTCAACTTGTTCTTTGGCTCCTCGAGCAATATGATCAATTGAGGAAAATTGGAGGGTTAGGGGCTGTTGTGAATCATGTGAATTGTGATGTTGTGTAATATTTTTCTTTATGCCTATGTAATGTATATGTAATGGTATTGGACTCATTAGTTATAATGGTTGGATTGAATAATGTGTATTGGGCCATTTTTAATATTTTGGACTTTATATTGGATTTGGATTTGGATTTTAGTGATGTCTGTTGGGCTTTTTTTTTAATGGGTTAGGATTTTTATTTTTCGGTCATAGACCGAACTGAACCGAAAACAGTTCGGTTCGGTTGTCCCAGTTGTGCACAATAACCGGTTCGGTTCGGTTTGACAACAAAAAAATTAAAAACCGAATAAAATCGAAAACCGAACCGTTAACCGTTTGAACAGCCCTACCGAGAGGATTGACTCTGTAGGTTTGTAACATGACCATCATTGGTTGATGAATCAATAAGGGAATACCAACTGGGTTAGGTTTTTTTTGTTAAACTAAAGAAATTAAAAGTGATTTTGAAAATAATTTTGAAAGGTAAAAGCATTCATCCATGCCTGTTGATAATCTCAATAATTGTAAATTGTGGAATAAATTGTGGACCAATTTCTTTGGGCTAATAATATTTTTCGATTCCTGTTTCTCTAGCAAAAGTGAAGTCCATTTGATCAGTGTTGTTCCAAGTCCATTGGGTACCAATAGTTTTAGCTCTCCAATGTTTGAGTTGTTGATAAAAAATAGTACTGGATTCCCAATTTGGATCTGAATCACCTGTTGGTAAGATGCCAGTTTCAGATGTGCTGATCCTGATCAAGTGTTTTGCGGGCTCAATTTTTGTTCCGACCCATTTTGGAGGGCTGCTTTCAAAATACAAATGAATTGGGTTTTCATGTTGTTGAAATACTTTCCTCAGAATAAAATTCATTGGAAAGGGTAAATCTATGGTGTAGGTTACATCATCCACAATAAGTGAATTCAGTAAACCATAAGTCATTAATATAAAAAAGGATATTTCTTCACCCTTGAACTTAAGGAGTGGAAAAGTGGAGATATCAATATCTGCCCTTCTAATGGAGTAGATAAGTTGACATCTGCAGTAAGAGGTCAGTGATGTTGCCTCACACTGAGGATATTGCCCTTTGCAAGGTCTAGTCTACGCATACTCAACTTCATACATAAGCGAGATGCCTGTAAGTTCTAGAATTTTATCTAGATGTGCTTCTTTGAGGAAGTCACAAAGTAAAATCATTTTAGAGAAAGTAGTATTCTCTGCAATGAGTCTGATGTACTCAATCAAAGCTGAGGGAAGCTTTTCCCAAATTTTAATTGGAGTACTTTGGGTGACAAATTCCCCATAATTCCAACGAAGAGGAGGATTTAGTACTTGGCTCAGGCGAAAGAGATACCTGCTGAGTAGGAGCCTTAGTAGAGATTGAAGTTACAGACTGAACAAACGTTTTACCTTGCTGGCATATAGAACCATAAGGTCTTTGTTTCAACTGTTGTGAAACGAAGAAGTTTGGGCCCATACGCTGACAAGTGGTCTCCAATGCTTCAGAAAGGTCATAGAATCCTCTGTAAGAGGTTCCTTTGATAGCATAGGGTCTGATTTCAGGCCAATTTGAGTAAACTCTTGCATGTTCACCTGTAAAGAGTGCATAATAAGAGAATTTCTTTCCTTTGAGTTTTTCAGAAATACAAAGGAAATAGTTAGTCAAACATGAAATTAGAATAACTTTTGAGTTGGACTGGTCTGGAGGAGTGACCAAATTCCACAAATTATCAATCAAACAACATTGGACTTCATCCAGATGTTTTCTTGATTCAGAAGTAAACTGAGTTTTTGGGTTTTGATGAATTAGAAGCTCATGAGTACTGAACTTCATTGTTCGCAAAGTTGTTTTCTTCTTTCCTTTATCTACCATTGCCTGCAAATTTTAGACAAAAAGACGAGAAAGAATATCAGGTAGTTTATTATTGGGACCTTTAATATGTTCCCAATTTATTTTAAGTCCCTGCTTAAGTATGCAATCAGTAAATTTAACCCATCTTTTATAAGAAAGGCCTTTTGGAGTGATTTTTTATTGTTTTGCAAATTTTACTATTATTTCACGATCAGTTCTCAAAGTAATTTCAGGTTTACCAAGCAAGAGAAACCTAAAACTATCAAGTGCATAAAGAACAGCAAGAATCTCATAATCCAGAGAAGTTAAATGAGATTTTTCCCTGAATTTTCCTAAAGAATACCTGCATATCTATTCAGTTGATTTGGGGGAATATTTATTTTGTTTTCGCAAAAGAATTCCACCCCAACCATTTTCACAACCATCAGTTTCAACGATTAAATAATCAGAATCTAATGGCAAAGTAAGTTCAAGAAGATTAGAACATCTTTGTTTAATTTCCTGCACAAGTTTAATATCCTCTTGATTGAAATATGTGCTACCTTAACAAGTGTTGAAAGAATATGATGAGTAGTGTGATAATATAATCCTGAAAAAAGTTTAATAGCTTCTTTGAAAGTAAATAAAAATGTTGAAAGTGTAATACAATTTTCAAAATGAGTTTTAGTTAGTGGAGGTTAAAAATTATTATTATTATTACAAAATTCAATAAGTTAGTTTTGAAAAGGTATAACACTTTCAAATATATCGAAAGTTGAGTTCCATCTAGTTTTACAATCTAATCTAAATTTTTTAAAAGATACACCTTGTTCTCGGCATAATGCCTTAAAATTTTGTTGCCTAGTTGGGGAAGTTTTAATAAATAAAACAACATTTATAATTATATTATCAATATCATCAATATATTTATATCCTTTTTTAACACACAAATTAAGTATATGACAAGCACACCTAGTATGAAATAAAATACCATCTAATATAGGATTCATAGTATTTTTTAAAATTGTTATGACGGAATCATTATTTGAAACATTATCTAAAGAAATAGAAATAATTTTATTTAAAATTTTATATTTACAACATGTTTGAGTAATCATTCTAGCTATACTACTACCTACATGAGCATATTCAAATAATTTAAAGCAAATAGTTCTTTTTGTACTAACCAATCATGATCTATCCAATGACATGTAATGTACAAATAAGATTTATTAGTAATTGTAGTCCAACCATCACAAGTAAGAGCAAATTTTCAATTACAAGAATCAAATATAGCAATTAAATACTCTTTCATTTCTTTATATATCTTTATTATATCATTTTTTTAATGTTGTTCTAGGAATTCTTTTCCATGTTGGTTGACAATTATTTTACATATATTGTTCATAATGTGGATTTTCTACAAAATTAAAAGGTAATTTAGTTTGAAAATTTATTTTAGCAAATGCACTTCTATTTTTTTTATGATCATATTGAAAATTACCAACAAGTTGACCTCCTGTAATACGTATTTGTTGTTATTTAAGTAGGTTTTCTAACTAATCATTATGTGACATTTTCATATGTCTAACTAATATTCCCGCCCCTCTTCCCTTTTTATGTGCATATACTACCCTACAAATTTTACATGTTGCCATATCATTATCATTATTTTTTTCAAAAAGATTC
This sequence comes from Voacanga thouarsii, assembly GCA_026120185.1. Classification (NCBI taxonomy): domain Eukaryota; kingdom Viridiplantae; phylum Streptophyta; class Magnoliopsida; order Gentianales; family Apocynaceae; genus Voacanga; species Voacanga thouarsii. Next base: position 2,049,764 of record JANUWF010001102.1, on the reverse strand, counting down.
CAAACCATAGATGTTTTTGCTTTAGTTGTAACATCCGTTGTTTCAAATCCTCACCTATATTAGATTCATCAGGATTAATTGTTGGAGTTGGTTGTGATTGTGAAGCATTAACACTAGACCTACTAGGACCTTCATCTTCATTACCTATTTCATTATTTATTAAATTCAAAGTTGGATCTATATTAAAATCAAAATGTGCATATGATTGGGAAAAAGAAAAATAATGATATTGATTTGGATCCAATATTTCTTAAAAAAAAAAAAAAGCAATCAAAATTCAAATAAAAGTTCAAAAAAATAAAGTATTAACAAATAATGAAATAAGAGAATTGAAAAATATAAAAATTAAATTAACTTAAAAATTAAACAAATAACTAAAACAAATAAACAATTAATAAAGCCAAAATATAAGAATATAAGATTAAGAAATACTAACTCGTTGATGATCAAGATTCAAGAATAACAATACTTTATGGAGCTTTTTACTTCTTGTATCCAGTATCCACTATTTCGCTACTCAACAATCTTCCAAAATATGAAGACTTTCTTGAAGAATTGAAAAAATATAATACAAAAATAAATTTTATTCTAATACTTTTTGTAGAAAAAATGGAGAATTGAAGAGTGTTTGATGAGTTTTTAGTTGAATTAGAAGGTATTTATAAAGTTTTGGAGGTTAAAAAAGAAAATATAACCGTTAAGGACTAAAATAAAAAAAAATATTTCAACCGTTAAAGAACTGAAATACAATAAACAAAACTTGGTGAGCTGTTTCAGGCCGGCCGGCCCGGACCGAGCACAGTGGGCGGTTTGGCTGCGCGAACCCAGCCCGGCGAGCCGAATCGGCCCACTAGCCATTGCTAGTCATGGACTCCTCAAGCAAATATGGCTGCTTTAATCCCAAACTCTTCTGGGAACATTCTTCTATTTGTCTACAAGCATATCACTGGAGCTACGTCTGTGTTTCATGCCGAGTTGTTAGCAAGCTTAGGAGGATTCAATCTCGCTATCCAACATGGCCATGGATGCTGACTTAAATCTGATGGTGGAATCTGATGTTTAATCGCGGAAACAAAGTTTATGCACTAACTTTACTGTTAAACTATTCTAACTTCCCACTTGCTTTGTCGAAGGTAAAAATTTTTTGTTAAAGACATGAGTGAAATGAAATCTGCAATATTTCACCAGGAAATTTCAGTGATGCCTAAGTCGTCAATCAACACCCCCAAAAATAAATAAATAAATAAAAGTCTTAAAAAAGAAAAATCTGTCTGCGAAGAAAGGGCAAATAGTAGCAATTGAAGGAGACCATACTGCCGGTATGGTCAATTCTGCACTTAAAAAAAATATTAAAAAAATCTTTCCATATAGAAATTCCAAGGAGAGGTGGCCATTAGTTTCAGAATTGGGCTGAAACCTTATTTCCATCTGACTTCTCAAGCACATAGTTACCAGATTCGCTCCTTTTGGTGTCGAATCGCAGAATCGATTGTACTAGGATGTTGAAATTCGCTCGAATTCACGTTCCAGTTCGCTGCGATGAGCGAACTCAATCATCCAATAACAGGATGGAAGAAAATAGCGAAGGAAATGAAATAAAAAATAAATACAGATGGTCGCGGCCTTGGAGAAAGAAAAAAGGGAGAGGAGATGCGGCGACCATGGGGAATAGAGGAGCGGCGGCCATGGGGAACAGAGGACATAAAGGCTATGTTTTGGAACAACAGGAGGAAGGGAGGAGATATAGCGAACGAAATGAAATAAAGAAGAAAGAGAGATTGCAACTGCCTGGGAGGAAGAAAAGAGGGAGAGGAAATTGCGGCGGCCTTGGAAGAAAAGATGTGGCTACCAGTACCATGGATACTATTTTGAGCCTTCCCCTATTTCTTCAATCTACATAAATTTAAGTACTAACGATTGAAACCTTTATTTATTCCCATTAAAAAAAATAGTCTATTGATTACGTCAATGAATACTAATGTCTTGGTATTAACAACTATTGAGAAGAATAAAGAAATATACGTGTGTGTTTCAATTTTTTTTAAGGAGAGTTCTATTGTATTCAATTAGAATTAAAAATGTATTTTTATTTATTTTTAAAATAAAACATTCAAAAGAAAATAATACAATTTCTTTTAAAATAAAAATAATACAAAAGCTTTATTCAATAAAAATATGCAATTGTTATAAAATTAGGGTAGTGTTAGAATAAAATCTACACACTACACACTAAGAAAATTCTAACTATTCTTTTCACAAGAATTTCTCTTCAAACTTCTCTCTTTCTTTCTCTCACAATTCTTTCTCCAATCTTTCTTTCACTAATATTTCTTTCACAAAATGATGGTGTATTACAAGCTTAGAGAATAGCTCTATTTATAGAGCTCTAATTAGTGAAATACATCATGGCATACATCATCTTCAATTAATGGTGTCTCCACTAAATGGTGGACATCCATAAAAATCTTCTAATAATTCACATAAATCCATAATTAGTGGAGCCTCCACTAATTAATGGAGATTCCAATAATTCATAACACTCCCCTTGGATGTCCATCCATACATAAAGAATATGCCTCGTTAAAACCTTACTAGATAAAAACCCAAAGTGGGAAAAAAATCTAGTGAAGGAAAAAGAGTACACTATTCTATATGTATGTTTATTACTCCCCCGATGAGATGATTCCTTTAAATCTTTAAACCGACGCATACCGATTTTATATCTCAACTTTTCAAATGTTGCCGTCGGTAAAGTCTTCGTGAAAATATCTCGCGAGGTTGTCACATGACCGAATTTGTAGCACATCAATTTCACATTTCTTCCGGAGTTCATGAGTAAAGAAGAATTTTGGTGAAATATGTTTTGTCCGATCTCCTTTAATATATCCTCCTCGTAATTGAGCTATGCAAGCCGCATTGTCTTCATAAAGAGGAGTTGGAATACCTTTGATTGATGATAATCCACAACTTTCTCGGATATAATGAATCATGGATCTTAGCCATACACATTCTCGACTTGCTTCATGAATGGCTATAATTTCAAGATGATTTGAAGAAGTAGTCGCTATAGATTGTTTCGTAGAACGCCATGATATAGCAAGATTTCCACATGTAAATAGATAGCCCGTTTGAGAACGTGCTTTATGTGGATCGATAAATAACCAAAGATCTCGCATAACCTATCAATGTTGGACTGGTTTTATTTGAATAAAATAATCCGAGATCAATTGTACCTTGGAGATATCGAAGGACTTGTTTAATTCCATTCCAATGTCGTCGTGTTGGTGAAGAACTAAATCTTGCTAATAAATTGACAAATGAAAGCAATATCAGTGCCGTGTGTTATTAGCAAGATACATCAATGCACCAATTGCACCGAGATATGGTACTTCAGACCAAGGAGTTCTTCATCATTTTCTTGAGGCTCGGAAAGGATCTTTATCCACATTTAATGATCTGACGATCATTGGAATACTCAATGGATGTGCTTTGTCCATGTAAAATCTTTTTAGCACTTTTGTCGTATATGTTGATTGATGAATAAATGTTCCACTCTCCAAATGTTCAATTTGTAAACCAAGGCAAAATTTGGTTTTACCAAAATCCTTGATTTCGAATTCTCTTTTAAATAATCAATTGTTTCTTGGAGCTCTTCAGAGTTCCAATAAGATTAATATCATCAACATATATAGCTAATATCACAAATTTAGAACCAGCATTTCTTAATAAAAACGCATGGACATACCTGGTCATTTTTAAATCCCGCTTTCAATAAATATTCACTAAGACGTGTGAACCACATGCGCCCGTATTGCTTCAGTGCCATATAATGATTTCTCGCAACTTGATGGAGTAATTTTCACGAGGATAATGTTTATATGCTTCGTGCATATGAAATCCTTCTGGGATTTTCATGTAAACATCATTTTCTAAATTTCCATACAAGTAAGCAAAGGACAACATCTAATAGGCGCATATCTATCTTTTCATGTACCGCCAAACCGATAAGATATCTGAGTGTAATAGCATCAACAACAGGAGAATAAGTTTCATCATAATCAATACCTGGTCTTTGTGAAAAACCTCGGGCTACTAATCGCGCTTTATATCGAACGATTTCACTCTTTTCATTGCGCTTTCGCACAAATATCCATTTGTAGCCAACAGTGTTTTATACCTTCTCGGTGTTCGGACCGCAGTCCGAAGACTTCACGTTTTGCCGCTGCATTTAACTCCGATTGAATCGCATCTTTCCATTGCAGCCCAATCTTTTCTATGCCGACATTCATCAATCGATATTGGTTCAGGATCATCATTATCCCGTGTAACATCAAGAGATATATTGTATGCAAATATATTATCAATAACAGCTTTCTATCCGATTCCAACTTCTACCTAAGTGGTATAATTGATAGAAATTTCAGTGTTACTTTCATCAACTTCCGGTTCTTTGTCATCAGCTCTCTCTTGGTCTTTATCATTCTTTTCTTCAATATGATCTTCTCGGATCATTTAATCCTCTTTTCTTTCGAGGATTTTTATCTTTAGAACCAAGAGGTCGGCCACGCTTCCGGCGTGTTTTTGACTCAAGCAGCTATAGGTATAATATTTTGTTCTCACTGGAACTTCAATTCGAATAGGAGCATTTATAGTCGGAATATGCGATTTTGTAACTCTTCTCGGAGTCAACAAAAGCTGTTCTGGCATTTGATTTGCAATGCTTTGCAAATGAATTATCTTTTGAACTTCAAGTTCACATGCGCTTGTGCGCGGATCAAGATAATTTAATGATGTTGTCCAAGCAAGATCCTTTTTATGTCGTTTTGGTTCTCCCCTAATTTAGGGAATAATGATTCATCAAAATGACAATCAAGCAAATCTTGCCGTGAATACATCTCCCGTCGTGGGTTCAACATACCCGATAATAGAGGGAGAATCATATCCAACGTATATCCCCTTTCTTCTTTGAGGACCCATCTTTGTACGTTGGTTTGGTGCAATTGGAATATATACAAGACACCCAAAAATTCTTAAATGAGCAATATTTGGTTCCGACCCAAAAGCCAATTGCAAAGGAGAGAATTTATGATAACTAACCGGTCTTATACGTACAAGTGTTGCAAAGATGTAGAATAGCATGTCCCCATGCAGATGTTGGGAGATTTGTTTTCATTAATAATGGTCTAGCAATTAATTGTAATCGTTTAATTAAAGATTCAAAGAAGACCATTCCGTGTGTGAACATGAGCTACAGGATGTTCAACATTAATCCCAATTGACATGCAATATGCATCAAAAGCATGTGATGAAAATTCACCAAAGATTATCCAAACGGATATTTTGAATGTGATGGTCCGGAAATTGTGCTCGTAATTTAATTATTTGAGCAAGTAATCTCGCAAACGCCAAAGTTGCGAGTAGATAATAAACATACATGTGACCATCGAGATGATGCATCAATTAAGACCATAAAATATTTGAACGGTCCACATGGTGGATCAATAGGTCCACAAATATCTCCGTGAATCTGTTTCGAGAAATGTAGGACTTTCACCTCCTACTTTTACCGGTGATGGTTTAACAATTAATTTGCCTAGGGAACATGCAAGACATGCGAATTTTTCTCGATGTTAATATCCTTTTATTTTTTAAAGGATGACCATGTGTATTCTCAATGATTCTTCTCATCATGGTAGATCCCGATGACCCAACCGGTCATGCCAAATGCTAAAAGTAATAGGATCAGCAAACTTCCGGTTTACTAGATGATGAATTTCAATTGTACGTATTTTTACAAAATATAGACCAAGAGAAAAAGACGGCAGCTTTTCTAATACCGATTTCTTACCCAAATGCATTTGAGTAATAAAAAGATGCTCAATCCCATTTTCCTCATTTGTTTCAACATGATACCCATTTCTCGTGATATCTTTAAAACTCAATAAATTTCTTCTCGGATTTTGAGGAAAATAGTGCCTTATCAATAATAATTGTTGTTCCTTTAGGCAACAATATACTAGCTCTTCCTGAGCCCTCAATTACATTTGCACTACCGTTTATCGTATAAATATTTATTTCTCCCATTTTGAGATCGTAAAAATATTTCTCATTTTTTAGTATGGTGTGTGTAGTTCCACTATCAATAATGCATATATCATCATTAACAACAACCTATCCGAACACAAATATATATATGTAAACGTAAATATTATTAGAATAGAATGAAAATGAAAATACAAAAATATCGTGGTGAGGCTTTAGTTCTTTTGGACACCGCCATCACCAATTAAATGGTCTATCCTACCGTCCGGGTGTTCAAAAAATCCGATACATCCATATGGGTAATATTGATATTAAGATCTTCAGATCACTATCGTCATCCTCAACATTATTTATTGGATGTTGAGAAAAATTTGCTTCCACATTTTTATTTTTCAATGAAGCTTGATACAATTCAACTAAATGCTTAGCCGTACGACGCTTCGTGACCAATGACCTTTCATGCCACATCTATAACATATATCCTCATGCTTTTCTTCAATTTCTTTTTCTTTTCCCTTTTGATCTTTTCTCGCTCCACTTCAGTGGCCAGTATTTCTCACAGCTTGATTATAATTGTGATAAGGGAAATATCGAGCGTGACTACGACCATAACCACGACCACGGCCACGGCCACGGCCACGACCACGACTATAACGATGGCTTCTGCTGGAGCCAACAAAGCATTCACTTCGGGAGTGTCAGTAGAGCCGCTTGGTCCGCTTCATGATTTCTCAATAATAACTCATTATTTTTCTCTCGCAATGAGGAGGGCAAGTAATTAAATCAGAAATTTTGTATACCCCTTTTCTCGATATTGTTGTCGCAGGACAATATTCGAGGCATGAAAGGTGGAGAATGTCTTCTCCAACATATCTTCATCGACTCACTTTTTCTCCGCATAATTTTAATTGAGATGTAATTTTATACATTGCGGAGCTATATTCATTCACGGTTTTAAAATCTTGCAACCTCGTGTGCAACCATTCATACCGTGCAAGTAGGTAGTACGACCATCTTCAGTGGTCAAATCTTTCTTTTAAATTTACCCACAGACCATATGGATCTTTTTCGGTAAGATATTCCATTTTCAAATTTTCATCGAGATGACGACGAATAAAAATCAAAGCTTTAGCCTTGTGTTGTGCGTATGCACTATTATGTGCTTGAATAGTTTCACTAAGGCCTTCAAGCATTTAGATGCATTTCTCGCATCGAGAACCCATGACATATAATTTTTTCCGTAAATATCAAGGGCTACAAATTCGAGTTTAGCGAGATTAGCCATAGAGATCAATAAAATGCGTACTGTCTTCTCGGCTTTAATAACGGCAGAGACTCGTGCTTAGTCTTCTCGGCTTTTGTACCTGTAGAGACTCGTGCCGATAACGTGTTATAAAATTAGGGTAGTGTTAGAATAAAATCTACACACTACACACTAAGAAAATTCTAACTATTCTTTTCACAAGAATTTCTCTTCAAACTTCTCTCTTTCTTTCTCTCACAATTCTTTCTCCAATCTTTCTTTCACTAATATTTCTTTCACAAAATGATGGTGTATTACAAGCTTAGAGAATAGCTCTATTTATAGAGCTCTAATTAGTGAAATACATCATGGCATACATCATCTTCAATTAATGGTGTCTCCACTAAATGGTGGACATCCATAAAAATCTTCTAATAATTCACATAAATCCATAATTAGTGGAGCCTCCACTAATTAATGGAGATTCCAATAATTCATAACAGCAATCAAATATAGTCTCGGTGGTCATGTGGCTGATTTCTCTATCTAATGAATTTTTCTTTTTTTTTTTCAAAAAAAAAGCAATGAAATAAATTTTATAATGATAAATATATATTTGAAAATCATTAAGATGACAAATAGACACAATAGAGATTATTTTCAGTTCATCCTCAACGCGGTTACCATTCTTTAAAAAGGAGTTGAAAGTAGTAATACGTTATAATATATAATTTTTATATTATGATTTTTAACATATTGAAATATCGTAACGTATCGAAGAAATCTATCTTAATGAATCTTAATTTTTTAAAATTGACGTATTCGTTTTCATGCAACGTATAAAAACAAATTACGAATCTAGTAACTAAGCTCAAGCAAATTCTCAAGTAACCAACCTAAGGAGATTTATGGAACAATAGAAAACAGCAAACAAACTTTCGAAAGCATTTAAGGAAAAGCAAAGGGGAAGATATTTCAGAGGCTTTCCAAAACCAAGGGCTTTTCGGCTGCAATTCCGTGCTTCGCTGTTCTGTGTGCTTGATTTTCACCCGCGTATCCAGATCTCTTCCACATCTTCCATAGCATATCTTTGTACTGAGAATACGGGAGCCCTGATTTTTCTTGCTTCAGTCTCGTAATCTGACCTTCTTCAAAAGCCCTATATAGTAACCTAAGCCTGGAATCCTTCATATAATCATCAGCAATGGACAACTGATTGATGGCTTCATCAATTGTGTGCGCATCGATAACCCATTCATCTTTATTTGTATTTCTCACTTCAACTATCCTACTGTATTTTTCCTCCTCCGTGATTCGGCTATTCTTCTCCTCCATTTTCCTCCGAATGACCTCTTGCTGCAGCTCCCTCCTGATTTGAAGGTCGGCCGCAGTGACTTTAGTAGCCTTCTCTCTGCCCAGCTTCTTTAATGACAAGCTTTTCTCGAGTTCCTCCTCCTCCAGCTGCGCTATCCTGCGGTTTTCAGCTTTCCGATCAGAAACTTCATCTCGCCTCTGTGAAGCCTTATCCCTCTTCTTCACCGCGCCCGACTTTGGGTGTTCTGCATCTCGCCTGTTGTGTTCATCCGTTCGACCAACCTTACGCGCTTCCCACATTGCTTCAGCTTTAGCGGCAGCGGCTGCTTTCCGGGCTTTTGCCGCTTCGGCTCTTCTTTTGTCTGCCCCTTTCCTTTCCTTGAGGATCATTGTTTCGTTTGATAACAGAATCGTTGTTCTTTGCGATCGAGGTGAAGAAGACCTACTTATAATTGAACACTTTCTATTGAATTACCCAAAAAGAAAAACACCTATTCATTCTAGGAATTTTCTTTTCTTTTTTTTTTTTTGAAATTATTTCCTTTTCCCACGGGATTTTGGATTGAAAGGGTTTCCATTTTACTTTAAAAACGTTTCGCCTCTTGAAGCACATAACTTTTTCCTTTTTTTTTTTCTTTTTCAGGTTGACCCATCTCTGTGAGGCTACTACAGTATTGTCACAGGGTGGTAAAAGAATCAATTATTAACAGCAATTCTTATATAAAATATGGATGGATGAATTAAATGTATTAGTGAATTGCATTATACAACTTATATTATACACCATATAAGTCACTTGATTCATGGACTATTAGTCCCTGTTAGAATTTTTCTTAACTTAGGGGTTTATAGCTTTTTTTAAATTTAGAAAGATAATTTTTTTTACTAGATCAATGTGTCACTTTCATCAGTTTGAAAAGCGTTAATTTTAATTACACCTTTAAAAATAATAATTTTTGTAATTTAATCCTTTTTATGGGGAAAATGTCTGCTAAAAATATTCAAATTTTTTAATCACACTTCTCTGTCTCTTTTTTAATGTTTTGGCTAAGTTAACTGTTTGATTGGACTAAATGTTAAAAATAAATATAGAATTATGCTTTTTTTTTCTTTTCTTGTCTTTCTTTTTATTTTTCCTTCCTTTCCCATTCATCCTGCAATATTTTACCACTGTAAGTAATGAAGGAAAAAGTGAGACAAAAAGAGAAATATACAAATTAACTCATATTACATCTCTGCCCCTACAATTTTTTTTTAAATTATACTCCCTTCATTCCTATTTATTTGTCGCTTATCTTTATTCTTTATTATCTGTCATTTTTTAATACCTATAAGACATTTATTTATTTATTTCCATAATTACCCTTATTAATATTAGCATTACTTCACTTTTCAGCTATTTGTTGGGATTACAAAAAATCAAATTAGTGGTTGAATAGTAACCCATTATTAATTTTGATATTTATTCCCAAGAAAAATACTTCATAACAATTGCACTTGTGAAAATATTATGCCTTTATTTTTCTCGAAAAACAAAATATGAGAGAGATAGTAATAATTGTTTAACAAATTAGAGTAAATTAGAGAGATAAGCATGTAAGGGTAATTTTGAGAATTCAACTAAAATATTCTTTGAAATTTGGAAACTAACTACTTTCTTGGTATGTAAAATTCGATTATTGGCGACAGATAAATAGGAATAGAGGGAGTAAAAAACTACAGTTAAATAGTTAAATTTGGTCGAATCATTAGAAAAAGAACCAAAGGATTTGACTGAAAATTTCGAATTTTTTTAGGTCATTTTAGCTGGGAAAAAGATTGAATTGGGAAACATTTTTTTTAAAAGAAAATAATCGAATTTAGCCCATTTGAAAAAACTCAATTAGAGAAATTTGTTGAATGACAAATATCCTAATATCGTACAGTTTACTTTAATCCTACTAGCGAAATGGAAAGTAAGGGGATTGTCCTCATGGCATATTTGGTTGCAATGTAATGTTATTTCTGCCCAAAATCTCCTTCCAGTTGGAATCATTTTTTTTTTTAAATTTCAATACGTGGAGGGAATAGTTAGAAGGTAAAGGTTATTCTATTTTTTATAGGAAGAGGTTAAATTCATACCCTTCTAACTTAAATCTACATATATTATTTAGGTAAAAGTGTCATTCTCCTCTATTAATTTAAAATTTTTATTTATTTTATTTTATTTTTAAACAATGTTAATTTTTTTGAGTAAATATCAACTAATCTAACTGTATGAAATTATGTATGAATTAAATTATTAAAAAATAATGACTTTTACAAAAATTGAACCTCATATCACTATAGGAAATTTGGCATTTTGCGTGGATCACAGCTTTGGGTGAAAAATTCCCTCGCAATTTGCGAAGGTTTTGCGAGGGTCATGGTTTTAGGCGAAAAATTCCCTCTCAAACCAAGTTTTGAGAACAAAAAATCCCTCGTAAATTGCAAAGATTTTGCAAGAGCCACAGCTTTGGATGAAAAATTCCCCCGCAAACCCCTCGCATGCAAGGGTTGTGCGAGGGAATTTTTCACGGCTTTGCGAGGGTTTTGCAAGGGAATTTTTCACCCAAAGCTGTGGCCCTTACAAAATCTTCGAGGGTTTTGTGAGGGCCAAATTTGGAAACAAAAAAGATCCCTCGCAAAACCCTCGCAATTTGCAAAGATTTGGTACGAATGGCTATGAATCCTCTCAAAACCCTCACAAAATTGCGAGGGTTTTGCAACGGTCCACCAATTAGATTTTTTTTTAAATATAAAAAGTTTGTCGCAAAATCGTCGCTAATTGCGAAGATTTTGCGAAAGTTGTAACAATTTTCTTTTTTGTTTAAATATTTTATTCTTAAAAAAAATTAACCATCGCAAAACCTTCACTAATTTGTGAGGGCATTCTAGCTATCGCAAAACCCTCGCAAATGGCGACGATTTTGTGGTGGTTTTGGTCAACTCACGATTTCATCTATTGTCATCGCAAAATCATTGCTAATTAGCAATGGTACTATAGCCATCGCAAAAACTTCGTCACAAATGAAGATTTTTTCTGTAGTGTATATTTATCATACGTTGAAAGTTTTATTTTTTTTCATTTCTCATTCATACTTTGTGAAACTTATGAAAGTATAGAGTAAGTATAATATAAGATTTTATTTGATTAAAAAATATTAATTTATTTGTTCTTAAAACTATGTATTTTATTAATAAAAGTAAAATATTGATAAAATAGAAGACTTATCAAAGATTTAAAAAAAAAAAAAAACCAGAGCCTATTGATAAGACACATTAGAAAAAAAATATATAATTAGTAACTATTCAACTTTCATTAATTATTTATTATTAGAATAATTAATTTACATCTAAAAAAATAGCATAGTTGATTGGAAATAAGAATAGGGAATGACACTTTCTGTCTAATTGATTGCATAGCATTTTGCGTTTCATGTGATATTTTAAAATTATTTTTGCATGAGTGCATGTGATTTGCAAGGTTGTTCTTGCATTAATTTATTTAATGAGAAACAGTTGTGTTGTTTGCATTATTTGAAAATCGTTTTAAGTGAAATTTAGTAGAGCAGATAGAGGGATGAGAATTAGAGTGAAAGGAATTTCTTAGAGATATATTAACACCGAAGTTAATTTGGATTAATGGTTAAGTCTGGTAATTATCCCTTGGTGACTTGAGTTCGAATTTTACCCCTTGCGAATCTTGAAGGACTGACATATACAGAGCATGCTCACGGGTGATGATAAAAATGGAAGAACAAACAATATTAACAGAGTATGGCAACATCATGGTGGCTTGAAAACATACCTCTTGGAGCCTTAAAACTTGAAGAACATGGTTGAATGGCTTGAAGCTCAAGAACAACTTCTTCCTTCCAATGTCCATGATCACTGAAGCTTCCTTTCTTCCTTCTCCGATTCTTTCTTCTCCTCCGGTGGAATGCTAGCTTTCCAGTTCACAGAATATTCCCAGCCTAATTTTTCAGTTGGTGAGCACAAAGGGTTGAAGGAAAAATGATCAGACGTTTTTCCAGCTCACTGGCCATCTCTTTCCATAGCATGGTTTCTTCCGTTTATAGAAAACAAAAGCCACATGCCAGATAACCAAAACCCAAACGTCACATGAGAGGCCGAGAGCCAAGAGGAAAATTTTTTCCTCTTTTTCTTTTTTTTAATTATTTTATTTTTCCACACAGAAAGCCAAGAGTCATGAAACAAAAAATAATTATTTTGATAAAAATATTCCCGAGATTTTATACCCGAATATTATTTACAAAATAAATTTCGGCTTCACCCTAAACTCTTATAAATTGTGTCCAAAAAAATTCTATGGTCCAGGCTATTGGGCCAAAATAATATTTATTATTTTTCTTGGACCCGAAAAATCCAAAATAATAAATATTAATTATTTTCCTTGGGATTAAATAAATAATCCAATAAATAATTAATGAACCCAAATGAACCAAAAAATAATTAAATTTTAATTATTTATTTCTTGGAATTTAATTAAATAAATAACCCAATAAATAATTAAGTAATAATTATTTTCTTCTAATTTAAGTCCCGATTAATTTTTTAATTATTCAAACTGGACGGTCCTAAATAATTAATTAACCAATTAAACTAGATAATAAAATTCTCTCCATTCATTTTATTCTAGTCTAATAATAAATTAGACTTCCCGAATAAAATAAAACTCTCTCAATTGAGATCATTTTCTCAACCCAAAAATTAATTAGGACTTACGGGCTATTCCGACGACCAAAAAGACACATCGCCTTGGCTACTAAAATGACCAAAATACCCCTACTATATAAATAGATGTATTTTGCATTTTAAATATTTCCTAATATCACCATAAGAAAATATTGACCCTAAGGACAATACTGCATTAGCAGAGTCTTCGACCTACAAGTGAAAATGACTAAAATACCCCTCTACACATCGCCGTACATTTTGAGAGGAAGAAGTGTATTAACACCTCTCTAAAAGACATTTACCATCCTTAGGCCTCTAGTCCAATGATCCACGACTTCCTGGAGTGTTTCCGCTTTCCAAGGGAGCGACCCTAAAGCAAACATCCAAGTTACGTTTCCCAGGGCCCTGGATATTTAGATCATTCGGACAACCACAAAAGGCGATATAGTATAGAAACTATCTTATACAAGTCTGTCTTAACTAACTAGTCACACATACCCAACATACGAGTATATTGGCCCTCCGATAGAACCTCAACTATAGTATATCAAAGCATATGCTTCCAGCTTCACCAGACCACCAACTCATACTCAAGTCATAGAGTACTAGTCCACGTTGTAGCGGTAATAATCTAGGTTTCTACCATATAATACTTTTTAGAAACCACTACTACAGGTCCTGTTCTACGTATTCGAAATACGCTTATGTCATGAAGTGAGTGGCCTACTCACTGGCTAAAGGTAAGCCATTCCCCATTTGGAATTCATAACATAATAACCTAAATATGATGAGATTCCCATTCTCATCAATCGGTTAAGAATAACTGTTTATGTGTTTAAATAACCCACGATCCATACCTTACTGTGAAAGACCTCTATTCACATAGATCACTTGTTTAAACACAATGGGTCTGTTCCAAACGAAATTGTATACAAATAAAGAAAATTATTTCACAAACGATTTTCGACAAATAAATTCTTTTATTAACACATTCAATATTTTCATCAGAAAACCAGTCTAAGAGGGTATATTCCCAACAATCTCCCACTGGTGATACAGGTTGCCTCCGAGAACAATCTAGTAGATCCATTCACCAAGCCTTTAGCTGAGAGTCTTCAAGAGACACTTAGACGCCATTGGGGTGGGCACCTAAAGACTTACCTAGTCTTAGCGTGCCCTCTTAGACTAGTTTTCTGATGACAATATCGAATATGTTAATAAAAGAATTTATTTTCAGAAATTGTTTGTGAATTTATTTTCTTTATTTGTGTACATTTTCGTTTGGAACAGACCCATTGTGTTTAAATAAGTGATCCATGTGAATGGAGGTCTTTCACAGTAAGGTATGAATCATGGGTTATTTAAACACATAAACAGTTGTTCTTAACGGATTGATGATAATGGGAATTTCTTCATGTTTAGGTTATTATGTTGTGAATTCCAAATGGGGAATGGCTTACTTTTAGCCAGTGAGTAGTCCACTCACTTCATGACATAAGCGTATTTCAAATACGTAGAATAGGACCTGTAGTAGTGGTTTCTAAAAAGTACTATATGGTAGAAATCTAGACCACTACCGCTACAGCATGGACTAGTATTGTATAACTTGAGTATGAGTTGGTGGTCTGGCGAAACTGGAAGCATATGCTTTGATATACTATAGTTGAGGTTCTATCGGAGGGCCAATATACTCGTATGTTGGGTATGTGTGACTAGTTAGTTAAGACAGACTTGTATAAGATAGTTTCTATACTATATCGCCCCTTGTGGTTGTCCGAATGATCTAAATATCCAGAGCCCTGAGAAACATGACTTGGATGTTTGCTTTAGGGTCGCTCCCTTGGAAAGCAAAAATACTCCAGGAAGTCGTGGATCATTGGACTAGAAGCCTAAAGATGGTAGATGTCTTTTAGAGAGGTGTTAGTACATTTCTTCCTCTCTAAATGTACGACGATGTGTAGAGGGGTATTTTAGTTATTTCACCTGTAGGTCGAAGACTTTACTAATACAGCATTGTCCTTGGGGTCAATATTTCCTTATGGTGATATTAGAAAATATTTAAAATGTAAAATACATCTATTTATATAGTAGGGGTATTTTGGTCATTTTAGTAGCCAAGGCGATGTGTTTTTTTGGTCCTCGGAATAGCCCGTAAGTCCTAATTAATTTTTAGGTTGAGAAAATGATCTCAGTTGAGAGAGTTTTATTTTATTCGGAAAGTCTAATTTATTATTAGACTAGAATAAAATGAATGGAGAGAATTTTATTATCTGGTTTAATTGGTTAATTAATTATTCAGAACCTGGGTCCAGTTTGAATAATTAGAAAATTAACCGGGACTTAAACTAGAGCAAAATAATTATTACTTAATTATTTATTGGGTTATTTATTTAATTAAATCCCTAGGAATAAATAATTAAAGTTTAATTATTTTTTGGTTCATTTTGCTTTATTAATTATTTATTGGGTTATTTATTTAATCCCAAGAAAAATAATTAATGTTTATTATTTTAGGCTTTTCGGATCCAAGAAAAATAATAAATATTATTTTAGCCCAATAGCCTAGACCATAGGATTTTTCCGGACACAGTTTGGAAGAGTTTAAGGTGAAGTCAAAATTTATTTTATAAATAATATTCGGGTATTAAATATCGGGAATATTATTTTTATCAAAATAATTATTTTTTGTTTCATGACTCTTGACTTTTTGAGTGAAAAAATAAAATAATTAAAAAAAAGAAAAAGAGGAAAAAATTTTCCTCTTGGCTCTCGGCCTCTCATGTGACGTTTGGCTTTTGGTTATCTGGTATGTGGCTTTTGTTTTCTATAAATGGAAGAAACCATGCTGTGGAAAGAGATGGCCAGTGAGCTGGAAAAACGTCTGATCATTTTTCCTTCAACCCTTTGTGCTCACCAACTGAAAAATTAGGCTGGGAATATTCTGTGAACTGGAAAGCTAGCATTCCACCGGAGGAGAAGAAAGAACCGGAGAAGGAAGAAAGGAAGCTTCAGTGATCATGGACGTTGGAAGGAAGAAGCTGTTCTTGAGCTTCAAGCCATTCAACCATGTTCTTCAAGTTTTAAGGTTCCAAGAGGTATGTTTTCAAGCCACCATGATGCTGCCATACTCTGTTAATATTGTTTGTTCTTCCATTTTTATCATCACCCGTGAGCATTCTCTGTATATGTCAATCCTTCAAGATAGTTTCTACACTATATTGCCCTTGTGGTTGTCTGGATGATCTAAATATTCAGGGCCCTGGGAAACGTGACTTGATTGTTCTCAGAGGCAACCTGTACTACCGCCACATCCCGTCTCTGGATGAAATCCCGGTCCATGTGGTACTACCTCACTATATGCTTCCCCTCCTTGTGATTCCAAGGTTCCTTTGAGGTACCTGAGAACATGCTTTACAGCTTGCCAATGAACCTCCCCAGAGTTTGACTGATATCTGTTAACTAAGCCTACAGCAAAACAGATATCTGACGTAATACACAGCATGGCGTACATGAGATTTCCCACAGCCGAAGCATAGAAAATCCTACTAATTCTGTCATTTTCTTCTTGAAACTTAGGACAGTCCCTTGAAGAAAGTGACAACTCATACCTGCAAGGGATTAGAGTACCCTTGCATGAGTCCATGTTGTACTTGGCCAACATCTTGTTAATGTATGCGACTTGGGATAATCCCAACATTCTCTACTTCCTATTTCTAAGAAGTCTAATCCCGAGAATGTAGTTGGCATCTCCCAAGTCCTTCATGCTGCATTAACTAGATAGCCAAACCTTTATAGATAACAATGACCTTACATCATATCCAATGAGTAGAATGGTATCCACATATAAGACAAGAAAAACCACATTAAACCCCTCAAGATTCTTGTACACGCATGGTTCATCCTCGTTTTGAATAAAAGCGTAAGACTTCACAGTTTCGTCAAAACGAATATTCCACGCACTTGATGCTTGCTTAAGTCCATAAATGGACTTCTTAAGTATACAAACCATATAT
The DNA here is from genome assembly GCA_026120185.1 of Voacanga thouarsii. Classification (NCBI taxonomy): domain Eukaryota; kingdom Viridiplantae; phylum Streptophyta; class Magnoliopsida; order Gentianales; family Apocynaceae; genus Voacanga; species Voacanga thouarsii. The sequence goes on along the minus strand of JANUWF010001102.1, from coordinate 2,032,433 downwards.
TTTTGGCGTTCAACAATAAAACCTTCCGGTTGGGACATATAGATGTCATTACTAAGATGGCCATTCAAAAATGCCGTCTTGACATCCATTTGTTATATCTCGTAGTCATAGTGACATGCGATGGCAAAGAGGATACTGATGGACTTAAGAATGGCCACAGGGGAAAAATGTTTCCTTATAATCGATCCCTTCTTTCTGAGTATACCCTTTTTACCACAAGCCTAACTTTGAAGGTTTCCACCTTCCCATCCGCTCCCCTCTTCTTCTTGTACACCCACTTACACCCAATGGATTTTATCCCTTCAGGTGAAGTTACAAGATTCCAAACCTGATTGAAATACATAGACTCAATCTCGGCTTTCATTGCTTCATGCCATAGATTTACATCGGCATCAGCAATTGCCTCCTCGTATCTAGTGGGGTCTTGTTCCTGATGGTCGGAAATCAGCTCAAAAGCTTCTCCATACCATCTATCTGGAACCCTAGACACTCTCCCACTGCGATGAGGCACCATTTGTACAGTCTCTTGAGGCTGTGCCTCTTCTTGTTCCACAATCGGGTCAGAAGAAGTTGCTTCTGAAGATAACTTCTTCTCGAGTTCCAACCTATTTGAACCTTTCATGGAAATACTTTGATCATCCACTGAGTATCTAGCATTGGTACTAACTAGTACCTTCTACTCCTTAGGATGATAGAAGCAACCACCCTTTGTTCATTTTGGATACCCAACAAAATAGCATAATTCTGATCTTGGTTCCAACTTGTCTCCCTTGATCAGTACATAAGTTGGACAATCCCATATCCTGAGACGATTCAGACATGACTTACGCCTAGTCCACATCTCATAGAGAGTCCTAGGTACTAACATGGAAAGTACCGAGTTCAGAATATATGCCACTGTTTCCAGGGCATATCCCCAAAAAGAAACTGGAAGAGTAGTATGAGCCATCATGCTTCTGACCATTTCTATCAATATCCTATTCCTTATCTCAACTACTCCGTTCTGCTAAGGCGTCCCCGACACAGAGAGTTTGGATACTATCCTATGATGTACCATGTAATCCTTGAATTCACCTAGGAGGTACTCTCCACCACGATCCGATCGTAAGGTCTTGATTAATTTACTTGTCCGACGCCTCACTTTAGCCTTAAACTCTTTGAACTTGTCAAAAGAGTCAGACTTGTGTCTCATCAGGTAAACGTAACCAAACCTTGTACAATCATTCGTGAAAGTGATGAAGAACTCAAAACCTCCTCTAGCTGGTGTAGACAATGGACCACACACATCAGTGTGAACAAGACTCAGTACCTCCTTGGCCCTATCCCCCTTTGAGATAAAAGACCTTTTGATCATCTTTTCCATTAGGCTAAATTCACACTAAGGCCAATTCTCCAATCTCAATGAGCCCAAAGGCCCATCATGGATTAGCCTCTGAATCCTGGTTGAGTTGATGTAACCCAACCTCAGATGCCAAAGATATGAGTCATTGACATTGGTCTTTCTCTTTATAGTTAAAGGTTTAGATTGAGCGTTATTTGATTGATAATTAATAGAGTTTAAATAGAATAGATTTCTATACATGTGCCCAGTACATAATATTTCTCCATTTCTACTGATAAAAATACCAGAATGAAAATATTCAGAATATCCTTGATTTATAAGTTTTGCAACTGAAATCAAGTTCTGACGAAAATCAGGTACATATAAAATATCTATTAAAACCACTTTATTATTACAATCAAAACAAGATCCAGCTCTCCTACTGCAAGGGCCCAGACTTGTACTCCATTTCCCACGCGTAATCTATGTTCGTCCATCTTGAGTCTACTTATCTTTCGAAACCCCTCAAGGAGTTACAGATATGATCAGTGGCTCCTGAATCAACAATCCAAGTGGAAGTTTATCCAACCATTAATATAGACTCTAGATAGAGAACATTATATGTGGGGTTTTTCTTGGATTAAAGATCTAGACACTCCTTTTTCCAATATCCTTTCTTCCCATATATGAAGCACTTGCCCTTTGCTTTGTCTTTGGGCTGGGTCTTGGGTTGGGCTACTGCGTTTCCCTTCTTTCTTTTGAACTTTTTGGGCTTAGACCCAGTTTTTGAGGAAGAAGCCTTAGCAATCATGGCCATTGAATGTGGCTTCATGACATTCTCTGCCATCTGGAGTTCCTTCATCAACTCAGTCAAACTCATATTTAACTTGTTCATAATGTAATTTAGTTTGAACTGAGTAAAGAAACCCGGTAGAGACTCGAGAACTATGTTCACTTGGCTCTTGGTGTCAATGAATAACCCCTAAGATTTCTGCCTCCTCGAAAGTAGCAATCATTTTGAGCATATGCTCCCTAACTGATGCTCCCTCAGCTATCTTAGAATTTATTATAGTTCGAAGAACCTCTTACCTTGCGGGCCAGCTTTTATCCGCGAACATAGTGGCCAATGAATGATTAATGTCATACACAGAAGCCATGTGCTCGTGTTTAGACTGGAGCACATTAGACATGAAGGCTAGCATATAGCAACGTGTCATTTCATTAGTCTTCTTCCATGCCTTCTCAGCTTCTCGCTCTTTATCGGTGGAACCTTCCCCGATCACAAGGTAGATCTCATAAAGGACATACTTATACTCTTCGACTGTGAGTAGTATGTCCAGGTTCCTCTTTTAGTCCACATCTTTTGGTCCCGTTAACTTATTCTCATGGAGAATAATAGCCAAAGGATTAAAAGAACCTCCCACCATTTCTGAAAAATCGAAAAATAAAAGAAAAGATTTAGTTTGTGAAAATAAATTTGTGTACAAAAATTAATTTGGCTCATAAGAAAACTGACATAGCTTCTTTGGAAGATTAACAGTTCCATAAGCTAAGTGTAATAATCACCACAAATTAATTTCCCTTCTAGGTAATGATATAGAAAATAACTCCATCGTGGGATGGCCGTTTCCTCTCTATTTCCTATGGACAGTCCTTGCACTATTACCTCCAACGTGAGCTGGCCGATTATAGTACGTGTCCCGGGTCATTAATTATATCCTTCCATTAGATCTAGATCCTTGTGGTATCCCTATCCTATACGGGTTCACTCCTAGGGTGACGCGAGGGGACCCACGATCTCTAATGAGGACCGTGATGGAAGCCGTGGGGCCGTTGGAACCCCTCTTCCACTTAGTCTTTTAAAATAAAGTTTTCTGGAAAAATATCCTTTTAAAATTTCCATTAAGTTTTCCTTTAACTTAAAAATAAAATATTCAAGTCCATTAAAATCTCAATGCCAAGGATTATATCCTTTGAGAGAATTTATCCATGGACTAATTTTATTTAAGTTAAAACTTAATGATTTCAAAAATTTTCTAATTAAAACTTTTCTGAGACTTTGGTCTCAATTTTATTTAACAAAACAATTTTTCTTGTGAAAAATAAAATAAAATGGCTTCCTATTTTAACTTACAAAAATATCTAAATTCAATTATATTTTCTATGCCAAGGATTAAATCCTTTGAGAAAATATCTAATGATTAATTTTTGTTCAAGTTAAAATAACCATTTAATTTTTAAAGAAAAATGTTTTCCTTGCATAAATATTCCCAAAGACTTTGGTCTTTGAGAAACCACGCACATAGGTATACAAAATAAATAGCATGCTAGAAAACTGTAAATGTTTTCATGCTTTTCTATTTTTATACCTAAGTGTCCAAATAATAGAATTAAACACATTAATTAATTAATTAATTATCTTGTTTAATCCTAAAATCTTTTACTAATATTTTTCATGCAAATATATTCCAAGAATATAAACTATTACAAAAATATTAGATTCGCCTGGTATGAGACCCAAATTAAAATTTTCAAAAAAAATATATTTTTTTTTACTGGAGGTCCACTGCACCGGATGCACCGAATCCGTGCCCACATGCACTACAGTCCACCGGGAGCCCGGTGCACCAACCGCACACGATCTCCAACAGCCACAACCCGTGAAGCAGCCGCCCGCCAAAGAACCCTCCCTCTGACCCACCGCCTCTCTCACTGCATAGCCCGCGTGTTGGTCGAGTGACCTATGCGCGACCCGGTGCCAATTGCAATTCAATTTCGTTTGCACGGCTCCAATTTCTACAGTAATTGGCTCGGCTTAGCGGCTCGATCAGCACGGCTTGTGACCTAGAAATAGTGGAGGCTCAGTTCCAACGGCTTATGAACAGTGCCTTCTTTTCCAAAGAGTTTTTCTACATTCTATCCGCGCGAATTTCTTCGTTTTTCATTTGCAGTGGCTTCTTTGGACATATTTTATTACAAAAACTCATCCAAACCAAAATAACAACTGCCTATACCCATTTAAATTAGGTTTACACGATTCAAACTCTAAAAACAAATTGCACAGAACGCACTGTGAAAAATTACAGAGACCATGTCCCATACCATTTCAAGCGAAGAATCACATATTTAAGCTCCAAACAATGTTCTTCTCCATTTTTATTAACTAACATGCTCCCTAAGTCAATCAAATTCATGCTCTGATACCACTTGAAGGATTGACATTCACAGAGCATGCAAGTCACAGTGGACGGTAATGGAGATCATGAACATATATATTAGAGTATGGCAGCATGGTGGGATAAAAACATACCTCTTAGAGCCTTAAAACTTGAAGAACATGGTTGAATGGCTTGAAGCTCAAGAACAGCTTCTTCCTTCCAACGTCCATGATCACTGAAGCTTCCTTTCTTCCTTCTCCGGTTCTTTCTTCTCCTCTGGTGGAATGCTAGCTTTCCAGTTCACAGAATATTCCCAGTCTAATTTTTTAGTTGGTGAGCACAAAGGGTTGAAGGAAAAATGATCAAATGTTTTTCCAGCTCACTGGCCATCTCTTTCCACAGCATGGTTTCTTCCGTTTATAGAAAACAAAAGCCACATGCCAGATAACCAAAAGCCAAACGTCACATGAGAGGCCGAGAGCCAAGGGGAAAAATTTTTCCTCTTTTTCTTTTTTTTATTATTATTTTATTTTTCCACACAGAAAGCCAAGAGTCATGAAACAAAAAATAATTATTTTGATAAAAATATTCCCGGGATTTTATACCCGAATATTATTTACAAAATAAATTTCGGCTTCACCCTAAACTCTTATAAACTGTGTCCGAAAAAATTCTATGGTCCAGGCTATTGGGCCAAAATAATATTTATTATTTTTCTTGGACCCGAAAAATCCAAAATAATAAACATTAATTATTTTCCTTGGGATTAAATAAATAACCCAATAAATAATTAATGAACCCAAATGAACCAAAAAATAATTAAATTTTAATTATTTATTTCTTGAGATTTAATTAAATAAATAACTCAATAAATAAATAATTAATAATTATTTTCTTCTAGTTTAAGTCTCGGTTAATTTTCTAATTATTCAAATTGGACCCAAGTCCTGAATAATTAATTAACCAATTAAACTAGATAATAAAATTCTCTCCATTCATTTTATTCCAGTCTAATAATAAATTAGACTTCCCGAATAAAATAAAACTCTCTCAACTGAGATCATTTTCTCAACCCAAAAATTAATTAGGACTTGCGGGCTATTCCGACGACCAAAAAGACACATCGCTTTGGCTACTAAAATAACCAAAATACCCCTACTATATAAATAGATGTATTTTACATTTTAAATATTTTTTAATATCACCATAAGGAAATATTGACCCCAAGAACAATGCTGCATTAGTAGAGTTTTCGACCTACAAGTGAAAATAACTAAAATACCCCTCTACACATCGCCGTACATTTAGAGAGGAAGAAGTGTACTAACACCTCTCTAAAAAACATTTACCATCCTTAAGCCTCTAGTCCAATGATTCACGACTTCCTGGAGTGTTTCCGCTTTCCAAGGGAGCGACCCTAAAGCAAACATCCAAGTTACGTTTCCCAGGGCCCTAGATATTTAGATCATTCGGACAACCACAAAAGGCGATATAGTATAGAAACTATCTTATACAAGTCTGTCTTAACTAACTAGTCACACATACCCAACATACGAGTATATTGACCCTCCGATAGAACCTCAACTATAGTATATCAAAGCATATGCTTCCAGCTTCACCAAACCACCAACTCATACTCAAGTCATAGAGTACTAGTCCACGCTGTAGCGGTAATAGTCTAGGTTTCTACCATATAGTACTTTTTAGAAACCACTACTACAGGTTCTATTCCACGTATTTGAAATACGCTTATGTCATGAATTGAGTGGCCTACTCACTGGCTCAAGGTAAGCCATTCCCCATTTGGAATTCATAACATAATAACCTAAATATGATGAGTTTCCCATTCTCATCAATCGGTTAAGAACAACTGTTTATGTGTTTAAATAACCCATGATCTATACCTTACTGTGAAAGACCTCCATTCACATGGATCACTTATTCATACACAATGGGTCTGTTCCAAACGAAATTGTACACAAATAAAGAAAATTATTTCACAAACGATTTTCGACAAATAAATCATTTTATTAACACATTCGATATTTTCATCAGAAAACTAGTCTAAGAGGGCATATTCCCAACAAATCTTAGCTTCCTTTTTGAATTCTTCTTCTAGGGTTTCTTCATGCTTTTGGCCGAGAACCCTAGCTAACCGCCACTTTCGTGAGTTTTAAGTGGTATAAAACTCTCCTTGATAAGTATTAGAGATAGATAATATATTGGATAAAAATCTTATTTTATTTCTCAAGGGAAAAAAAATCTGATTTAACCCCTTTTATTTATTTAATTATTCTTAGAGAAATACTTTAACTAAAACCCTAGCTACTCCTTTGAATTTTAGCCGCCATTTTCTTAGGAGATAAATCTCCATATTTATCTTCCAAACTTAAATTTTTTTTATAAAGATAGAGACTAATTTTATTCTAACTTTTATTCTTTTAATTTTCGTAAGTCTTAGCTAAGAGCAATTAAATTCCAGCTTTTATTTAATCAATCAAATTTTATGTTTAAAGCCTTGATGGGAATTTAGTTAGTTTGAATGAAATCTATTTTATTTTTCATAGTGGAATATTTTGTTGATTTTGAGAATAAAACCCTAGCTAAAAATCTGAAAATTTTCCAGCCTTGTTGCCGCCACCTTTGGGAGCAATCCTAGCTCAACTCAAATTCTTCCAAGCTAGGGAAGCTTATCCTAAATCCTTTAGCAAATCAGATTTTATTCTATTTCCAAACAAATCAGGTTTTGTTCCTCTTTCCCTGCATATTTTCGGTCAGCCGTGTGCATACATATGCCACGCGAAATGTTGCACTCCTAGGTGTACCCAAACTCTTCTAAAACTAACTTAAATCACCAAATACACCTCTCACCAATTCAGATTTATTTTAGTTAAACAAACCAGATTTTTGTCCCCTCTTTTTCTAGGATTTCGGCCAGCATTACACACACAAATACTACACGAAAATCCACACTCCAAACCATACCAAAACTCTTCATTGATTTAGCTAAATTACAACTCCTAAAACTCTCACTTTTCCCTCTTTGATTTGCGTCAGAACAATAGCCAAAACAGTCCAGAATTTCTCTCTTTTGCTTATAGTTTTCTCGCAACACAAACACATCCACCTTGCATAGAATTTTGGTTGTCAAGCCCGCACAAACTCCTTCTTGTCTTGGTAAAAAACTGAACACACATGCAACCTCTCTTTGTGCACTGTTTTCGGCCAACTTGAGAGTGCAATTTCAGACTGCTTTTCTTCTTGCAACCACTCTCAATTTCGGCCAACAAAAGGTACAACAAGCTACCTGTTTTCCACCATTACTGTCCAAAGAGGTTTAGAACCATTAGGAGGCCTTTATAGCATCATCTTCTAAACCCTAAATCAAACCCTCCTAACCCTAAACCAAAATAGCCGTCTATTCCATCCTTGCTGCACAGAAATTTCCAGCAAACTCTTATCTGCAATTTTCGGAAAAAAAAAAAAAAACAAAACGCTCCCTAGGGTAAGCGAAAGTCCTCTCAACCTCTTGATTCCTTTCCTTCTATTGATTCTCCTCTTCTTCTTCCCTTGAACCGCGCCATATAGGGACTGATTTCATCTTTCTTTCTTAACTCTCGATCAAGAGGAGTTAAAGAAGGCAGCTTTCCCTTCTTCTCAAGTGAACTCGTGGCGAACATCATAGGGGCATCTTGATCTTGTTAATCCAGTTGTTGTAAGGTAAAGGAGTTCTTATCTTGAGATGAGTATGTGTTAAGCATGTTCAATGGATAGCGATGTTATGTTTTGTTATGATAATGATGGATGTGAATTTTGATGGTTAAGTCGAGACATTTTTCATATATTGCACATGTCTTTGATGGGTATATGTTCATGGTATATTTATTTTATGGAATGAGTGATTTATTTGAAGTTAGATGATGAGTCATGATGTTGAGCATGTTATGAGGAATTAGGGATGTGGTTAGTAATTTATTCGAGTTAGGTACCCTACATGATTTATTTATGGGAATAAGTGAGTTTATATGCATGCTTGAGATGATTGAGATCCTGATCATGATATTATGTGATTCTAGATCAGGAGGTTATTTGAAGGAAGCAAGCAGTTGATTTTTATCTTGTTTATCTGAGGCGTACCACGTAAGTCCTTGTATAAACTCTTTTTGTGTAAATGCTTGTGGTGACAAGTCAAATGTTGTAAAGCTTTGTGAAGCTATTGTTGAACTATGATTACTTGGGTTGTAAACGTAGATGTTTATTCTCTAAATGATTTCGTCAACTAACGCCTTTATCAAGAACTGTCTTTCTCTTAAACGTTTTAGAAAACTCTTTTTAAAGAAAACCACATTTTACCAAGCCAAGCTATGTAAACACTGTGAATCAGGAATTGACGGATATGTTCATTGAGTACTCAATAAAGGTAGGCTAATAATACTAGTCTTGGAGGGCTTGAGTGAGTCTTTTGGCAGGAGGTCACCTTCAGAAGATAAGCTCTACTTGAAAAGGCGACAGTATTGATTGGCCAGGCCGATCCGAGCTAGCATTTATACCTGGTAAGATATTATTTCCCGGCATGGACACCCGTATGGTTTTGTTTGGTGTAGAGAGGAGTATCTCACCTGGTGGGCCGTACACCCATTCGTGATCAGAACGCCCAAAGTATGGTAATCTGATCCTGTCGAGGTGCACAAAGTGTGGTACCTTGACCGTTCTCTTACCATGGGGCCCAAAGTGTGGCGCCATGACTGTTTATTCGAGTGGATGGTTTATTTTATACAAAGTGTGACAATGAGAAAACTCCACTCCTTGTAAAGAGAAATCATTTACGACTTGCCAAATATTTCTGCAAATGTTTTCAGCTATGTATACACGAACTGTTCAAAGTATCATTTGCACACACAGCACTTACTTAGATGTTAATCTCATACTATTTCTATATCATGTTTTCAGGAGACTGATACTGCTGAGCAAGTGGGATGTCTAGTAGTTGGAGCTTTTGTTACTTTATTTATGTTTAAGAGACAAATGTTTATTTATGTTTTTAGAATCGATGTTTGCATATGTTTAGTCTTGCTCAAGTTTGATTCTGATGTAATAAGAGTTCTCCTTTATTTATCCAAGTTTTGACATCTTTAGTTCGACTTTATATTATAAACCTCGTTTTAAAGACCCTTTGTCCTTGAGACGGGGCGACATCCCCGCCCTTTATGAGTACGTAGTAGTGGGATGTTACACCTATATATATAAATACCAAGTCATATGACTCCTAATTAACATAGGAAATAGTAAGAGTAATTTTTTAATTCAAATACACACAGGACAATAGTAATTTCAAAATTCTAAATATATTAGGAATATCCTTTTAATCAAACTACTTTATCTTAGTCAGATTAGGAATGTAAAACAAAAACCCAACATTAAATAGTTAAAATGGAATTCCTAGTAGATCTTCAACATTTTTGTCTTGTGCCTTAGGAAGGTCAGGCCCAGATCCTATCATTAGAAATTGGTAAGAGAACAATGATGTCAATAACAAATTTTGTATCCCACAAATTGTTTTCTATAATATACTTGTACTTTAGTAGAAAATAAGAAAGATGCACTTATTAATGCAAACACTATAATTCCATATGACTCTTCTCCATGTAATTTTAGATCAATATCAATTTTTAACACAGTTGTCTTTTAAAAAATTTCAAAGCTTATGACAATATACATAAGTTTATTAACGCTTAAATGGCACCAAGAATAAATGTTCATGATATTTATAACTATCATATCATTCCTACACATAAGCTAATGAGGTTGAGAATATTCCAATTCATGACTACTATGACTATTATATAGCTTTAAATATTATCAAAACAATTTTTACATTCTGAGATTTGGTCCTATTATTTAATTTCTTCCATTGTTCTACACTTACTATGCAACAATAACCTTTTACAATCTAATTAGCTACTAGTTTATAAGGATCACTCTGATTTAAGTAAAAATAACAATTAAATATAAGATTGTAATATTCTCCATAGCCATCCTCAACTAAGGTAGGAAAAGTAAATACAACTTTTCCATCTGTCATAGAATAAATAGAAATGCACATGAACTTGCAAGAATTTGTTAGGGGAAACAATCCTAGATACCTTTAAACTATTTCGGATTCTAACTTTTGTAATCCAATTTAAAAAAAACGTAAAATAGTTTTTCAAATTTTCTAATCGTCCAAATCTTTTCCTTCTATTAGTTGACCAACAATCAACCATTCCATCTGTAAAGAATAAAAGGTAAAATTGTCATTCAACTTTACTTCTCTTCTTCTTTTTTTTTTCTTTCTTCTCCTGCTGGATGCGAAACTTAGTGAAGATGAAGAAAAAATTTTCTTCTTCATTAGTTTTCTTAAGTTTTGTGAGGTATCTAATGTCAGCAGGAATTAAACTTGGTGGGTGGTGAATAATAAGAAATCCTAATTTCTCACTATATCTTAATCAATTTCTTATCTCTGTGTTTCTATAAGAGTAAAGAGAGAAGAGAGACTAAAGACAAGGAAAACTCTTTAATAAAGATCGGAAATGCTACCTCTTGAGGAAGAGTATTTGATGATAAATTCGGTGAGGAAGAGGAATAGATTAAAGGAAAGGCAAGTACAAAAAGAAAAGACTGATAGTAGTTCTTCCTTAGCATACAAGCTTAGCACCATCAAAGCTATGAATGGAAGCCAATAAAAGGTCATTAGACTTACTACGGCCCTTCGCTCGTGGGTAAAGGCTTCAATTAAAACTTCAATAAAAACATCTGTAATCAAGTAATCAAGCTTTTACCATTACGGGCCAAATCCCTTTCGATTTTTTCCCAATTTCCCACTCCTTTTGTTTCTGTGAGGCAAAATCTCACCATACTTCAATGCAAGAGGACTGGGACTTGTCTTGTATCTTTGGGATACGAGTTTTTGGTCTAAGAAAGAGAACTAAAGTTACTCGGTACGTATGGTATAGATTAATTAGTTGCAGATTTCATATTAAAAATGGATTTGGCTTACCTGTAGCTATTCTGGCTATGGCTCTATGTTTCTATATGTCTATGAGAAAGATAGTATCTTTTGGCATAATTCCAAGCATGAAGAAATAAAATCTTATAATTCACTTGTGTTTCTGTGCGTTTGTGAAAAAAATGGCATCTTTTGGCATAGTTCCAAGAACGAAGAAAGAAAATCCTGTAATTTACCTACAAACATCACAATTTTGAATTTTCAATACATACAAACAGAGGTGCATACAGATTTAACAAATTAGGAGAAAATATTAAGGCTCAAATCTATCTAAAAAATTAGGACACGATGAAGTGAAACTACCATGGCTGAAGTTGTAGCGGCAGTGGTGATTTTTCCTTTCAGTCGCTATTGACTCTGAAAAGAAGAAGAAGGAACAGTAATATGATGATTTTACCTTTCAATTTTTGATGGATTGGAGGATTGACCGTTAGTTAACACACCAAAAGGTAAAATCTGGACGATTAAAAAGTTTAATGTATCATTTTACGATTTTTTTAATTGGAGAGTAAAAGTTGAAATCCAAAATAATTAGAGGGTCACTAGAAATGTCTACCCAATTTGTTGTATTGATAATTTTTAGAAGTCAAAGAGCACACCTTCATCAACTGAAATCAGATATAGTCTTATCTAATTCAAAGATATTCCTAACTAATCTATTTATGATTCATTCCAAATTCCACACTCATCCTTAATAAACATTTCTACGAACATCACTTGCTAACTTATTTCCAATGAATCATACAAAGACCATACGTATCATAAGTAAATCCCAACCTTCACATTGATAGGTAGATTATCATATCTTAAAAAGACCAATGAACAAAATATCTAGAGCTTAAAATAATTGAGTCTGATTTTACAAATTTGTACTATAGTTACTTGATGCTTTCGCTAAATTGAAGTATAATAAACTATGAGATTTTTCTGGTTAATCCTTCAAGTTAAGGTCTAATTGAAGACTTGAACATTCCACCATTATGTTATAATGCTAACCTTTAGAAGAAGTTTGAGATTCCACCAGCTTTGGTGTATTTAGTATTGGCAAACCATTATTTGGTGGTGGTGCCATGGCAAACTTCTTGGGGTTTGCATGGTTAGCCTATTAACAACATTTTCAAAACAAAATTCAATGATAATTTTTTCAGAATCAAACTACATGACAAATCTCCTCCCCAAGAGGGGAAAAATGAAAAGGACTTGAATTAAAATAGAAGAGTGTGGAGAAAATGATCTATTAGTAAAAGATCCAGATTGCATGAGTGGAAAGCTATGTGGTGTTCTTTTCCCTGATATCAATCAAGTAATATCAGTGCGTTGTTGACATCTTACAATATTAAAATGCTTAAAATGGGATGAGAGAAACCAGTTACCCTCTCCTCCTTCTTTACTTGAAGCAAGCCTCACGAATGAGAAGGTTAGAGGTTTTTAGGAAGTTCAATAGAATGTCATCTTTTATAATGGTTGACAGATTTAGTAAAATACTAAGGCAATTTAGTTAAAGATACTTTCCATTATATTTCACAGTAAGCATTTAATATTATCAAAATACCTTGGTAACGAAGGATGCAACTTTGTCACATTCTCTTGAGATACTTTAATGAATAAACCATCTAAGGGAAAACCTAGAAAAGGATGTGTAGATTGTGTAAAAATGTCATGGAGCAAAAATATGGTTAGTTAACCCTAGGAATAGGAGTATGATGATAAATTACTTAGTTGCTTATGTTGATACTTGTCATTTTGAGGAGACAAAAGCAACCATTAGGCATGGACATTTGGTCATATCTTGATCATCAGAAACTGAAAATAAGCATGGAAATAAGTTATAGTCAAATAACAAAATGAAAAGGCTAAAATCCTTTTAATTTTGAAAGCAAACTAACACCACCACCTACATTTGTTCCACTTATTGGCAACTCAAGACAAGAAACTTTGATTTTTGCAATTCCTAGAGTTCGTTGTTATTAGAAAACTACATGATTAAATAAATATTGATTTTTACTTATTGGCCATCTAAAACTTCAGCCGGCCAATTGACTGAGACGTGACAGTCTGTAAGTTGAAGCCCTGAACTTAGATGGATCGGAACACGGAATTAAATCCTTTTTTGTAAATGAACAGATGAAACCCATAAAATTGGATTAAAATATATTCTTATAAACATGGAACTCCAATTAAACCTTTAAAAGTACAAGCAAATTCTCAAAACTGAGGGGGTCATCTTGAGATGATGAAAATGAATTTAAAGCAGTAATAGAAATAACTAAAAGTAAGGTTAAACTAAACTAAAAACTCCAAAAAAATAAAAAATGAAATTTACTTGAAGAATTCTTCTGATATCATTTGGATTCTCTCTCTCTCTCTCTCTCTCTCTCTCTCTCTCTCTCTCTCTCTCTCTCTCTCTCTCTCTCTCTCTCTCTCTCTCTCTTTAATGCATTTCTAGTGTTTTTCTAGTGATTTGATGACCCTATATTTGTTGGGGATATGCCCTAAACAATTTGTACTTATACTATTGTCATTATATATTTTGTAATAACATGAGGCATTTCTTTCTATGAATAGTGAATTTCGTTTTATGGTCATCAAGTACGTAACTTGACAGTATAACCATATAACAATAGAATGGCTATTCTTAAATTGTTTCTAATCGATTATTATTAGCGGAATAATAATAAATTAATATTAGTATACTTCTGACTTAATGACTATGTTTTACTAGTCATGAATATATAGGATATCAAGTCAAAATATAAATAAATGTTAAGAAATATTTTATTCGACATAATCCACTGTGAGAGTATTTTATGGGACATATTATAAATACTTTCTAGCCATAATGATATTAGAAATCCTTCGACCTAAATTCATCATAGTTTCATACTTGATATATTCTATATATTGACGTTATCTAAAGTTATCTTTAATCAGATAATAAAAATTAGACTATTGTTGGATATAGAATAAATTATGGAGAAAAATATGATTAATGGTGAAGGAATTTGTCCCTCTCATTCTTGTGAGAGATGTCCATGGGTTCTTTGATAAGTTAGACTGTTAAAATGTATAGTTATGCTCAAATATATCAATTTGAGATATTGATATTATTTATTTGAACAGTCTACTATGAGATCAAGAAATAGTTGATTAAGCTTAATAAGGATGACATACTCCGTACTTTATACTTAATCGGGATATCATGTGACAAAATGACCAAATATTAAATTATGATTTGGTTCAAAGAGATCTCTGATCTTCATTTAACCTGAGTAGTTATAATATTTTGTTAGAAATCGCTTATAACTTGTGAGCCATGTAAATGTGATTTGGGAACACTATCAGTGTTAAATGAACCTGTAGGATCACACATAAAGCGAACAAGTTAGGCTATTTTTTTGGTGATTAGGTTCGATATATTTGAAATTGTGTTCAAGTTCATCGAATCTTAAACGACATCCAAATTTATTGTATTTGGAAACATGTCACGGTTCATTGCATCTAGGAAGACGTCCATATTCATAGAATCTGGCTTAGTAAATTAATTAGTAATTTACCAAGATAACCTGAGAATCTTATCATATTTTTTTTCGAATTTGATTTGATATCGGAATAAAAAATGATAAGATCTTGTGACACATTGACTTAAAAAGACCGTGTGGTTTTATAAGATTAAAACCTAGCCGTCCAAAAAAAAAAAACAAAAATAATTTTGTCTTTTCAGAAAGAAAAAAAAAAACCTTGTGAAAACCCTAACCGCTAGCACTTCTGAGTCCTTGGAGTCATTCGTTGTGTGAACAGTAGAGGACGTTCGTGCATTGAAGCATTTAGTGATCGTTCATTGTGTACATACGCCTGGACAATCTGAAGGCAAAAGTAGTATTTCCAACAATATAGAAGTAGTTCTAAAAAATCCCTAGTCGACCTAATTGTTTAGCCTGGGTCCTCGAAAGGGATTCGTTAATGTCTTCTGCATTTAGGAATTCACGAATACTAACAATATTCACCATTTTCACCATTTTTGGTTTGTCTTGTTCCCTTTGATGCTCATGGCAAATGTGGTGGGAAAGTGGGCAATTGAATTCAGGGATGGAACCAGGAACTAGGGGTTGGGGGGAGGCAAAGTTACATTAAGGGAATACTATTAAATTTTGGGGGGGGGGGGTGAAATATAAAAATTTTAAAAAATAAAATAAAATATTGAAAATTTTTAAGATAAATTTAAAAATTTTAAAAAATTTTGGGAGCCCCACCCCACCCCAAATCCGTCTATGGTTGAATCGGTCAAAACTCATATTGCACTATTTGGATTTTAGGCATTATCCTGCTCAAACTTAGCTTCCTAAAAATTTAGCCACGTTCACTAGTTGATTCGCCAATTTAGTTGGCAAGCTATTTTTTAGGTTGGCTGTGTTAGGGATATGCCATAAAACAATTTGTATTTATACTATTGTCATTATGTTTTATGTACTAATATGAGACATTTTTTTCATGAATAGTACATTTAGTTTTGTGATCATTAAGTACGTGACTTGATAGTAAAACCCTATAACAAATATAATGATTATTCTTAAATTGTTCCTGATCGATTATTATTAGTGAAACAATAATAAATTAAGATTAGTATGTTTGTGACTTGATGACTATATTTTACTAGTTATGAATATATGCGATATCAAGTCAAAACATAAATAAATGTTAGAGAATATTATATTGGACATGACCCACTGTGAAAGTATTTCATAGAACATGTCATAAGTACTTTCTAGCCATAATGATATTAGAAGTTCTTCGACATGAATTTATCATAGTTTCCTACTTGATAAATTCTATATTTTGACGTTGTCTAAAGTTGTCTTTAACCAGATAATAAATTAGACCATGGTTGGATATAGAATAAACCAGGAAAAGGAATATGATTGATAGTGAAGGAATTTGTCCCTCTTAATTTTGGGAGAGAAATCCATGAGCCCCTTGATAAGTTAGACTGTTAAAATGCATGGAAATGCTGAAATATATCAATTTGAGATATTAATATTATTTGTTTAAACAGTCTACTATGAGATTAAAAAATACTGGATTAAGTTTAATAAGGATGACATGCTCTGTGCCTTAAACTTAATCTGGATATCGTGTGACAAAAGGACTAAATATAAAGTTATGTTTAGTTCAAAGAGATCACTGATCTTCATTTGACCTGGATAGTTATAATGTTTTGTTAGAAACTACTTATAACTTGTGGGCCATTTAAATATGATTTGGGTACATTGCCAATGTTAAATGAACCTATAGGGTCACACATTAAACGAATACGTTAGGCTATTTTTCTGGTAACTAGGTTCGATGTATCTGAAAATATGTTTAGGTTAATTGAACCTAGAAAAATAACTAGATACAATGAATTTAAAAATATGTCCATATTCGATGTATGTAGAGGATGTCCAGATTATAAGAATCTGATTCGGTAAATTAATTAGTTAAATTATCGAGATAATGGCAGAATCTTATCATATCAATATTAATTTAATTTGAATTTAAAATAGAATATGATAAGATATTATGAGAGTTGAACTTCAAGAGGCTCGGGTGGTTTTAAAAAGAAAACCCTAACCGTCTTCTTAAGTTAGTTCTCTGTCTAAACATTCATGCCTTCTTTTTACCAGAAAAATTAAGCCTCTCAAAATCCTAGGCACTAGCACTCTCGGATAACGAGTTGGTTTGCCGTGTGTATCTAATAGAGGACGTTCGCACATTACAACTTCTGGTGATCATTCAAGTCGCACGTACACTTGGAAACCAGAAGATAGAGATCTTGATTACGGCGAATAAAGGTAATTCTGTAACTCCTAGATCGTCTTAATCGTTTGGTTTGGATCCTTAAAAAGGATTCATAGATGTTTTTTACGTTTAAAAGTCCACGAATCCCAATAAACTGGCCTAACTATTTGTTGGCCTTGAGATCCTTTAGTAGATTATCAAAAATCTAATCAACCTTTATAATATCGAATAGATAACTATTTTCACCTTCTTTACTTTTGGTTTTCATGACTTTTTTATGTTAGGATAGTTTCAAGGTAGGGCATACATAAGCTTTTCCGACTATGATCTTGGCGGCCATAATGTCACTAACCTGGTTTTCCTCCAATTCTGATAGACCATCAATAATGGATATCATGGCTTAACCTTTTTCAAACCTAGTTCGTCGCTTCTTTTCTTTTTCTTTAATGAATTCCTCAATTTGAACTGCATGCAAGGCCAAGTGAGAAAGGTTAGAAAAATCTTGCTAAATTAAGGCTTTCTTGAGTTAATGGTGCATCCAGTCGACTATGATCTTGTCATGCTTTGACTCAGGTAATAAAGTTGAACACTTCCTTTTCAGCCTCCCGAATTGTTCCAAGAACTCTACTATAGTTTTCTCAAGCTTTTGTTTGATGGCTAGTAAATCAGCTATAGAAACCCTTGGGATTGGCTGGTAGAACCTCTCACGGAATAGCTGCTCCCTCTGAAACCATGTATGTATCAAGTTCGGTAACAAATTTGTTTACTAAGTGAATACTACACTTGTTAAGAATAATAGAAATAATTACAATTTATGGTATTCACTGTTGCCCAATTCACCACATTAAGGGGTAAATCTCCCTATATGTTCTATGGTAATCCTATCATTGTCTCCGAAAAATATGGTGAAATCTAGTACTTTAAATCATTTGAATTGTGCAATGACTGAATCAATCCATTCAGGATACGGTTTCCAATCAGTTGGCTTTTCAAATCCAATAATATTCAAGGCAAACTGCTTCCTCAGAACATTTGCAATTGCCTGTTACCTGTTGTTGGGGATTACTAATCTAGATTTGGACAACATTCAGTTGAATGACTACTGGTTGGTCGCTTGAATTCCTTGGTTGGGGAACCGGTTGATAGTATGCGTTAGGAATGTACACATTTTGAGATGCTATTAGCTAGAAATTCTATCCAAACTTGACTATTGGTTGCTCAAATTAGGCCAAGGTTGTCCAAAACTTATTGGAATAGCTTCAATTGATGTTTGTCCCCTAACATAGACTTGCGGCTATCCTCCAATAGGCACGAACGGTTGGCCTCTTGCATATATAAGTATTTGACCCTCAGCATAGATTGGTGGTGGCTATCCTCCAATAGGTATGAACAGTTGCTCCCCTATATATAAAGGTGTTGCAAGTCCTTCAATGAATGGTTGTATCCATAAATGGGTGTTCACTCCGGGTAAGTTGGTCAAGGTATACCTGCACCAGCTTATTGATATATTTTAGGAGGATTGGATGGCTGGATGGCTAGAAAGATGGAATTAATTATAGTATTGGAACTATTCAAATTTGGATATACTATCATTGTTGGGCAAGCTCCAAAATTGACTGAAAGAAGAGGTCTTGGTCCTATATTTGATGATGAGCCTAAATCTTTACATGCAATAGAAACATTACCATATTGCCAATAATGGGCAACCGTATTTGGTTCAACTGGTGCAAAATATTGCCATTGGGATGTTTCCTTTGGGTTCGGCCAATGCCTGTAATTTATTTTGTAACATTGGCTTGAACACGTCAGTGAATTGTTGAACTAAAATTTGCATCAACTCTCTAGTGCTTTCATCAAATTACTGTCAAATTATTGAAAGAGACGTTGGATGAGCTATAGACTCGGCACCGACTAAAGAACGATTAGTTTCATCAAGATGACCAACCGCATTGTCATTGTTTAGCTCTATATTAGTGATAGTTCTTCCAGAATACAATAGCATGAAATGATTAGACAGGCTCACTTCAAGGTGATCCCATTCTTAACATCAACAGTGTCGGCCATCCAAAACTCCAGCTAGTCGATCGGCTGAGACGTGGCAGTCTAGCAAGTTGAAACCCTGACCTTGTATGAATCGGTAAACACATAATTGAATCCTTTTTCGTGAATTAACAGGTGAAACCTAAAAAATGGGGCATTTCGTTCTTATTTTACTTCTGTTCCCCTACTCTTCTTTGTCTTTTTTTTTTTCACAATTCCATGGCGCCTTTCACAAGTTCACATTTTTTTTAAAAAATTATTTATTTTACTTTGCTCTTTCTACTTTATTCTCTGTTGGAATGGGCAACGGAAGCAACATACAAATATATAAAAAAAGAGGAAAGAAAGTAAACAAATTAAGCACAACAAGAAAATTTAATGTGGTTCGGTCTCTCAATTAAACCTATATCCACGACCCCAAAGGAAAATACTCCACTATGCAATTTTTGGACGGACAAAATTACAAACCCTCACAAAATAACTCAAGGCCCAAAAAATCTCCCAATTTACTAGGCTCAATGAGTTGGTGCACTTTTTTCAAAATAACACTAATCTATTTATAGGGAAAGCCTTCCTTACCCTTTTTTAAATTATCCCATGTGGGATTGAGAAAAATTCAACAAATCCTCCATTTTCTCAATTTTCTAAAATTACAACAGAATTTGAAAACCTAACTCTATTCCCAATTTTTGCAATCTTCTTCTTTGTTGCTTCTTCCGTTTTACTTCCTTCAAGTCGTTTCTTCAACGAATGACCATCAAGATGGTAGATATTTTTGCTCTTTTTTCTCCCTTGCATAACTAGACAATTCGCTTTGTATATTTTGCAAGACTTCCCAACTCCAATATACTTGTATCCTTTTGATGCCATCACACCTAATGAAATAATGTTGACACTAGAATCAGGAACATACCTTACATCATGAAGTATTTTGACTTCATCATTGTGGAGCTTAAAGCGGACTCGTCCAACACCTTCAACCTTCATCTTAGAGTTGTTTCCCACGTTGATGTGGCCAAATTCCCCAATTGCAAATCATTGAACATATCTTAGTCCTTGCAAATATGCAAGTCTGATGCAGAATTCATTATCCAATTTGAAAACTTCTCATCAACAGTATCATCTGAACATCTCATCAATAATAAATCATCGTCCATGGCCATTTTGTAAAAGAATCACTTACTTTAGCATTGTCACTCATTTGTTCTCTTAGAGCTTTTAAATTCTCTTTCATTTTTGGACAACAACTTTAGATATGACCAATTTTTCCACAGTAATAGCACTCAAGGTCGCTATTATCATTTTGGTGAGATTTTCCTCTTCCTTGATCACCTATTTTTTTGTTTCGACTCCTCCCTCTTCTCTAACTCTCTGTAGCTAGTACTCGACTATCTTCAAAGTGATTTTCTTTTATCATCTGCTGATTTTTTTTTTAATGACTTTGACACCTCGTTCAGTTGCAGTGTGCTTTTTCCTGCTAAAAGTGATTGTACCAATGCGTGTATGATTTAGGTAGAGAAGCTAATGAGAGCAATGCTTGCTCATCATCTTCAATCTTGTCCCCTAAATTTTCAAGCCGTGATACTAACTCATTAAATTTATTTATATGGTCAATAATGTTAACTCCTTCTTCCATCTTAAGCGAATATAAATCCATCTCCATCATCAAGCGATTAGTCAGTGTCTTCGATGCGTGATTTTTATCTAACGTCTCACACATCTTCTTAGGTAATGTCTCATTCAATACTATAATTTTAATATGTGAAGCCAATGCTGACCGAATAGTACTGACCACCCTTTTCTAAATAATGCTCCAATCTGAATTAGGGGTGTACTCGAATCAAATCAAGCCGAATCCTGAAGTAATCGAGCCAAACTTTATTATTTTTACCCAAGGCTCGAATTCAAGCTCGAGTTCGATTCAAATATCAAATTCTAGCTCTAATTCGATTCGTTTAATATACTTAAAGTTTGAACTCGATTTGAAACTCGATTATAATAAGCTCGAATTCGAGCTCGAGCTCGAATTTGAATTAAACTATTAAAAAATAATAAAATTTACAAAATTAAATAATTATATATTAACTAATTAATCGAACATGTTCGCAAGCTTTCGAGCCTAATACTTGAATATTCGAATTCGGCTCGTTTAAAATTCAAGCTTAAACATAAAGTTTATATTCGAGCTCGAGCTAAAATTTTTCGAACTCGAGCCGAGCCCAAACATATTCGATAAAGGCTCGATTCGAGTATACCCCTAATCTGAATCCTTCATATATTCCGGTTTCTTATCTTCTAATGCAGAATCAAGACCCTGCTACACTAAATAGTCTTAAGTTGTGTATTGCCACAGAGTGAAGTTAATATTTCCATCAAACAATGGAGGTAAAATCTCATTCTTCATATATGTGAAATTTAAAGAATCCATAATAAAACATCTTACCTTCACGTGACCAAAAAAAAAAAAAATTACCTCTTACTCAGAACTGCTGATAAAGCACCTCCTACTCCTTTTCTCTCCTTCTTAGACTCGAACCTTGCATTTCTCCCAAGCCGGAACCTTTGCTCTTCTCCCAAACCGGAACCAGGCTCTGATACCACTTGTTGGGATGGGTAACGGAAGCAACACACAAATATATAGCAAAGAGGAAAGAAAATAAACACATAAAACACAACATGAAAATTTAACGTAGTTCGGTCTCTCAATTAGACCTACATCCACGACCTTGAAGAAAAATACTCCACTATATAATTTTTGGACGGACAAAATTTCAAACCCTCACAAAATAACTCAAGGCCCAAAAATCTCTCAATTTATTAGGCTCAATGAGTTGGTACATTTTTTCTAAAACAACACTAATCTATTTATAGAGAAAGCATTCCTTACTCTTTTTTAAATTATCTCATATGGGATTGAGAAAAATTCAACATTCTCCTTCAGTTGTTTCATTTTTTATGGGACTACAGCTACTAGACATCAACAATTGCACACACATTCGGTTGATACTGTATGCTTATATGCGTTCAAGCACTGATTTTGAAAATTTGAATAGAATTAACGCTACTATTGTTAAGAGTATGTTTTACCTTGAAGGTTTTAAAGAAATCAATTGTGTAATTGTATAAGGATCTTTGGACGAATGATTACTTAATTACATACATTGAAAAATATATTTTTAATAACAAAAATAATGAATTGATCATATAATTTTTTTAAAAATATGTGTAATCGCCATAAACAATAAATAGTTATACTATTAATTTATATTAATTTTTTTATTCTTTGTCACATTGTAATTATTTTTTGCCTAAGTATGAATGTACGTTTAAATATTTCTTTATTAATATTCTTATTGAGAAACTATAATAATTATATTTTTAATATAATAATTTGAAATTAATTAAGTAAAAATCTATATATATATATATATAAAAGTCGTTGCGAAATCTTCCCAGGCTTTGTATAATAGTAACACGAGACAGCTTTGATTCTTCACACTGGTAGTCTATGATTAAAGAGAAATTAAAAAGATTTCTTTGACTAATATCATCTCCTAAGAATAATTAACAATCAATGTATTTAAAGTGATTAGTTAAATGGATAAGTTTACGAGAAAATATGTAATCTAAAAAATTTATCTTTATATTAAATATGATATTTTTAGTACATTGAAATGTGTGATTCTTTAAATATTATCTAAATTTATTTAAAATATTAACTAATTAATTAAGTTAATTAATAATATATATATATATATATATTTAATATACATAATAACCCATACAACGCACGGAACACCAAACTAGTAATATTAAATAACCCCATTAACGCACAGGAGGTGGTTTTGCCACTGGCTTCTTTTATTGCAATATTGATTTGGGTGTTATTCGGGATAAGTTGAAGTAAAAATTAAGATAATTTAAATTATTTGTTCTCATCTATATATTAATTATAAGGTCTATGGTCTTTTAAATTTTTAAGGCAAAATGAAGAAATTTTCAACGGTCACTAGAAATTTAGAATTCTCTGGTGTAATATATCTTGAATAGAGAATAGTTGAAAACGTCATGGAAGTAGGGGTGTTCGTACGATTTTCAATTTTGAAATTCGATTTTTTTATTTTTATTTTTTTTTCAAAATCGAATCTGAACCGAAATTTAAAAAAAAATCGATAGAATCGAATTTGAATACCTCTTTTAGTAGATCCAATAACCTAATATAAATTTAAGCCCAAATAAGTAAATTTTAATATAAATTAAGTTCAAACAAATTCGATTTTAAATCGAATTTGAATGCCTTATGTTAGTAGATCCATTAACCTAATATAAATTTAAGCCAAAACAAGTAGAGTTTAATATAAATTACAATTCAAATCTAATATAAAATGTAATATAAATTAAACTCCAAACATTTTAAAGATTTGAGTCAAACACTTTAGTAGAAAGTTATAATCACGGATGTAAATTATAAAGATAAAGATTTTAAACTCAAGTACTAATGATTTTATTTTGAACAAAACCAAACCAAATTGAGCCGAAATAATCGAAATTGAACAATTTTTTTTAAAATCATAATTTATAAAAATAAATAATTAATTAATGAATAATATTCTAATATTAATTATATATTTTAAATTTTAAAAATATAATTCAGTTTTTTATTTTTGAAAATCGAAAATCGAATAGAATTTTTATATAAACTCTACTAAATCGAACCGAATTTCATTAAAATCGAACCAAAAATCAAAATTTGGACTGATTCAATTCGATTTTTCAATTCAAACCGAATAATGTACATTCCTAAATTTCTTTCTCTTATTCCTTTATGCAAGTATATTAAGTAAAAATCTAGCCCAAAAAAAAGTATATTAAGTAAAAAATCTTTATTTGAATTCAACTAATTCTGTCAACACATGCATGTTAATTTTGCCACTTGTCATCGCAATAGCATTCTGTTGCGTATACTAGGTTGGTGCCCGTGCATTGCATGGAATAATTTCAATAATTTTCTTAATTTTTTGCGTTTAAAAACAATTTAGATAAAAAAATAACTTTAATATTTGAAAGAATTAAAAATTCAGATAATTCTAATTTAAAAAAAATCAATTCAAATAACAATGATATTAAAAAAAATCTTCAAATTTTTGGAGAGATGAAATGAATAAATATAGAATAATACTTTTGGAGTCCCGAAAAAGATGAAAAAAGAGGGATTAAAAAGAACATAATTCTAGAAAGTTTAAAAAATTTAGCATAATGATTAGTTTAATGAATTCAAATAAATCAAATGAATGTATTTTTTTTAAAGGAAATATCAAGAGTATTTTAGATTCATTGATTATATAAATTCAATTTAAATGAATGTGTGTGTGTGTGTGTTTTTTTTAGGAAATGTCAACATTACATGGATTCAAAGAATTCATCTAAATTGAAATGAAGGTAATGTAGCACCTGATCATAGTTACCAGATTCGCTGTTCATTCCGATACGCGGTACGAAAATAAAAATGCAATTCGTTAATTTTAAAAATTAAAATTCGTTAAGGAATATGTTCCTTCGATACATTCAGAAACGTAAAAGTTATAATATAAAGTATTATATATAGAATTTATAAAATAATCAAACTTATGTATAAAGATATAAATTATTTTATACTTCTAAATTTAAATTACTAATTAAATACATTGAAATTTATACCTCTTTATTCTTCCTTTGACAATTGATAATTCCAAGATATTTTTCATAAATTATTCATTGAGTAGTTAGTCAATTTTCTTTTCAAATTTTCATTTAGAAAATCAGGTCTTTAAATTTTCAAAACTAAAAAAAAAATTTAAAAAGGGTATAGTAGTAATTTAGGGTTTTTATCAAAACCCTATGAGTCGATAGATCGAGCGGATTGTTTCGAAATTCAAGGAACAATTTTGTCACGTACCGACCTCCGTCTCTACCCTAGCAACGTCTGGATCTCACTCAAAAACACAGATGGTGTCGTAGTCACCGGTTCAGGAACTCTCAATGACCAGGGAAAGGAATCGTGGAAGTTTAACAATGGTGGCAAAGGCGGCGGCACATTTTACCATTAACTCTTTTGCTCCAAAATGTAAATAACTCGGTCATCCAAGGTATCAAATTGGTCGACAGTAAAGGATTTCATATGAAGCTCCATAACACTTTCAATGTTAACGTGACAAATCTCCACATTAATGCACCTGGTGATAGAACATCAAGGGAACCTCGAGTACGCCCATTGCAGTTACTCTAAATAGCGAGGCTGTTCCTTGTGAAGGTATTGAATTGGCTAACATCGATATGGCTCCGGCAGAGTGCTTGGCCCTCGATTCGACGCTTCCTCAAACAATAATAATTCTGATCTCCCTCTCTTGAGGCCCCATGGCGGCGCCACTGCTGGTGTTCCTCTCTTGTTCAAGGTTTAAGAAGACATTTTTCATTTTTGCTCTCTTTTGCTGGCTGTGTTATCGTTTCCCCTCCCACCTAATTCCTAACCCTCTATAGTCCGATACAGTGGAAGGATTTGGACCTTAGAGAGAAGAGATAATGGAGTATATCTGTTCGTAAGTTTGGACTCACTGCTTTGACACACAAATTCCTGTGTCTACCTCTTTCCCCTTGGAGTTGAAGCTGTTGGAGGTTCTGTATGCTCCAACTTCACGGGTCTTTCGTTTGAGAGCGGAAAATCACGAAAATATAAAAGGGAAAAGATAGATTCTTTTCACTTTACCCCATTCTTGGTTTTTCCTCTGCTTTATTCGTCTTTTCCCGTTTCCTTTCTGTGCGTTTCATTTTACACGTTTGGCTGTTTATCCACAATTGTTTTTACCCTTCTTGCCTAAACTACCAATTGGGTTGTATAATTTATTGCTTCATTTCTATTCATAGATAAAACCATTTCCAAGAACAAACAGAGATGTGCTTGCATATATGGTCATAGAACTCGTATGTGGTTTTTGCACTTGTATTTGTAACTCAGTAGAGACTTTAAAATGGTTTTCTTTTCCTAGGCTCCAGAGTTTGCTGGAAGTGAAAACTTAGACTAATGAACTAAAAATTGGTAAACTTTACATTAATATAAACCGCTGGATTGTTATTAATTGGTAGTAGTAACCTTCCAAGCAAAAGAAGTATTTGTGTGATTGTATCCTCTGTTGATTTTGAAATTTCATTGTCTCATCCTACTAATTCTATATATTAGCTCTAGAATATTTTCAATTATCTCAGCAGTGAATACTTCCTGGTATAACATACCAGGTTTTCCTCTATAATGGCTAAGAAAAATGAAAAGGGCAAAAAAAATGGAGGTTGAAGTGGTGATCCCTGAATGTGGTTGCAGCTCATCATCTTACAACTTTGCGTTACATTTCTCCAATGATTTTGTTCCATCCCTTGCAAGATCTAAAACCTTTCCCTCCCTCCCTTCTTTTCCAGGAGCATAAATTGTACAAAGAGGTGGTAGCAGCTTTGTGCGAGGACAGCTAAAAAGAAAAAAGCACTTGACACTGAGACAATCTGTATTACAATCTAGAATCCCTAGTCATCCTTCGTTGGCATCGCAATCTGCATTGCATGGAACTGGTTCAGGCTTGTCACCAGAAGATATTTCTGGCTCAGTAACAGGAATTGGAGGCGACATGCTCAGAGCTCGAGTTGGAAGGGTATGTCTGCGAGTGGTGCTGTCTTTTGCAAATAGATTTTGATCTCTTTTTAAATAAGAGAAGAAGTCTCATAAATTTGAATTTGAATTCAGATAAGTCTGATTAATTCTATTTTATCTGAATTCATTGAATTCAGATAACCTAATATTAAAGAAAAAACCCTTAAAATTTCTCCACCAATAAAAAAATTCTTAAAAAATTTTAAATTCACAGTGGTAGATGTCATGCAAGAGAGTGCCAAGTGTCATATCAAGAGCCTTCTGCAGCTCCTATTATATATATATATATTTGGACATTTGCTACCACATACCACCAAGAGAATTACATGCCAAAGATATCTACCTGGCAGATCTTTTCGCTCCTCGTCTACAGAGTATTAGCTTTTTTTTTTGCTAGATCTACAGAGTATTAGCTTGTTTTACGAATAAAAAGTACAATTAACTTAACTAATTTAAATACATCATTTATAAGAATAAAATTAAAATTTTGAAAATAGAGAATAAGTGACGCAAAAGAATTATTAGAAATTTTTTTTAATTTTTTAAAAAATTTTTTAGGCCAAAAAATAAAATTTTAATAGATTTTCTTAAAAAATAAAAATTTTAAAAGAAAATTAATGTTATGAATTATTGGAATCTCCATTAATTAGTGGATGCTCCACTAATTATGGATTTATGTGAATTATTATAGAAGATTTTTATGGATGTCCACCATTTAGTGGAGACACCACTAATTGAGATTAGTGAAAGATGATGTATGCCATGATGTATTCCACTAATTAGAGCTTTATAAATAGAGTTATTCTCTAAACTTGTAATACACCATCATTTTGTGAAAGAAAGATTAGTTAAAGAAAGATTAGAGAAAATTGTGAGAGAAGAAAAAGAGAGAAATTCTTGTGCAAAATAGTTAGAGTTTTATTAGTGTGTAGTGTGAAGATTTTATTCTAACACTACCCTAATTTTATAACACGTTATCAGCACGAGTCTCTATCGGTACAAAAGCCAAAAGACTAAGCACGAGTTTCTGCCGTTACCAAAACCAGAAGACAGGTACGCATTTATTGATCTCTATGGCTAATATCGCTAAACTCGAATTTGTAACCCTTGATATTTCTGGAAAAAATTATATGTCATGGGTTCTCGATGCAGAAATGCATCTAAATGCTGAAGGCCTTAGTGAAACTATTCAAGCAAATAATAGTGCACTTGCACAACACAAGGCTAAAGCTTTGATTTTATTCGTCGTCATCTCGATGAAAATTTGAAAATGGAATATCTTACCGAAAAAGATCCATATGTCCTGTGGGTAAATTTAAAAGAAAAATTTGACCACCTGAAGATGGTCGTACTACCCACTGCACGGTATGAATGGTTGCACCTGAGGTTGCAAGATTTTAAAACCGTGAATGAATATAGCTCCGCAATGTATAAAATTACATCTCAATTAAAATTATGCGGAGAAAAAGTGATTGATGAAGATATGTTGGAGAAGACATTCTCCACCTTTCATGCCTCAAATATTGTCCTGCAGCAACAATATTGAGAAAATGGGTATACAAAATTTACAGATTTAATTACTGCCCTCCTCATTGCAGAGAAGAATAATGAGTTATTATTGAGAAATCATGAAGCCAGACCAACTGGCTCAACAACACTCCCAGAAGTGAATGCTGTTGGCTCTAGCAGAAGCTATCGTTATAGTCGTGGTCGTGGCCATGGCCGTGGCCGTGGTCGTGGTTATGGTCGTAGACACGTTCGATATTTTTCTTATCACAATTATAATCAAACTGTGAGAAATACTGGCCACTTGAAGTGGAACAGAAAAGATCATAAGGGAAAAGAAAAAGAAATTGAAGAAAAGTATGAGGATATATGTTATAGATGTGGCATGAAAGGTCATTGGTCACGAAATTGTCGTACGGCTAAGCATTTAGTTGAATTATATCAACCTTCATTGAAAAATAAAAATGTGGAAGCAAATTTTTTTCAACATCCAATAAATGATGCTGATGATGATGATGATATTGATCCTGAAGATCTTAATATCAATATTACCCATATGGATGTATCAGATTTTTTTGAACACTCAGACGGTAGGATAGACCATTTAATTGGTGATGGCAGTGTCCAGAAGAACTAAAGCCTCACCCTGATATTTTTGTATTTTCATTTTCATTCTATTTTAATAATATTTACGTTTGCATATATATATTTGTGTTCAGATGGCTGTTGTTAATGATGATGTATGCATTATTGATAGTGGAACTACACACACCATACTAAAAAATGAGAAATATTTTTCTGATCTCAAAATGGGAGAAATAAATATTTATACGATAAACGGTAGTGCAAATGTGATTGAGGGCTCCAGAAGAGCTAGTATATTGTTGCCTAAAGGAACAACAATTATTATTGATAAGGCACTATTTTCCTCAAAATTCAGAAGAAATTTATTGAGTTTTAAAGATATCCGCAGAAATGGGTATCATGTTGAAACAAATGAGGAAAATGGGATTGAACATCTTTTTATTACTCAAATACATTTGGGTAAGAAATCTATATTAGAAAAAAACTGCCGTCTTTTTCTACTAGCCTATATTTTGTAAAAATACGTACAATTGAAATTCATCATCTAGTAAACCAGAAGTTTATTGATCCTATTACTTTTAGCATTTGGCATGACCGATTGGGTCATCCGGGATCTACCATGATGAGAAGAATCATTGAGAATACACATGGTCATCCTTTAAAAAATAAAATGATATTAACATCAGAAATATTTACGTGTATTGCATGTTCCCTAGGAAAATTAATTGTTAAACCATCACCAGTAAAAGTAGGAGCTAAAAGTCCTACATTTCTCGAACGGATTCACGAAGATATTTGTGGACCTATTGATCCACCATGTGGACCGTTCAAATATTTTATGGTCTTAATTTATGCATCATCCCGATGGTCACATGTATGTTTATTATCTACTCGTAACCTGACGTTTGCGAGATTACTTGCTCAAATAATTAAATTACGAGCACAATTTCCTGACCATCACATTAAAAATATCCGTTTGGATAATGCTGGTGAATTTCCATCACATGCTTTTGATGCATATTGCATGTCAATTGGGATTAATGTTGAACATCCTGTAGCTCATATTCACACACAAAATGGTCTTGCTGAATCTTTGATTAAACGATTACAATTAATTGTTAGACCATTATTAATGAAAACAAATCTCCCAACATCTGCCTGGGGATATGCTATTTTACATGCTGCAACACTTGTACGCATAAGACCAGCTAGTTATTATAAATTCTCTTATTTGCAATTAGCTTTTGAGTCAGAACCAAATATTGCTCATTTAAGAATTTTTTGGTGTGCTGTATATGTTCCAATTGCACCAAACCAACGTACAAAAATGGGTCCTCAAAGAAAAAAGGGGATATACGTTGGATATGATTCTCCCTCTATTATCAGATATGTTGAACCCCTGATAGGAAATGTATTCACAGCATGATTTGTTGATTGTCATTTTGATGAATCATTATTCCCTAAATTAGGGTGAGAACCAAAACAGCATAAAAATGATCTTGCTTGGACAACATCATTAAATTATCTTGATCTGTGCACAAGCGCATGTGAACTTGAAGTTCAAAAGATAATTCATTTGCAAAGCATTGCAAATCAAATGCCAGACGCTTTTGTTGACTCTAGAAGAGTTACAAAATCGCATATTCCAACTATAAATGCTCCTATTCGAATTGAAGTTCCAGCAGAACAAAATATTATACCTATAACTGCTGAGTCAAAAACACGCCAGAAGCGTGGCTGACCTCTTGGTTCTAAAGATAAAAATCCTCGAAAGAAGGATTAAATGATCCAGAAGATCATATTGAAGAAAATAATGATAAAGACCAAGAGAGAATTGAAGACAAAGAACCAGAAGTTGATGAAAGTAACACTGAAATTTCTATCAATTATACCACTTCCGGTAGAAGTTGGAATCGGATAGAAACTGTTATTGATAATATATTTGCATATAATATATCTTTTGATGTTACACAGGATAATGATGATCCTGAACCAATATCAGTTGATGAATGTCAGCATAGAAAAGATTGGCTGCAATGGAAAGATGAGGTTCAATCGGAGTTAAATGCACTGACAAAACGTGAAGTCTTCGGACCTGCAATCCGAACACCAGAAAGTATAAAACCTGTTGGTTACAAATGGATATTTGTGCGAAAGCGCAATGAAAAGAGTGAAATCGTTCAATATAAAGCGCGATTAGTAGCCCAAGGTTTTTCACAAAGACCAGGTATTGATTATGATGAAACTTATTCTCCTGTTGTTGATGCTATTATACTCCGATATCTTATCAGTTTGGCAGTACATGAAAAGATAGATATGCGCTTATTAGATGTTGTCACTACTTACTTGTATGGAAATTTAGAAAATGATGTTTACATGAAAATCCCCGAAGGATTTCATATACCTGAAGCATATAAACATTATCCTCGTGAAAATTACTCCTTCAAGTTGCATAAATCATTATATGGCCTGAAACAATCTGGGCGCATGTGGTTCACACGTCTTAATGAATATTTATTGAAAGCGGGTTTTAAAAATGACTAGGTATGTCCATGTATTTTTATTAAGAAATCTGGTTCTAAATTTGTGATATTAGCTATATATGTTGATGATATTAATATTATTGGAACTCCTGAAGAGCTCCAAGAAACAATTGATTATTTAAAAAGAGAATTCGAAATCAAGGATTTTGGTAAAACCAAATTTTGCCTTGGTTTACAAATTGAACATTTGGAGAGTGGAACATTTATTCATCAATCAACATATACAGCAAAAGTGTTAAAAAGATTTTACATGGACAAAGCACATCCATTGAGTATTCCAATGATCGTCCGATCATTAAATGTGGATAAAGATCCTTTCCGACCTCAAGAAAATGATAAAAACTCCTTGGTCCTGAAGTACCATATCTCAGTGCAATTGGTGCATTGATGTATCTTGTTAATAATACACGACCTGATATTGCTTTTGCTGTCAATTTATTAGCAAGATTTAGTTCTTCACCAACACGACGACATTGGAATGGAATTAAACAAGTCATTCGATATCTCTAAGGTACAATTGATCTCGGATTATTTTATTCAAATAAAACCAGTCCAACATTGATAGGTTATGCAGATGTTGGTTATTTATCTGATCCACATAAAGCACGTTCTCAAATGGGCTATCTATTTACATGTGAAAATACTGCTATATCATGGAGTTCTACGAAACAATCTATAGCAGCTACTTCTTCAAATCATGCTGAAATTATAGCCATTCATGAAACAAGTCGAGAATGTGTATGGCTAAGATCCATGATTCATTATATCCGAGAAAGTTGTAGATTATCATCAATCAAAGATATTCCAACTCCTCTTTATGAAGACAATGCAGCTTGCATAGCTCAATTATGAGGAGGATATATTAAAGGAGATCGGACAAAACATATTTCACCAAAATTCTTCTTTACTCATGAACTCCAGAAGAAAGGTGAAATTGATGTGCTACAAATTCGGTCATGTGATAACCTCGCAGATATTTTCACGAAGACTTTACCGACTGTAACATTTGAGAAGTTGAGATATAAAATCGGTATGCGTTGGTTTAAAGATTTAAAGGAATCATCTCATCAGGGGGAGTAATAAACAGACATATAGAACAGTGTACTCTTTTTCCTTCACTAGATTTTTTTTTCCATTGGGCTTTAATCTAGTAAGGTTTTAACGAGGCATATTCTTTATGTAATGGATGGACATCCAAGGGGGAGTGTTATGAATTATTGGAATCTCCATTAATTAGTGCAGGCTCCATTAATTATGGATTTATGTGAATTATTATAGAAGATTTTTATGGATGTCCACCATTTAGTGGAGACACCACTAATTGAGATTAGTAGAAGATGATGTATGCCATGATGTATTCCACTAATTAGAGCTCTATAAATAGAGCTATTCTCTAAGCTTGTAATACACCATCATTTTGTGAAAGAAAGATTAGTGAAAGAAAGATTAGAGAAAATTGTGAGAGAAGAAAAAGAGAGAAATTCTTGTGCAAAATAGTTAGAGTTTTATTAGTGTGTAGTGTGAAGATTTTATTCTAACACTACCCTAATTTTATAACAATTACATAATTTTAAAAAACTTTGAGGCCAAGGAGACATCTGCCCTTAGCTCGATCCTTCCATGATCCTTTATCAAGCAAATCATTAGATTAAAGGCTAAAATATATTAGTCACTTTTGAACTTTTAAAAATTTTTATTTTCATTTTCGAATTTTAAAATGTGTGATTTTAGTTCTCAAACTTTTAAAATATCTAAAAAATAATTTTTTTCATCAATTAAAACTATTAAATATTCACAAAAATTCATCATATGACTTCTACATGACTTATTTTATAAGTATTTTCATTTACTTTACTCTCACAATATGGTGTCATCCTTCTAATTCTTACAAAGTAACGTCTATATATGACAGGAAAAAATTACTGCGACTTGCGCATCTTTCATTTTTTTTTTTAGAATTTTATTTTGTAATTCACTTCTAATTTTAAATTTATTCTTCCTTTCTGTAGAGATGCCAAGAAAATTACTATTTGTCAAGAATTGAATCGATTTTTTTTCTTCCTCATATTTATATCTTAGTTTTGTTTATTAAAAGGTAAAATATATTATATTTGTTGTATGGTAAAAAGTGTAAAAGAGTAATTTTAAAATTATTGAATCGCATAAAAGGTTTGAAATTAGATCTTAACATTATTATTAATAAATGAAAATTTTTGAAGAGAAGGGAGAGAGATTAAAATTGACAAATAATATTTTAGAAATAAAAACGAGGGAACAAGAGCTAAAATCTAATAATTTTATTTTATATTTGAGCTTTTATTATTAAAAGTATTATTTTTTAAGTATTTTAAAAATTGAAGTGTTAAAATCACATATTTTAAAATTTAAAAATAAAATAAAATTTTATAAAAATTAAAAAATGATTACCATATTTTACTCTAGATTAAATTCACAACTCCACACCTCTATAAAGGGAGGAAAATGATATACATGTTATAAAATTAGGGTAGTGTTAGAATAAAATCTTCACACTACACACTAATAAAACTTTAACTATTTTGCACAAGAATTTCTCTATTTCTTTTCTCTCACAATTTTCTCTAATCTTTCTTTCACTAATCTTTCTTTCACAAAATAATGGTGTATTACAAACTTAGAAAATAGCTCTATTTATAGAGCTCTAATTAGTGGATTACATCATAGCATACATCATCTTCCACTAATCTTAATTAGTGATGTCTCCACTAAATGGTGGACATCCATAAAAATCTTCTAATAATTCACATAAATCCATAATTAGTGGAGCCTCCACTAATTAATAAAGATTCTAATAA
The DNA here is from genome assembly GCA_026120185.1 of Voacanga thouarsii. NCBI lineage: Eukaryota > Viridiplantae > Streptophyta > Magnoliopsida > Gentianales > Apocynaceae > Voacanga > Voacanga thouarsii. The sequence continues at coordinate 1,997,954 of JANUWF010001102.1, read as the reverse complement.
TTCATAATACTCCCCTTGGATGTCCATCCATTACATAAAGAATATGCCTCGTTAAAACCTTACTAGATAAAAACCCAGTGGGAAAAAAAATCTAGTGAAGGAAAAAGAGTACACTGTTCTATATGTCTGTTTATTACTCCCCCTGATGAGATAATTCCTTTAAATCTTTAAACCGACGCATACCGATTTTATATCTCAACTTTTCAAATGTTGCAGTCGGTAAAGTCTTCGTGAAAATATCTGCGAGGTTATCACATGACCGAATTTGTAGCACATCAATTTCACATTTCTTCTGGAGTTCATGAGTAAAGAAGAATTTTGGTGAAATATGTTTTGTCCGATCTCCTTTAATATATCCTCCTCGTAATTGAGCTATACAAGCTGCATTGTCTTCATAAAGAGGAGTTGGAATACCTTTGATTGATGATAATCCACAACTTTCTCGGATATAATGAATCATGGATCTTAGCCATACACATTCTCGACTTGCTTCATGAATGGCTATAATTTCAAGATGATTTGAAGAAGTAGTCTGCTATAGATTGTTTCGTAGAACGCCATGATATAGCAAGTATTTCCACATGTAAATAGATAGCCCGTTTGAGAACGTGTTTTATATGGATCAGATAAATAACCAACGATCTCGTATAACCTATCAATGTTGGACTGGTTTTATTTGAATAAAATAATCCGATATCAATTGTACCTTGGAGATATCGAAGGACTTGTTTAATTCCATTCCAATGTCGTCGTGTTGGTGAAGAACTAAATCTTGCTAATAAATTGACAGAGAAAAGCAATATCAGTGTCGTGTATTATTAGCAAGATACATCAATGCACAAATTGCACCGAGATATGGTACTTCGAGACCAAGGAGTTCTTCATCATTTTCTTGAGGTCGGAAATGATCTTTATCCACATTTAATGATCGCACGATCATTGGAATACTCAATGGATGTGCTTTGTCCATGTAAAATCTTTTTAGCACTTTTGTTGTATATGTTGATTGATGAATAAATGTTCCACTCTCCAAATGTTCAATTTGTAAACCAAGGCAAAATTTGGTTTTACCAAAATCCTTGATTTCGAATTCTCTTTTTAAATAATCAATTGTTTCTTGGAGCTCTTCAGAGTTCCAATAAGATTAATATCATCAACATATATAGCTAATATCACAAATTTAGAACCGATTTCTTAATAAAAACGCATGGACATACCTGGTCATTTTTAAATCCCGCTTTCAATAAATATTCACTAAGACGTGTAAACCACATGCGCCTGCATTGCTTCAGAGCCATATAATGATTTCTGCAACTTGATGGAGTAATTTTCACGAGGATAATGTTTATATGCTTCGAGCATATGAAATCCTTCGAGGATTTTCATGTAAACATCATTTTCTAAATTTCCATACAAGTAAGCGAGTGACAACATCTAATAGGCGCATATCTATCTTTTCATGTACTTGCCAAACTGATAAGATATCGGAGTGTAATAGCATCAACAACAGGAGAATAAGTTTTATCATAATCAATACCTGGTCTTTGTGAAAAACCTTGGACTACTAATCGCGCTTTATATCGAACGATTTCACTCTTTTCATTGCGCTTTCGCACAAATATCCATTTGTAGCCAACGGGTTTTATACCTTCCGGTGTTCGGACTGCAGTCCGAAGACTTCACGTTTTGCCGGTGCATTTAACTCCGATTGAATCGCATCTTTCCATTGCAGCCAATCTTTTCTATGCCGACATTCATCAATCGATATTGGTTCGGGATCATCATTATCCTGTGTAACATCAAGAGATATATTGTATGCAAATATATTATCAATAACGGTTTCTATCCGATTCCAACTTCTACCGGAAGTGGTATAATTGATAGAAATTTCGGTGTTACTTTCATCAACTTCGGTTCTTTGTCATCGGTTCTCTCTTGGTCTTTATCATTCTTTTCTTCAATATGATCTTCGGATCATTTAATCCTCTTTTCTTTCGAGGATTTTTATCTTTAGAACCAAGAGGTCGGCCACGCTTCGGCGTGTTTTTGACTCAGCAGACTATAGGTATAATATTTTGTTCTACTGGAACTTCAATTCGAATAGGAGCATTTATAGTTGGAATATGCGATTTTGTAACTCTTCCAGAGTCAACAAAAGCGTCCGGCATTTGATTTGCAATGCTTTGCAAATGAATTATCTTTTGAACTTCAAGTTCACATGCGCTTGTGCGCGGATCAAGATAATTTAATGATGTTGTCCAATCAAGATCCTTTTTATCTTGTTTTGGTTCTCCCCTAATTTAGGGAATAATGATTCATCAAAATGACAATCGACAAATCTTGCTTGTGAATACATCTCCTGTCGGGGGTTCAACATACACGATAATAGAGGGAGAATCATATCTAACGTATATCCCCTTTCTTCTTTGAGGACCCATCTTTGTACGTTGGTTTGGTGCAATTGGAATATATACAAGACACCCAAAAATTCTTAAATGAGCAATATTTGGTTCGACCCAAAAGCCAATTGCAAATGAGAGAATTTATGATAACTAGTTGGTCTTATACGTACAAGTGTTGCAACATGTAGAATAGCATGTCCCCGAGCGGATGTTGGGAGATTTGTTTTCATTAATAATGGTCTAGCAATTAATTGTAATCGTTTAATCAAAGATTCGACAAGACCATTACTGTGTGTGAACATGAGCTACGGGATGTTCAACATTAATCCCAATTGACATGCAATATGCATCAAAAGCATGTGATGAAAATTCACCGACATTATCCAAACGGATATTTTTAATGTGATGGTCCGGAAATTGTGCTCGTAATTTAATTATTTGAGCAAGTAATCTCATAAGCGTCGGGTTGCGAGTAGATAATAAACATACATGTGACCATCGGGATGATGCATCAATTAAGACCATAAAATATTTGAACGGTCCACATGGTGGATCAATAGGTCCACAAATATCTCCGTGAATCCGTTCGAGAAATGTAGGACTTTCGAGCTCCTACTTTTCTTGGTGATGGTTTAATAATTAATTTTCCTAGGGAACATGCGAGTACATGCGAATTTTTCGATGTTAATATCCTTTTATTTTTTAAATGATGACCATGTGTATTCTCAATGATTCTTCTCATCATGGTAGATCCGGATGACCCAACCGGTCATGCCAAATGCTAAAAGTAATAGGATCAGTAAACTTACGGTTTACTAGATGATGAATTTCAATTGTACGTATTTTTACAAAATATAGACCGAGTAGAAAAAGACATGAGTTTTTCTAATACCGATTTCTTACCCAAATGCATTTGAGTAATAAAAAGATGCTCAATCCCATTTTCCTCATTTGTTTCAACATGATACCCATTTCTACGGATATCTTTAAAACTCGATAAATTTCTTACGGATTTTGAGGAAAATAGTGTCTTATCAATAATAATTGTTGTTCCTTTAGGCAACAATATACTAGCTCTTCAGGAGCCCTCAATTACATTTGCACTACCGTTTATCGTATAAATATTTATTTCTCCCATTTTGAGATCAGAAAAATATTTCTCATTTTTTAGTATGGTGTGTGTAGTTCCACTATCAATAATGCATACATCATCATTAATAATAGCCATCTGAACACAAATAGATATATGTAAACGTAAATATTATTAGAATAGAATGAAAATGAAAATACAAAAATATCGAGGTGAGGCTTTAGTTCTTTTGGACACTCGCCATCACCAATTAAATGGTCTATCCTACAGTCCGGGTGTTCAAAAAATCCGATACATCCATATGGGTAATATTGATATTAAGATCTTCGGGATCACTATCGTCATCCTCAACATTATTTATTGGATGTTGAGAAAAATTTGCTTCCACATTTTTATTTTTCAATGAAGCTTGATACAATTCAACTAAATGCTTAGCCGATCTGACGTTTCGTGACCAATGACCTTTCATGCCACATCTATAACATATATCCTCATGCTTTTCTTCAATTTCTTTTTCTTTTCCCTTTTGATCTTTTCTGTTCCACTTGGTGTGCAGTATTTCTCACGATTTGATTATAATTGTGATAAGGGAAATATCGAGCGTGTCTACGACCATAACCACGACCACGGTCACGGCCACGGCCACGACCACGACTATAACGATGGCTTCTGCTGGAGCCAACAGCATTCACTTACGGAAGTCTTTGTAGAGCCGATTGGTCCGGCTTCATGATTTCTCAATAATAACTCATTATTTTTCTCTGCAATGAGGAGGGCGATAATTAAATCTGTAAATTTTGTATACCCATTTTCTCGATATTGTTCTTTGCAGGACAATATTCGAGGCATGAAAGGTGGAGAATGTCTTCTCCAACATATCTTCATCGATCACTTTTTCTCCGCATAATTTTAATTGAGATGTAATTTTATACATTGCGAGCTATATTCATTCACGGTTTTAAAATCTTGCAACCTCAGTGTGCAACCATTCATACCGTGCGATGAGGTAGATACGACCATCTTCAGGTGGTCAAATCTTTCTTTTAAATTTACCCACAGGACATATGGATCTTTTTCGGTAAGATATTCCATTTTCAAATTTTCATCGAGATGACGACGAATAAAAATCAAAGTTTTAGCCTTGTGTTGTGCGGATGCACTATTATTTGCTTGAATAGTTTCACTAAGGCCTTCGAGCATTTAGATGCATTTCGCATCGAGAACCCATGACATATAATTTTTCCGGAAATATCAAGAGCTACAAATTCGAGTTTCGCGATGTTAGCCATAGAGATCAATAAATGCGTACTGTCTTCGGCTTTGGTAACGGCAGAAACTCGTGCTTAGTTTTACGGCTTTTGTACCGAGTAGAGACTCGTGTCGATAACGTGTTATAAAATTAGGGTAGTGTTAGAATAAAATCTTCATACTACACACTAATAAAACTCTAACTATTTTGCACAAGAATTTCTCTCTTTCTTTTCTCTCACAATTTTCTCTAATCTTTCTTTCACTAATCTTTCTTTCACAAAATAATGGTGTATTACAAGCTTAGAAAATAGCTCTATTTATAGAGCTCTAATTAGTGGATTACATCATGGCATACATCATCTTCCACTAATCTTAATTAGTGGTGTCTCCACTAAATGGTGGACATCCATAAAAATCTTCTAATAATTCACATAAATCCATAATTAGTGGAGCCTCCACTAATTAATAAAGATTCCAATAATTCATAATAATACATACATTGTCATTGATTAGTTATTGCCTACAAAAATGAACAGAATCCCCTATAGGGGGCTCTGCTACACTTTGTTTTCCTACAAAAAAGTACTGTTGTAATTATTAAATGGCTGTGAAGCAAGAGGATATCCGATTCAAAAGATAACTAGTTTGGTTCTTGAAATTTAATAAAAAAAAATTACTAATTGCCTAAGGTAAAAAAAAAAAGAAACTACTCAGAATGAGCATCAAAATTCATCCTCCAATTTATCTTGTGATTCTAGTTATTATTCACCTCTAATCCATAATAAGTAATAATTCTAAACAATTTTCTATCTCATCACCAAAATTTAAGTTCATACAATAATCGTTGCTGAATTTTCCATACAAAAAACCCAAACAAGGAGAAAAAAAAAAATCATACTCTCATACAGCTAATTGAATATCCCCCAAATCAAGCTGAGCAGCAATGTCCTCAAGCTGCTTTTTCACACTCATATCAATCAATTTTGATCCACCATTTCCATACCTGATGGTGAAACCAGCAACAAGAGATGGATCAATCACAGTCTTGATTCTCACATTCTTCGACCCTGTCAATTTCTGCACCCCTTTTGCAATTTGAGACAAATGCTGGGATTCCAATTTCACCACTGAACTCACCACCGCCAGCTCTGTGTCTGTTAAGTTGTTGTAAACCACTTCAAACTCCTTTATGATCTCGCTTATTATGTCTATGCGCTTCATGTCCACCAGAATTTTCAGAAAATTCGCCACGTGAGGCTGTAGCTCCGATGACTTTACTATCTCGTCGATGACGTCGAGCTTTTTGGAGTCGTCGATGGTGGGGTTCGTGAAGAATTTCAACACCTCAGTGTCAGAGAAGATTTTCTCGATTTTTTCCAGATCTGCGGCGGTTTGCTCTAGAGTTCCGTTCGATTTTGCCACGTCGGCTAAGGCGGAGGCGTATCTTCCAGCTGCGGTGTCCGCCATTCTCGCTCCGGAGGCACCGCTATGGCGCTTGGTGGTGGTGGAACGAAGCTTAGTTGTGAGTTTGGGGAGTTTGATTCCAGTGGTGAAGCTCGAGGTGAGGGAGAGCCTGGTTGAAGGATTATTTGGGATTTGAGTGGACGGCGGCGAACGGGAACGGAAGGTGATCGGAGTTTGCTGCAGAGCGGCCATTTGCGACGTCGCCGGTGAACACCGGGTGGGCGTTTGCGCTGCTTCAGAAGAGTGGAAGAGGAGAGGCCCTGAGGGTGGTATGGATGTTTATTTTGATGCGAAGAACGGCACAGATTCGTCAGCCTAGAGAGATCGACGGTTGAAAAGTGATGACTTATCTACGAAGGGTGGAGAAGAATGGCCTCTTATCTGGAGAGATTGGAGGAGATTAGGAGATGACACGTGTGAGTCTTACATTAGAGGAGTTGCTTTCTTTGAATTGAACGGCGTCCTCTTGTCCCATATCCCCAACATCAAAAGGGATTCGGGCAGCGCAATTCTTGTACGGAAATTGTGTGGCTCTTTTGCGATCACGATCTACAGATTCAATAATCGTCTGGTTATGAAACTTTCACGTCATTAGTCTAAAAAAAAGCAAAACGACGTCGTTTTGCCTCTAGCCGATCGAAAATCGCGGCGTGCACTGTTAGCTAGCTTCCACAAGGCTCTGCAAGTTGTATTATATATGTTCACCAAAAAATTAAAAATCCTGCTTAAATCACCTATTGTGCAAACATAAACAAAAGCTTTCCTCAGATGTTAATATTTCCATTCTCTTTCTTCTTTCATTCCTTCAAATATTGAGATTTTTTCGAATGGTGTTGATAGGGTTAGTGTAATCTGACAAAATTGAAGCGCTCCTGATACACAAACGAGGTAATGGGCATGCAATGCTAAAGGGGATTTTTCTCCTTCAAAATCTGCAGTTAAGGTTCTTCGTAAAAATATTCAGTCACCCAAGTTGTCTTCCGGCAACTAAGTATGTGCATATGAAAAATTGCATTCAATGTAATCTGGGTTTTTAGGTTAATATTTGTGTTCATGTCTCTGTGAGAATGAGTTAGTAATGTACACATCTATGTTCATGTGATTACTTTACTTGTTAATGTATGTTTGTTTGGCAACATTGATTGTATACAGAACACAGCATAGCATAGCACAACATCTACTTATTTATAACATTCTCTTTGATTATCTTGAAGTTAAATTAAGAATTTTCCCCGCAATGTATTCGCTTGCCTATACATGTACATGTTCCAGTTGAAAAAAAATTTCAATAATTTATTACTGATGTCTTTGTAGTTCTTTAAATTTGACCAAGACAGTAATATTTCTTTTTTACCTATATATTGCACTTATTGGTTGGAATTAGTGACCTGTTTAAGAACATCTTACGAAATTTACTTGTAAGGGTACTAAAGTATTTTAATATATTTCTTTGTTCCTTTTTTTTTTTAATGATGTGCATAGGTTCCTTTTAATGGAGGACCGTACAAGTGCGAATGTTTGTTTTTTACCTGCCGTTGGACAGTTACTTGATTCTGAAGAAGAAGCGTACAACTTTTACAATTGTTATGGTGCAACTATGGGCATCGGTATACGTAGAGAGTACGGGAACAAGAATGCCTCTGGTGTGTTGACATCTAAGAGGTTTACATGCTGCAAAGCAGGGTTTCGAAGGATCGATAAACGTGATAGACAAATTAAGCGTCCTTATGGAGAAACGAAGACTGATTGTGTTGCTCGAATGGTCATTGTTCTAGATAGGGAGAAAAAAAATACAAGGTGACTGAGTTTGAATCAAGTCACAACCATGACCTTCATACTGCTGCTTGTGTTCATCTCATGTCGTCACAGAGGAATGTGAGCAATGCGCAAGGCATCGACGCTTCCTTAGCCGAAGCTATAGGATTATCTTTAAAACAATCTCATGAGCTAATGTTAGCACAAGTAGGTGGCAAAGAAAATTTAGAGTGCACCAAAGAAGACTTGAAGCGATACCTCCGCAATAGAAGACAAAGAAACTTATGGTATGGTGAGGCCGCGGCAATAATGAGATATTTTGAAGAGTAAGCTTTTATGAATCCTTCTTTCTTCCATGCAGTACAACTTGATTGTGATGAACTAATCACAATTTTTTTTGGGATGATGCATGTATGATCATGGAATACTCCTACTTTGGGGATGTTGTCACATTTGACACCACATACAAGACAAATAAACAGTGCCGGCCTCTTGGAGTATTTGTTGGGTTCAACCAATATAGGCAATTAGTAGTTTTTGGGGCTGCTTTACTTTACAATGAAACAATTGATTCTTTTAATTGGCTATTCACAACGTTCATCGAAGCTATGGGAGGCAAGCATCCTAGAACAATCTTCACTGACCAAGATGCAACAATTTCTATAGTTCTCCCACAGACCTTTCATGGTTTATGTACTTTTCATATTTGGAGAAATTTTATAAAACACTTGGGATATCTTTGTAGGAAGGGATTGTCACTTTCGGACATGTTTCGAAATTGTATGTTCCATATTGAAGGTGAGAAGGAGTTTCTTGAGACTTGGCAGGAACTCATGCTAGTCCATGAGTTGGAGACAAATGAATGGATCAAAAGCATATTTGCAGCTAGAGTGAAGTGGGCACGATGCTACCTGATGGGTACCTGGACGGTTGGGATGCGTAGTACACAAATGAAAGCTTTAATGCAGATTTAAAGGACCATTTGAAGTTAGATCATGATATTCTGCAATTCTTCACTCATTTTGGTCGTGTTGTTGCCTCGAAGTGATACAAAGAGGTGATCTCAGAATACGAAAGTAAGCAAAAATTACCAATAATAGCGTTGAGAAACTCACCAATGCTAAATTGTGTAGCGAAGGTGTACACTCCCCCATTGTTCAATGAGTTTCATGCCCAGTTCGATGAATCCCTGGGGCTACTCATACAGAGAACAAGTGTCGCACCTAATTCTCTAGTTGAGTACATTGTTGGGCAGCATGATGGATTATCAAAAGAGCGTACTATTATATTTGATGCATCGACGAAAACCATAACATGTAGTTGTTTGCTTTTTCAGAGTGTTGGAATGTTATGTTCGCATTCTCTAAAAGTGTTAGATCACTTTAATGTAAAAATAGTTCCAAATCAATACATCATCAGGCAATGGACACACAAGTTTATGGATGCCTCAGTTATTCTGGTTGACAGAGGTGTTGTATCTATCGATCCCAATCTTGACATTGCAAAGAGGTACAAGATGATGGCTACATTGTTGATACACTTAGCTGCCCAATCTGCTGAGTCTAAAAGTGCAACCGAAGATGTCATTTCTATGGCAACCAAAATGAGTCACAAGATTGGAGATAAATGTGATGTATGTCAGCACGTGAGATGAGAGAGGGGAAGTCGTTTGAAAGAGATTTGGGCCAAGATGATGTGACAACCATGAAACCTTCATCCCGAGTAGCTAAATCACAATTTCCAAACCCAAAAGGTATAAAGAAGCGTGAGACCTACAAAACAAGAAAACGATTGAAGAGTTTTCTTGACAAATGGAGACCATGCAAAGCACGCAAAATGAAAGGCACACTAATGCACCAGGTATGTGTTGTACAACAATGTTACTGCAGTGTTGTTGTATTTCCTATTTGTTAGCATAAATTTTATTTACATTCGTACTATTAAGTAAAAAAGTTTACTTGTTGAAATAGCCAGGGGAGCAACAGGGTCAGCAATGTACTCGACACACAGAAAAGGCCACTGAAGGAAATAATTACTACACAGCTGAAACTTGTCAAGCCTTACAGCAATCAGCGGGTAACATCCATTTGTATCCCTTAAATATGATTTAAATTCGAAGGCACCTAGCAAATATATTTAGGTGAATTTTTTTTTCTTCTCGTGTAGCAAACGTCGTTAAGTAATGCGACATCTATACTTATACAATGCAACACGACTAGCATTCCACCAGCTTCTCTAACAAATTTTTCGCTCATGGAAATGGTACATCTCGCAGCTTGAATTTACTTCTTGATTTTCTTTAAGCTATAATGGCCATAATTACGAGATACCCTAACATACATCGGTGTTTTAGACAGATGCTGCACCTCTCTGTTCCCCATTTCATACAGCAAAACGGTCCTCTTTTGATGAACCAAGTCAAAGACTTGCAACTATAGATAACAGAAGATGGTACGTAAACAACGGATAAGTGCACCTCTTTGTTCCAATTTTATAATAGGTACTCTGTATGACTTTTGATACTCATCAAACGAAGACTTTAATCTGTGCCAGATCATGATGTCTTAAATCATTTTCTCTTTTTGGGGTTTTTGATAAAGAAGCTACTTCTTGAAGTTTTTAGGAGTCTTTTTATGTTTTCTTTCTTGTTTTGTTTTTCTGGAAAAAAAAGGAATAAATATGTGTATATCTATGGATGACAATCCGGAGATCAATGTGCTTAGAGAAATGTCTATATAAATCAATAGAGATCGTAATCTATATTCTATATATTCACATGTTTCAAGCTAGTTTGCCACTTGATGGACAATTGCTTGACTTCTGTGGTTGTGCTTTAGAAGCATTAATGAGTAATTCTGCTCTTGAATACCATGCTTATAGATACTAATTTAGGCTCGACATACCATCAACTTAGATTTCCAAGTGTATCTTAGCAGAAGCCATTACAAGAAGAATTTTGCGTAGAGCCGCTCCTATATTGCAGCTTTCGTTTAACATCTTGATAAACAATGTGGCATTTTCAAGCCTGCAACCCAGAAATTAGAATTTGTATTCTTCAAGAAAAGTGTATACCTTGTGATGGAAGTGGATACTAACTGCTGCATTTTAGGTGAATTTTATAGAGTTGCTTTCATTAGCTTTCATGTTAATATCTACTGAATAGAGTGCATTATTGCGAATACAAATTGATCGAAATTGTCTAATATTACTTTTGCCTCTATCTTCTTAGTCCAGATAATAATATGATTTTCAAGCAAATAAACACATTTGAATGTGTCATATCTGATAATAGTAGTAGCACTTTGAAATGTAATCGTGGCACTGATTTTTTTTGTATTCCATACAAAGTTGTATTGGCTCCTCTCACAAGGCAAAGATTTTAAGGAAACATTCGACATTGACATGAGGCATTAGACTAGCACGCTAGAGAACCTCCAATGCAGCTTTTGCTTAGAGTAGTAGCTAGTGCAGGTTTATGTGGATGACATGCTTGTAGATTGTATTCATGTGTTTGTGTAACATGTTCATGTATTTGTGCAATTTGATCATATATCTGTGTGACATATTCAGGAAGTATTTAGTGCAGGTTGACCACATGCTTAGACCACGGCTATTGATGTGGTTGTGCAACGTGTTCGTGTATTTGTTTCAGGTGGTCATGTCTTTGTGTAGTTTGTCCATGTGTGTGGAGTTCATTCTTATGATAGGTTGGAGTTACAGGGCTTAATATGATGCTAATCATCACATTTTCGATGTTACAGACATTTTGTAAAGTTTGTTTTCTCTGTGGGAACAAACTAAATTTTGTGAAGCAGTTTGAATGTACTAGATCTCCCATATTGTGAGCGAAGTGCATGGTGAAGTTTATGATCATGCAGAGGGAACGAGTCTTGAAGAGGTACTAGTCTCAATAGAAAAAATATTTATGGTATACTAGTACTTATGCTGAAATGCCAACCTTTGTGTTAGATTGGAGTTAACGAGTGGAAGTTAACATATCCCTAGGGATTATGTTGAAGTGATTGTGTAATATGTTTCTGTTTTTGCGAGGCATGTTCATGTAGTAACTCTCTACATGTTGATATTAGCCCAAATGCTTAAGTCTTGTGTTCCCTTGTTGGATTGGTTATGTTTAAGTAAGATGCAATGCTGTATGTTTTTTTCTTTAACAAACAGAGGAGGTGCAAAATTTTGAAAAACACCTTATGATATAATTACTTCGACTAGTCCAGACAAACAGAGATGAAAAATATTTAATCACATGATAAAAAAACAAACTTTCATCACATAATAACAAAACGTGGATCGAATAACTGGAATAGATTAACAACAGAAAACATTAAAAGTAACATACTGGCTAATAAAATGAAGTTTTCAAATATAGAAGCAAAAACAATATATAACTACATGAACACCTGCCAAACATATAGCCAACCTTTCATAACCACATGAACACAGCCACACAAACACATGAATACCAGCCACAAATACATGAACATCCTATATAACTACATGAATACCTGCCAACCTCATGAACACGGCCACACAAACACATGAACACCAGCCACAAATACATGAATATCTTATAAAACTACATGAACACCTGCCAACCATATAGCCAACCTTTCACAACCACATGAACACAGCCACACAAACACATGAACACTAGCCACAAATACATGAACATCCTATATAATTACATGAACACCTACCAACCATATAGCCAACCTTTCACAACCACATGAACACAGCCACACAAATACATAAACACCTACCACAAATATATGAACATCCTATATAGCTACATGAACACCTGCCAAATCATATAGCCAACCTTTCACAACCACACTGACATACCCACACAAACACATGAATACCAGTCACAAATACATAAACATCATATATATCCACATGACCACAATCCTCAATATACTTTCAACCTTTCACAACCACACTGATATACCCACACAAACACATGAACACCAGTCACAAATACATGAACATCATATATATCCACACGACCACAATCCTCAATATACTTTCAACCTTTCACATCCACACTGACATACCCACACAAACACATGAACACCAGTCACAAATACATGAACATCATATATATCCACACGACCACAATCCTCAATATATTTTCAACCTTTCACAACCACATGAACACAGACAAACCTACACTAGTTATCTTGTGAACTAACCACTCAAACACGACAAACTTTAAAAACACCGTTTATAAATCATACATTAACTTTGAAGCATAAACACCACAAGTTTGATTAAGACCATATGCCATCCGTTAAACACAGATAATAATGTATCACCAACAATACTATGTTACATATACTTGGATAAACAAAACTGTTCATCCTTATTTAATATCCATTAAACATCCAACATGAAAATACAGTGTATAGAGGGGCTCAGTAGAATTCAAAAAATTGGCCGTGCGATGCTTATGTCAAGCAATAACGTTTGTATTGCTGCTCCTCAGTTACAGCACCTTAGTCTGATCGAAAAACCTCAGTCACACTATGAAGGGGAGCCTCCCTCCCACTTAGCGGTGTAGCATTTCCAGATGATAAGTTAGTTCTCCGTGTTCGAACATCTCCCACACCTTGTCTGTCTCCACCATCATTTCCAATGCTTAGCAACCTAGCTAGGCAACTTCAGCTCGTGGCATATCCGTTCTCGCTCTTCATTTGCCCTGATGCTCATTAATGCCCCGCAGGATTACACACGGTACCGATTGGTATGCGCTAGGTCTCCTATGAGTACTTGAACTTGAAGAAGCTTCCCTGTACTGCTCCAAGGCAGCTTTCTGCCTCTCTTCCCATTCCCATCTTTGACCAGTACGCATACCCTGCCAAATAGCTCTGGCTTCTATGCGGGCCTATCGAACCACATTATTTTTTTAGTAACCACAAAGGCACATAAACTATGAACATTAACATGAACCTATTGTCAACTAAGCCTAAGAAAGGTAAGCACGGTGTGGAGGTAGCCAAATTCTTACCTGTGCGCGCCAAGTTCTACCACCTTAGCTACTGGATGCTTTCTATCTATCCATATAGTCTCTCCTGAAATATCAAAGATCCTCATAAGGTTTTCCTAAAAAAAGGATCCAATTTTTTATTGCAAATAAAGCTCATAAAAAAATAAATAACTATAATAAGTCCTTTAGATATTTACTTACAAAAACATAAAGTATGTCCTCGGTGGCCTCCTCAGTAAGACATACGCCTCTTGGGCTGTCCAGTCGCTTCTTGATGGTCCAACCGATTGAGTTCTTGTGGACGGTGCCAATCGCCAAGAAACTTGTTGTGACAGAGTTTATTGAATATATATGTGCAAATAAGTGCATTATCTATATGGGAGAAGAATACATTTTGAGCACTTTTGACTCATTGACTATCTATGCCCACATGCCTAGTAAATGACTATGCAACAAAGATCACAAGAATGTTTCTTATGTGCAATCAATATTTTCTCCACAACACTTGCTATTATTCCTAATGATTTTTTGGTTTGTGTGCAATAAACACCCATTTACATGGAAGCTCATGAGGTCTAGTTAGTTGGCATCTAATTCCAACAGAAATCTCTAAAAGAGGTTTATCTTGTAGCAATGTGGAATATTGAATGAAATGAAAGGGAGCCATGAACATCAAAAGCTGTGGTAGAGTAGTGTAAAAACCTGCATTCTAGCAATTGATAAGTAATTGATAAGATATGATTATTCCAGTCAGCTATTGATGATAAGTACAACAACATTGTTAATGGAGTATACTAAAATCCATACGGGCAAAAAATATTATGAGATTAAAGAGGCAATAATAGCAAATAAAATGATTATTATAAAACAAAATTGGTAACCAAGTTCTACATAAATTCAAGCAATAAAACTACCAAAATCATGCAAACACATCCAATAAGATGACATAATGTCAGCTTTACTATACATGTATAATCATAATTAAATAGCCAGATACTTCCGTGCATTATCCATTAATCCATAAATTCCTGAATAACAATTGACTAGAGAATAAATTGTAGAATGTACAAAAAGACCACCACCCAGGTCTACTGGGAGCCACCACCCAGGCTCACTGGCTTACCGATTATAGTAGTCGCCCGGAGATCAACTATTGCCTTTACCTTTTTCTCCCAATGATTCCACACCACTGTACAAGGAAACACAGAAGTCAGGAAACACAAAAATAAATTTTACCAGCATCAGCACGTCCATCATTGCGAATAACAAAACTCCTTTTCTTTTCATGATCATGGATTGCACAGTGTATACCTCTTCTTTCTTACCTTCAATGAACAGAGAGAGATAACAAAAGGATGAAAAAAGAGAGAGAATAGATGAATAGCGGGGAGGATGGAAACCAAGGCAGACTATGCGGTCCCGAAAGGTACTGCAATGCCAGCAAGAGAATGGGTAACAGTGAGAGGAGGGATGAATGAAGAGGTTGACAGTGAAGATGGTGATCAGAGAAGAAAAAACTCGGCGGTTTTGGGATTCACAGAGATGGCGTGATGGGAAAAAAATTTCTCTACAGAGTTCGTCTCGTTTGGCGCACAAACATCAACTCACCATGCCAAACATCCAATTGACACTATTTACTTTAGTTTTTCATCGGCTTGGCTTGGGACGCCTCCGAGCTTGAGCCAAAGCAGCAGTAAAACGACGTCGTTTTATCCTTTAATTTGATCTTCTGACATGGCCCCTTTCTGCTCGCAAGATGCTGGGTCCACAGATCGTGGATACAAAAGAGCCGCGCAATTCCTTACAGGAATTGCGCGGCCTCGAATCCCGAGCCGTGAAATAGCTATTAAACACAAAATAACAAAATGCACCTAAATAAAATTCAGTCAATAGTGTATTAATTCCATTCACCAAGGATCAACCATGCATTAACTTTAATTATGCTTTTTCATTCACAAACTAACATTAACAAGGACACTTTAAAACAACTGCTTGATCCTCTATCAGTTGGTCCAATTCTTCTCTTTAATTAGTTAACATATTTGATTCACCAAAGACACTATATTGAATGTTAAAAACAAGTAAACCATTTGAGTGTAGAAGCAGACTCCATACTTCTGCTGCACTGTCAAGATTAGCATAATACGATGCCTTTGGATTCCCAAAAAGGCGAATTTCATTTTCCCGCCCACGCCAAACGAGAGACTTCAGGGAGGCTTCCCTAGATTGCATCCAATTCAAATTTCCTTGCATAAAGTTTTTAGCATTACAAAAAGAAATAAATCAAGATCAACAAACATCATGGAAAATGGATAGCGGAAAAATGCTAGGGGGGCACATTGCTCAAAGGGTGTTAGACCTGTATAGTGTTGATCTCTCCATTATGGCCAAGAAACCTCATGGGTTCGGCCAGAGGCCATCTAGGGCTGGTATTTGTGCTGTATCTCCTGTGGTAAATAGCAAATAGGGATTCATAGAGATTATTTTGAAGGTCCAAATAAAATCTGCCAAGAACTTCCGATCGTAGCATTTCCTTGTAAACTATGGTTTGGTTGGACAATGAGTAGAAGTACAGCTCACCCCCCCATGTTTCAGAGTTGGCCGCTCTTTCAATCAATTTCCGACATATGTATAGTTCTCTTTCAATGTTATCAACATTTTCTTCTTTGACAATCCTAATGAAGACCTGTTCTATGGTGGGCGCAGTTTTTCTGGCATAAAAACCAACAACGAAAGCATCTACAGGAACGGGCCTCCAACCAAGCACTTCAAGACCTTCTTCTTTAAAGATATTTACAATTGCTGCAAAGATAAACATCACAATCAGAATAGAGAAGATTTCTCTCCTCTTCTTCTCCCCATCATTTAACAAACCATTGACAGAAATAAGTTAAGATGTAACATCCTTTTAGCATCTATACACACGATAAGATTCAAAATATAGATGTTGCACCCAAAGTAACCTATACAAAATTTGCGATCAAACACCCTCATGCTTAGTTATAAGCAAAAAAGCTAGCAGCAAGCTTTCTGCAGACAAGGTACACCCAAAGCCATCATCTCCTCAGTGATCTGAGCATAAATGTCATTATTGGAGTCCAATACCCCCCCCCCCTCCCCCAACAAAAAAAAAAAAAGCATTCTTTTTTTAAAGCCAAAATAGTAAATAATGCATTTTCAAACAAGTAAATCGATCAACCAATAGTTAGTGCATAACATGTTTAACAAGCCAAGGCCAGCCCCCAATTGAGAGCAGAAACAAAAGGAGATGGGTCAGCACAACTGTTTCTCTGCAGAAAAAAGTTCTTAAAATTTTTCCTTTACCCACTGGGAAGTAGAATTTTTTAAAATAACTCCAGAAGATCTAGCTTTCCTTCCACAGACACAGATAAACACATAAACCCGCCCCTCAAAAAATAAATATATAAATAAACCATGTGTTCTGCACCTCCTCCAACTTCGAATTTCTGAGGCCACTACTTCCACTTCAATTTCAGAAAAGGAAAAATGGAAAAAGACCAATGTTACAGAGAAAAGAAGAGAAATATCCTAAAACTGTTGTAAGGAGATTAATGTTGTTACAATGAAACATTTAATACAACAGGGAAAGTGTAAAAGGTAAAGTAGTTTAAACAGATATACGAAGGTATTGGAAAGCAACTCCTGAAAATTTTTTAGTTCGCTTTGTTTTGGAATTCTCATCTGCTTTCTTGTACTTCTTTTTGTATCAATAAAATTTCTTCTTTTATCTCTGTGTGTGTGTGTGTGTGTGGGGGGGCGTGGATTGTTCTAGAGTCATCAAGGCTAATTTAAATGACAGATCAAGAAAAGCTTTACTGTTGTTTTCACTAAATGATAACATAAGTAAGTGTCAAGCAGAGAGTATTGATCAACAGGAAAAACAACATATATATAAGATCGTAAATTTAGCTTGCTCTAGACCTCTGTTGTATATACTATCTATGCAATTTTGGATGTAATTAACTACTCCTTGTGGAATGACTACCATGTATTGAGATCCAATGCTAAAATCTTTGCTGCAATCAAAAGAAGAAAAAGCACTTCTAAACCCTAAAATTTTTCAAACCTGTCATACACTATAGCAGAGATATAGTTCTCTTGTACCTTTTTCTTTTTTTTTTTTCTTTTAGCCTGAAATTTTTATTATTCGCAATAAATGCCCTAGTCCTCCAAGAAGATCAATGTGTAAGCATCCCAAAGGAGAATCTAGTTACTTGAAGGGAAAAAAACATCTGTTCAGTGCAAGCTAATGAATCACACACCAGCACATCAAGAGTGCTTCTGCAACATCCATTACAGACAATGCAACATTCCCCATAATCTCATCTTAAACTCGATATTTTTCATACTAATTGACATTCCAATAATTCAATTCAAAGCTGTATTGAGACTTACATGTTTTTGCTTTTTTCATTAGTTCTTCATCTTGGGGGGAAAATATCATTCCAACACTAGTGTGTAATTTATCAAAGGCAGCAATCCCAGACCTGGCAGCCCAATCATTAACAAGGTCCCAAGGAATAGATGCCATCACTCCAGAACCATCACTGGAATCATTATCTGCCCCACAACCCCCACGATGTTCCATACAACCAAGGGCAGTAAGAGCATCTTTAAGAATTGCATGCGATGCTTTATTTTCCAAATTCGCAATAAATCCAACTCCACAAGCTCCTCTTTCAGATATTATATCTTCCAAGTTTGCAACCTGCACAAAAGAAAACAAATCAAACACACATAAGCATTGTGCATAAAAATCAAAATTCAGAATGTTTGAACTTCATATTAAATAAACTCTGACTTTTATAGTTTGCACTTAAGATGGCATCTAATTACAATCTTTGTACGAAATTTCTAGGAGAACAAATCACATATGAAGAACTTCTAGAAAAAATAAGTGACTAGGCCAAGAAGATCACAGAAATAATCAGCACGATAGTGTTTGCCAAGTGTCAACATGGAGCTTCTCATACTAAAAACAGTTAACTGATATCTACCAGAAATAGTGTGTCGTGATTGATGACTGTAACTAATACAGATTCAAAATGAAAAAATTCTAGCATGGCATCAGAACAACATGGAGTAAGCGTTGGAAACAACATCTTGAATTATCAAATTATAAAACTACAAATACATAAACCTATAATATGACAAGTAGAAGATACATTCCTTCACCTTTGTATTTCAACAAAGGCTATTGGAAAACTACCAAAAAAAACAACAAAAATGACTAAAAGAATAGAAAGAATTGCAACAAACCTGAGGCTTTATATCATCGGAAAACGACTTAGAACCAGTGCCAATGCGTTCAAGATCACGAACAGCTCTAATAGACAACGAAGACCAATTCTTTCGTAACACAGCACCATGTGTCAGCCGATTAGACGAAGCAATCCCAACTCTCCGGTGAGTTCGCTTGCTACACAACCCAAGAAAATCAAGAAACACCAAGTCTCTCGAAGCCAACTGCCCATTTGAGTAGAGCAGTTGCGGGATTTGTCCGGCCACCGTGTTTACAGACATCTCTCGTCTCTCCCAACACTCTTCCTAGTTTTTACTAGTGTGACGAGTCAGAATGGAAGGAGAAGGGGCACCGGGTGGGGAGTAAGTGGTGGTGGAGTGATAGCAGGGGAATGTGCAGAGAGCGGAGAGGATGTGGAGATAAAAGACGAGAGACTGGGAGCCTCAAATGTGTTGAGAGACATTCAGTTTTGGCTTTGCTGATGATAATGGGGACGTCTACTACTGACTCTTTTGGGATAGTAAGGGATAACAAGAGGACGAAAAAAGAGAGAGAACACATGAATAGCGGGGAGATGGAAACCAAGGCAGATTGTGCGGTCCCGAAAGGTACTGCAACGCCAGCAAGAGAATGGATAACGGTGAGAGGAGGGATGAATGAGGAGGTTGACGGTGAGGATGGTGATCAGAGAGGAAAAACTCGGTGGTTTGGGGATTCACAAAGGTGGCGTGACGGGAAAAAAATTTCTCCGCAGAGTTCGTCTCGTTTGGCGTACAAACATCAACTCACCATGCCAAATATCCAATTGACACTGTTTACTTTAGTTTTTCATCGGCTTGGCTTGGGACGCCTCCGAGCTTAAGCCAAAGCAACGACAAAACGACGTCGTTTTATCCTTTAATTTGATCTTCTGACGTGGTCCCTTTCTGCTCACAAGATGCTGGATCTGTAGATCGTGGCCGCAAAAGAGCCGCGCAATTCCCGTACAGGAATTGCGCGGCCCCGAATCCGCTCAAAAGTTGGTATTTTACCAAATGAACTGCACTTCCATTTATATTAATTTTTTTAAAAAAATATAAATATAATTTTAAATTTTATTTTTAAAAAATTATATTTCAATTTGACTCGGCTCATTGATGACACCAATGTTGGAATCCATTGTTTTTGGTTTTCTAAATTATTAATCGGCTAGAATTTATGATTTAGGAAGTTATGCGTATGGGACTGGTTCTCAAATGTTTGTGTTTTTTTTAAGAAATTGAAAATAATTGCTTTTGAAATTTCATTTTTGCTAAAATATACTATTTCTATTTCACAATATAAGTCGTTTTGAATTTAAAATATTTTTTTATAATATAAATTGTTTTATAAAATTTTATAAACATTTATTATTATTTTTTCAAATTTACCATTCTCTACAATCTCTCTCTTTCCACTAATTATAACACAACTCTCTTTAATTATCAAAATAAATAAAAATTTAATTAAAAATATTTTTAAAATTAAGTAAAATTTAAGACTCTTAATTTTTATATACAAATTTAAAACGACTTCTATTGTAAAATAAATGTAGTATAAAGTAATGTTGAAAATAGATAAAGATTTAATTAAAAATATTTTTAAAATTTTAATTTTAAAATTAAATAAAATTTAAGACTCTTAATTTTTATATACAAATTTAAAACGATTTCTATTGTAAAATAGATGTAGTATAAATTAATGTTGAAAATTGCATCTAGACTTGATTTGTCAAAACAGCTTTTACAACTTCTTTGGGCTAAAATCATAAGTGAAAAAGCATGAATTAACTGCAATTCAGGGTTAACGACCGTTTCACATCAATTATGAACTTTGTCAAAACAAAACCACATCTAAAGCATTTATGAGGGAAAACTCTAGGGTGTAATTCTGTAGGTTAGAGAAAAAGCCGCCAGCCGCCAGCCGCCGGGTATACTTACTCTTAGATTGCAATTAAGTTCTTTTTTTTTTTTTTTTTAAATCTCAACTCAATTGGAAAAGAATTCAATCCAAATAATTCTCATCTCTCAAACTGCCATTTAATCGCAATACATCATATCATCCATCTTTGACTTTTTTTTTCTTTTTATAATTTAAATTCCTTTTCAATTCAAACAAAATTTCTCACAAAAACTTGCAATCCATGTACACCCTATTGATTTGATGACATTCCATACTAATGCACCTCAAGAACTCCTCCTTCCATCTGAAGTAAAGCATGCTCTTTCAAGCTTAATCAATGTTCTCTGCTTGCTTCATCCGTTGAGCTTTCGAACTCTGCCTTCAGTCCTATTTCTCCACCTCTTTTTGTAGCAACTGCAAACCATCTTACTGGCAAACCCCAAGGAAATCATGAAATACCTCCCAAAATCATTCTCAAGGTTTAGCAGTCCAGCAATGTAAAATTGCCTCCACAGTGTCTGTAGAGCAATACCCTGTACAACGGGAATGAACATAAATATGATGTGCTCTTGCCCAACAGTCTATTGATGTTAAAGCATCATCTTCAACCAGTAAAATCATGTCAGAAAACGGATCTCAGCATCCCTTTAATCTCTAAAGACTAAAGAGGAACCAAAATGAATTTATGATTCTTGCCTAGCTGCAAAACTTGTAGATTTGAAATGAATATGGACTTAGGTTCTCCAAATCAAAATAACTTAGGTTCCCCACATCAAAATCATATGGGGAATCTAAGGTGTTTCAGCTGATTTAATAATTTATCAAAGAAAAAAAATGAACAAACAGCTTCTGGAAAAACTGTGATGAATCATTTATAGAATCTGAAAGGAACTATAAAGAACCAAAGGCGAGCCTGGTTAAAGCTTCAGTGCGAGATTCAAGCTTTGACAAAACTGTCAAGGTATTTAGACTTTAGCAACAATATACTGAATATTATAATCCCCCTCCCGTGTAAAACACAAACTCTAAATGCAGCACAAGCAGAACAAATTAGAAGAACAAATCTAGCAGCGTATCAATGCTAGATTCATTACCAGATATCAAAATTTCCTTGCAGCAAAATGTACTGCAAGCTCAAAGGATTAGGAGCCAAGTCCAAACAGGAATTGAGTGAAAAGATAAAACAAGAGGAAGATGGGAAGAAACATCAAGGTTGAATTTTATACACAATTGGTTGACAATCTGCCAATTTTGCTTGGCTAGTAAGTGCAAGAACGAAATCATGGTTGTTGAAATCAAGACTTCTTTTTTGGCTATGTTATTAATTACCTACACCAGAGCATCCCACCCCATTCTCCCCCTCCTTGGCAAGCCAAATAATCCCCAAAGCTAAAAGTGACCAAAATCAAGGGCAAAGGCAATATAGAGCAATTTATTTAAAAACAAGATTGGGCAACTGTTCTACCACCAGACCATGTTAACAATTCTCTTCCAATAACCAAAACCCTTTTACCAAGGCACTAAGTGGATGTTAGAAAATATTCCTCTTTTTCTCTTTCTTTTCACTATACAGTTCTGACCTTACCAAAGTACTTGTAGTGAATATTGACCTACCATGCTTCAAGCAGTTCACATGCATATTTTTCAATTCTCGGTTATGTATGGAATTCCAAAGAATATTTAGAGGGATTCAATGGACAACGTGAACCATTTCCATATGTTGGCAAAATATCATCTATGAAACTCCTGAGATTTTAAGTTCCTCTGCTAAATCCAAGGTTTTTGCTTCTATTTTTTAGAATTTTTGCAGATCTCATTAATAATTTTACTGTTAAGTGGAATTTATAATAAGCATATTAGTTCCAGTATGACACTCATGAGGTAATTAGGAAACCAATAAGAACAAGTGAAGCTTAAAACAGGGACCAGTTGGATTTCGCTCTTAAAGAATAAGAATCATCTTTTATGGCTTATATTCAGAGAGGAGAAGTATTGGTGGTTAAGTTCATTATATGCTATTAGCGACATATCGAAACCTGTTCAAAGTTTCCAATAAATCTAAATTCCAGCTAAAAAACATCAAAAAGTATTTTTCCTTATGCTTTCAAAAGCAAAATTAGATCAACACTTCAACTCTGACTTATAGTATACTTTTAAGTAACATATGAAAATTACACCTTATTCAGTTATCTAAACTCCAAAGTCAGATGAATATGCCATGCAGGTCATTCACAATTGAACAGAAAAAATTTCCTTTCACAAATTGGTTTAATGTTAAAAAGATGTCCACTTATTGAAATAATACTGCAATGTGTTTCCCGTTAAAAGAAAGCAAATGTCAACAAACTACAATTTTACCATAAGACACAAAGAGAAAATAAAAATTCATTAAGATATGAATCACAGGATTTACAAAATAAACTAAACAATTTTACCATAGGAAACAAAGAGGAAATGAAAATGCACTACGATATTATCACTGAGAAAGAAATGGGAAAACCTCACTCAAAGCAAAGCTTTCCATTCCTCTATCTTCCTTCCAGTACTGCTCATGTATGACTTATACAGGCCTGGTAATTCATCCTGATAGGGCAGAATGTAAGTCTCTACAAAGTTGAATTCCGACATGCACCAAGCATGATAAAGAGATGGCTTCTTCTTGCTCAATCTTTTCTCGTCCAAAATCTTCAAAACTTCAGTTCTAGGCTTCACTCTTCTCTCAAGACTCAGAGTGAAAAGAACTGGACGGGAAGCCATGTACTCAGGAGAATATCCAAGTACCTCCATGTAAAAACTCAATGCTTGTCGGATTTTAGCATCAGACTTGCCTAAAATGGAAGGCATTGTCCTGATCAATTTATATGTATCAGCATGATTCCAGCCATAGCTCGTAAAGGCTTTTAACTTTAAGTTGATTGTTGTCTCAGTAGATGAAGAGACTGCCTCAACCCCACGGTAAAACATTTTGGACCCAGGAGAAATCCCAAATTCACCTTCCACCCTCCGCAAGTTCTCCTCAAGCATTTCAGGCTTTCGAACAATACGCCTTGGGTGGCGAACCACAAACTTAGTCACCTGCTCGTTCGAGAAGCCAGCTCTCTTCAGCAACTCCACATTTGCTGATATTACCGTGTCTGTTATATAACTGTTGAGCAACGGAGTGAATTTCGTTATGGCCTTGGCTACATTTTCATCAGTGCCCAGCAATTTCCTCAGATATTCAATAGCAGGTAAAAAGGAGGAACGCCCTTTGGTAAAAATGCACCTGTGATACATGATGACACGGATGAGATCCGACTCGGATAAACCAAGATCCTGAAAAATCCGGATTTTGGGTTTAAGGGTTTCGTCCACATGGTATGACAGCACTCTAGCATTCACAGAAATAATGCTTTTAATCTGGTTCTTGTTCAGCCCCAATTCCACCAAAAAATTGAGGACTAGATTGGGGTCTCTTCTACAGCATTTAGAAGGATTCTTCTTCAAGAGGGAAACAGCTTCTTGTTTTGAGAACCCAAGTGAGTCTGTGAGGCAATCCACAAAGAGATTATTCTGAGTTTCAGCAGCAGGAGCTTCGGCTGTGGAGTACTGATAGAGGGATTTGAAGAAGAAAAGCGGCCTACCTCCATTTCTCTGAAACCTAGAAATCATCTAATTGCAGAGAAAGAAGCCAGCTGGAATTTAGCTCTAACAGATGGAAATTTTTATATGACTGTGCACCGGGTGAACCCAATTACCCCAGAGCTTAACCCCTATACCACTAGAATAAAATATTCTAAAAATCATTTGGGGGTAATTTTTTTCCTTTTTTCTATTTTTCCTACCAACCATGGTTAATCATGATTTACCAAAAATTTGAATATCCACCACTAGGCTGTTCAATAATCGGTCCGAACCGATTTTTCAAATCGAATCGAACCGAATATATAGTTCGGTTCGATTTTTTAAAGTATACGGTTCAGTTCGGTTCGATTCAAGTAAGGATTATAAAGTTCGGTTAAGTTGAATTAAAATTCAACCGAACCGAAAAATCGAATTATGAATTATAAAAAAAAATTATTTATTTTTGTAATAAATTAAAAGTTAAAACTAAACATGTAAAGAACCCTAACTCCCTAAGCTGTGCTTGCTCATTGTGTTCGTGCCTACTGCCTTTCCCTTTCAGTCCCAACTCTCGACTCCCTTTCCCTTTCCTTCCTCACTGCCACTGCCAGAAGCCGGCTGCCGAAGAAAGAAATACCCAATATAATCTAAAAAATCTGTAGCCAAACTTGGAGTTAGAGCCCAATAAGCAGGAGATTTGTAGAAGCACTAAAGCAACCTCCCTATTTGCAAGAGTAGCCGTAGTTGACTCGATTATCCATCGGTGAGCTCGATTATCTATCATAGACCCATCTCTTTCCTCTATGATACTTTTGTGCTAGTAGCTGCCTGCAGGCTGCGGTGATTAACCTCCCCCGCGTGTATATATACCATTTTCAACTAAATTTGGTCTGTGATCCTGAAAATGAAATCTTGATTTTACTGCTCTTAATTTTCTGGGTTTTGCTTAGAAAGTAATTTTTTTTTGCCAATTTCTTTGATCTCTTGAAGTAAGAAATTCTCATTACTTCATTCTCTTCTTCATGTATGTTAATAGGTAATCGGCTTTGATTCTTGAATTCTGTATGATTTGCTGTTTGTTTGGTAAAGTTTTTGTCTTTCTTCACTGAATCTTTCATAACGTTATAGTCGATGAGACTTCTGTGATTCTCTTTGTTTTTTTTAACTCCCAGATCGGAAAAATGTTTTCCAATAACCATTCTCATTTGGAGGAAATGGGCTGGCCTCTTTTAGTCTGTGTGATTTACTGGATCTGGAAATTTACAATGGTTATATTTGGTGGAATTCTTTTGTATGCAATCTTCTTTTGGCTTTTTGCTCAATTGCTCTGCCTCTGCATTTGAGGGATATTTTGCTTGGCTTGATAAGCTTGGGATATTTGAGGAATGTAATCTACCATCTTCTTGACTTTATGTTCTTCAATGGATCTGCTGTTGGCACTGGGGCAAAATAGGGGAAAAAAATAAAAAGAAGGAGTGCAGGAAATATGATTTCAGTTTGAGGTCCAATGCTTTAAAAATGGATATTGTAATATTTTAGTTGGATCATTGTCTTCTTTAGTAATCTTGATTTAACCACAAAGAAAACTGTTGAATAGCAGGGTTAATCTTCTTGTGGTGACTAGTAGATTTGTTCTCTTGGACTTGACCAAAACTTGGAAAACAATTGGTGCTTACTTGATTTCATAATTCATACTACTTGAATTCTTTGAACATTTGAAAATTTGTGTGATATTATTCCCTTGAGTAGTTGTTGATTGTAAATGGTGATACTTGAAGTTGTGATACCAAGGATTTGATAGGACTAATTGAATGCCATGAACTTCATCTTGAACTAAATTTGAGCTTGGAAAGTAATCGTACATGCTTGGATTCACTTTACTTGTCTCTTGAATTATCTAGAACTCCTTGACTTCATGAACTTTCTTTGATGCATACCAAGTATTTAATGAAATACTTAAGTGACTTTACATTTTATTATGCGAGTTCTTAGCTTGCATCTTTCATTTGTATTAAATTTTCATATCATAACTCTTGAGATTGGTGGGATGAAGTCCTAAAATTTCAAATTCCCTTGAGTCATTTGAGTTAGGATTGGTTAATCATTATTTATCTTAGCATCCTATCTCTTGTTGTCTTATGAACTTGATCCTTTTAAGAGTTTGCCTAGTGATTATCATTTACATTTTTTACTTACAACTCCTAAGTTTATTTACATTTTTAGTTGTAGAATGTCAGATCAAGCAAACAGTATCCCTAGGAGTAATTCACAAGATCATCCAGTAAGTCATGAAGGGTCTAATACTTCAAGCAATAACCAACAAAGTTTTAAGAAGAGAAGGGAAATAGTATCACGATCAATTGTGTGGTCACATTTTACTAAATATACAATTGAAGATGGAGAAAAAAAAAAAGCAATGTGCAATTATTGCAGTCTTTCTTATGCAGCTGATCCTAGCATAAATGGTACTACTTCACTGAAAAATCACATGAAAGGCTGTTTGAAAAATCCATACAATAATGAGGCTCATGCAACCCAACTAAAACAACAACCACACTCACTTGCACATGGTGGTAAGGTTAGTTCAGTTGTTACTTGGAGGTTTAATTAAACTGATACTAGAAAGGCATGTGCATTTATGATTATTGTGGATGAACAACCATTTTCATTTATTGAAAAAGAAGGATTTAGACATTTCATGTCCGTTGCTTGGCCATCTTTCCAAATTCCTTCTAGAACTACCATTACAAGGGATTGTTATGATATCTATTTGGAAGAAAAGACAAAATTGAAGGATTTTTTTGAGACATTCATCTAAGAGAATTTGTCTTACCATTGATTCATGGACTTCTGAACAGCTAAATTAATTATATGTGTCTCACTACTCATTTTATAGAAGATGATTGGGTATTGCATAAAAGGATTCTAAATTTTTATTCAATAGACAGTCATAAAGGTGAGGCGATTGGAAAATGAGTGGAAAAATGCTTACTTGACTGGGGGATTGAAAATGTGTTTGCAATTACTGTTGATAATGCGAATTCTAATGATGTTGTTGTTAGTTATTTGAAGAAAAGATTTTCTAATTGGAGTACTAATTTGCTTGGGGGTAAGTATCTTCATGTGAGGTGTATAGCACATATAATAAGTCTTGTTATGTCTGATGGTTTAAAAGATATATGTTCTTCCATTACTCATGTTCGAGCAGCTATTAGATATATAAGGCAATCTTCGAGTAAGTTGAAAAAGTTTAAGGAGTGTGTTGAAATGGAAAAGATAGAAAGCAAGAGGTTATTATGTTTGGATGTTCCCACTAAATGGAACTCGACTTATTTGATATTAGATACAGCTTTGAGTCTTGCAAAAGCCTTTAAAAGATTTGAAGATTTAGATCCACATTTTAAATTTGATCTGCTGGTTGATCATGGTGGGCTGACTAGTGAGGAAAATTGGGATAATATTTCTCGTTTTGTAAAGTTTTTGAGTCACTTCTATAAACTTACATTGCGAATTTCTGGCTTATTATATGTAACTTCAAATCAAGTGCTTCATGAACTTAGTAATGTGGTTAAATTGTTGAATACATGGGAATGTAGTGATGATGGAAAGTTGAGTCAAATGGCAATGAGAATGAGAAATAAATACAATAAGTATTGGGGGAATCCTGAGAAAATGAATTTCATCATGTTTTATGCAGTTATTCTTGATCCCCGATTTAAATTACATTATGTTAGGTAGGTGATTCAAAAGATGTATCCGGATAATATTACTCTTGGGGATAAGGTGAAGGAAGGTATTCATGAGCTCTTTGAGGAATACAAAAGGATGAATGTTTCTCAAGTTGATTCTTGCTCACCACTGCCATCATCAAGTGCATCTTCTAGTCCAATTTCAAGTCAGCATTCACAATATTCATTGAAGCCATCATTAAAAAGGCAAAATTTAAAAATAGACACTAGGCATGAGTATAATATGTTTCTTAATGAGGGTGGCGGAGTTGATACAAAAAAGTGAATTAGATAAGTTTCTTGGTAAAGAAAGGAAAGAAGATGAAGATGATTTTGATATTCTGAAGTGGTGGAAGCTTAATGCTCTAAGATTTCCTATAGTTGCTCAAATGGCTCGTGATATATTGGTTGCCCCAGTTTCTACAATTGCTTCCGAGTTAGCTTTTGGCACGAGAGGTCGCATTCTTGACACATTTAGAAGCTCTTTGACTCCAAGAATGGTGCAATGTCTTATATGTGCCAAAGATTGGTTGTGCAATGAAGCAAAACCAATTAATATTGAAGAAGACATTGACATTCTTGAAAAAATGGATCATGGTAATCTATTTCATGTTTTATTTTACCTTTTTAATACTTGTAAATATTTATTTATTTATGTCTTAATTTGTTTTCTAACTTTTCATTTAATTTCCTTTTGTAGAATTTGCAAAATGTGGTCATGAATCAACCATTCTTGATCTTTGAAGAGAATTGAAGCGATTGATGTCCATTGTCCAAGGCAGAAATGGGTAATAGAATTCTTTGTCTTACTTTAAGGTGGAAAGTGAAATGCTATATATGTTGTTGGAGTTTAACTCTATTACAAACATATCTCTATTTTTCAATGATTTACTTTTTCTTTGAAACTTATATGATGCAATTTGAATGGTCTCATTTCTAGATATTTGGATGATATTTGGATGAAGAAATTGGATGATGTTTGGATGAATAGTCTCGTTTCTAAATGTTTGGAAATGTTTGGATGAAGATATTGGATGATGTTTAGATGATATTTGGATGTTTGGAGTCATTGAGAAATATGTGGATGTTTGGATGTTTGGTCATGTTTAGATGTTTGGTCTTCTTTTAGTATGTTTGGATGTTTGGTCTTCTTTTGTAGTGTATTTGCTTTGTTGATTAAAGAGGTGGCTGGAATCTTCTATGAATAATTGGATCTCTTATTATTCATTTAGCCTTGGTTGGATAAGATGATCATTATATTTGCTTCCCATGGCAGTTATCTGTCCCTGGCTTACCATACCTGTACTGCTGTACATGCTTATGAAAGAGAGGAAGAAGGAATTTCTTATGAGTGACATTTGTTTATTAGTTTATAAAATATTCATTTAGATGATATGATATAAAATTTATGTTGTTTTCAACATCTTACCATAGCAATAGTATAAAATTTCCTTAGTATTACCTGCAAATTTTGGAAGTTTGGAAATTTTGTTTGTGGTTGTTAAGTGTAAATCTGATGATGAAATTTTGTGTCTTTTTTTGGTTTTCTTTCTCTGTTAAAGAGATTATCAACCTTATTCTTTATTTCTTCTCGCTCGATGATTCCATTTTTGTTTCGATTAAATCCTAAACCCACCTTCTAAATATCACAGATGTACGTTTGGTTAAGGAACTAGTCTGCAAAGTAAGGCCAGCACAAGAAAGGGACATCATTGCTTACACCTTCCATGGTAGAATTCCATCCACAGTAGCTCAAAAAGCATGCAACAGAAGGATGATTTAAGACATTTTGTTGAGGTGCCTAACTTGCTAGTCGACCCCGTCCCAGAATTCGGTTCTTGAAACCTGTTAGATAAGCATTTTCTGTCTCATCAGTTATAGCAAAGCCTGTTTCTGCTATTGGATGGCTAGTGGCTACTGATGTGAATCATGTGATGTTGTATAATATTTTTCTTTATGCCTATGTAGTATGTAATGTAAATGTAATGGTATTGGACTTATTGGTTACAATGGTTGGATTGGATAATGTGTACTGGGCTAATTTTAATATTTTGGACTTTATATTGTACTTGGATTTTAGTAGATGTCTGTTGGGCTTTGTTTAATGGGCCAGCATTTTTTGAATTTCGATTTTTGCCCGAACCGAACTGAAAGAATTTGGGTTCGGTTGTTTCGGTTTTGATAAATGTTCGGTTTGGTTTGGTGCGGCAGGAAAAAAATAAAAACTGATTTTAAAAATAAAAAATCGAACCAAACTCCGTTTGAACAGTCCTATCCGCCACCACACCAAATCTCTCTCTTTCTCCTCAAAATAATAGAGCCCGGTAGTTCTCTCTCTCTAGTTCTCTTACTTTACCACCCATCCCCTCCTTAAGCTGGGGTTCTCTTCTTTGCTTAGATCTGAACTCACCAGCAGCTTGGTTGCGATTTTCTCACTCGCATTCCTAGCTCGGCCGCCATCACATTGGAAGACATAGCTCCAACAAAGCTCGCTTAGACGTCGTCACCGACAACCCTTTTACTTCTGATTTCAGCATGGGTTGGTTCGACATGGGTTGGTTAAATAACAACAGCAGCTCAGCCACCATAGCAGCATTCCCTTCACAATCATTTTCTCAGAGCATTCCCACCTCAATCGCCAGTAAATATGAAGACACGGCTCCAACAAAGCCCACTTAGATGTCATCATCGGCGGCCCTTGTACTTTTGATTTCAGCTTGGGTTGGTTAAATAGCAACAACAACTCGGCCACCATAGCAGCATTCCCTTCACAATCATTTTCTCAAAGTATTCCTAGTTTGGTTGCCATCACAAATTGCTGTAATTTTCAGCAAGTCAGTATTGTTTTTCCTCCTTTTGCTACCATTTTCATTTCTTTTCATGTTGTTTTACTGAGAGAATTAAAAATAGAATCTAATTGATCTTGCTCTCTGCATTCTAATTTTTCCCATTCTTTTTTACTTTTGACAATTTTTTCCTTTTCTGAAACATCAGCAACATCAATATTCCTAGCCTTTTTGCTTCTGTCATCACTCGAGCATTGTTGATCAGTTGAAGACATTGGTGGATAATATGATATATTGGGTGCAAGAGGCTCAATCAAGCTTACAGAGAAAGGTAAATCATATTGATATTTCTGTGTTACATTATTTGGCCTCATGCTAGTTAGTATTTCCAAGGATGCAGTTAACACTTTTCTAAATTCATGGCATGTTGAAACTGAAACCATGGGATCAAGAATGCTATTGGAAATAATGCTCATGATGGACATGATTTTTTAGTAGGAGTTTAGAAATTATCAAGATGCATTCACATAATTTGAATTGTTTATACAATTTGGAGTTATAAAGCTGGATATACTTAAAATTCCTAAGCTTTTATTATGTAGATCTTTTATTTAGTTGTGCCCTAGCAGAGTCACAATGTCAAAACTATGTCTTGTGCATCCTAGATGCTCAATATGAAGGTCTTGACAGAGATATTTCGACTTTTGTTCTTTCATAATTCTACATCTATGAACTTGTGTCTCTTAAGAATGTTTTAAAGCAGTTCTTATACTTTTTGAGTACTTTATGGCAAATAAATTTATGATTGAGGATAGTTGTTACTGACTAGGCAAAATGGCTTAAAGTCATTTTGGACATTCAACTTTCAAAACTAGTTGTTACACCTAAGGCTATAAACGTTTTTGTTCTATATAATTTTGAACATAAGGGACAAGCTTTCATGCTATTGTACATCTCCTCCTTTGACAAATGGAAGGTTAATTTTAGTTTGTAGGATGTCAAATTGTGTAGATACTATATTTATTAATGATTTAGAAGAAGGCGAGGATGAAGAAGTTAATAATGATGTTCAAATTGTGTCTAGGGTTCGAGCAAAGGGAAAAGATGATGAGGATGATGAAAATGAAGAGTCATTAATTGAGAGATTGGGAAAAAAATTTAATGAATGCTATTGTAGATTCTCTAGAGAAGGTGTATGACTTATACTGTGAATATTCACATGCATGTGGCTTTAGTGTGAGGCACAGAAAACAATACTACGTGCTAGGGACAAAAAATATTAGGTCAAAAGTCTTCTATTGCTCAAAATCAGGAATTAAAAAATCTAAAAATGATGGTGGCTCTCATAAAAGGTTAGATACAAGAATTGCTTGTAAAATAATGGTGCAATTTGATGTTGATAGGTAGTTGAAAGGTTGTCAAATTATACATGGAGTATAAAAATGAGATGGTAAAGACATATGAAAAGCATTTGCTAAGATCAGTCCATCATATATCACAGACTCAAAGAGACACTTTGGAGCAAATAGTTAATTTTGGAATAAAGAATTCACAAGCATTTTCTTATATGACAAAAGAAGGTAGTGGTATTGCAAATATTGGGTTCTTCAAAAAAGATGCATATAATGAATTTAACAATAGAAGAAACTCTTTGATTCAAAAATGAGATGCTCAAAGTTTAGTCAACAACTTTAAGAATAGATCTAGCACTGAAGGTATATTCTTCTGGGATGTGGAGTTGGATGATGAAGGGCGAATTCACAATTTCTTTTGGAGGAATGGTAGATGCCAGAATGATTATGACTTCTTCGGTGATGTTGTAGTCTTTGATGCTATATATAGAACTAAAAATATAACCTAGTGTGTGCACTGTTTATTGGGGTAAATCACCATTAACAGACTATTATATTTGCATGTGCATTTTTATCTGACAAGACTGCTGTATCATTTGAGTGGGCATTTAGATCTTTTTTAGAGTCTATAAATAATAAGCAGCCTGTGATATTTATGACTGACTAAGATGCAGCGATCATGAAAACTGCTAATATAGTATTTTCTGAGAGCTAACATAGAATGTGTTTGTGGCACATTTACAAAAATGCCCCATCGTACCTAGGAGGTCTCAACCGTAATGTAAAGTTTCAACAAATATTTTATAAATGTTTAACTAGTTGTGAGACAAAAGAGGAGTTTGATGAAACATAGGCTGAAATGATCAATGACTACAATTCGAATGGGTATAAATGGCTAGAAAGATTATACAATCTTCGAGAAAGATAGTCTACAACTCTTAACAATGAATCATTTAGTACTGGATTCAAAAGCACTTTAAGAAGTAAAGGTACGAACAATGTTTTAAATGGCATTGGCAGTAAGACTACTTCCCTTACGAAATTTGTATTTGAGTTTCAGCGAAAACTTAGAGAATAATGCCAAAACGAAGCTGAGACTGACTTTGTGTGTAAACAAGGGAAACCACCCCTTGTAGTGAAAAATAGCAAGATATTGCAACAAATTGCCCACTTCTATACTCATAAACTGTACAATTTGTTCAATAAAGAGTTTATGGGTATCTTGGTCACATCCCATGACGAAGAACCTTACGGTGAATCCATCTTCAATTTTAGTATCACTTTGGATACTAAATGGGGATCCAAGACCAACAAAGTATATCTAGATACAGCTACCAATATTATCAATTATAGAATCCTATGGGAAATTATGCACACATGCATTAGTAGCTTTAAAAGCAAAAAAAGTTCCTACTATTCCAAAAAAATACTTGTTGAAAAGATGGAGTAAAGATGCTAGAAAATGGGTAAATGATATGGACCAAGCCAAGATATTCAACATGGAGGGTACAAGTTCAGATATTGTCTACACAAATCGAGTTATGAGATTTGTTTATGACCTTGTTTCTAGAAGTCAATCTCATGAGGTAACTATATTCATTATATGGCAAGGTCTTAAATGTATAGCCACTAGAGTAGAAGAGTATTTCAAAAAAAATTATGCAATTGATTCCTATTCAGGGATTAAAGATCTAGTTGTGAACATTAGCCATGAGGGAGAGGGTGTGAAGGTTGATGAGGTTGCTACCAATATTGTTCAAGATAAAAAAAATAAGGACGAAGGGTAGAGAAAGAGGTGAAAGGATAAATGGCTATTTTGAGAAAAGGTAAAGAAGTAATTCTAGTCAAAATGAAGTATCTTTTTAAGTTTGTAATACTGTGAAAATGGTTTTTAGTTTTGATAATCAGTTCATGTTTTCAGCCTAACATTAACGATTTTTAGTTTTTGCAAACACAATTTAACAGCTTTGTTGTATAGGAAAGAGGCCCAAGCCTGCCATAAAGGAAAGTCAATTATTGCAATCAAGAAATGTAACAAATAATAGGGATTGCCCATCCGTGTGGTTGACTAATCCAACTTGGAACAACGAGGCAGTCTTTGACTTTTTTTTTTTTAACTCTAGTTTATTGTAGTTTTGAGAATTTGCTACGTTTGTATCTTCTAATGGCGAAACTAATTTCCAATGGCTACCTTAAAATTTTTTTTCATTTATGGTTTCATTGTAGGTGCCTAGTATGGGTGGTTCTTTTTAGTCTTTTACAAGTATATTGCAAGGGTTTACTGCATTAAATAACAATCAATTAGTAAGGCTTCTTTCTCAAAGGCATGATAGTTCTTGAATTTTTTATTTGTGCCCAAAATAGTCATTTATTCAAAAACTTTCTAATGCTAGGGTGATCTATTTGATGATCAAAGTGTCGGGCGTGTCAATGAACAGTGAACACCGACCCGTTCCAGTAGCTAATAGGTTTGCACGGACTGCTTGTTGATCTTAAGAGGTTTGCGGGTTAATGGAGTTTAAATGTAATTTTGATTTTTAAATGTATGGATGTAGGCAATGATAAAAGATGTACAAACAATGTTGTATGTTTTAGTTACTTACTAGAAACAATGTTGTAATTTTGGTTTTTAAATATATAGACCTAGGCATCTTGGTTGGTTGCATATGTCCTATTCATAAGGTCAGAAACTTGGCATTTTTGTATTTTCTGCATTTTGGAGCAATTTTTATGTCATCTCTACATTTTGGAGCAGTCTCGATGTCATCTCTGCATTTTGGAACAATTTTTGGTTGTTTAGATTTCTGCATTTCTACATTTTGGAGTAGTCTCGATGTCATCTCTGCATTTTGGAGCAGTTTTGGTTATTCGGATTTTTGCATTTCTGCACTTTCTACATTTTGGAGCAGTTTTGATATTTTAGATTTCTACATTTTGGAGTATACCTCCTATGTTTGCATTTTTGCATTTTCTACAGATGTCATTTCTGCATTTTCTTTTTAACAATGTGCATCAACTTGAATATGCTACAAAGGAGTAGAATCAATTGGTCATGGATTGAATGGCATAAAGCTGAAGATGAGCATTTATTATTTCTGTAGTTACTCAAAGTCCAACAAGTGTGGTCTAGTTGATTTTGGAAGGCAAATTCATGTAATTTTGATTCTCTTATGTATTCAGTTTTAGAAAACATTGGATTTTGATCAATAAATGAGATATTATCGTATATATAAATTGAATCACTAAAAATGCTATGAATGTGGCATCAATCAAAATCTTCTCAACTTAACACAACCAACCAAACCTCATGCAAACAACACAATTTCCATTCTCCTTCATCAACATAATCTTCAACCTAGTACCAAGCAAAACATTCATCATTCAAAATCTTCTTAACTTAACACAACCAACCAAGCCTTATGCAAACAACACAATTCCCATTCTCTTTCATCAACATAATCTCCAACCTAATACCAAGCAAAACATTCATCAATCAAAATCATCTCAACTTAACACAACCAACCAAACCTCATGCAAACAACATAATTCCCACTCTCCTTCATCAGTATAATTCACCTAAAATATTATAAAAAATCCTAATGTTCAATAATTCCAATATAAATAAATATGAATTTAATCAACAATTAAATATGCATTCATTAATACCATAAGCAATCCGATCACCTTAACAACGAAAAGCATTTCATCGTATAATGTGTTTTTCTCCATTTCAGAACAAATAATGAACATCATTGAAACAAAACTATCCGCCGCTCAGTTTAACATATTATAAAAGTTTACAAGTCAAATTCAAGAAAATATTCTACTATGAAGACACACAATCCATCCATCAAAGAAGATGAAATTCTGAGATAACAAAATGAAGATTACAGAACAAAAAAATGTTTTCCTTGGTTTTATACATAAGCTCATTTTTGAATCAACCATTTCAAAGGAGGTTGTAGAGGTGGTGGTGGATCAAATTCAATCTATATTGATGATGATGTACTTTTACTAGTCACATTTGTGCATCCTATATAATACGATGTCCGCGTTTTTCTACTAATTTCCAGCATTATCATTTGCTTTCTTGACATCTGATCAATTTTTACTAAGAGGACAAGACATACTTTAGTTCATCTATAACTAATTCATTAGCTAGATGGATGTCCTCAACAAATAAGTTAACCTCAACAAGCTTAACCTCAACAAATAAGTTAATCATTATTTTATGATAATGGATGTCCTTTACCTATATCATTAATTTATCTATTGTCCGCTAGGTTCTTTGAACCACAGTCACCAATACCCATAGATCTAGCAGAACTGATCAGGTTCGAGATAAAAATGCAATGCATATTTGCAGAAGGAGGGAGGAGGAACTAAAATGCTAAAATTCTATATACAACTAGATCTTTAGAATTTTTATTATGTTTCCCTACTTTAATGGATCCAAGGACTAAAAGATTCTATAGAATGAAGACTATTTCTATCAATAGGAGGCATACTTCCCTATATTAATTCCTATATTGGTAGAAAGTCAGTTTTATAAGTTTTGATCGTGTTCCTTTTGCATGATATGTTAGATGTTTGGGAGGACTAACTTGTTATTCTAAGGAATCTATTCATAAAGGTTTCCAAACGGCAAAGAAGTTCTAATTTTCAGCATTGAATTGTCATTTGGATTCCATTGTTTTACAATTTTGTATTTGAAGTATTAAAATGCTTATAGATTGTAAGTTCCTAATTTATCTAAAAATCACAATGGTTTTGTTTAAAAAAATTCAAAAATGCTATTAGGTCCAAAGAAGAGAAGAGTAACTAAGAAGAGAAAGGAACATAAAAGAAAATGAAATTAATTAAAAAAAAATCCCAAGGTACGTGTTTATCAGATTGATCAAATTTAGCATGCTCATTTTAGCAATTTCCAATATTATCATTAAAGGAATAGTCCTCATGTTCATTTCAATATATTAACCTCAGAAAAGTAATTGAAGGATCGCGAAAAAAATAAATACGTATCAGATGATAGCAAATTAAAATTTTTTCCAAGCCAAAGTCTAGGAATACTTACTTTTAGGGTGATTAACTTTAACAATCGGAGTTAGATGGCTCTTGTTGAACATGAATGTCTATTTGTTCCGCAGGAACACTAACTAACCGTCAATTCCTTTGCATCAAACACATCACGTTTGCTAGCTTCTGACCTTCCAAAGTATTCTCCAACCACGATGGACCTTTACCGATGAAAGTAGAATTATGGTGAAAAAAATTGGAATAAAAATGGAAGAGCTAAATGTTAAGAAAACGAATGAAGGAAAACGACCAAAAGGAAAAAAAAACAGCTGCCTTGGTTTTTCATTCTCAGGAAAATCGAAAGCTCTATTTTCAATTTTGAATTTGGTGAACCTCAATAAGCACACACGATGCCTATTAATCAAATTAGCTTTCCTTTTTCATTTCAAAAACAACAGTTGCCTTTTCCTTTAATTTCCTTTTCCTTTTCCTTTGCACATGGTGGCTTCATCAAACCCTGATGACCCATGTAATATTAATTAGTCCAATGACTAATTAAATAGCTTTCTTATTAACTAATTAATCAACTTGGGCCTAATATAAAATTACCCAAAATAATAAATAAATAAATAAATAAATAAATTCTTTTATTAATTAATAAACTATTTAGGCTCAATATAAAATTATCCAAGATAATTAATTAATAAATTAATTAATCAAATTGACCCAATTAATTATTCTAGTTCAAATAAATAATTAATTGGACTCCTAGAATAATTCTTTCAATAATAAATTCACCCAATAAGCCCGTATAATAAATAAATTTATTAAGGTTATTTGAGCTACTCTGAGGACAAAAAAACATATTATTCTTGACTACTAAAATAACTAAAATGCCCGTACTAACAAATATCTGTATTTTAATCATTTTAAATATTTCATTTATCATGATATAAAAATATTGACCTCGAGAATAATATTGCAAGTGCAGTGTCTTCGACCTACATGTGTAATGACGAAAAAAAACCTCTCCATGTAACACCCGTCATTGAGATAGGAAAATAATACTAACACCTTTCTCAATGACATCTACCATCCTTTGATAACTAATCCGATAATCTATGACTTCCACTATATACCAACTTATCTTAGGGAGCTACCCATAAAGCATACATACTTAGTCACATTTATTAGATTATTCTGGACAATCATAAGGGGGTGATTTCTTCACGTAATGAAATATAGAAACTTTATTGTATATGTCTGTCTTGATTAACTAGAGTTATACACCAACGTACAAGGTTATTGACCTTGCGATAAGACCTCACCCAACATACATTAAAGTGTACAAGTCCAACTTCACCAGAACACAAATTTACACTCAAGTTCTAGGGTACTTTTCTACGCAATAGATGCGATAAATCAATCTTTATTTATTTTAGTACTTTAATAAAGATTATTATCGTACAGTCGAATCTACGTATTTCAAATACGCTTACACTATTAGCGTGAGTGGACTACTCATTAGTTAAAGGTAAACCATTTTCCATTTAAAAACCATAGTGTAATAATCTAAACCTTGAAGAAGTGCCCAACTTTATTAATCGATCAAGAATAATTTTTCACTTATATGTTAGTAGCTCATAATCTACACCTTAGTGTGAAAGCACGACCCAATCACGTAGATTACTTACTAACACACTTAGTCCTTAATGTGTAATATATGTAAACAAACAATCATGAAT
Organism: Voacanga thouarsii; assembly: GCA_026120185.1. NCBI lineage: Eukaryota > Viridiplantae > Streptophyta > Magnoliopsida > Gentianales > Apocynaceae > Voacanga > Voacanga thouarsii. The sequence goes on along the minus strand of JANUWF010001102.1, from coordinate 1,958,578 downwards.
GAAATACTTTTATTAATTTTCAAAATACAGAAATATATAGATCATTTTGGGCATACATTCTAACATTCTCCCGCTTGCACTAAATGGATTATGATTGTCCATATGCGCCTACCCCTATGACATCCAAGTATCTTTTTAAACACTTTCTCTGTCAAAGGCTTGGTAAATGGGTCCGCAAGATTATTTGCTAAGGAAATTTGATCAACCACTATTTCCTATTTCTGGATGAACTTCCAGATCAAGTGATACTTCTTTTCAATGTGATTGCCCTTCCTATGGGTTCTTAGCTCCTTACATTGTGACAAAGCTCCAGAATTGTCACAGTATATTGTTATGAGTTTGTCTATGTGTGGCACAACTTCAAGTTCTGTGAGGAACTTTGGAGCTAAACCGCTTCTTTAGAAGCTTCTGAAGTTACCACATACTCAACTTTCATGGTAGAATCAGCAATACAAGATTGATTGACACTCCTCTATAAAATAGCCCCTCCAAACAAAGTAAAGACATATCTATTAGTAGATTTTCTTTCATATTTATCTGCTTGAAAATCTGAGTTCGTATAACTGGTAGGAACTAAGTCATCAGCTCTGTAAACTAGTATATAATCCCTCATTCCCTTTAGGTATTTGAGTATATGTTTTACAGCTTGCCAATATTTTTTTTCAATATTTGATTGATACCTACTAACCATGCCTACTGTAAAGCAGATATCTGGCCTAGTACAAAGCATGGCATACATGAGATTTTCCACTCCGAGATATAGGAAATCCTACTCATCCTCTCCTTTTCTTCTCGTGTCTTAGGACATTGCTTAGAAGATAAGGTCAATCTGTGCCTAAAGGGTATTATTACCCCTTTGCATTGATTCATGCTAAACCTAACCAATATCTTGCCAATATAAGCAGATTGGGATAAGCCTAACATTCTTTACTTCCTATCTCTAAGAAGCTTAATACTAAGAATGTAGCTCGCTTGTCCCATATCCTTCATACTAAATTAACTTAATAACTAAACATTTATGGATGACACTGTCTCTATATCATTTCCAATGAGTAGAATATCATCTATATAAAGTACCATAAAGGACACATTGTTCCCATCTAACTTTCTATATACACATTGTTCATCCATGCTTTGTATGAAACTATAAGACTTTACAATCTTATCAAAACGCATGTTCTATACTCGTGATGCTTGATTAAGTCCATAAATAGACTTCTTAATCTTGTAAACCATATGTTCTTAACCTTTCGCAATAAAACCTTCAGGTTGGGACATATAAATGTCTTCGCTAAGATAGCCATTAAGAAAGGTTGTCTTGACATCTATTTACCATATCTCATAGTCATAATGATATGGGATGGCAAAGAGAATGCGTATGGACTTAATCATGGCAACAGGTGAAAAGGCATCCTCATAATCGATCTCTTCTTTCTAAGTATTTTTGCAACCAACCTTACTTTAAAAGCTTTCACCTTTCTATCTGCACCTCTTTTTTTCTTGTATACCTACTTGCACCTTATGTATTTAATCCCTTCAGATGTAGTGACAAGATCCCAAACTTGATTGAGGTATATAGACTTAACCTTAGTATCCATTGCAGTTTTCTATTTATCTGCATCAACCTCAACAATGGCCTCATTGTATCTAGCGAGATCTTGTTCCTGATACTCAGAGACTACCTCAAAGGCCTCTCCAGTCCATTTCTCATGAACCCTAGATTGTTGGGAAACATGCCATCTTAAACTAGATTTCTGATGTAAATATCGAATGTTTTAATAAAAGAGTTTATTTTTCAGAAATTGTTTGTGAATTTACATTTTTTTTGTACACAATTATATTTGAAAAAGACCCATTGTGTTTTAAGTAAGTGGTCCATATGAATAGAGGTCTTTCACAGTAAGGTATGGATCACGGGTTACTTAACACATAAACATTTGTTCTTAACCGATTGATGAGAATGGGAATCTCATCATGTTTAGGTTATTATGTTATGAATTTCAAATGGGAAATGGCTTACCTTTAGCTAGTGAATAGTCCACTCACTTCATGACATAAGTGTATTTCGAATACGTAGAACAGGACCTGTAGTAGTGGTTTCTTAAAAGTACTATATGATAGAAATCTAGACTACTACTGCTACAGTGTGGACTAGTACTTTACGACTTGAGTATGAGTTGGTGGTCTGACGAAGGTAGAAGCATGTACTTTGATATGCTATAGTTGAGATTCTATCGTAGGGCCAATATACTTGCATGTTGAGTATGTGTAACTAGTTAGTTAATACGTACTTGTACAAGATAGTTTCTATACTATATCGCCCCTTGTGGTTGTTTGAATGATCTAAATATCTAGGGCTCTGGGAAACATGGCTTGAATGTTTGCTTTTGGGTAGCTTCCTTGGAAAGTGGAAACAATCCATGAAGTCGTGGATCATTGGACTAGAAGCCTAAAGATGGTAGATGTCATTTAGAGAGGTGTTAGTACACTTTTTTCTCTTTAAATGTACGTCGATATATAGAAGGGTATTTTAGTCATTACACCTGTAGGTCGGAAATTTTGCTAACGCAGCATTGTCTTTGAAGTCAATATTTTCTTATGGTGATATTAGGAAATATTTAAAATGTAAAATATAGCTATTTATATGGCAAGGGTATTTTGGTCATTTTAGTAGCCAAGGCGGTGTGTCTTTTGGTCCCCAGTATAGACCGTGAGTCCTAATTAAATACGGGTTAAGGAATTAATCTTAAATTAAATGAAATTTATTTTATTTAAGTAACCTGATTTAATTATTGGGTTAAAATAAAATAAAGGTCCATGGAGAGAGAGAGAATTAATTAAATTAGTTTGGTAGGTTAATTAATTATTCAAGATTTTGGTCCAGTTTGAATAATTAGGGATTAACCTGGAACTAAACTAATATAGACTTGTTAATTGGACTAGTTTATTTGGGCTGAAAAAATTAATTATTTGTTGGGCCATTAAGTTAGTTCTAATTAGAATAATTAATTTAGTCCAAAAAGGTTAAACTAAGAGTCTAATGACCCAATCCAGTTTAACCTAGAGTTTTATTTAGGTTAAATAGAAAGATTGAAAACAACGTGATTTTTTGATGGCTTCTTCTCTGTGAAAAGAACCACACGTCTCTTTCTCTCCCTCTCCAGAAAATATTCCTTAGTTCTGTTAGTTATTCACCAAACGAAATTAGGCAGGTCATATACTGAAAGACCGAGAGTCTGGCGTTCACATACATGCATAGACGAAGTAGGGACTTGTAGGAATCGCACCAGAGGTCTGCACTAGCGTATCTACCTTGGTTTCACACATTCCGATCCAGCTAATTCTTAGAATGAGGAAATGAGATAAAAAAAATTTTAACCTCGAAATCAGTATAGAGTGCAACCGGTGCCGGTGCCAGTGCTGGCGTCGGCTCCGTTCGGTTCCCATGTTCTTCAATTTTTCTAGTTTTTTTTTCTTTCGCTTCCACTGCGTGCCCTGTGTTTTTCTTTTTTATGCCTTCAATAGATATTCTTCCACTATGATGCGGCTTAGTCTGTATGGAACATCTGGTTGTATCACTTTTGGATCCTCAATTGCGGTACTTGAAGTTGAAGTGTCAATTAACTTCTCTTCCAATTCCACATTACTCGAAACCTTAGTGGATACATGTTGTTCATCTTCTAAATACCTAACATGAATACTAATAAGTACTTTTTACTCTTGGAGATGATAAAATTATCCACCCCTTATTTTTTTTGGATACCCTATAAAATAGTACAGTTCTGACCTTGGTTTTAACTTACTTCCTTTAGTCAGTACATAAGTTGGACAACCCCATACTTTGAGATGATTCATACTGGGCTTTTATCTAATCCACATCTCATAGGGTATCATAGGCATTAACTTGGAAGGCACCAAGTTCAGAATATATACTGTTGTTTTCAGAGCATATCTCCAAAAAGAAATAGGAAGAGTTGCAAGACTCATAATGCTTCTGACCATTTTCATCAATGTTTTATTTCTTCTCTTAACTAATCTATTCTTTGAGGAATCCTATGTGTAGTTAGTTGAGATACTATATCATGATGTGCCAAGTATTTCTTGAATTCACCAAGGAGATATTCTCCACCGCAATCCAATCTTAGCTTTCTAATTAGTTTACCTGTTTGATACTCCACCTCAGCCTTAAACTATTTGAATATATCAAAAGAATCAGACTTGCGTCTTATTAAGTAAAATATAACCAAAATGCGAGTGATCATCTGTGAACGTTATAAAGTAATTATAACCTCCTCTAGCTGGTGAAGACATATGACAACAAACATCAATGTGAACTAACTCTAATATTTTCTTTGCCCTTTCTTCCTTTTGAGTAAAGGACTTTTTGGTCATTTTATCCTTAAGACAAGATTCATATTGAGGTTATTCCTCCAATTCCAATGAGTCCAAAGACTCATTTTGGATTAACCTTTGAATCCGACTAGGATTTATATGTCCTAATCTTAAGTGTCATAAATAAGAGTTATTTGATATGGCATTTCTCTTCTTATTATTAGGTTCCGTCTGAGTATTATTGATTTGACAATTAATAGGATTAATATATAAAAGATTCTCATACATGTTTCCAGAACAAATAATATTTTCATTTCTACTGATTGAAATACCAGAATGGAAAGAAACATAATATTCTTGATTAATCAATTTAGAAACTGAAACCAAATTCTTTTTAAAACTAGAAACATATAAAATATCCTTTAAAATTAAAATTCTATTACAATAATAAAAGCTCCAAGTCTCCCACTACTTAGGCCCACATTTGTACTCCGTTACCTACTCTAAATCCGTGCTCTCCTCTACTGAGTCGCCTTATCTTGCTGAACTCTTACAAGGAGTTACAGATATAGTCAATGGCTCCGGAGTCAACAATCCAAGTAGATGATGATTCAACTATCAAAATAGACTCTAAGTAAAGAGCAATACCTGATGAGAACTTAGCCAAGAAGTCCGAACAATCCTTTTTGAAGTACCTCTTCTTGCTACACTTGAAACACTTGCCCTTAGACTTGGCGTTGGACTTGGATGGACTGAGCTTGGATGCCTTGGGCTGGGCCCCTGCATGACTTTAGGCATTCTTCTTTTTGAACTTCTTAGGCTAGGCCGTAGTCTTAGAAGATAGTCCATAGTGAGTAACCAAGACACAGGCTTCATGATTTTCTCAACAGCCTAGAGTTCTTTCATTAACTCAGTCAAAGACATATTCAACTTGTTCATGTTATAATTCAGCTTGAATTGAGAATACGAATCTGGAAAAGTCTAAAAAATCATGTCAATTTGGCTCTCGGTATCAATCATTGCCCCTAGAACCTCGGCTTCCTCAAAGTGAACAATCATCTTGAGCATATGCTTGTGAACCGATGCCCCCTCAGCTATCATAGTGTTCATGATTGCTCTAAAAGCTTTTGCTTTGTGGGCCGGCTTTTGTCAGCAAACATGGTACGCAATGATACATCAATGTCGTACGCAGTAGGCATGTTCTCGTGCTTAGATTGGAGAAAATTAGACCTGGAAGCCAACATATAGCATCGAGTCATTTCATCAGCTTTCCTCCATACCTTTTCTGTCTCACGATTTTGATCCGTGGAATCTTCCCTAATTTCAGGACAGAGATCAGTCAGAATATACTTGTACTCCTTTGCAGTGAATACTATGTTGAGATTCCTTTTTCAGTCCACGTAGTTTGGTCCAGTTAACTTATTCTCCTTGAGAATAATGAACAAAGAATTGAAACCAGACATTTCTGTTAATTGGAAAAAAACAATCATTCAGAAAAATGTTTATTTTGAAAAACACATATAAAAATGCACATTTGAAATATCATATTATTTCAATGATATGGTTAATCTATTAAAACTATTATAAAAAAAATATGAATAATTTGGCTCTTAGAAAAATTGACAAAGCTTTGTAAGAAGGTAAACAATTTTCTAAATTAAGTGTATAACCATCACAAATTAAACTTCATTAATAGTTAATAATCTAAAAATAGTTCTATCGATAGGATGACCAATACTCTCACCACTTACGGATAATCTAGCATTAATGCCTCCAACGATAGGCTGGCCGACATTAATACTTATCTTATGTTTTAATTATAATTCCTCCGTTAGTTTTAGATTCTCATGAAAATCCATCATATAGGGAGTCAAGCTCAGAATAACGTGAAGATAACCACAATCTCTAACAGAAATTCATGACGGAAGCCGTGGGCCGTTACCCCTCTCCCACTTAATCTTTTGAGAAAAACTGAATTTTAGGAAAAATGTTTCTTTTAAAAATTAATTGGTTTTTATTAACTTTAGTGAAAATCCAAAAATTCAACTATTATTTTTTATGTCAAGGATAAAACTCTTTAAGAAAATAAATTATGAATTTTTTGTTTCACTACTTTAGTTAAAACTATTTTTTAGGAACTAAATTTAAAATGCTTAAATTCAATATTATTCTCCATATCAAGGATAAAAACATTTGAAAGAATAAACTATGAATTTATTATTATTATTATTATTATTATTATTATTATTATTATTATTATTATTATTATTATTATTATTATTATTATTATTATTATTATTATTATTATTATTATTATTATTATTATTATTATTATTATTATTCTTCTTCTTCTTCTTCTTCTTCTTCTTCTTCTTCTTCTTCTTCTTTAAATTTCTTAGTTTCAATTTAAAACATTTTCCTTAATTGTTTTATTTAGAGAAAAAATTAATTTCTCAAAAACCTTTGTACATTTGATCATAAAATTAAATATAATGACATGCTTCAAAACTAAAATTTTTACATGCTATTTCTAACCTTTAATTTTTATGTGACCAATAATAATAATAATAATAATAATAATAATAATAATAATAATAATAATAATAATAATAATAATAATAATAATACAATTAAAATGATCTTATTTAATCCTAAGGTGGTTCCCCCTTTACTAATCATTTTTATATAAAATTATTTATCACAATAAATAAATTATTGTAAAAAAATAACCTTATGTGATATTGGTCCCAAAAGAAAATAAAAAAACAAGAAGAACTGAAACCCAAACCACCCAACCAAACCGTCGAACCTCTACAATGTCTTGCGTGCTATTGTGTTTTCCAACCATGCAAGCCCTGGGAGGCTTAGTATAAGCCTCCCAACGATCAAGGCCAAAAAGGCCTTGATCATGGCTCCCAGGGAATTCAGCCACGGCGCGCCAATGTGGCTCCAAGGCGACTAATCTCCCAAGTCGTGTGCAGCTAGTCTTCTCGGGTAGCTCTTTCATTTTTTTTCCCCCTGTAAAATCTCCATCTTCTTAAGGGGTTTTGCGTTCAGGCACCAATTAATTTATTTTTTTTTTGTTATAGAAAAATCGTAAATAAATTAAAATACAATGTCAAACTCCTATGCCTTTCAAAATGAGGCGTATACGATTTCTACGAAAACGATTAAAAAATAATTACAGGTGACTATGCCTCCATGTGCGAAGCGTACACAAAATCTGCCCATATAAAAAACTACGAGGAATCCATACAATCGCAAAAATTATATTTTTATTAGTAAATGAACCATCTTTTCCAGTTATTAACTCTAAGCATGCTTTTAGATTTAACAAGTCTCTGATACCCCTTGAAGGATCGTGGGAAAAAATAAACACGCAGCGGAAGATAGCAAACTAAACTTTTTCCCAAGTCAAAGTCTTAGAATACTTACTTCTAAGGTAATTAACTTTAATAACCAAAGTTAGATTCGGGTTCGATGGTACTTGTTGAACAGGAACGCCTACTTGTTCTACAGAAATACTAGCTAACTGCCGACTCCATCGCATCAAACAATTATCATGTTTGCTAGCTCCTGACCTTCCAGAGTATTCTCTAACCACTATGGACCTCTACTGAAGAAAGTAGAATTAGGGTGAAGAAAATTAGAACAAAGATGGAAGAGTTAAACGTTAAAAAATACGAAGGAAGGAAAACGGCCAAAACGAAAAAAAAAAAACGATCGCCTTGGTTTTTCATTCTCAGGAAAACCAAAAGCTCTCTTTTCAATTTTGAATTTGGTCAACCTCAATATGCACACGCAATACCTATTAATCAAATTAGCTTTCTTTTTCCTTTTCAAAAACGATGGCTGTTGTTTCCTTTAATTTCCTTTTCCTCTTCCTGCTTCATCAAACCCTGATGGGCCATATAATATTAATTAGTTCAATGACTAATTAAATAGTTCTCTTATTAATTAATTAATCAACTTGGGCCCAATACAAAATTTCTCAAGATAATTAATTAAATTAGTTATTTTGTTAATTAATTAAACTACTTTGGTCCAATATAAAATTACTCATGATAATTAATTAATAAATCAATTAATTAAATTAACCCAATTAATTATTCTAGTCTAAATAAATAATTAATTACACTCCTAGAATAAAATTTTCAACAATAAATTCACCCAATAAACCCATATAGTAAAAAAATTTATTAAGGTTATTTGAGCTACTCTGGGGATCAAAAGACATATTATTCTTGACTACCAAAATAACCAAAATACCATTGCTAACAAATAGCTATATTTTAATTATTTTAAATATTCTATTTATCACAATATGAAAATATTGACCCTAAGTATAATATTCCAAGTGCAGTATCTTCAACCTACAGGTGTAATGATGAAAATACCTCTCTACGTAACACCCATCATTAAGATAGGAAAATAGTACAACACCTTTTTCAATGACATCTACCATCCTTTGATAGTTAGTTCGAAAATCCATGACTTCTAGTATGTACCAATTAATCTCAGGGAGCTACCCATAAAGCATACATACTTAATCACGTTTTCTAGGGCCCTGGATTATTAGATTATCTCGGACAATCACAAGAGGGTGATTTTTTTCACGTAATGAACTATAGAAACTCTATTATATAAGTCTGTCTTGATTAACTAGAGTTATACACCCAATGTACAAGGTTATTAGTCTTGCGATAAGATCTCACCTAATATACATCAAAGTGTACAAGTCCAACTTTACCAAAATATCAACTTACACTCAAGTCCTAGGGTACTCGTCCACGCAATAGCTACGATGAACCAATATTTATTTATTTTAGTACTTTGGTAAAGATTATTATCGTGCAGTCCAATTCTATGTATTCTAAATACGCTTACACTATTAGCTTGAGTGGAATATTCATTGGTTAAAGGTAAACTATTCCCTATTTAGAAATCATAGTGTAATGATCTAAACTTTGACGAAGTGCCCAACTCCATCAATTGATCAAGGGCAATTTTTTGTTTATGTGTTAGTAGTCCATATTCTACACCTTACTGTGAAAGTATGACTCAATCACATAGATTACTTACTAAAACACTTAGACCTTAATGTGCAGTATATGTAAACAAACAATTATAAATGAAATACTTTTATTAATTTTCAAAATACAGAAATTTATAGGCCATTTTGGGCATACATTTCAACACTAATATGTTATGATAAATAACATAGTTAAAATAATAGAAAAATAAATTACTTAACCCGAGTAATGCTCCGACCTCTTACTTAGGAATTTCATAGTAAGAGTAAACAGTCAAGCATACCATGAGGGGGGCAGAAAATTTTTCAAACAATCTTGTATAAAAAAAGCAGTGATTAAGCCCATTCCACTAGGATTAGATTCTTCTTGAATATATATAGACACAATAATTGGTACCTACTTAAAATGACATTAGCATTTACACTTCAAAATATAATATGAAATCACATCAAAATTGAGATAAAAGAATAAAAATAATATCCATTTCAAAATATCATATGACATAACATCAAATCAGAGATAAAAGAAAAGGAATAATATCCACAAAACCAAATAAGCTAAACTCCCCATTTATGCCCATTTACAGATTGATTTAAACAAAATATAGAATCAACAACTTTTCAAGTTGCTGTATCACTTTAATACTACAATTCCATTTAAAACTATAGCAACTAGAAGTGCTTTTGAACACAAAAGTGACAGGAAAATCATTAAAAAATCACAACATATCTGACCACAAAATCGTCTGTAAAAATATGTAAAAAATATATAGATATTATGAACACAAGATCAACTCCACTGTATAAAGAAAGGCCGATTGACTGAAGACTCAAAAAAATATGGAAGATTCAAAGTTACAAGATTTACTAGGTATCTAGAAGAAGTTGCCCAATCCACTAGGAGAAGCTCCCTGCAACTTAGTATTGGAAAGTATGCCCTCAAAGACTATGTATTCTGCGTAAATATATTGTAATAAAATATTTATTCATTTAATTTAGTTTGTTTCTTATAGTATTGCACATTTAAAGTCCAAGTATGACAAGTAATGGTGTATGTGTTGGGTCGTTATTCACAGTAAGATATAGATTATGGGTACTTATCATACAAGTAAAATTGAGTTCTTATTCATTTGATAGGATTGGGTATTTCATCAAGGTAAGACTATTATGTCATGAGTTCCAATGAAAAATGATTTACCTTGAATCAGTGAGTAGTTAACTCACATCACTACGATAAGCGTATTTCAAATATGTAGAACTGGACATGTAGTAGTGGTCTCTAATAAAGCACTATGATTATAGAAATCGGACTATTACTGCTACAGTGTGAATGGATACCTTCATATTTGAGTATGAGCTAGTGGTCTGACGAAGTTAGGGTCTTTTACTTTGATGTATGTTGGGTGAGATTTCTTTTGTGAGATCAATAACCTTCTACGTTGGGTGTATTACTCTAGTTCGTTAAGACGAACTCATGCAATAGAGTTTTTATGCTTCACTTAGTGAAGTTGAATCACCCCCTTGTGATTGTCCAAAATAATCTAATAATCCAAGGCCCTAGGAACATGACTCTAGAATGTGTCCTTTTGGGTAACTTCCAATAATGAACAAGTATATTCGAGTGAGTCATAGATTATCGAACTGCAGATTTAAGAATGGTAGATGTCTTTGAGATGTGTGTTATTACATTTATCATGTCTCATTGATGGGTGTTATATAGAGGGGTATTCTGTCATTTTACCTATAGGTTGGAGATATTGCTTTAGCAATATTATTCTTGGGGTCAATATTTTCATATGGTAAAAAATAAAAATATTTAAAATGGTAAAATGCAGCTATTTAATAATAAGGGTATTTTGGTTATTTCAGTAGTCATGAATAATTTATCTTTTGGTCCCCGAAGTAGCTCAACTTACCTTGGTATTGTTTAGACACAATCTGGGCTTAATTGATAATTATTTGGAAGAGAATAAAATTTATTCTAATAGTCCAATTAGAATTTATTAATTAGTCTTGGGTTTTGATAAAGCCCAGAAAAGATAATGAATTAATTAAAAAGATTGGATTAAAATAAATTAATTAATTGGGTTGATATATGTTGACATATATTAAGAATTCAATTAAAATTAATTAATTGGCCTTGGGTATTTAATGAAGCTCAAAAAAGATAATTAATTAATTAAGAGGATTGAGTCAGTCCTAGACTGATTTATGAGTACAACACCAAGCCCATTAGGGCTTCATCAAGCCCTAAAGCTGGCCAAAACTAAGGTGCAAGAGAGGGAGGAAAAATAACATACTCTGGCACCTTAATTTAGGCCAACCTTAGCTTTGTGTGCGCCGTCTCTTCCTCTTGTTCTCATCCTTCTCTTTTTTCTCTCTTGGAGATATTTTAATTATTTAAAGAAGGAGCTTTCACCAAGCTAACCCAAAAATAAGGTAAAATCATACTTCGGAAGACGAAGAGATGAAGCTTGGAGACACTTGATGTGTATGAGTAAAAGATTGGTAGGAATACCGGTTGAATCGCAAGTGCCTTCTTCTCCCTTTTCAATGCAAGTTCTAGTGCAACCCGGGCCTTCGTTGGTTAATCCATAACCAATAAAGAAAAGTAAGTACTCTCTCCTAGATATGACTCGAAAAACTGAAAAAAAATTTCACTGCATTTTCTTTGTTGTTTTCCGTTTTGATCCTTCAAGTGGTATCAGAGACACAGTTTTCATCTAGGAGCATGTACTAGGGTTAAAAACTAAAAAAGGTGGTTCCTTTACTATTAAAATTAAATCTTTTGTGAATCATGTGATCCCTCATACATTAGTTTCTAGAGTTCATGTACGCCTTGTAGTTAGAGACATAGGATCATGTATTCTAATAGTTTCCCATTGTTTTTCTAGTTTTGAGTAGATGTGATGTATGCCTCATGGTGAGAGGCATAGGTACTTGTAAAGGCTTGTTTTTATGCTTATTTTTACATTTCTTTTAACCTATAAATTTTGGAGACTGAAAAATGTGATTGCTGGAAGAGTTAAGGGGCGAAAAATGACTAAAAAGCAGGATTTTTTCAGAAATCGGCGAACTCCAAAAAGGACCCGGCACTAAATGCCCCGATCGACCAAGCACCAGGTCCACACTGCCCAGTCGGAGGTGTTAGAGAAATAGAACAAACCCAATGCCAAGTTGGCCCAATGGACCAGGCGCCAAGTCCATTGTGCCCAGAGGCGGATGCACACAATTTTGTCCAAGAAAAAGGAGAGCACTACTGAAGTTCTGTACTTCAATTTTTCCTTGATATAATCATGTTTTGAAACCATTGTATAAGGTTACTTTTCTACAATAGTTTTATTTATCTATGGATGAATAATTTGCATAAAAATGAGTAGTAAATAGTGGAACCACCTTAGGATTAAATAAGATCACTAATTTTTAATTTATGATGTTTAATCCATTATTTGGCCACTTAAGAATAAATAAATAGTTTGAACATTAAAAAGTTTACTTTTATTATCATGTTTATTTTATTTTTGTGATCAAATGTGCAAGTTCTTGTGAGACTAAAGTCTCACTAGATAGAACGGTTTTTTGATAAAACGTTTTAATCTAAAAAACTTTTTAAAAAAAAGAGTTCATAGTTTATTCTCTTAAATGGTTTAATCCTAGACATAGAGAATAATGTTGAACTTAAGGTTATTTAATAAAGTTTTACTTAGTTATTAACTTAGAATAGTAAAATAAATTCATAGTTTATTCACTCAAATGATTTAATCCTTAACATAAAGAATAATATTGAATTTTAGTTTTTTACTAAAGTTAATGAAACTATAAGATTATAAAAAATGTTCATGGGTCTAAACTCTATTTTCAATAAAAGATTAAGTGGGAGAGAGATTCCAACGACCTCATGGCTTCTATCACAACTCTCATTAGATATAGTGAATTTTCTCATGTCATTCCGAGTATGACCCCCTATATGATGGATTTTCACAAGTATCTAGAATTAATAGAAGAGTAAGATCAAAAGCTTAGAGTATTTGCTAGGATCGACTAACCTACGTTAAAGGTTTTTAGCACTAGATTGCCCATAGTAGTGCGAATCAATGGCCATCCTATCGGTGGAACTTTTTTTAGACCATTACCTATTTAGAAAGTTTTGATTCGTAATGGTTATACACTTAACTTAGAATGCTATTAATCTTCCTACAAAACTCTATTAGTTTTTCTAAGAGCCAAACTATTTATATTATCAATAATAGTTTTAAGAGTTATCTATTATCAAATAAATAATATTAAAAAAAGTGCATTTTTATTTCTTACAAACTAAATGAATATTTTTTCGTAATATTTCAGAAATGTTCGGTTTCAGTTTATTGTCAATCATTCTCAAGCAGAATAAGTTAACATGCCCAAATTATATGGACTGGAAGAGGAACTTGAATACAGTACTCACTGCTGAAGAGTACAAGTATGTTCTTACGGATCTCTATCCTGAGATTGAAGAAGAATCCACTGATCAGGAGCGAGAGGCAGAAAAGGCATGGCAGAAAGCTGACGAGATGACTAAGTGATATATGTTAGCTTCCATGTTTAGTGTGCTCCAATCTAAACATGAGTACATACCCACTGCATACGATATGAATGTATCATTGCGTACCATGTTTGCTGACAAGAGCTGGCCTGTAAGGTAGAAAGCTCTTAAGGCAATCATGAATACAAGGATAACTGACGGGGCATCAGTTCGAGAGCATCTACTCAAGATGATTGCCTACTTCGAGGAGGTTGAGGTCCTAGGCGCAACAATAGATTCTGAGAGCCAAATTAACATGGTTCTTGAAACTCTGCCTGATTTATATTCTCAGTTCAAGTTGAACTACAACATGAACAAGTTAGATATGAATCTCACGGAGCTTATGAAAGAGCTCCAAGCAGCAAAGAAGATCATAAAGTCCATGTCAAAGGTTTTGGTCTCTCGTTCTGCTTCTTCTTTGGAAATTAAGGCAAAGTCTAAGAAATTCAAGAATCGAAAGGTCTAGAACAATACAGAGGCCCAGCCCAAAGCATCTAGTCAGGCTAGGTCCAACGGGCAGCCCAAAGGCAAATGCTTCAAGTGTGGTAAGAAGGGGCATTGAAAGAAAGATTATCCGGACTTCTTAGCCAAGTCTACTTCAAGTATTACTCTATACCTAGAGTTTATTTTGATAATTGGATCAATATCTTCCTAGATAGTTGATTCTGGAACCACTGACCATATCTGTAACTCTTTGCAGTGGTTTAGAAGGACAAGGAGATTTAGCAAGGGTGAGCATGGACTTTAAGTAGGCAATGAAGCAAAAATATGGGCAGAAGCAGTAGGAGATATTTAGCTTATTTTTATTGTAATAGGAAGTTAATTTTAAAATATATTTTATATGTTTCTTGTTTTAAACAAAATTTGATTTTCGTGTCCAAATTAATGAATCAAGGATATTATGTTTCTTTCCATTCTAGTGTTTCAATAAGTAGAAATAGTAATTTAATTTGTAAAGAAAACATGTATGGAAATCTCTTTTATATACATCTTATTAGAAATCAAGTGAACAATATTCAAACTGAACTTGATAATAAAAAGAAAAATGTCATATCAAATGACTCATATTTGTGACATCTAAGATTGGGACATATAAATTCCAATCGGATTCAGAGGCTAATCCATGATGGGCCTTTAGGTTTATTGAGATTGGAAGAATAACCTCAATGTGATCTTGCCCTAAAGGTAAAATGACCAAAAAGTCCTTTACCAAAAAGGCAGATAGAGCCATGAAAATACTAACACTAGTTCATACGGATGTTTGTGGTTCGATAACTACACCAAGTAGGGGAGGCTACGAGTACTTCATTACTTTCACAGATGATCACACCCATTTTGGTTATATTTATTTGATGAGGTACAAGTCTGACTCTTTTGATAAATTCAAGGAGTTTAAAGCTGAAGTAGAGTGTCAAACAGGTAAATTAATTAAAACTCTGATATCGAATTGTAGTAGAGAGTACCTCCTCGATGAGTTTAAGAATTACTTGGTACATCACGACATAGTCTCTCAATTAACTGCTCATGGGACTCCATAGCAGAATGGAGTAGCTGAGAGAAGAAATAAAACTTTAATGGAAATGGTTAGAAGCATGATGAGTTATGTGTCTCTTCCTATTTCTTTTTGGGGGTATGTCTTAGAAACAACGACATATGTTTTGAACTTAGCGCCTTCTAAATCAGTATCTAGGACACCTTATGAAATATGTGTTGGGGATATGCCTTAGAGTCAACTTGTACTTATGCAATTGTCATTATATTTTATATAATAATATGAGGCTTTCCTTTCCATGAATAGTGAGTTTTGTTTTGTTGGTCATCAAGTACATGACTTGATAGTAAAACCCTACAATGAATACAATGATTATTCTAAAACTGTCCTCGATCGATTATTATTATTGGAATAATAATAAATTAAGATTAGTATGTTTGTGACTTGATGGCTATGTTTTACTGGCCATGGATATTTGTGATATCGAGTCAAGACATAAATAAATGTTAGAGAACATTGTATTGGACATGACCCACTGTGAGAGTACTTCATGGAATATGTCATAAGTACTTTCTAGCCATAATAATATTGAAAGTCCTTCGACCTAAATTCATCATAGTTTCCTACTTGATAAATTCTATATTTTGACATTGTCTAAAGTTATCTTTAACCAGATAATAAATTAGACTACTGTTGGATATAGAATAAATCAAGGAGAGGAATATGATTGATTGTGAAGGAATATGTCCCTCTCAGTTATGGGAGAGATATCCATGGACCCCTTGATAAGTTAGACTGTTAAAAATGCATGGCCGTGCTCAAATATATCAATCTAAGATATTGATATCATTTGTTTGAGTAGTCTACTATGAAATCAAGAAATAATTGATTAAGCTTAATAAGGATGACATGCTCCGTGCCTTATACTTAATCTGGATATCGTGTGACAAAAGGACTAAATATAAAATTATGGTTTGGTTCAAAGAGATCACCGATCTTCATTTAACCTGGATAGTTATAATGTTTTGCTAGAAACCGCTTATAACTTGTGGGCCATTTAAATATGATTTAGGCACACTGCCAGTGTTAAATGAACCTATAGGGTCACACAATAAGCGAACTTGTTAGGTTATTTTTCTGGTGACCAGGTTCGATGAATCTGGATGATATCCAAATTATAAGAAACTGACTCGGTAAATTAATTAGTTAAATTGCCGAGATAATGGTAGAATCTTATCATATCAATTTTAATTTAATTTGAATTTAAATTAGAATATGATAAGATATTATTAGGGTTGGACTCTAAGAGGTTCGGGGGTTTTTAAGAAAACCCTAGCCGTCTTTTCAATAGTCCAATTTTTCGGTTGAGAACATTCGTGTCATTCTCTACCAGAAAAAAAAAAACCTCTCAAACCCTAGGCGCTAGCACTCCCCGGGTATCGAGTGAGTTCGCGGTGTGTATCCGATAAAGGACGTTCGCATACTGCAGCGTCGGGTGATTGTTCGGGTTGAACGTACAACAGCGCAACCAGAATCGAAGGATTTCGATTACAGCAACCAGAGGTAATTCTTAAAGTTTAGATCTTCTTAATCGTTTACTTGGGTCCTCGGGAGGGATTCGTGGATGTTTTTCGTGTTTAGGAGTCCACGAATCCTAACAATATGGACTGGACAAAAGTTGAGTCTGAACCATTTCAAGATATGGGGTTATCAAACTTATGTACTGACAAAGGGAAGTAAGCTAGAACTAAATCAGAGTTATACTACTTCGTTGGGTACCCAAAAGGAACGATAGATAGATATTTCTATCATTCTCAAGAGCATAAGGTATTTGTTAGTACTAATGCTAGATACTTAGAGGATGAACAAGTTACTTTCATCACGGGTTCAAGTAGCATAGAGTTAGAAGAGAAGTTGGTCACTGATTCAACTTCAAGTACTTCTAACACTCCGATCGAGGAACCAAAAGAAACACTACCAGATGTTCCTATACAACTTGAGCCTCATCGTAGTGAGAGAATCACAAGAGTTCCAGAAAGGTGGACCGGAGAGATCTATGATCTAGCCTCTGATCATCAAGAATAAGATCCCACTAGATACGAGGAGGCCATTATTAATGTTGATGTTGATGTAGAGCTAGCCATAAATGCCGAGATTGAGTCCATATACTTCAATCAAATTTAGGATCTTGTCACTGCACCTGATGAGATAAAACCCATTGGGTATAATTAGGTATACAAGAAGAAGAGAGGTGTGGATGGAAAGGTTGAAACCTATAAAGTAAGGTTGGTTGCTAAAAGTTATACTACAAAAAAAAAAGGAATCGATTATGAGGAAACCTTTTTACCAGTAGCCATGCTTAAGTCCAGCCGAATTCTCTTAACCAGCGTATATCATTATAACTACGAGATATAATAGATGGATGTCAAGACAGCCTTCTTAAATGGCTATCTTAGTGAAGACATCTATATGTCCCAACCAAAAAAGTTTTGTTGCTAGAGGGCAAGAACAAATGGTTTGTAAGTTTAAGAAATCCATCTATGAACTTAAACAAGAGTCACGAGCATGGAACAGTTTTGGTGAAACTGTGAAAGCTTATGGTTTCATTCAAAACATAGATGAACCATATGTGTATAAAAAATCAGACAGTGGCGAAGTGATTTTCTTGGTACTTTATGTAGATGATATTTTACTCATTGAAAATGATGTAGGGACTTTATCATCCGTTAAGGTTTGACTATCTAGTCAATTTAGCATGAAAGACATGGGGGAAGCTAGCTATATTCTAGGTATTAAACTTCTTAGAGATAGGAATGAGAGAATGTTAGGCTTATCACAATCTGTTTATATCGACAAGATATTGGTCAAGTACAGCATGGATCAATGTAAAGAGGTTATTAAACCTTTTAGATATGGATTATCCTTATCTTCCAAGCAATGTCCTTAGATACAGGAAGACAAGTAGAAAATGAGTAGGATCTCTTATGCTTCGACTGTAGAAAGTCACATGTATGCTATACTTTGTATTAGGATAGATATCTGCTTTGCAGTAAACACGATTAGTAGATATCAGTCAAACTCAAGAAAAGCTTACTAGTAAGCCGTCAAGCATATACTAAAATATCTCAGGAAAACGAGAGATTATATGCTTGTATATTGTGCTAATGATTTGATTCCTACTGGTTACACAAACTCAGACTTTCAGACGGATAAAGATGAAAGAAAATTCACTAGTAGATATGTCTTCACTTTGTCTGGGGGAGCTATTTCATGGAGAAGTATTAAACAATATTGCATTGTTATTTCATGGAGAAGTATTAAACAATATTATATTGTTGATTCTACCATGGAAGCTGAGTACGTTGCTACTTCAGAAGCTTCTAAAGAAGCATGTAGCTCCGGAAGTTCCTCACAGAACTTGGAGTAGTACCGCATATGGATAGGCCTATCATGATTTATTGTGACAACACTGGAGCGGTGTCACAATGCAAGGAACCTTGAAACCATAGAAAGGGCAAGCACATAGATAGGAAGTATCACTTTATCCGAGAGTTTATCCAGAAATGAGAAATTGTGGTCAATTAGATTTCCTCTGCCAACAATCTGACAGATCTCTTTACCAAGCCTTTGGTAAAAAAAAAATGTTTCGCAGGCATTTAGATGTCATAGGGGTAGGCTCTTATGAACTTTCTTAGTCTTTGTAATGCAAGTGGGAGATTGTTGGAAAGTATGCCCTCAAAGATTATGTTTTTTGTGTAAATATATTGTAATAAAATGTTTTTTCATTTAATTTAATTTGTTTCTTATATTATTGTACATTTAAGATCCAAGTATGACAAGTAATAGTCTATGTATTAGGTCGTTCTTCACAGTAAGGTATAGACCACGGGTACTTATCATACAAATAAAATTGAGTTCTTAGGCGTTTGACGGAATTAAGCATTTCATCAAGATAAGATTATTATGTCATAAGTTTCAACGAAGAATGGTTTATCTTGAATCAATAAGTAGCTCACTCACATCATTGGCATAAGCGTATTTCGAATACGTAGAACTAGACCTGTAGTAGTGGTCTCTAATAAAGTACTATGATTATAGATACCAGACTATTATTGCTACAGTGTGGATGGATACCTTCATTTTGAGTATGAGTTGGTAGTCTGGCGAAGTTAAGATTTTATACTTTGATATATGTGGGGTGAGATTTCTTTTGTGAGATCAATAACCATGTACGTTGGGTATATTACTCTAGTTAATTAAGATGAACTCATGCAACAGAGTTTTTATGCTTCACTTAGTGAAGTTGAATCACCCCCTTGTGATTGTTCAGAATAATCTAATAATCCAGGGCCCTAGGAACGTGACTCTAGAATGTGTGCTTTTAGGTAGCTTCCAATAATGAACAAGTACATTCGAGTGAGTCATAAATTATCGGACTACAGATCTAAGAATGGTAGATGTCTTTGAGATGTGTGTTATTACACTTATCCTGTCTCATTGATGTGTGTTATATAAAGGGGTATTTCTGTCATTTTACCTGTAGGTTGGAGATATTGCTTTAGCAATATTATTCTTGGGGTCAATATTTTCATATGATAATAAATGAAAATATTTAAAATGGTAAAATATAACTATTTAATAGTAAGGGCATTTTGGTCATTTTAGTAGCCATGAATAATATGTCTCTTAATCCCCGGAGTAGCTCAACTTACCTTAGTGTTGTTTAGACATAATATGGGCTTAATGGATAATTATTTGGAAGAGAATAAAATTTATTCTAAGAGTCTAATTAGAATTAATTAATTAATCTTGAATTTTGATATGATCCAGAAAAGATAATTAATTAATTAAGAAGATTAGACTGGAATAAATTAATTAATTAGGCTGATATATTAACATATATTAAGAGTCCAATTAGAATTAATTAATTAGCCTTGAATATTTAATGAAACTCAAAAAAGGTAATTAATTAATTAAGAGAATTTGGCCAGTCCTGGACTGATTTACGAGCACAACACCAAGCCCAAGGGTTTAGTGTTTTCGGCCATTATGGCTTTATCAAG
Organism: Voacanga thouarsii; assembly: GCA_026120185.1. NCBI lineage: Eukaryota > Viridiplantae > Streptophyta > Magnoliopsida > Gentianales > Apocynaceae > Voacanga > Voacanga thouarsii. The sequence goes on along the minus strand of JANUWF010001102.1, from coordinate 1,938,098 downwards.
CCCTATGGCTGGCCGAAATTAAGGTGCAAGAGAGGGAGGAAAAATAACGTAGTTTTTTTTAGTTCTCTCTCTGTGTGTGCTGTCTCTTCCTCTTATTCTCATCATTCTCTTCTTTCTCTCTTGGAGATATTTTGTTTATCTAAAAAAAGAGCTTTCACGAAGCTAACCCAAGAATAAGATAGAGTCATACTCCCGAAGACGAAGAGAAGAAACTTGGAGACGCTTGATGCGTAGGAGTAGAAGATTAGCAGGAATACCGGTCGAAACGCAGGTGCCTTCTTCTCCCCTTCCAACGCAAGTTCCAATGCAACTTGGGCCTTCATTGGTTAATACGCAACCAATAAGAAAATGTAAGTACTCTCTCTTAGATGTGGCTTGAAAAATTGAAAAATTTTCTACTGCGTTTTCTTTGATGTTTCCATTTTAATCTTTCATTTAGTTTCAGGAAATAGGAAATTAAAAAGACGCTCAAAAGCAGATAGGTAGGGGAGAAAACAAAATTTTTTGGTGGTGTACAAGAAATTCAAAGCTGCCGGTAATGTTTCAGAAATTAGGAAAATGCTTAAAAGCCTTGGAAGAAGGGATAAAAGCAAAATTTCTTGGTAATGACTGGGAAATTCAAAGCTACTGTCGATTTTTTTCTGTAAATGTGAAAAATGCTGAATGAATGGTTAAGAGGGGAAGAAAGTAAGCAAAATGCTGAATGTCGAGCGCTAGAGGAGAAGGGTGCTGCTAGAATAGATGAGAGCCAAGAAGGGGTCCGGAGAAGGAGGGAGGAAGAGTGAGAGAACTACAGAGAGAAAACGATCGGGCTCTGTTATTTTGAGAGAGAGGGGGGATAAGGTTTGATGGTGGAAAGCAAGCAAAATTCTGATTGTCAAACTCTGGAGGAGGGGATGTTATTGGAAGAGACGAGAGCCGAGAGGGGGGTCCGAAAAAGGGGATAGGTGATAAAGTGAGAGAACTAGAGAGAGAACTATCGGGCTCCATTATTTTAAGGAGAAAGTGAGAGAGATTTGGTTTGTGGTGGGTGTTCAAAATTTTGGTAAACCATGGTTAACCGTGATTGGTGGAAAAAATTGAAAAAAAAAAGGCAAAAATGACACATAAATGATTTTTTAAATATTTTATTCCAGTGGTACAAGTGTCAAGCTTTGGGGGTGGTTGGACCCACCCGGTGCACAGGTAGGGTTGTGCACTAGGTTCATATAAGAATCTCCCCCTTAGAGAATGCAATTTCGGGCGGCACATGTATAAAGATGCTAATATGCTCGTTTACGGAGGTATGCGTCGTAGAATGTAGGGTTTCAACTGAGCAACCAGTTAAGGACCTGTTTAATAATCTAATTCAGCACTTAAAACTGAAAGAACTAACTATTTATTTTATTAAATGTATTTGATAACGACTAATATTAAGTATTTAATTAATTAATTACATTTGATAATAATTTTTTATTATCACTTAATTAATTAAGATGTAATGAAATCTTATTATAAATTTTAAGTGAATTAAAAGTTATTTAAGTTTGAAATATAAATATGTTAAATATTTATCTAATTATTAATATTCTTTTATATTTAATCTAAATTGTAATAAAATATAGTATAAAATGAATTATAATTAATTTAGACTTTAAATTTCAGATTTAGTTTTCAGACTTTAGTTTTCAAAATTCAGTATTTAAATTTTAGACTTCAGTTTTTAGATTTTAATTTTATTAAACGAGTCCTAACTCATAGGATTAAAATTAGCAAAATTTTTATAATATATGGAATTATTGAATGTCAATTTTTTTTAAGTAAAATTATACTCCTTCTGTTTTAAAATAAATATCATATTCTTTGTTCCAATTTATCTATCTCTTTAGAAAATTAAGATTTAACATTCCAAATTTACTCTAATTTAATAACACTCTATTTTTTATACATATTTAAAATACTCAGAAAACTCTTTTTGCAAGTTTTGTTGTTCATACCTATCCTCTTAAGTTTCAAGAAACATTAATGGTAATTACTACTATCTATTTAAATTCAACAACATGAGAGAGAAATAATTTGGAATATGTCGAAACTTTGGAACTTGAGTACTTTTGAGAGATAATAAATTAGATTTTAAGGGTAAAAATAAATGAAAATGTTTAATTAACTAAAAAAATTACTTATCTTAATACCTGTGTAATTAGTTAAATAGGACACTTATTGGAGACTAAAAGAGTATAATTTTATAACATAAATTTTTGTTTATCAAATGATGTTTATAATTTATCACACAACTTGAACTTAAATTATACAATCTGAAATCTACCTCAAACTCCCCATATCTCTTGCTTTGCTGACACAGAAATAAAAATTGATATACTTATATTTATTTATTAAACAAATAAAAATATGAAAATATAAAATCATCTTATTATCATTTGATTTGATTTTCATTTTATGATTTATTTTTTTACTCATTAGTTTTGAAATTACAAAATAAATAAACCTTTCGTAAAAATAAAAATAGTAGTAAATCGAATACTTAACTCACAAATTAGAGATCAAAGAATTCCAAAAAATAATAATATTATGATATTGAAATCCCTACACACACACACACACACACACACACACACACAAAAGTAGATGCGAAAGTCTCTCGTAGTGACAAGTGGCACCGTCATACGTTGACACTTGGTAACATTGAATTTAAATGAAGGTTTTTTTAAAAAAAATGTAAAGTTTTTTTAAATATCAGGATTATCTGAATATAATGAATTCAGATAGAGTTTATCTAGATACGAACTATTTTTTGACAATTCAAATAGACCTTATCTGAATAATCTCTGTTGTTTCTGATAGGCTAACGTATACCCAAAAACAACAATTCTAAGCATCCATACTCATACTTGACAATCTCACTATGAAGTCTCAATTAGCATTAAGGGTAGCTGTAATTATTTCGATCTTTTTATTTAGTGTAGAATCGAAAACCCGCGACCCTTACAAGGTATCTTCATCTCTTCCCTTTTGTAGTTTTTTTCTTTTGCCATTTTCTTTATTACAATTCTTCGATTGTCTGAATTTGTTGGTTTTTTAATGTCTCCTAATTCTACAATGGTTTGGTCTTTATAGAAAATTTTCAAGATTTTGCTCATTTTTATATTTCTCTAGGTGGGGGCTATGATTTTTTTCAACTTATAATTAAGATGTATTGTTGTTTTTGCATTTTTTTTTTTTTTTGGGCTGTACATGTGATTTTGTGTTTGTACCTTGAAGGTTCGTAACAAAAGATTAGTTGGGGTGGGAGGTTGAGGGAGGTAAGCTTAATTTCTTGAATAGGGAGATCTAATTGCCAATGGAAGTTTTGGACTAAGGAATTTCTGGAATAAGCTAGACTAGGAAGCCAGTTTTCCAATAACAGGTGTAAGGAGAACCTTAAAAATAATGTCTTTGAATCAATAGCTTGGGTATTTTGTTCTTATTATTAGGTGACTGATGTTTGCTGTTGTATATGATTTTTTTTTTTAATATTAGGAGTATGTGAATTCAATGAAATTAGATAGAGTTTATCTAAATATGAATAATTTTTTTTATAGATTTTTTTCTATAGTAGATGACGATGCACGTTCTACTACCTCATCATATTGTTCTTACCTTTAACAGGTTGTTCTCAATCTTTTTAAAGTGATATCGTCATTTTTCTGAGATTGAATAAGTTGACAACTATGCTTCTGTTTTGAAGGTTCATCTTTTTCAACATATGGTTATATGATTTTTTTTTTTTTCTTTTGGCTTTCTATGGCTACTTGCTTTGTTGTAATTGATGGGTTGTAGGTTTTTTTCCCCCCAAAGTGTAATATTTAATGGGATTTTTCTTTAGGGGAGAGGACAAATTGGTTGTTGTTGTTTTATGCTACTGTGGTTTATTCAATTTCATACTCATCAAAGGAGGGTAATTGTTATAAACTTTTGACAGTATCAGAATAAAATTAATACACAATAAATCTCTAACTATTATTTGTATAAGAATTTCTTCAAACTTCTCTCTTTCTTTTCTCTCACAATTTTCTCTAACAATTGATATATCTCTCAATCTTGGGGAAGAGCTCTATTTATAGAGCTTTATTAGTGGAGTTAATCATCTATTTCCACTAATGTATTAGTGGTTTCTCTACTAACTCCACTAATATATATTAGTGGTGTTAATGGTGGATATCCATATCCACTAATGGAACTAGTGGAGCTTCCACTAATTCACTAATATATTCACAACGCTCCCTATTGGATGTCAATTACATAAAAAATATGCCTCGTTAAAACCTTACTAGATAAAAATCCAGTGAAAAAAAATTAGTGAAGGAAAAAGAGTACATTATTCTATATGTTTGCTTATTACTCCCTCTGATGAGATGGTCCCTTTAAATTTTTGAACCGACGCATACCAATTTTATATCTCAACTTCTCAAATGTTGCAGTCGGTAAAGTCTTTGTGAAAATATCTGTCAAGTTATCACATGACCGAATTTGTAGCACATCAATTTCACATTTCTTCTAGAGTTCATGAATAAAGAAGAATTTTGGTGAAATATGTTTTGTCCAATCTCCTTTGATATATCCTCCTCGTAATTGAGATATGCAAGCTGCATTGTCTTCATAGAGAGGAGTTGGAATATCTTTTCTAGATGATAATCCATAACTTTTTCGGATATAATGAATCACTGATCTTAACCATACACATTCTCGACTTGCTTCATGAATGGCTATAATTTTAGCATGATTTGAAGAAGTAGTTGTTATAGAATATTTTGTAGAACGCCATGATATAGCTGTATTTCCACTTGTAAATAGATAACTCGTTTGAGAACGTACTTTATGTGGATTAGATAAATAACCAGCATCTGCATAACCTATCAATGTTGGGCTGGTTTTATTTTAATAAAATAATTCAAGATCAATTGTACCTTGGAGATATCGAATGATTTGTTTAATTTCATTCCAATGTCATCGTGTTGGTGAAGAACTAAATATTGCTAATAAATTGACAACAAATGCAATATCAGGTCGTGTATAGTAGAGATACATTAATGCACCAATTGTATTAAGATATGGTACTTCAGGACCAAGGAGTTCTTCATCATCTTTTTGAAGTGGGAAATGATCTTTATTCACATCTAATAATCGGACGATCACTGGAATACTCAATAGATGTGCTTTGTCCATGTAAAATCTTTTTAGAACTTTTACTGTATATATTAATTGATGAATAAATGTTCCACTTTCCAGAGGTTCAATTTGTAAACCAAAGCAAAATTTAGTTTTACCACAATCATTGATTTCGAATTCTCTTTTTAAATAATTAATTATTTCTTGGAGCTCTTCTGGAGTTCCAATAAGATTAATACCATTAACATATATAGTTAATATCACAAATTTAGAATTAAATTTCTTAATAAAAACACATGAACATACCTAATTATTTTTAAATTTCGCTTTTAATAAATATTCACTAAGACGATTGAACCACATGCGCCCAGATTATTTCATGCCATATAATGATTTCTGCAACTTGATGGAGTAATTTTCACGAGGATAATATTTATATGCTTCGGGTATGCAAAATCCTTCGGGGATTTTCATGTAAACATCATTTTCTAATGTCCATACAAATAAACAGTGACAACATCTAATAGGCGTATATCTATCTTTTCATGTATTACCAAACTGATAAAATATCAGAGTATAATAGTATAAACAACAGGAGAATAAGTTTCATCATAATCAATACCTGGTATTTGTGAAAAACTTTGGGCTACTAACCGTGCTTTATATCATACGATTTCATTATTTTTATTGTATTTTCACATAAATATTCATTTGTAACCAATAGGTTTTACACCTTCTGGTGTTCGGACTGCAGGTCCAAAGACTTCATGTTTTGTAAGTGCATTTAATTCTGATTGAATTGCATCTTTCTATTGTAACCAATTTTTTCTATGTCGACATTCATCAACTGATATTGGTACAGGATCATCATTATACTACATAATATCAAGAGATATATTATATGCAAATATATTATCAATAACTGTTTCTATTCGATTCCAATTTCTACCGAAAATAGTATAATTGATAGAAATTTCAGTGTTACTTTCATCAACTTCTGATTCTTTTATTTTGTCATTAGTTCTCTCTTGGTCTTTATCATTTTTTTTTTCTTCAATATGATCATTTGGATCATTTAATCTATTTTTTTTCGAGAATTTTTATCTTTAGAACCAAGAGGTCGGCCACGCTTCTGGCGTACTTTTGACTCAGTAACTATAAGTATAATCTTTTGTTCTGTTGGGATTTCAATTCGAATAGGAGCATTTATAGTTAGAATATGTGATGTTATTACTCTTCTGAAGTCAATAAAAACGTCTAGTATTTGGTTTGCAATACTTTGTAAATGAATTATCTTTTGAACTTCAAGTTCACACGTGCTTATGCGTGGATCAAGATAATTTAATGATATTATCCAAGCAATATTTTTCTTATGCTGTTTATATTTTCTTCCTAATTTAGGGAATAATAATTCATCAAAATGACAATCAGCAAATCTTACTGTAAATACGTCTCTTGTCAGGGGTTCAACATACCTAATAATAGAGGGAGAATCATATCCAACGTATATCCCCTTTCTTCTTTGAGGACCCATCTTTGTACGTTGGTTTGGTTCAATTGGAACATATACAGTACACCCAAAAATTCTTAAATGAGTAATATTTGATTTTAAACCAAAAGTTAATTGCAAATGAGAAAATTTATGATAACTTGTTGGCTTTATACGTACAAGTGCTGCAACATGTAAAATAGCATGCCCTAGGCAGGTGTTGGGGGATTTATTTTCATTAATAATGGTCTAGTAATTAATTGTAATATTTTAATAAAAGATTCAATAAGACCATTTTGTGTATGAATATAGTTACTTGATGTTCAACATTAATCCTAATTGACATGCAATATGTATCAAAAGCATGTGATGAAAATTCACCAGTATTATCCAAACGGATGTTTTTACTTTAATGGTCAGGGAATTGTACTCGTAATTTAATTATTTGAACAAATAATCTGGCAAATGCCAGGTTGCGAGCAAATAATAAATACACATGTGACCATCAGAATGATATATCAATTAAGACCATAAAATATCTGAACGGTCCACATGGTGGATGAATAGGTCCACAAATGTCTCCGTGAATCCATTCAAGAAATGTAGGACTTTCAACTTCTACTTTTACTGGTAATGGTCTAATAATTAATTTTCCTAAGGAACATACAACACTAGAGAATTTTTTTGATGTCAATATCTTTTTATTTTTTAATGAATGATCATGTGTATTCTCAATTATTCTTCTTATCATGGTAGATCCCGGATGACCCAATTAGTCATGCCAAATGGTAAAAATAGTAAAATAAGTAAACTTTTGGTTTACTAGATGATGAATTTTAATTGTATATATTTTTATAAAATATAGGCCAGTAGAAAAAAAACGGTAGTTTTTCTAATACAAATTTCTTATCCAAATTAATTTGAGTAATATAAATATGCTCAATACCATTTTCTTCATTTGTTTCAACATGATACCTATTTCTATTGATATCTTTAAAACTCAATAAATTTCTTCTGAATTTTGAAGAAAATAATGCCTTATCAATATTAATTGTTGTTCCTTTAGGCAACAATATACTAGCTTTTTCGGAGCCTTCAATCAAATTTGTTCTACCGTTTATAGTATAACTATTTATAAGAGAAATATTTCTCTTATTTTGAGATAAGAAAAATATTTCTCATTTTTTAGTATGGTGTGTGTAGTTCTACTATCAATAATACATACATCATCCTTAACAACAGCCATCTAAACAAAAAAATATATATGTAAACATAAATATTATTAGAATATAATGAAAATTAAAAAATATCAGGGTGAGGCATTAGTTCTTCTAGACACTGCCATCACCAATTAAATGGTCTATCCTACCATCTGAGTGTTCGAAAAAATCAGATACATCCATATGGGTAATATTGATATTAAGATCTTTTGGATCAATATCATTGTCGTCAGCATCATTCATTGGATGTTGAGAAAAATTTACTTCAACATTTTTATTTTTCTTTTTCAGTGAAACTTGATATAATTCCACTAAATATTTGGCTATACGACAGTAACGTAACCAATGACCTTTCATACCACATCTATAACACATATCCTCATAATTTTCTTGCATTTTTTTTCTTTTCCCTTATTATCTTTTCTTTTCCACTTCAGGTGGCCAGTATTTCTCACAAATTGATTATTACTGTGATAAGAGAAATATCGCATGTCTACGACCACAACCACGGCCACGGCCACGACTACAACTATGGCTTCTACTGGAGCCAACAACATTCACTTCTAGGATTACTGTTGAGCCAGTTGGTCTGGCTTCATGATTTCTCAATAATAACTCATTATTTTTTCTCGGCAATGAGGAGGGTAGTAATTAAATCAATAAATTTTGTATACCATTTTTTTTTTATATTGTTGCCACATGACAATATTCGAGGCATGAAAGGTGGAGAATGTCTTCTCTAGCATATCTTCATCAGTAACTTTTTCTCCGCATAATTTTAATTGAGATGTAATTTTATACATAGCAGAGCTATATTCATTCACGGTTTTAAAATTTTACAACCTCATGTGCAACTATTCATATCGTGCAGTTGGTAGTACGACTATCTTTAGGTGGTCAAATCTTTTTCAGTAAGATATTCTATTTTAAAATTTTTGTCGAGATGACGACGGATAAAAATCAAAACTTTGGTCTTTTATTGTGCAGATGTACTATTTTTTTCTTTAATAGTTTCACTAAAGCCTTTAACATTTAGATGCATTTCTACATCGAGAACCCATGACATATAATTTTTTTCCAGAAATATCAAGGGCTACAAATTCGACTTTAGTAAGATTAGCCATAGGGATCAAGAAATGCGTACCTTGGTCTTCTAGCTTTTATAACGGTAGAGACTCGTGCTGATAATGTGTTATAAACTTTTGACAGTGTCAGAATAAAATTTACACACAATAAATCTTTGACTATTATTTGCACAAAAATTTCTTCAAAATTTTCTCTTTTTTTTCTCTCACAATTTTCTTTAACAATTCTCTCACAATTGATATATCTCTCAAGCTTGGGGAAGAACTCTATTTATAGAGCTTTATTAGTGGAGTTAATCATCTATTTCCACTAATATATTAGTAGTGTCTCTACTAACTCCAATAATATGTATTAGTGGTATTAATGGTAGACATCCATATCCACTAATGGAATTAGTGGAGCTTCTACTAATTCACTAATATATTCACAAACAGTGATTAAGTTCTCAACTATTTTTGTGTTCTGTGTAATTTTGAGAAAGAGAATACTGGGCTATAGATTGGGAATGGGAGCATAGCTTTTGTTCCTATAATTTTCTGAAGAAAAGTGATAAAGTATCTAAAATTTCCTTTTTGGATGAGCAAATTAGATATACAAGGATTCAAGAATAGAATCAAAGGGAGAAGTTAGGCATGTTGAAATGCAACAATGATAGACTATAGTCTAATTTCCTTCATGCTTGAAATAAGTCTTATTGACAAGGCTTAACTATTACTTGCATAATGCTTGGAATTTAGAAATGAAATGTCAACAGTGATGAAATTGAACTTTTATTTTGCTCAAAACAAAATAAGAAAAAAGGAATATTTTCCTCCCTTCATTTCTAGCGGAAATTGATGTTGAATTAGATTTGTTTCGTAATTTATTGCTATAGATTTCTTCTCCAATTCTAATGTTGATAAAGAAGATGATTCAGTTAGTGGGAATATATTGTTGTTATGTCTAAGCATGAAGATAAATCAAAAAGGGAAACTATTTATGTTAACAATAAAGGGATTCAAGCGCCTGTTGATTTTGATCTAGAAAGATATAAAGAAAATGAGAAGACTACAAAAACTATCCCAGACAATTCACAGGCATTAACCTAGTTATATACTATTACATAAGCAAAAAGAAAGGATATAGGCATTATTTGATCTCGAACCTCCGCCTGACATTAGCCCATTAAGGAAGACTTTTGCCGGGCCCATGGCCACAGCCAAGGGGGTGCTTCAAATATTATTACAAAAGGTAAAAGAAAAGAAAATATCGCCGGACACTGGGGGGGCTTGGTTCCATAGGGAAGGACTTGGTTAGGCCTATGGTCGCGGCTACTGGTTATAGCATCTTCTCCATTTTGATCTTTTGGATTTTGCTCTGATAAGTTTCTTCCTCACTCTGTTATTATCCGCACCAATTGCTGTCACTGCTTCCCTTATGGTTTACACCAAGAGAATGCTTGCTCAGGTTTCTAGTTTGCATAGCAATGCCACCAGGATGTTGTTCTTCTTGAGGTCTCTCATTCCTTACTTAACAACTGCAGTATAGGGCTGCTAACGGGATTGGAAAATAACCGAATCGATCCGAATAACTGAACCAAAAAGAATCAGAATCGAAAAAATCGTTGACTTTTGATTTTTCCCAAACTGAACCGTCCTGAAATTTTTTATGTAATATCCTATTGAGAATTGTTTTGAACCATATGAAAACCATCTCGAATTGTACCAAACCAAAGAACCAAAACTAGAACCAAATATATAGTCATGTAGACACACACACACACATATATAAGAAAGATAAGATATTCTAATTTTTTTTCTAATGAGCCAACTATTAGAAATAATAGAATCAATTCTAATTTTTTCTTAATGATAAAAAAATTAAGATTTATGACTAATATTATTAGGATTGATTATCTTATGTTTAATTTTTTCAAAAGTATCCTGAATTTGTTTAATAATATTTCTTTTTTATCTAACTGTGTTTAAAGTTTTAATATGTATGTGTAGATTATATATTCTATAAATTCCATGTGTGTGTATTCTTAATTTAAAATATAATAAACTATTATAATTCAAAATTATAAGTATAACTATATAGGAACAAAAGAATGATGCAAAATAATGTTGTACAAAATATTTTTATACTATTTGTATATAGAAAATTAATCTTTAAATTACTATTTTATTGAATAAAATCAAACTCATCATTTTAGTATATTCTAATATATATAATCCTACCTATATATATATATATATATATATATATTTATATATATATCACAAAATATAAGTACATATAATTAGTATATAAAAAAAATATGCATATATAATAAAGGTATCTATATTTATAAAATAATTAATTATAAAAATTATTTATATTTATAATAGTGTGTATGTGGGTATTGTCAGTAATCAAACATATAACAAAGTTTAGTGCTTGTACTTATCTAATAACCATGACAGGCAAAAATAAGTCTTACTCTATTGAATTATATATTCTTATATAAGACAATAATATACCTATATCAATAAATTTGTGATTTTAACACACTAACGAATGATATACTATATGACAATTAATATGGTGATTGGGATGGTAAGTTACTTTGAACTTTGTATTTTTCCTTGATATTCTAAACATTACAATATATATTTTTTTAAAAAAATTAAGTGATATTAACAATATTATTCTAATACTATCCATATTTTGTTTATTCTTATTTTCCCTAATATTCTAAACATTACATTTTCTAATTTTTTAAATAATTTGACTAAGAGTATTTTAGATAATTTAGTTCATAAAATACATTTTATTAGAATTTTTAATTATTGCATATATATTTAGAAAGACATTTATGTTGAAATATTTTCTATAAAAAAAAAAAAAAGTGATGTACATTAGCATTGGCATTATTTTGAGTTACACTCACCAATCTATCCTTGAGGTGACTTTTGTTATTTAAATTATTTTTGGATTAAGATTATATTGATTTTTTAAATGTTATATAATTTTAAAATTTATAAAAATTTATTAAAATTGAATAATAAAATTGTTACTATTTTAGAAATAAAATTAATTTTCATTAAACAAGAAAGGCCAAAAGTCATCATGAGTCTATTTACATTAATATCCAGAATTTAGAATCATGATTATCTGATCATCTCTTTCTTCTTCATTGAGCTCATATCTAGGGTCCGCATTTGCTAATGGGCTATTAAGCATATCATCATGAGTCTTTGAGGAAGCTCTTTTGTTCACCATCAGTTCTCTTATGATTTTGAACACATTCTTCCTTTCCTGCAAAATCACATACGGTTGCCATATGACCTGAGATTCACAAGAAACAAAAAAAAATCCTAAAATGAAAAATAGTGTGTGTCATCAAACTGTACCACAAATCCTCTAAGGTAATTCGTCTCTGGAAGTTTGACGGGCAGAGACATGGTTCGTAAAACCAACTTATGGAATTCTGCTTTAAGAGCTTGGTGAATTATATTGTTATGAATTAACTTAAACTTTGTATGAACTACATAACGGAACACAATTTAGGAATAAAAAATTAAAAGAATAATTGAAGAACTAGTGCTTTGAAAATAAGGGATTCTTATAGAAAAACAATTGGATATAAATGACTAATCAAATATATATATATTTTTTACTCAATAGAAAAGTAATCAAATTTCACTTTTTTTTTAATAAGAACGAGAAAGAAAATAAATTGGTTCAGAAAAAACTCTTTATAAAGATTTTCGTTTTTTCAGCTAAAACCATTGATGTCTAGGTAATAGTATAGTAGTTGATATTTTTTATATTTTTTAAGCACAATTAACTTTAATTATTGATTTGAAAAAAATATAAAAAAAAAACAAAGGGAGACCATAAGCATAAAAGAGGCCCGAGCCATATAGTTGGTCTGGATTAACCTGCAAACATTTTCTGAACATCCTCCACTCGTAGAAAAATAACCCAAAAAATTATTTGGGCTAGCCCATATACTCAAATAAGAAACGACGTCGTATCTTGCCTCTACTAAACTTCATCGAAGCTGAAACCTAAAGGCCTTTTCTCTTTCTCAAGATCTCTCGCGAGTGCTATGGCGCTGTCTAGAGCCCCTATGGCTTCTTGAGCTCTCCTCCACCGTGGTGTATATCGAGACTTCAAAATGCCCATTTCAATGGTTTCTTCTTCTTCCACTTCAATCCCAAGAAATGTTCGAAAACTCACCAACAGGAAAAACTATCTATGCCAGAAAATTCTAAAAACTCTGAATAAACCTAACTTCAATTCACACATTTCTGAATTGCCCTTCAAAAGCCCCCTAAGTTTTCCAATTGATTCTTCACCTGAAGCAAAATGTAACATTTCTTTGGAGCAACATGCAACCGAGGGTGGAGAGGGGCTAGAAGAGCTGGAAATTTAAGAAGTGCAGTCATGGCAGGCTTTGGCTTTCTCTGGAGAACGGTGTATTCTGAGCGTCCTTTGTATAAACCTTCCTCTCACTTCTTTTGGTGATTGTAACTTAGAACCGAGACCTGAACCTAGATCTAAATATCCATCCCTATTGAGATCCAAACCAAGACTCGAATCTCTGTCACTTATCTCGAAATTTCGGCACAACTCGGGGATGGAGATTTTGGAACTTTGGTTTGGGAGCGGTACCGAAAATTTAGAAGAACTCAATATTTAAGACGGTGTTGATGATACTAAAAATTTCAAACCGAACTGAATTGTGGGCACCCTAGTGCTGCATCAACAGCAGTGCAACCCTGTCCCATTAGTTTGTTGTCCTGATGTAACTGAACTAGGTTAAAAATAAGAGATATTAGACTATGTATATACAGAAATAAATTTAATTAGGTCTTTAATTAAATACGTATTTATTTTACTATTTTATTGAAATCAGTAGTCCACACTATTGATTGAGTAAAGTGGATCAGTATTTAAATTCCTGAAGAACGATTTTGGACGCTTCCAACAAATCGTTCTTAAATTCAATAGTAGGTATCTAATACCATCCTCACCAATGCACTTGGGTTTTCCGAAGAACGAAGAAGAAGCCATTCTGCCATTAGAAAGGTAAATCGAAAGAAATTCACCAAAAAAGGCCCTAATTTAGCGGTCAATTTCTTTGAGAATGTAGGTCTAACCAAAGCACAGATCAAAAGGGTTGTTTCGAAAGAACCCAGTTACTGTTGTATGATGTGGACAAAACTCTGGAACCAAAACTCAGGGTCTTCCAAGACCTCGGCATATCCGGGTCGAACCTTGTTAATTTGCTTGTGCGGAATAAGTTCCTCCTGTGTAGAGGATTGCATCCCGCAATTAAACCCCAATTTGAATACCTGAGAAATTTGTTGGGTAGTGATGGCAATGTCGTTAAGGCTTTGAATAGAAGTGGTAGGTTACTTTCTCATGATGCGCGCCAAAGAATTGAAGAGAGGGTTTCGTTGTTGTAGAACTTTGACTTCGCTAGTGAGGATATTTCCAACCTTATAATTAGGAATCTGAAAGGAATTCTAGTGCTTGGCACCGAAAGGATTCAGGACATATTGTATAGAGTTGAAAATGATTTGGAATTCCTCGTAAGTCCAGGAGGTTCTACCTCGGGCATCAATTGCTTTCTAGTCTTGACAAATCAATATTAGATGTGAAATCTGGAGTCTTAAGGTGTTTTGGGTGCTCACGGTTCGGAGATTTAAAAATCTCCAGTACCATCCTGAAATTTTAATTATTTCATATACTTATTACTAGTCTCGACCTGTAATTTTAGGACGAGATGAATATTTTTAGTTTCGGAACGGGATATGACGAATATTTGAATTTTCGATTCTAATAGAACAAAGATTATTCCAATTCGATTTTCAGATATTTTTGAAAATTTTTCACAAAAAAATATTGCTATCTACAAATTTGAAAAATATATGTTAATAATTTTCAAATATTAATCTAAAATAAAATTTTAAAATAAAACTGAAACAATCTCTATGACACTTTATATAATAATCTATATAATATAACTATATAATCTATATATACCATATAATATATATATATTTGGTTTAGTACAAATTTGAAAAATATATATTAATAATTTTTAAATTTTAATCTAAAACAAAGTTTTAAAATAAAATTGAAACAACCTCTATGACACTTTATATAATAATCTATATAATATAACTATATAATTCATATATTCCATATATATATATATATATATATATATATATGAGTATATATATATTCGGTTCAGTACAATTTAAGACGGTTTGGGATAATTTTCATATGGTTCGGAGCCATTGTCAATACAGATATTACATAAAAAATTTTGGAACAGTTTGGTTCGAAAAAAGTCAAAAGTCAACGGATTTTTTCGGTTCTAGTTTTTTTCAATCCGATTATTCTCCAATCCCATGAGCAGTTATAGTTTTGATTGGGCGAAGGAGACTATTTATAGCTTGTTTAGGAATTTTCCTAGTTTATTAGGCGTTGCAGAGTTCAACCTTAGAAATGCTTTGAACTTTTACATGAATGAACTTGGGTATACCCTATGCTTATTCATTTCAGTTTAGAGAAAAGGGTGAAGCCCAGATTGAAGTTTTGAAAATTCTAAATGAGAAGAAGTTGAACAAGAAGAAAGCTAGTCTTTACCGTGTTGTTTGCATGGTAGAATCTAAGCTTGTGAAGGATTATCTCTTGCCTTACACGGATAAAATACTCCACGTCTATGAATCATATATGAAGATATTCAACACAGAGACTGTTGAGAAACGTTGATTTGTTTGAGGCATTGCACTTTCTTCTCTTCTGTAGTTCATGTGATTAGATTCTTGCGTAACTATGATTTCATTCGTTTCTCTGGTACAATTTTTGACAAGGTTAGCAAAGGGGACGACTTCTGAAAGATTTGCTGATAGGAAACTTTTGTTTGCAAGGTCAGGATACTGTCTTTACCCTACCAATCCACCTAATATTTGTACGAAGGTATTCCATTTTCATACGCACTCAATTGTTTCCTTGATAGTTGTAGCCTGGTGATTAATTTATATTACTTGCTTTGGGATTGATGTCACAACCCGAAACTTATGACATTTACTGCATAAATTCATGTTTCTGCATCTCACCTGTTTCTTATGAGGCACTTAGTTGCCTTATGTCTTACCCAAGCATTCAAGAGGAGATAAACCTTAACCAAAAAGAAGAAAGCTGAAAAGAGAAGTTGATCAAGGTTAATAAAACTTAGTCTTACAGAGATTTGGTTATCAGCTAAGATTGGAAAGGAATGAGATATGCACTTTCTGTTCTTTAGTTGTGACCTGTGATCTCATGTTGGACTTTACAGGAAATAACTGCTATAACTAATAAGAAAGGAGACAATCAACTAATGGAAGAGGCAAGAGATGCAAAGACTCTAGGGACATTTACCATGACATTCTGTTGAGATGGGCAACGGAAGCAACACAAAAATATATAGAAAGAAGAAAGGAAAAATAAAACAGAATACGAAAATTTAACGTGGTTCGGTCTTTCAAGTAAACCTACATCCATGATTCCCGAAGAGAAATATTTCACTATGTAATTTTTGGATGGACAAAATTATAAACCATCATAAAATTGTCTAATTTACTAGGCTCAATGAGTTGGTGTACTCAAAAAAAAAAAATACTAATCTATTTATAGGAAAATCCATCCTTACCCTTTTTTTAAGAGCTTAACAAATCCTTCATTCTCTCAATTTTCCAAATTACAATAGAATTTAAAAACCTAACTCTATTTCCAATCCTTATAATCTTCTTATCTGTTGCTTCTTCCATTTTACTTCTTTCTAGTCATTTCTTCAAGGAATGACCATCAAGATGGTAGATGTTTTTACTCTCCTTTCTTTCTTGCATAATCAGACAGTTCTGTTTGTATATTTTGCAAGACTTCCCAACTCCAACATACTTGTATCCTTTTTATGTCATCACACCTAATGAAATAATATTGACACTAGAATCAGGAACATACTTTACATCAGAAAGTATTTTAACTTCATCATTGTGGAGTTTAAGGCGAACTCGTCCAATGCCTTCAACCTTCATCTTAGAGTTGTTTCCCACGTTGATGTAGCTAAAGTTCCCCAATTGCAAATCATCGAACATGTCTTGGTCCTTGCAGATAGTAGAATCCATTATTCAGTTTGAATGATTCCCATCAACAGTATCATCCGAACATCTTATCAATAATAGATCATCGCCTATGACTATATTTGTGAAGGAATCACTTACTTTGGCCTTGCCCCTCATTTGTTTTCTTAGAGCTTTTAAATCCTCTTTCATTTTTAGGTAACTATTTTGTATGTGACCAATCTTCCCACAGTAATAGCACTCAAGGTTGCTATTATCACTCTATTGGAATTTTTCTTTTCCTTGGTCATCTCTTTTTTTGCTTCGACTCTTCCCTCTTCTCCAACTCTCTATACCTAGTACTCAACTATTTTCAAATTGATTCTTTTTTATCATATAGTGATTTTCTTTTAAAGATTTCGACACCTCATTCAGTTACAGTATGCTTTTCCCTGCTAGCAGTGACTGCACCAATAGCATGTAAGATTTGGGTAAAGAAGCCAACAAAAGCAATGCTTGCTCCTCATCTTCAATTTTCTTTCCTAAATTTTCAAGTCGAGATATTAACTCATTAAATTTATTTATATGGTCAATAATGTTATCTCCTTCTTCTATCTTAAACGAATATAGATCCATCTTCATCTTCAAGCGGTTAGTCAGTGTTTTCGATACATGATTTTTATCTAAAATCTCCCACATCTTCTTGGACGATGTCTCATTCAACACTGTAACTTTAATATGTGGAGCTAATGTTGAACAAATAGTACTAATCGTCCTTTTTTGAATAGTACTCCAATCTGAATCCTTTATCCATTCTGACTTCTTATCATCTAGGAATCAAGACCCTGCTACACTAAATAGTCTTAGAGTTGTGCATTGTCACAGAGTGAAATCTTTCCATCAAACAGAAGAGGTAAAATCTCATTTTTCAGATATATGATATTTAAAGAATCCATAATAAAATACCTTACATCTACGTGACACAAAAAATTACCTTTTACCTAGAACTACTGAGCTCCTTTTCTCTCCTCCCTAGGCCCGATCCTCCCTAAGCTTGAACCTTGCTCTTCTCCTAGGCCCGATCCTCCCTAGGCCCGAACCTTGCTCTTCTTCTAAGCCGGAACCTGGCTCTGATACTATTTGTTGAGATGAGCAACGGAAGCAACACACAAATATATAAAAAGAGGAAAGAAAAATAAATAAATAAAATAGAATATGAAAATTAAACGTAGTTTGGACTCTCAATTAGACTTACATCCATGACTCCCGAAAGGAAACACTCCACTATGTAATTTTTAGAAAAACAAAATTATAAACCCTTACAAAATAACTCAATGCCCATAAAATCTTCCAATTTACTAGGCTCAATGAATTAGTGCACTCCTTCCAAAAAAACACCAATTTATTTATAGAGAAATCCTTCCTTACCCATTCTTTAAGTTATCCCATGTGAGATTGAGAAAAATTCAACACATTCTCCTCGTAGTAAATTAAGATTTGGTAATGGATGTGTGTATTGTTTACAAGTACTGCTTAGTATTATCCTGGAACAAAATTACCAAAAATTTAGAGCTATATGATTAGGAACTCAATCCAAGCTTCCTTCTGAATTAGTTTTGTTGAGGCTTATACTTATCAAGGAGCTTATTTGAACATTGTCTGAGTACGAAAATTCAAACTCAAATTCTGCCCAAAACTGGGTTTATTTGAGGGTTGACCCTATTTGAGTTCTGCTTTCTATAT
Source organism: Voacanga thouarsii (assembly GCA_026120185.1). Classification (NCBI taxonomy): domain Eukaryota; kingdom Viridiplantae; phylum Streptophyta; class Magnoliopsida; order Gentianales; family Apocynaceae; genus Voacanga; species Voacanga thouarsii. Next base: position 1,919,331 of record JANUWF010001102.1, on the reverse strand, counting down.
TTATATACGTCATAGCTCAATTAAGCTTGACTATATCGGACTAGCCCACTTAAAGCTAGGTTTTGGCTTGTTTGTGCTAGAAATCAAATTCAACTGGAATGAAATCTCAAATTTATTTTGACACTATTTGTCAGTACCTTGATTCTTTTATCACCTTCGTACAAAAAATCAAATGCCATACCAATGTGAAAAAGTGATTTTTTTCCCCTCATAGAAAAATATTAGGAAGATACTTTTGTCTCATAAATGAAGCTTTCTCTCTTCTAAACTCTCAAACTAATTCTAAAGAATTTGCAGGAAAATGTTGAAGAGCAAGCTTTTGGTCTCGGTTATAATAGGTCACTGCATATTTTAAGCGGGAAAACAGAAACATTGCAGCTTTCAGATCACTGCTGGATTTCGTAGAGTGTGACCCTCAGCCTAAGGAATTCCAATAGCTGCAAATCATTTTGCAACTGTCATCGAGGCTAATGATTCTGCAAGGAAGAAGATGATTTGAAGAAGAGAATCAAGAGCACTGTGTGGTGAACCTCAAGGCTGACCTCTACACGTTTAGCCGTGTTATGCTTATTTCTGTAAGACATCGAAAGAAATTTGTTATTTATGCACTGTTAGTATGCACATATATATATTGATATCAAGTCAAATAATATTAATTACACAAGGTTGATTGGCATCCCTTCCAACTCCAGGTGTACGAGTTTGTGTCAAATTTGGCTTGTGAATTATGCCGAAAGCCTATGGTCGTGACTCTTATTTGCTAAGTTCATTTACAGAGAAAAAAGCAACCAGTTGGTTTTCATCAAAATTCTTATAATTTCATATGAACAACCACATGGACTTTTTCTTTTAAACATGGAGATTGGGATATGGATGGAACTTGAGATCTTAATATGATGGAAGGAAAAATATGTGAGCTGCACTATGCCTTAATAATATCTCATAATTTCATATAAGCAACTACTATTAGCAATGCTAACTACTGTTTGTGTTTATTGTTGTTCTTGTTGGCTTAAGGGGAAAAGATTAGACCACTTTGGTTAAGATTGACACTCCCAGAAAAAGCTTTACAATGTGAACTGCAATATACAACTGGATAATATCTTCAAATCACAAGGCTTCTTCCAGGGAGTGCTTTAGAATTTGATAAAAACTATAGAACTAAAAGAAATGTTTTCTGAGCTCAACAGGCTTTCAAGTACTGAAGAAGTTCTTGTATTAATTATCGAGTTTTAGACCATATAAAGACTAGAAAATATAATGCATGTCTCAAACATCGTGGGCAAGATCGGGATCTCCACAAAAGTCTTTGTAGAGCTTTCTTTCGAAACTGTATATGGGGTTTGTTTTTAACAATGAGTTAACACCTTTGCCTCCTAACAATATAGAAAGAATCTACTTTCTTGGTTATTTATTTAAATAATATGAAAGAATGAAAATTGATCATTTCATTTCATTTAAAAAATAAAGTAGTTTAATTACTTAGAATATAGTATTATTTACTATTGGTCCATTGGATCATTATAACCGGGGAAATGAAAACCATTTCTAGGATTTTTGAAAATTCTTTATTTCTCTAAAAATAACATTTTTTAAAAGTGTTTATGTAGATTTATTTTTCACCTCTAAATTTTTTTAAATTAGAATATTATAATTTATCATATTCTTCTTGTTTTACTTGCCCAAAACTCTGTCCTTGAGCTACTCCTCTAAAGTATTTTAAAAACAATATTTCTAGAAAATAATCCAGAGGCCAAAGTGGCAGCCTAACTAGGAGGGTGGGAGCCTAGGCCAGCAAATAGTGTTTTCTCTGCACTAAAGCCCGTGGGCTAATTTCTTGCCAATAGAAAAAGCCCTTGGGCATTGATGCCCAACAAAATTAAAAAACAATGAAGAAAATGTCAACATTAAAAAAAAAAAGAAAAGAAAAATGGAACACTAAAAGAAGCCTAGGTAAATCCTGATCTGCTAGTACAAAAGATTATCAAAATAGTTGGACCTGGCCCACCCTTAAGTCCTCATCCCCCTGTAAAAAAACACCAAGCCCTATTTTAGGCGTGTATATATTTTAATTCTTTGAAAATCAGTTGCAGCAAGAAATTAATCCAATAACAATCAAGAGAATAGGAAAGATCCTTCCATCCTAAGGAAACTGTGTTCACTTGGCAGCTTGTACGCGTCTCATCCGCTTATATTGGTGCAGGTTTTTCCCATTATAGACTGCTAGTCTGTGTATTTCTTCAACTTTTCAATTCTCTTGTTTCTTGTTTATTGATTAACCAGAAAAATCCTTTCTTGCTGCTTCATAAGCTTAATTCAAGTAATTCAATGAAACCCTTTTTGTGATTGAGCTTAATTCTTTGGTTTTTCCCCCCTATGGGACAAACGTTCACAAAGACTGTTTTTTATGGTTTTGTTTTGAAGGTGTCGATCATGGATTCCTTCTTCGGTGGCAGAGGTTTCAAAGCTTCCAAATGGTATTTTTTAATCTTCCCGTGCGAAGTTTCTTGATTTTTATTTTTTAATAGGGTTTTGATGATGATCGAATTTGCTTGTTGCTTGGTAATATGAGTAATTGATTTTTGCTGGCTATCTTTTGAAATAATTAGATGAAAATTAGCTGATGGTTTTCAGTTATGGGGCAATGGGAAATGAGGCAATGTTTAGGGTTTTGAAATTTTCCTTTATCTATCTTTCATAGTATCTTGGTGGGAATTTTACTAATAAACCTTTTGTTGGTGATATTCCTTGTTTATGTAATGTGGTTTTTTTTTTCTATTGTTAACAGCAAAACTATGCTAAAACTGACAATCCCAAGGATAAAATTGCTGAGGAATAGGAGAGAGATTCAGATTAAGCAGATGCGGCGAGAAATTGCCAAGCTTCTTGAAACTGGTCAAGAAGCTACTGCCAGAATTCGGGTTAGAAATACTTACTCTCTTGCAAAACTTTACGTCTTTCATCTATGTTAATAAGAGCTTCTTCTTTTTTTCCTTTCTCCACTGCTGGAGGCAAATGATTTTGGACTTTTAAATCTAAGCTTTTTCATAATTGAAATAACAAATGGGTTCTAATTTTTTTTGAAAAAAATAGAACATTAATGCTTTATTTGGTTACACAGGTAGAGCATATTATAAGAGAAGAGAAAATGATGGCTGCACAAGAGATCATTGAGCTATTCTGTGAGCTTATAGCAGTCCGCCTGCCTATTATTGAAGCTCAAAGGTATCATTTCATTCTTTGTATAGTGATATTTTATTTTAATGTTTTCACTTTTTTCTTGGATGATAAATGTATGTTGGAAGTAACTGTAAAGAGATATAAAACTTTTACAAGATGTAGGAACAAGACAAAAGCCATAATTAGAATGAAGTCTTGGGAAGATACAAGTCCCGGATGATAAATTATAATGTGTCCAGAGAATTAGGGGAAGAATGAATCTGCAGAAGGTGTATTTCCCTAGAATCTTCAGAAAGAAGTAAACTTTGATTATATCCTTAGATCTAAGGACCTAAAGTCAGAGAGTATTAATTACATTTTGGTGCTTTTGAGCTCAGCAACCATTTCTTGAAAATAGCTCTATCCAGAATGCTTTTACTCTGGGTTGTCTCTTGCCACTGGTTAGGTGATTATCTGTTAAAGTTAAATACTATTCTAATCTTATGCCTTCGACTTGTTGTAATTTAGCTTTGGAGTTATGTGAAAGGAGCTACTTATGAAATTAAATTCACCATAGACAAAGCAATGTAAGTGTGAATATTGCTCAAAAATGGGGGGAAAATGCATATCAGTATATCTAACAGTTCAGCACAGTGGCATCTTTTCAGAAACCTGTTTGTAATTAGCTTCTCTTAGTTTTTCAATTTTGGACTGTTGGATTGAATTTCTGCCTATAGATGCTCTGTGTAGATATCAGAAACCAACATAGTTCTCTTCCTTGTTTTAGAGAAATGATAATTCTACTACCACCCTTTTCTGTTATGTGATTGTTTGAGGTACCACATGTGCTTCTTTCATTTGAGGAATTTCTTCAACTAGTTTACTAGGTTATCAAATTATAGAGTGAGAAGACGTAATTAACTCTCTTGACTGGATGACATTCAGAACTGTCAGAGACTTTGGATCTTTATTTGTTAAACAAGATGAAATCACTTATGATCAATCAAAATAGCCCAAACAAAAAGGATAGTTTGACAAAATGATCATAACCACTGCACTTTTAGTTCATGCTGACATATCATCACTTACGCACCGGCTTTTGATAACTTATGGTAATATGACCTGAAAGCTATGGCGAAAAATGGGTACTCAGTCTTTTTTATGATTCTCCAATAGGCTAGTCCTCTCTGCAAAATGAACCTCGCTTGTGTCAACTCTAAAGAGATTATCTGCACTCATCTTTAGTATTATTTCAGAACTTCTCTTTACTGACCCTGGCAATTTTCAGGGAATGCCCCTTAGATTTGAAAGAAGCAATATCCAGTATATGTTTTGCAGCACCAAGATGTGCTGATCTGCCAGAGTTGCTGCAAGTTCAATTGTTGTTTGCTGGCAAATATGGTAAAGAGTTTGTTTCTGCAGCAACTGAACTCATGCCTGAGTGTGGTGTCAATCGCCAGGTTCTACACAAATTTTATCATTTAGCATGACGAAATCATGACTGGTTATTCATAGTAATATATTTCTTGCCTCACATGGTATTTTCTTAAATCGCATTTGTAGTTGATAGAACTTCTATCCATCCGAGCTCCTGCTCCTGATGTGAAATTGAAGCTGCTAAAGGAAATTGCAGAAGAACATGAGCTAGACTGGGATCCAAGTGCATCTGAGACTGAACTGTTGAAGCCACATGAAGATTTACTGGTATGTCTACTCCCGCGTACCCCCACCATCCCCACAATAAGCTTTTTAGGAAAAAACAATACCCCCCCCCCCCCCCACCCTCCAACACCACAAACCCAAAACTTCTTCCTCTCCTATCCACTCTGACTCTCTGACTCTCTGGTTGACAATTTTTTTAACCCTTCTCCAGAATGGACCAACTCAGTTTGTTAGTGGGTCTAAAGTTCCTCTTCCTAAAGAAAAACATAAAGAATCATCACATGGTGTCTCTGAGCGAGATCTTGGTGAACAAGCTGATTCTGATGCTGATTATGACATCATAGATTTACCAGAAGTTCCAAAGCAACCATTGAGGTCAATTGGAGGGGATGTCACTGCACCAGAAATGCTTCCATTCCCTGCCTCTGCACTTTCTGATGGGGAATGTGAATCAGCAAAACCCTCTGGGATTGATGAAGGTCTCTCAAAGGAACATCAGTTAAAGTCTGAAGAAGTATTGAAGGACCAATCATCAATTCATTCATCTCAAACCCTAGAAGAGAAACAATTTGTGCCATTTATATTACCCCCATCACAATCTTCTCTATCAGTTTCTCCTAGGCAAACTAATCCACCTCCTGCCATCATCTCAAGGACCAAAAGTGAGACCAGTGTAGATTTGCAGGATGTTTTGGCTGCTGCACAATCTGCTGCTGAAACTGCTGAACGCGCAGCAGCTGCTGCACGTTCAGCTGCTAGTCTTGCTCAGCTGAGGATTAGTGAACTTGGAAAGCGAAAAAACAATGAGGTGTCTGATGGGGGAATTGAGAACCCCTTTCATGCGGAAACAAAGACACCAGACCTTCCTGAAAAGCCACATATAGACAGTCAAAGCTCATTAACTAATTCTGATCCTGATTTGAGATCTCCAAATCTTCATTTCAAGAGCGAGACCCATGCAACCCATGAAGCGTCAGATATTGCTTCATATGATGATGCCAAAGTGGATGATTCCTTCCAATCTACAAGCCACGTTGTTGGTCCAGGTGCTGCTCATCATCAATTTCAGAGATTGCCTTCAATGGATGAGGAAGCATGCTTCTCATACCCTAACTTGTTTAAGTCTCAAGGTTCAGCTCCTGGTTCTCGTGCGAACTCCTTTACTGATAATTCCAGATCCACGCATTATCAGTGAGACAATTTGTTATCAAATCATTTTACCTTTAGCCCTTCCTCCTGCTTTCCATATATAGGGGGAAAGAATGTCATTCTTCCAGCTCTTGTCTGTAAGCAAAATGTGAGTTTAATTAAATGATGTGCAGAGTGCAGTGACTGTCTGTAAATTCACTGCATTATTCCCAAGTTTTATGAGTTTACTTGTACTTGTGGTAGCAACTTGGCTTATTAATCTTGATAGTTTTTAAGTCACTGCAGGACATCATTGCTTGCGTTGCTGAGTTGAGTGGGTGAGGTGCATCACTATAATATACTGCAATAAAAGCATTTCTGTTTTACTTGTTGTCTGAGCATGTTCTCAGGCTAAGTTTTTCCTTTTAGCCTCTAATTTGTTGGGTTGAGTTTGACCATATGCAGCGTTAAAAAAAAAAAAATTGTTACTTTTACTCACTCTGTGAGCATATTCTTAAACTAAGCAACTGGGTTAGCCAGCTAAGGTGTCCAATTTCAATGCCCTGTAGGCAGTGTGACTTGCACACGGGTTAGGAGAGTGGTGCAGGCTTTACATTGGGATTTATTCTTACACCTAATTATTTTTGCATCCCCTACCATGAATGGATGAAATCTTTCTGGCGACTCCTATTTCTGAAATATCCACATTGAACCAGTGTTGCATGATGCTGAGAATATTGCCCATCGAAATGACACTGTTCCGTTCTAGTTTATTTTCATAAAGGGCTCTAATAAATACTAGTAATCTTAGCTGCTGCATCTGCAGAACAACTAACTATAGGAGGCCTCAATGGCTGCTTTCTCCTCGAAGGCAAGAAGTGTAATTCGTTGTCTTCGTGATCCGACTCTAGGTGGAACACAACTTCCAGATTCTATTCGACTGATTCCTGACCGAGCTCCACTCAAAAGTAAAAAACCTGGTAGCCCCATTGAAAATCAATTAGATATCCCATGAACCGGTATTTATAGTCTGTCTATGGTACCATACAAAACTGAATTCGAAATTAAGAAGCATCTCTTCAAAAATTGGAGAGGGAACTTAAACAGAGACTTGCATAAATGGTGGAGCAATGGTTGCAGCACGTCCAGATATTTATCTTTAGCCCTAATATTTGTGAAATTGTCGTCGAGCTCCAATCTTCACTGCAATGTCTGAGAATGCCATTTGCAGCAGATTTCTCTTCGTTGGGCGGGTTAAAACATCAAATGGAATAGAAGAAAAGAAAAAGACTGGACAGATTTCAGCACGGCTTAACTTACAAAACTGCTCTATATGCAATTCACCAGGATGTTGATTCTGAAATGCCTAACAATACACATTCTTATGCACAAATTAAAATACAATTCATGATGGACTTATAGATGGCCTGAAGATTATATATTCATTGAAAGATATATTGAAGGAAAGGGAATGATAACCCAAGGCAAAAAAAAAAAAAAAAAAAGGGCCTAATGATCTGACATCTTCGCTTGGGCTGTGAAAGTCACCTTGGACCAGATAATTCAACTGCATGTAAGTTCTCTGTCGAGTCTACTATCCAGTCAGAGTTCGGATGTGGTGCTAATTCCACCTCCTGACGAAGAACTTCTACCTTCTGCCACTCGTCCCACCTCTCGGCCAGGCCATCACCTTCTAGCATTCTCACCACTTCAGACATCTTTGGCCGATCATTTGGATTTCCCTGTGTGCAAAGCAAGGCCACCTGGATTAACTGTTCCACCTCAGCCTCCACATATTTGTTCTGCAGATCAGGATCAACCAGCATTTCCAATTTTTTCTCTTTCAAAAGTCCTTTAACCTGGAACATAGGACATACAAGTCAGGATTAGTACTAGCCCTAAAAAGAACTTAGATTTGTGGCTTTCTACCATCTTTGAAACTAGAGGTACAATGCATATAGGGCCATTATTGTGCCTGGATAACAACTTTTTCCCTTTTTTAACCCCCCCCAATACAGAAAATGTCTTCCCGATCCAGAAACTAACTTTTCCAATGAATAGTAGAAAGATTAGGGAACCAATGCAACATAAAGATGCTAGAATCAGATAACAACAGCTGCAAAATGCATACCCAATCAAGTAACATGACATCATCATCATTTGCAAGTCGAGCAAGATCAAATGCCCTTTGTCCAGTTATAAGCTCCAGAAGCATGATACCATAACCAAAGACATCAGTTTTCTCTGATGACTTCCCAGTAGACAGGTACTCTGGAGCTATATGCCCAATTGTACCTCGTACAGCAGTAGTAACATGGGTATCTTTGTAATCCATAAGCTTGGCCAGGCCAAAGTCTCCAACAACAGCTTCAAACTCTTCATCTAATAAAATATTTGCAGCTTTAACATCACGGTGAATAATCTTAGGATCACAGTGATCATGCAAATATGAAAGTCCTCTTGCTGATCCCAATGCAATCCGCTTCCTGGTTGGCCAATCAAGTGGTGCTTCATTTGGTGGCCGTTCTACAGAAAATTAGACAAAACATCTCAGTTTGCAAGTGAGAAAACAGTTTTTTCAGAGTTAGTGCAAAATCAATTTTGAACAAGGAAACCATTTGTTGATGAAACATGCAAGTATCAAAAAAATTTTACAAGCACAATGCCCATTGGAGCATTTACTACACAATGTCACAACAAAATTACTTGGATGGATGACGAAATTTGTTTTCCCATCCAAATAAACTTTTATTTTTTTTTCTTTTTGGTAGCAAAATCTGCAGAAGATGTCCAATCTGAAAGCAAATGCATTTAAACTTTTCCCAATAGACATTGTAAACAAGCTGCGGTGAATCACCTCTCAAACATGACGCAACACTTCCATTAGCCATATATGGGTAAACAAGTAGCCGTTCAGTTGGCGTCATACAAAAGCCACGAAGTCGCAGAAGATTCCTGTGCACTGCCATGCTGATCATCTCAACTTCTGTTTGAAATTGCAGCTCTCCACCAGGAGTGCGCTCCTCCTTCAGTCGTTTAACTGCCACCAATGAACCATCTGCAAGCCGTCCTTTATATACCTTTCCAAATCCACCTCTACCTAGAATATTTTTGTTGCTAAAACTGTCTGTTGCAACCTGCAATTCTCTTAGGGAGAACCTTTTCAGTTGCCCAAGATGGACTTCAGGATCCTCTTCAGCTGCAGAGAAAATGATCAAGTGATAACAGATTCAAATTGTGTTCTAAGATTAAATTTATTTGTTTGGGAAAGTCACTAACCAGGAACATCAAAGAAATATTCCTGCGGTTTTCTTCGACGCCACCATGCAAATGCAATGGCAGGGGCAGCAAATAGTAGAGCAGCACCAGCAGCTACACCTCCAGCAATAGCTCCAGTAGCACTATTTCCTCCTGGAATTCAAATTTCCCTATAAAATATCACTAAATAGTAAACTAAAAACAATAAGACCAAAAGCACGAAAAGGCCCATTCTTTTTAGGTTCAGTAGAATGTTGATAACAAAAGGACTTCTATAAGTTTCCATTGTGACTGCATTACAATGCATGTTTCATTAGGAGGAGCAACAGAAACAAATCTGCAAACCCCCAACTTCCCAACGGCTCCCCCTTTTGCTGCTTTGATCCAATTGATTGAACATGCAAATTAAATGCAACCCACTGAAAGCAGATGGAAACAGATCCAAGCCTATGCTATATCTTTTTCCTTTTTCTAGTTTTGGAATTTTTCTAAAATGGAATTTCTTGCAGTATTAGATCCTAGAAGACAATTGTGTCGCATGTAAAATTGACAGCCCATTACAGTGACTTGTCAGTAGTAGAATAAATTACCTGGAGTAGAAATTGGAGGAGGGGGGACAAATGGAGGGGGTGGAGAGAATGGAGGAGATCCTGGGCAAGGGCGCCCAGTAACCGGGCCACATAAATCCAAGTTATTAGCAAAACTGTGAGTTGGATAAATCAGCAGTATCAGTAATAATGAAAAACTCACCCAGACCAATTAATGCTAACAAGAAAATAAAAGAACAATACCTGATAGGCGTAAATAGAGAAAAGGAGCCATTATCTGGAACTGAACCAGAGAGACGGTTGTTGGATAGATCCCTGCATGAGAATGTGATACAATACTGTCATATCCATAAAATGTGTTGACTCTGACTCCTCAAAGAGTGAGCCTGATTTGGATAAAGCTCAGAAACAAGTCAAGATGACCCAAACATTTGACCGACTACAGTACTTACAAGACTTGCAGGGAAGAAATATTGGTCAATGACATCGGGATGGGGCCTGTCAAACTGTTATTGTTGAGCCGGCTATCCTTGCACAGATATCACAGGGGCATGGAGGAATAAGATTCATAAGCATTGAAGAGGTAATATTGAAATGCAAGCAGCAGGTATTTAAAAGAAAATCAGAAAATGCATAACCATAGTTGGCACGAGAAATTAGTTCCAGGTGAGATACAGTTTAGAATTATGAGCCTGAAGGACATGACTAATAGATGTTACAGCCTGACCATGACATAACTTTGCACGATACCATGCATAAATGGTGGTTCCCTCAAGCAACTAGCTAGTTCAGCTTTGCCCTCCTTTTTTATTTTTTTTTTTTTTGAGGAACAGACAATTTTAGTAATTTTTTGCTAGTACACCCAATTCACTATTCCTCTAAAACTCTGCCAAACAAGTTTAACTCTTTACCAAGAATCATAAAACCTTCTAACTTTCTCCAATTACCCACTGCATGTTCAGGCAAACAACTAGGACAGGAATGTTAAATTAGCTGCAGTACCAACAATGAAACAAGAAGTCACCTCATTTTACCTTACGACCTCTTTATTTCTGAAAATGAAAATCTGGAAAAGGAAAAGGTTTCAAAGACTGCAGTACCAGACAATAACCCCTTCAGACAATACTAATCATGCTAGTAGCAGCTTTTTGTTAGTTCATATGCCAAATATATATGTGAGAGAGGAAGCATGTATCAACAACAGGAGGGTAAAAAAACATGCAAAAGGATGTTGAAATCACAAGAATAACAATTAACAGACATAACAATGACGAAAAAAAAATCAAGAATTGTGCACTCACAGAAATCGCAATTTTGACAGTTTGCCCAATGAGTCTGGGATTGGACCAGTGAAACTGTTCAAGTAAAGATCCAAGCTCACCAAATTAGTGAGATTTCCAAGATCACTAGGAATTGGCCCACTAATGTTATTGCTGTAGAGTTCCCTGTCAAAAAAAGATAATTTCGTGCATAAGTCATATCACATCTTGTAACATCTCAGTTTCAAAAAGGTTAAGAGAAAATGTGAACTATGTACAATATGTCCCTTTAACAAAGACATTTGGTTATCCACACTCAGGGACAACAAATCATAAAGCCAAGCAAAAGTAATCATGCTTTAGCTTCTATGAATATAAGTCCAACTCTTTGCAGGGACAGAAGGTAACTGAACCATAACAGCATATAACTTACATAAGGGAAGCAGGTATGATACTCAGAAATGCCGGACAAGTGAGAAGTCACGAGAAACTTTTAGAATTTGAAATATGAAGGTCTATTTCTCTCTCTTTTCTTTTCCTTTTTAATTATCTGTTGAGAAGTAAACTATTAAAAGAAAACCAAGGGCCTCCAATCAGCTTCTGAGAAAGTACGTTGTTCAATTTGGAGAAGAGGAACAGAAAAGAGTCATGCATTGAGAACCAAGGCATGTTCACCAAACCACAGTCAGACATCCAGAAGGTGAAAATCTACAAGCTGTTCCAGCACATATAATAATAACTGAAAGAGGATGCTGGTTACAATCTGAATACTGCCTGACCAACCATGCCATATAAAACATGCTTCTGGAATATTGACCTTATTTTGTCACTTTCAGGAGATTTCTATATTATGTGTCACTCCAGGGCTCAGTGGTGTTATATAATTCTGTCAAAGGCATAAGAGAGGAAAAAAGCAGCATGAACAGCTACATTAATTATGTCAATATCATCTCTCTATTGAATTGCTACAAAGTTCGACAATCTTATTTTTTTTCTGCAAGGAACATCAGAATGTAGATGGTAATTGCCCTTAATCCTCTTTAAGTCGTAACTTAAGAGAGAAGGCTTAAAAGTCACCCAAAGTGCATGGATTTATTAGTTATAACCATTTATGGCAGTACCAGTATCAAATTCCTTGTCCTACTTTGTCTCGCTAAAATTCACTTAAGCATTTTACCTTTTCTGTTTCCGAAAGGACAATGCCAAAATCTACCTTTTTGTTTCTCAACGGCCCTCCCCACCGTCAAACCACCATGTGGGCTTGTAATATGCAGATTTCTTCATGCTTCCGTTTCACTTTTGATCAATCGTCAGCCCACGTGTTAAATGTTTCGTAACTAGTAAAGCCAAAACACTCTCCAAATCTTGGTCTAGACTTAACATACACAATGCACGACCACATACACATCACAATAATGGAAAGAAACATAGACCTAAAGCAACACTTCAGGAGCGGTGTGGATGACAAAAGGCAAAAAGGGACTCACAAATACTGCAAATTCTTCAGCAAACCAAGCTGTGGAACCAATTGACCAGATAAAGCAGCATTTCCCAGATCACTGGACAACACGTCAGTAGATAGAAAAGATATTAGGCATACTTCAATTCCCATGTTAACTTCCTCATGAACACAGTATATTTGTATAAATACACAAAAAAGAAAAAAAGAAATATTTTCACAGAGTAACAGCTTACACTCGAATGACACTGTTATCATTGTTGCAAGTGACATGAAACCAGGTGCAAGGGTTGACAAGAGTGGGATCCCAACTCTGCAATACGTTGTTTGGATCTTGTAGGTTGGTCCTTAGGCTGTGTAAAGCATCACCTGCTCATGTAAGACCTTGGAGATGGTTAGGTAATTATTTTCCATTACTTTAACTCTAAACAAGCACACAGAGTTGCAAGAAGCAGTTTAACTCAATAATCCTGGAAAAACAATTTCCTGAATCAGAATTCCGTTATCCTAAAAGTAATTTCCAAGATTACATAGGATCACAAAAAGTGGACTATAATCAATCTCTCTGACATGCAAGACAATTTATTCAGCTAACAGATATATTGCCCACTTTTGCAAATGGAACAAGAGGAAAATCCACAGGGTACTCAACAAAAGGAGTTGCGTTCTACTAAACAAATATGGCATTAAACTATTCACACACATTCCAGAAAACCCAAGAAAAAAACAGCAATTATTCTTACCTAAAATTTGGAGAATAAACCGAACGTCAGTTTATAAATACAACTACAAGTTGTTTAGCCGAATATCAAGCCAAAAATTCGATCTTCACAGCAATCATTTTCACATTGAACAAGACCGAAAAGACCATTTCATGCAAAAAATAACACAAGAACTCACAAAACATCTAAAAAATCAATCATACACAAAGAATGAAAAAACCCACCTTCCATGTTAGCACAAATGAGCCTCAGAGGATGAAACACCATGATCAACCACAGCACCAGTGAAACCATGGTTTCCCTTTCCATTTTCAATTTCACCATCAGCAAACTAAAATGCAAGCATACACATATGCAAATGTATATGTATTAAACAGCCAGCTCAATCACAAATATCTCAGATCCAAATAAAACACACTTAATAGCAGCATTTACAAGGAAATCCCCAATATTTATCCCTCATTTGCTCAAAAAAGCACCATTTTCCACTCCTCGAAGACAACCCACAAGTTCACTCAGAAAACCTGATCTAATCACATAACTGTACTTCACCGAAAACCCAGAAAGAAAAAATACTATACTTTTTTTCCCCTCAAAAAACTTTCCTGTTTCTCTTTGTGCAAGCTTGTGGAGTATTTATTTCAGTTTGAGGTTTTTCTTGTTGTGGGTGTTTTGTTCACCCCTTTTATCACTCTGCAAACTTTTCACCTCTGTAATGTATTGTACTGCTTTTTTCTCTCTCTAGAAGAGAGGCCTGTTTGTTTCTCTCTCTACTCAGTTTCTTTCTGCGCACTGCGCACAGAGAAGGAAGAGAGAGAGTAAGTGTGTGTGAGGGAGTGCGTGAGAGAGATTATTATCTTTTTGGGCGTGTGCTGCAGTGGTTTTTTGAGAGCTTTGCCCGAGCGGTGGGGCTTTTGCCCGAACTGCCCGTAACTCTTTTTAACTTGCAAACGTCTTCGCGCTTTCCGTTCTTTCTAGCACTTTACAGTGGAGACTTCCTTTGCTTCCAGCCTCTGCAGTCGGTTCTTTCTTCTCGTTTCCAAATTATGTTTTTTTTTTTCAATTAAAACCATTGCACTTATTTTCTTAAATTATAAATTAAATATTTTATTATCAAATATTATACTAATCTAAAATTTATTTTTTTAGACATAATATTTTCCCATCTAATTTTAAATTTTCACATTTTTAGATTAAAAATATATATTCAATTCTATAAAATAAATTTTTTTGAACTTTTACAACTATAATAAAAACTTGTTATTTAATAATAATAATTTATTTATAATCAACTACTCTACTTATTTTTCTTGTTACATTGAGAAAAAACATCCAAAATAAATAATATATTTTGTAAATATAAATTAGTATAAGTGTATGAAATTCAAAATCTTAAAAATTAATATCAAATTTTGTATTGAAACTCGCATCATAACAATATTTAGAATACTAGAAAATGAGATATTCATTCATCATAACTAATGTATTAAAATTTAGTATTCATAGACTAAAGACTAATCTTAATATATATATATACTTGTGATGGATTACAGTCCCAAAAAATAAAATAAAATGAAATAACTTGGCATGAATGAAGATTGTAAATTCTAATAGCTTTGAAATAAAATTGATGCATTTGCTGAGTAAAATCATTTGTACTAATTTTTTTCATTTCCTTTTCAAGAAAATAATTATCTTCATTTATAAAAACAAAATAAAAAAAATACAACCTATATTACTATATCAATAACAAAATTTATTTTCTTTTATTCACTTTCTAATATGCTCTTACTTTTCATCCAAATAACAAATTGATACCGCTTAAAAGAATCATTCAACTTTTCTCTATTTATAAATAAATAGCCACATTCATTCGTTAATCGTTATACTACATCCCAAACAATATGCTATATAGTCAAAATAAGTGGATGAGAGAGCATATAAAATTGCCCTACTACACGTGCACTAAAGATCCATTAAAATCCATCAACCCCATTGAGGGGGAAAAACAAAGAATTTCTTTTTTAAACTATTAATCGTCAACTAATTCATCATATTTTATTAATAAAAATACTTATCAAAATCTGTACTTTCTTGATTTCTGAACACATTAATTACGAGATTTAGAATACATAATTAAAAAAAATATTTTAAGTAACAATTGTAAATTTTTTATTAATAAAAATTTTAAAAATATTTTTTTAAAAAAAAATTAATTTTTTGTATAGAAAAATTGGGAATGCACATTTTGGAAAGTGACCCCTTAGATTTATTTGCATTTAAACATTACAATCCATATCTCCAATATGAATCGTGGAAAGTGACGGGACTGTATCAGCATAACACCGTTTTAGGACAAATGTGGGACCTACCTTTTCCGGTCCAAGGATTCTAGTCAATATTCCGTTTTGAGAAAACTAACGGTTCGTTTCAGAAGTTTTTATTCATTTTACGAATCATGCTCAAAATATTAGTATGTATATTTAAACTAATTCGAGATAATTTCTTAATCAAGTAAAATATTTATGTTCGAAAATAGATATAGAAATTAATTCGCATTATATGAGCCAAATATATCAAAATGAACGTATGCACCTTTGGTCAATATAGAGTCAACGTTTTTTTCCCCTCTTTTTAAGTGTTTTTTATTTATTAGATATGAGAACTGAGACATTGTTGTCCCTTTGCTTTTGGTTTCTTGTGGTCACAGCTTATGGTTTCCTATCTGAATTAATTATAAGTGATTGGGATTGATCCAAATCAACATCAAGGTTTGAGTTCCTTTTCAAGGTCCATTCCGACCGAAAGGTTTAGAATAGGATTTCTATTGTTTTGAGGGATCACAAGGGAAAGAATTCTAAGCGTGCTTTTTAACAGTTTTTTTATATATTATTATTATTATTATTATTATTATTATTATTATTATTATTATTATTATTATTATTATTATTATTATTAATACAAATCGAGAAATCACTTAAAAATTAACTAAAAACTATTTAAAGTAAAAAAAAATATTTAATATCCATCTAATACATGTCTTTCTCTTCTTTTTTCTCTCTTCTAATAATAGAAACAGAATTAAAAATTTAAAATCAATGGACAATCTATATAAAAAGATATATTACAAATAATATTATAATTTTTAAAAAAATTAAAAATACGAAAGGTAAATTTTTTAAAAAATATTAAAATTTTAAAAATTTTTGGGGGACGAGCACGGTTGCACCACTCCCGTCCACTCAGACCCCCCAATGCCTAAGGGTGTACAACGTCGAGAAGAAAATGTTGGCCGAGAAATTTCTTTTTTCCAAAATATTGGATCTGGGATATGGTGGTCACATAGGGAGAGGAGGGTTAGGTGATGATTCTATCTGGAAGGATAAAATTGAGCCCAAAAATTATCCTTTAAAAAAAGAAAAAAAGAGCCCAAAAATTTAAACAACATGAAATTTCAATTAGAGGGTTTTAGTTTGGGTCGAACCCAACAAAATATTAGGTGATTTTTGGGAGCCACAAGTGGACTTTGGGAGTGATAAAAGTCATGATTTTTTGGTTTTTGAGGAGAATAATATTTTTGACCAATCTTTTTGAAGTTAATGATAAGAAGTTTTGAAAATGTTGATTGATTTAAGAATAACTTTTTCTACTTTTAAGCTTGTGAATAACTTTGGATCACATATTACTAATTGGGCAGATAGAATGAATGATAACAAAGATTTGACTTGTCCTATCATATGGATGGATCCTTTTGTTTTATCTTTCTTCTCTTCACCAAAATTATTACTACTACGAATTCAATTGCTTAATTTTAGTAAGGGGAAAAAAAAAGTAAACTCATTATTGCTTCAAGTGTCATGAGCGGTCTTCACAAAGTGAATAATCATTTTGACTTTTTAAAGAGTGTGTGGACTTCCAGACATTGTTGTTTTGATTCCTTTTCCTATTTGTTTTGTTCCTAGTAATAAGAAATGGGGAAAAAAATCATTTTGCCATTCAAATTTTAGTTAAAGTTAATTTAGTCATCCAAATTTCATTTTGATCTAACTTTTAATTTATTCCAATTTGTTAAGTCTCCGAAATTTTCCTTTAAATGTAATTATATTCTGTTAATTTTGACCACTTCTATGAAATTTTTAATAGATTGTTTATCTCAAATTTTTTTAATTTTGACAATTTTAAAAAAAATTAATAAATTGATTAATGGTTAGATAGATGGAGATAATAGAGTGGGACGTAGTAGCATAGGGTTGCTCACTATTCGGGTTGTTCAGGAATTTTGATATCTTCGATACCGTCCTGAATATTCAATTCTTTCAAATTTTTAATATCGGTACTGAACTGCAACTCCAAGATATCCATCCCGACTTATTCCAAAATTTGGGGACAAGTCGGGACAAATATTTGGGTCTTGATCGGAACGGATATTTGAATCTCGGTTCTGGTCTCGATTTAGATCTCGATTCTAACGGGACAAAATCAGTACCAAATCGAATTTTTAGGACAAATCGGGATGGATATTCGAGTAAAAACACAAATACAACAAGCTAAATGTTAAATCACTTTTCTTTAATAAAACTATTTCAATATAAATGTCATTCTAAATATATATACAATAATTAAAAATTCTAAGAACAATGTATTTTATGAACAAAATTATCTAAAATACTCTTAGTCAAATTATTTAAAAAATTAGAAAATGTAATGTATAGAATATTAGGAAAAAGAAGAATAAATCAGGCAAGAGAAATTTGATATTGATGGAGGAAATAATGATGTGGCGGAAAATAAGGCAGGGTGGGTAAAAAAAATATTGTAATGTTTAGAATATTAAGGAAAAATACAAATTTCAAAGTGACTTACCATCCCAATCATCGTATTGATTGCCATCTAGTATACCATTTGTTAGTGTGTTAAAATGACAAATTTATTAATATATGTCTATTATTGCCCACATAAGAATATATTATTGTAAAAATATAGTGAAGTTACCTAATTGACATACATACATCTATATCTGTGTGTATGTATATATATACATATATATATATATATATATATATAATATATATATATGTGTGTGTGTGTGTGTGTCTAGGTTGAATTATATATATTAGAATATACTAAGATAACGAATTTGATTTTGTTCAATAAAATAGTAATTTAAAGATTAATTTTTTATATGCACATAGTGTAAAAATATTTTGTAAAGACTATTTTGCATCATTCTTTCTTTCTTATACAATTATACTTAAATACACACATATTATGCATCATATATATGTGTGTGTGTGTGTATGTCTACATAACTATATATATATTCGGTTCTAGTTTTGATTTTTCGGTTTGGTAAAGTTTGGAACGGTTCGGGACGGTTTTCATACTGTTTGGAATAGTTATCGGAATGAATATTATATAAAAATTTTTGAGACAGTTCGTTTCAGAAAAAGTCAAAAGTCAATAGTTTTTTCGGTTATGGTTCTTTTCGGTCTAATTATTCGAATTAGTTCGGTTATTCTCCAATCCCATGAACAACCCTAGTGGGACAAATTGAAAGTTAAGATGATGATTAAATTTAAAGTGAAATTTAAATGATAATGTAAGATTTGTGTTATTTTTGAATGATAAAGTGATTTTTTTTTTTTAATGATTTATAGAATTTGTTGTTTTGACCACATTCAAGAACTTTTGGTAAGGATAATTATCAGAAGGGGAAAAAATAATTTTGGCCAAGTATTAATAGGAATTCAAAAAAATATATTGTTTTATTTACCTTTAAATTCCGATTTTTCTATTGGATACTTGAATCATTATCAATTGCTTGGCTTTGAAACCCTCTCGACTCTAGGGTTGGTGCCACCCCTTCATGGCGGCTTTACCATCATCTAATTCGCCTTCACCTAGCTGAGGGAAGAGATCATTTTCCTCTCTCTTTTTTTTTTTTTTTCTACACCTGCTGCTATTCCATCTCTTTCTACCTATAAGGGCAACCCTACTCTTATTCTCACTACTGCGGATATTCTTCGACTATCTCAACCATATTAGTTAGATTTGATATGTAAGTTTTCTTATAAAAAACCAGCCACGGATTTACTAAGCAAGGAATTCAGCAATATTGGTCTAAATGGCTCTACCTCAATTGGGTGGCTAGATCTATGACGTTTCTTACTTAGACCTTCGCTTCAGGAAGACTACATTAGATTATGGTTTAAAGGCTTTGGAACCTACAGGGTTTTCTAATGTGTGTTCTTAAAGGACTTTGAATTTTAGAGTTATAGAGGAACCTTCTATTATACCTACTTGAATATTTTTTTAGTAGCTATCGCTTCATTTATTTAGCAAAGAGATTCTCTTTTCATTAGTATCGACTATTGGTAAACCCCATAAACTTGATGCTACTACAGCCTCCTAGTCACAACCAAGCATTGCATGATTTTTTTTTTTTTTTTCGAGATTGATTTACAAAAAGATCTCCCTAATCAGATTTGGATTGGCTCCCCAGATGGGGGATTTTTTCAATATGTTTTCTACGACAATCTTCCTCCTTATTGCTTTAACTGTTGTAAGATCAGACATGAGTACGCTGACTGTTCTAAACATTGACAACCGGAGAAGACTCATGTTGCCGAACAACAAAAAACTGATTTTAGGAAAGAAGGCTTATCTCTCTAAAGATAAAATCGTAACCCTGGCCAACACAAACCAATCAGCATTGTAGAACAACTAGACTGTGAACATGGCTCAGGATCCTCTGACGTAGAAAATGGTTGAAGCTAATTAGCATATTTGGACACCCTTAGAAAATCAATTTGCTCAGGAATCCCAACAAAATATTTTAAATAGCATGACTAAGGTAGTTCATCTTAACTCTAGCGCAATAATCCAAGTTGTAAACACCATTCAAAATATAATTATAGTTATGGATGGCAACAAGAAGGAATCAAATGTCTCTCACACAACAATTCCAGCAAGAGACAAGAACCCGATCTAAATGTTTCAGACATTCCTAACAATTCAGTTGCTGGTTTAACCTCACAAGTTGTTGCAGAAATGACTCTCATTAGTCCATCTGCTACTATTCTAAACGTTCACAAATTACACGATGCATTATCTGCACAGAATGCTTGGCTTGCTCGAATAGAAACCTCTACCCAGCTACTTGGGCTAACTACCTTTGCACAATTGGTGGATTTCGCTATACAAGATTCCAATCTTAGGGCTGTTATGTAGGTTGTTCGATCTGTAAGAACGAACTAGCTTAACATCTATACATCTAGGAATTAGACAACCAACTGAGTGCATCTTGATCCATCTGAATGGGAACTCATCAATAATGTGAAGGACAACTTTTCGATAGTAAGGCTTCCAAATAAAATCATTGATGACATTCATATAGGCTGCTCAACACATAACATAATATACTACTAAGACTATCAAATTGATTGTTCTTCAATTAAAAAAATTAGACCTGAGTTTGATAATGAAATTCATCAGCACATTAAACATCTCAAAAAGTTAAAAGTATGGAATAAGAAGTATCATAACTCAATGCAATAAATGGTTTTGTTTTTAAACTTATATGACGTCGATTTGATCGAAGACACTGGATACGAATTTCATGATTTTGATGATAATCAATTTATATAAGTGCAAAGTCAAAAAGGGAAAAGAAACAAAGAAGTTTAAATGCCTGAAGCAATTCATGGATCTCGTTTATAGTTTCTTATAGGCCTCTGGCCCTTCAATGTAGCATTTTATATGCTTATATTTTTAATTAATAAATTATCCACCTTTTGGACATTTAACCCAAAAAAAGAAGAAAAGAAAAAAAGAAAAAAAAATTGTGGTTGTTCTGTATGTATGTATCTAATGCCTAAACACCAAACTAACACTTCATTTGCTTTGCAAAAGTGGGAAGGAAAGGAAGTAAATTATATTTACTGCAATTTTATTTGGTTGGGATAAAAAAGAAATAAACAAAAGATTATTTATTATATTAAATTTATTATTATATCTATTATATTTATTTTATCCATTATTATATTTGTTACTTTAACTATTAAAAGTGGGGAAGAAATGACATATTTATCTTTTACTTTCCTTTGCATCACAACATTTCCAAAATTGGAGAGAAATGCTAATGTGGAGGGGAATAACCAATTTACTTTCTACCCCTAATTTAACTCCAATTAAATATGAGTTTTCTCTATTTACTTTCGTCCTCGAAAATACTTTTTTTTTGCACTCCAACCAAACATAATGTAAAACTTATATATAATTTGTTTTTCAATGATATTATTATTGCTGAGTTGTAATGATAGAGTAATATTTGCAAAATTGTGAGGATGAAACTCTTTCCTTCTTAGGATCTCTTTTGTTCCAACATTCCGTTCCACTAGATCTTTAGTAAGGACTAGCGCTTAGATATTTCCATTTCCTTTACCACTTTCTATTTTATTTTAGTTTGTTACCCCTTTTTTATTCACAAACTATAATATTTTTTTCTTCAACGCTATTTTACAAGATTCTAGTTTTTGTGGCGAGATATTCTTCTAATCTTTATAGGTTAGTATTTGATACTCTATTCTTATGGATTTTCTTTTATATCTGAGTTATATTTGGGCCATTTGTGTCTTTCATATTGTTTTGAAGTGATTTTGAAGGCCATTGTATATTTAGAATACTTTCTATTGTTGTTTAAGGAATGAGATAAAATTGAGTTTTTTCTTGCTTATTATATTGCAGAATGGTGAAGGCAACTATGATATGAATACTATTGTATGTTAATTTATTTTTTACCTTTTTTATTTTACCCATCTAGGGTTTATGAGTGTGTGGTATATTTTTTATTTATCTTGAACTTTAATTTATTATATATTCTATTAGTTTTGTATTAATTATATCTTTTACTTAGAAAAAATATTTACAAAATTGTATTTGCTACTAAGTTTAGAATTGAATAAAAGGTTTTACACTTTAGAAAAAGATTTTTTTTTTTTTTGGTTGCTAATGAATAATTATGAAGTATACATGAGGTTTACGAGGACTTTATATCTCCTTATACATCTTTTAATTAGGAATGAAATCAAGAATTTGAAGAGTAAACTATATAAAAAATACATTAAAAATAATATTATAAAAATAATACTATGATTTTTGAATTTTATTCAGGCGGAAACTAATCTAATATATGTCTACTACAGTAGTTGGTATATTACATGTTGTCGTATTGGGATGGAAATAGGTTAGGTCAGGCCAGGCTTTAGCTACACATGAAGGTTTAAAATAACAAAAATCATTAAACTGAAAGTATGCTTACAAAACGAAAAATTTACCTCTGTGATTGAATGACCATTTTCACACTAAAGAAGATATCTGTACAAGGATACTAGAAGCTATTGAATTACGTCCTTGTAAACGTCGACTTCGTCTCATTCACATAAAGCTTTTGAGCTTCCGAAATGGTACCCATTACACTGCCGGTGAAAGCTCAAAGATGTGGGTTTGCTTAGCCTTTGAAGGCTTCTGTGTTTGAAAAAAAAAAATCACAGACTTCACTTCTGTCAAAATGGGTTTCGTCTATGTCTATGATTGAATGAATGAAAAACCAAAGCATCCAGTGCTTCATTTCCTTTTCATTTCAATTCATTTCGACACCGAGAGAGAGAGAAGCGAACTACATGAAAACAAAAAGTAGTCATGCTTTCTATTATCCTTCACACAAAACAACAGGGATCCATCCCGTGTTGTTTTTTATTATTTTTATTTTATTTATTTATTTTTTTTAATTTTATTTTTCCCTTGGTCTTATTCATTGGGCCAGATAAAATTATTTACTCTTGGGCTTGAACACCCATAAATAATAAATCTCAATTATTTATTTTCTGAGTTTCATTAAACAGCCCAATAAATAATTAACAAGTCTAAACATGCCCACTTTATATAGCTAAACATGTCTAATTTTAAGTTTAAACTTAATATATTTCCTAAACAGGCATAAGTCAGATCAAGTATAAATTAGATCAGGCCATAGGCTCATGATAAAAACCTAACCTAGTTGTCGCATGTGACTTCCCTCTGGGTTTTTGACTAAATTAGGGATATTTTGAAACAAACACTCAAAAGTAGGGGCGCTTTTTGGGATATCCCCCTGGAAGGGATACCTTGCGTCTACTGAATGTGAGATCCACTGGAACCTTACGTCTTGTAGACGCGAGCTACCTGACACCCCGTCAGTTGCATTGACTGAGGTCAAAAAGCTGTGGACTTACTCAAAAAGCTACAGACCGGTCAAAAAAGCATTTGACCTCATGACTGGCAAACACGAGGCCTTGTGTCTCGTACCTGGAGACACAGGGCCTTGTGTAGACACGAGGAATGCACCTTTTTTAGATATTTTGTCAAGAATCTCTGAAATTCACATGGGCTTCATTTCCCAGAGAAATCATGAGAAAGAAAGACTTCTGGCATTTCACAAAAACCATGAGAAAGAAAGAAAAAATTGTAGAAGTTCACGGGAAAGGAAAATGGGTCTGGCTCACTCTATATAAACCAATGCCACCCACTTTTCGTTTCTCCTTTGCCTTCCAATGCCTTCAATTCCTTTCTTCCTTGCCTTCGTCTAAATTCAACTCCTCTGTGCCTTTTTTCTTTGCCTTATTCCGGTGATCTATTGCTTTCATTTTTTTTTACTACCGTCAGTGTCTAATCTAATAGCTTGCGAGAGTTGTTGTCGGAGTAGTACCATTGTGAATAATGGTTGCCAGAATTTCTATTGGCCAGAGCATTGCCAAAGTTTTCCATATATAATACTAGGTTTTTTTTTCAAGAAAAAAGAAAATGTACTTAAAATTCTATATTTGTTGAATTTTAAATTATTACAATATTGAGATTTTTTGTTGAATTATAACTGAATGCTGTATTTGAGACTTTGTTGAATTATTTACTAATATGTATATTATATATAAATAGATTGGATCTATGCATTTCACTTAAAATTTTACTGTATTGTTATTTTGGTTTGTATTGTAATGTGTTGTGATGAATATGTATAAATGGCTTTGGTTTGTGATAAATGGATATATATGAATGATTTTAATTTGCGGACAGTAGGTATAAAATGAAGTAAAATAGTCTCGTAGTGAATCTCATATTTATGAATTATACACAATCCTTGAATTATGGGTTTTTCCTACTTCATAATTTAATTTATTTGTAATTTTAGTATATATTCAAATAAATGTACGTGAAAAGATAGAAAAAAATAAACCCACTATTAAAAACTAAAAACTATGGGATTTTTGCCAATTAGTACATATGTTAATCCATAATTTTGATTTTTACAAAAGATTTATAAATTCAAAAATTAATATATTAATCTATTCAGAGCATATAATATAGTTATTAATATTTCACAATTAAATATTTTTTTTTAAATAAAAAACATTTTTTTTTAACGAAAGATTCCCAATCTAAGTACATCCTCATTTTTTTTTTTCAAATACAAAATAAATTTAAAATGTGAAAATATAGGAATTAAATTTTATCTTTCAATAAAATTGAGAACTTAAACAATTTCAAATAACAATTTGAATTAAATGAAAATTTCTATTGATTAAAATTAAAAAATGCAAGGTCAATTTTTTTTCAATTACAAATTAAATTTGAAATATAAATATTACATGAATAAATTTTTAGAATTTAAATCTTGTTGAAATAAAAATTAAATAAAAAATTACAAAAATGTAAATTAATCCAGAATATTTAAACAAAAAATTAAACAAAGTATCTTTTTTATCTTTCTCTAGATATAAACTAATCCAAAATATTATATGAAATATTTATTACTATTATACATTTTACTAATAAATATTTGGATTAACATAATTTCACATGCATGATAAAAAAGCTATATTTTGAATGATATCCGATTTTTGATTATTTGTGCTAATTAATTGATTTATTTGATATTAGATTGTATAGCACATTGTGCTGTTTTTGGTTGATTTGTGCTAAAGAATGATGATATTAGTTTTATATAGTAATTCAAGGTTGTGACTTACTTTTTTTTTTAATAGAAAATTTTTTCCAAATTTGTTTAGGCATAATGTCACTAGAACACCCTGTTACATTACATTTGTATTGCAATTGTGAGATTATGCGCACCCCAAACGGCGATTTTTTTAACAGTCCATGTTGCAAGGCGTTAATTGTTAAAAATCGAGTTAGTTACCTCAGTTTAGTCAATAAAATATATACACTTCATGGATTTGACATGTCTACTGTTCAATTGTAAATAACAATGAAAGAAGATATTGTTATTGGTACTACAATAAGGCCTACAATAACTTACATAACAGATGATGAAGATACGGAAAGCTTGTGGTACTATACATCCACCGTGAAGGGACAACTAATTGATTTGCATGTTCATCATGAGATCGTATAGATTCCAAATGTAACAACTACAAATCTTCCAGAGCATAATAACCCCACTCCTATTACTAAGTCCTTCACTGAATTAATGAGCTTAACTACTTCAGTGAACATGCCTAATATTGATTTAAATGTACCTATACTTGTTTATGCCAATAATCCTGCATAGCTTACAACTGATAATTTTCAATCCATTTATATTATATCAGTTCCGAATACCCCAATTATTGGATTAAGCAATCAATATCTATCAACGTTGATGGGGTTTGTTACGCCTCCACTTCATGTCGATATTCAACCTAATCGATATAGCCCAGCTTGACATTGTTTTCAACTATGGAAATATGTGTTCTATTAGATGTAACCTTAGTCAATGAATGGGTTACTCGAGAGCCCAATTGAGCAGGTGCTCTAGAGGCGATTGTGGACGATTTAGGACCAACATCAAACATTGATGAGCCTGATGCTAAAGATATCTATAACGAGAACGAGGGGGATGCCGATGCTGGAGAACAGATTCCTGATCCTTCTATAATGCAACAACCTACTAATATACTCCCTGAATCGAACTGGTTGTATAATTCACCGTATTCAATCTATCTTGGCAGGTTGGATATTTCTTAACAAATAGAAATTGAAGTCGGTGGAATGGCGATGGCTAGCAGTGGAATGGATTTATGGTCAGAATTCAATA
The DNA here is from genome assembly GCA_026120185.1 of Voacanga thouarsii. Classification (NCBI taxonomy): domain Eukaryota; kingdom Viridiplantae; phylum Streptophyta; class Magnoliopsida; order Gentianales; family Apocynaceae; genus Voacanga; species Voacanga thouarsii. The sequence continues at coordinate 1,893,007 of JANUWF010001102.1, read as the reverse complement.
ATGCCTTGAGGGTCAGCATGTGATTCAGGAATAAAGATGAGTTACGTTGGGTTGTTCGATCATGGTCTGTCAAAGAATTGTGAGTTTATGGTATAAAAAAGCAAAGTTGCATCATGGGTTCTCGAGTGTAAAAATTCAACTTAAAATACATTCCTGTTATTAGCGAATCCGTGTGCATAGGAAGAAATGTTATGGTCTATGTGAATCCGTGTGTGCATGTACTAAAGAATCAAAAAAATTGTTTAATATCCGACAGACACATTGGGATAGTAAATGCTCTTCATCGACTACTTGGGTAGCAAGAGCCAATAGCAATGCAAAATTTTATCTTAGACACATCCGAAGTAATTTCAATATAAAGTTCAAGAATCATCAGTTGAAGAAGTTGATGTACGCAATTGGGAATCAAAGTAAGAAGTGAAAATTTTTGTAGATTATGAAAGAAATTAGTCTGCTAAACCCCCAAGCGAAGGCGTGGTTGGGTTTGATTCTGAATGAGCAATGGACACTTTCTTATGACGGTGGACATATGTGGGGTAATATGACAACTAATTTGGCAGAGTCATTCAACAGTGTCGTCAAAGGTATACGTTCCCTACTTATCAAGGTTATTGTTGAGTATTCGTTCAAAAAAAGGTCAAATATTTCAACAACCATAGACAGGAGGCTAATCATGGTAGATATCACTTTTCTTCGATGATATGAGCAAAGTTTGTAAATAATAAGGCGAAAAGAAAGAGACACCAGGTGCTAGCTTTTAATCAAGCTTAGGATATTTTTAGTGTTGTGTCACTATATCGTGAGCATGGAAAGAAAAATAATTTGTATGAGATTAATGTTGGTACCAGGACATGCAATTGCTGCAAATGGAAAATATATGGAATTCCTTATTCGCATACATTTGCAGCATATCGCAACTGGGGCTGAACCTTGGAGATCTCGTGTCATAAAAAAAACACAACACTGTCCTACAGATTGACGTATAGGCACAATTTAGGCCCATTCTGTATGAGGATTATTGGCGCAACCCTGGTTTTAGCTTGACATCGTTTCAAGAACCGTCAAACCAGTCGAAGGTGGACTCGCGTATTTGGAATGAAATAGATGAACATAATCTTGAATCACCTCTTCGATGTGGTTTATGCCATCATAGTGGATATAATAGGAGAAATTACACCCACGGTACTGTAGAGTGATGTTAACATAATTTACATGTAATTTTTTTTTTTTATTTCTTAGGGCAGGTGTAATATTTTTTCTTTGGTATGTTATATCAAAGTGTAGTTATGTGTGTAATACCTTTCATCACATTTGTTTGTAAATTTTATAATATTATGCAGCTTTATTGACACATGTTTAGTTGTTCATTTTATATATTTTGTTATGTCTTATACTAATATTTTTACTTTATTTTATTTAATAATAAATTACAATTGTATTGTTTTATTTTAGGACATCATGTACGAGCCTACACCAGACAGAGTTGATCCCGACCCTATTATTCTAGACTTGTTGACCCTGCAACATAGACATAGATAAACACATATTTAGGTAGGACAGTTGGAAGACACTGTCCTCACTGCAAAGTGCAATAACAATACTTTTTGGGTTGCTTGACCATTCGATCCCTACGTCGAGCAACTTATAAATATAATTAGGTTCGGTGGGATTATTCGTTTGCTCTACATAAAGATTGATCATCTCTTGATTACAACGTTGTTGGAAATTTGGCACCAGGAAACTCACACCTTCCATCTTAATGTTGAAGAGACCATTATTACCCTACAAGATGTAAAGGTCCTTTTCAGATTACGCGTGGAGGGTGGTCCAATTATTAGCCGTGGTTTAATTGTCCACAGGTAGAGCTGCTAAACCTATGCGATGCACTCTTTGGTTTTCACCATATGGGTATAGACCTAGATAGATAATTGAAGTCAAACTTACTCGAGAGAGCCCTGTCTCAACCTCTCCCACTATACGTGACTCCAGATATGGTTGCACAGCATGTAAGGTGTTGCATTATACAGCTTTTTGATAGATTTTTGTTCTCAGGCAAATTTGGGAACCGAGTTCATTTGCGCTTTCTTAAATACATACGTAATCTAGAGTTGATTGACACATTAAATTGGGAAAGTACAACATTAGCACATTTGTATTATTGTATGTGCAATAGTACAACTTATACGACATATCAATTCAGTGGTTCGCTTTTGTTGATTCAAGTACGAAATGAAATCCAAAATTAAATTAACTATTTTTAATCTTGAAATATTTTTTAAAAATTATTATTTCTTTTGGAATAGTTATGGGCTTGGTAGTGCATTCCCACTATTAGACCGAATAAAGTATGCTCGGTAGAGGTTATTGGCCTGGATGCGCCTAGAAGATCAGTATGACAGAGTGTACTAGAACTTTCTCGCACCCCAACACATGTACTGATTGCGTACAAAGATCAGTTGAATCGGATGCGACACAATCATGTATGTATTAATACGATTCATTTGTACTTTTTTAGATACATATATAATCTAGAGTTGACTGGCACATTAAGTTGGGAAAAGTGCAATATTAGCGCATTTGTATTATTATATGTGTAATGCTACTGCTTATACGATACATCAATTCAGTGGTCCACTTCTGTTAATTCAGGTACGAAATGAAATCCAAAATTAAATTAACTATTTTTAATCATGAAATATTTTTCTAAAATTATTATTATTTTTAGAATAGTTATGGGCTTAGAAGTGCATTCTTACTATTAGACCGGATAAAATACTCCCGGTAAAGGACATTGGCCCAAATGCGCTTAGAAGATCAATATGGCAAAGTCCACTAGAACTTTTCTGCACCCCAATACATGTGTTGATTGCGTACAAAGATCAGTTGAATCGAATGCGACACAATCGCGTGTGTATTACTACAATGAATTTGCAATCGAATGTCAAATAAAATTACCCTTATTTATTATTTAATATTGAATTCATTTATTTCTACAGTTTATTTGGAAACCTTATGATGAGCACATATTGGCATTCCTACCTCCGTATTGTACGCATGAGCGAAAAATTTGGATGTCTAATACATCTCTACTGTGTTGGAAGACGATTGAGTTACATTGTCCCCATCGAGTCATGCGACAATTTAGATTATTGCAACCAATTCCTGATATCCTGATACTGTTGACACGGATCGAATTTGCATCAACGTGACCTGTGGACTACTAGTGTTGGGTAGGATAAGATTGATGCACTGCACTGTGCTGACTGGATATATCGACACATATATATTCTGACAGGACAATCCACTTTTAGACAAATTGTAATTTTGACTGATTATTCTGCATGGTATTAGATTGGCACACGACGATTAATTAGTAATCCAACCATACAACAATTAAACCCTGTGGGTTACCAATCTAATAGTTCAGTAATTGAAGTATATGTAAGTAAATTTATTCTTATTCATGTAAGTATATATAGAATTCTGATTATTTATATTTTTATTGATATTCTTGAAAATGTATATGCTGGCTGACGCATTGCACCAGATTTTGTTTATGGGCAATGAAGCGTCTCAATATGGCGATGCATCGTACACTAAGCAAGCAGTCGGAAGAATGTCAGATATTGCCAGACGTACATTGATTGTTGGTGGCGAAGTAAATTGTCTAAATCGCATAGCCATCCATACGATCGAATGCTTTTGATTCGATATTGTCGATTTCGCAAGAAGTCCCTCGATAGGTACTATAAATTTGGCGGGGTGGTAGACGGGCACGTCGGCGTGTTACAGCTGACAAAGTTCCCCAACAGTAGCATTACTCACCTCTGCCTGGAGATGAAGATAGTTATGTGCCAGATGCTCCTACATCGGTTGATGATGATTATGTCCCAGGTGCAGCGGTTGAAGATAGGCATGATGATTTTTAACTCCTTAATTTTTTATCCTAGGTACGTATTTTTGGCTAGCGAGTTTGCTGTTGGTCCATCCATTGGATTGTCTTGAAGACAATATAGGCAATCTAAGGAAGATGTAGGTTCGTAGCACGTTACAAAAGAATAAGATGAGAGACAATTTAAAGCACAACTTCAGCAACAATTTCCAAGACGGGTTTAACCTCCAAGAAACCGTCAAAGATTTCATTGCAAAACTAGTTTTTATACTTGGTTTTGACGATTTTAGGTCTACATAATTAAGATTTAAAATTAATTATAATTAAATATCATATGCAATCTTAAATTAAAAATACGCAAAATATACATGACATATTTAACTATTATTTGCTGAAATATTTAATATTAATTAAATTCATATTTAATTCTTCACCTATTATTCAAATTCATGGGGTTTCAAAAATATATATTGAATTGTTAAAGATAAAATTAATAATAAAAATTTAAGTCTGATAACTTATTTTCATACATTTTTTTGAAAATAAAATAAATACACAAATATTCATAAAATATACAATTTTACTTAAAATTATTATTTACTAAGATATATAAATTATTATTTGTATATTTTCTTTAATTTTTCACCTATTATTCGAATTCAGTTCAAATATAGATTATTTGAATTAAAATATAAGAAAATTATAAATTTAGATAATTGACATTTAAATTTTTTATATTTTTTGCAAATAAATGATATTTATAATAAAATATTATAAATTATACTTTAACTAATAATTAAACTCAAAGAGTGTTATAGTTTAAATATGAATGAATTGCAAGTAATATTTTCAAGTTTTATATAGAATTTTTAATTACTTAAAAAATTAATTATGCATGAGCGTTGGGAATTGGGGCGTGTTTCTCAAGGTTATTTCATACTATTTGAAAGTCATATTTTTAGTTATTACAAATCTAAATAATTCTGGTTCTAAGTTGTATATGAAAATGATACTATAATAAATGAAATTATAACCAATTAAATTTTAGTATTCAAAATAAATAATTAAACTCTAAAAGTTAGAATTAAATTTAAAATACAAAAATATTTTGAAGTTCTATACAAAAATGATAATCATAATCTTAATAGTTACAATTATATTCAAAGGATGAATTAAAAATTTGTAACTAAAATAAAATAATAAATTATTATTTCAAATATATTATGTTTTAAAAATTAAAGATAAATAAAAATTTAAATTAATTAAAAATTAAAAATTATTATCAGTCTTTAAAAATAAAAATAAAAAATAAAATTGAATTCAAACATAAAATAGAAAATTTCAATTTTACAAATAATTATGATTTAAAACTATTTAAAAATTTTAAAAAAATAAATTATAATTTTTTATATAAAGAAAAGACAAAATTTTGTTTTAATAAACTAACACCTAGACACGAGGTAAAACAAACTAGAACACCTCGTGTATGGTACAATTGCAACTACGTCAGCACCAGGATTTAGACGGGATGAGATTTGGAATACAGGCACCGGGATTGGAATTGGAGGGAGCTTGCGAGACGCAAGGAACAAGCCTCCTCCGGGTGAGTACCTCATAATTGATACTTACTTTTAGACGTTTTTTTCAAAACGCTCTAATTTGGTAAAAAATCCCTTTCCTCCCCACATCTCATCAACGGATCAAAAAACTTATATATATATATATATATATATATTGAGGATGGGCCATCAAGAAAACTACGCAATTTACACTGGCGCACGATACTTTTTATGGTCATTTTGCAAATTTCAGTTCTCCAATTTGGGCCATCTTGTTTTAAATGACCAGTTTGCATTTTTGTGAGTAGGATTGTTCAAGTCAAAGCCCAACCTCCTACTAGTAAAAGTTTTTGTTTTAATTATATAGAGAACTTAATTTTCACATAATCTTGTCATTTTTTTCCTCTTAAAAAAAAAGACAATTTCTCTCTCTCTCCCTCTCGCTCTGTGAAAATAGGCAACACACATCAGATCTCATTATCACCCATCTGCTTAGCCCGGCCCCTCCCTCTGCCAAACCACCACCACTGCCGCTTCCGTCCCCATTACCATACTCCAAGCTTGCCGAATGGAAAGATTGCAATTTTGATGGGCTAACTAAGAGTGTAATAAATAAGAGAACAAAGGGGGGAAGAAAATGTTGGAGGAGTGCAATTTTCGCTGTGTTGAGTGTGGATTTCCGATCAAAACGCTTTATATTCAATACTCACCATTGGTTGATGTATTAGTGTGAATTGTTACCAAACAGCATCAGTAAGATGTTCTTTGATCACATTCCTCTCAGCTTGCTTGCTATCCTGATATTACAGAGTAAATTTTAGATGTAAAGAATTTCTTACTGTCTGAGAAACCAGGAGCCTTGAATGCCTTATTCAGTTGGCTGTGCATTACTTGGAGCATTGTAAAGCTTCTGAAACCCCTCTTTAATTTCTTAAATTAGTCTCCTAGATGTACTTGGAATTTGATGTTTGCATGTTCTGCAGCACTCAACTAGGGGCGGTGGTGCCGACAGGAGCTCGCGGTGTTTGAATTAGCATCAGAATGAGACTTAGCAATTTCAGGGTGCATTTGCATGAGAGATCGTGTTTTTTTAATTATTTTTTGGGTAATATACACATGCATAACGTACATCATTGCATCATCTGGCTAACGCTGTAAGTGTAATAGGTTGTTTAGTCAAAAGGTTGAATGGCTATGAACAACTATTTACACAAGCTATATATACAGCTTCTAAAAAGAAGGATATGCTAATTGGCTTCACTTCGATTTTTTGATTTCTCCGCCGTTGAGGGGGGGGGTGTGGCGGGGAGGAAGGGTGGGGACCTGGGATGGCGTTAGTTTACTTTCTTGTCTTTTTAAACCAGGGTGGCAGTGCAGCGGCACTCCTTGCTGCTTCTTTCTTTATGTGTGGAGTGGCTGAGTCTTTAGCTGTCTTTTTGTTGCCTCATTTTCATCAGATTCGGAACGGAACCTTGTTCTTCTGCACAAGCGTCTTTAATTGGTTCTGTGCAGTCCAGTAGAGGCTGTCTAATATGTGCAATGGTTTAGCTTCATTCTTTATAATCTGCTACTTCACCAAGCATATGACGACGGTGTCTTTGACGAGCTCTTGGAAGTTCTCAAATTGAAGCTCACTCTTCTGTTGTAGTGAAGTTATTATAGTAAGTGTGAGAATTTTTTCTTTGGATTACAATTCCAAGATCATATGTAAATGTTTTAGTGTTTTGGTGAGTTGTACACCTGGTTGGAATTGAATAGCATCTTTTTTATTGCATATATATATCCAACTCTATCTTCAAACCACACCGGCATAACGTGTCTCTATCTCTTTTTTTAAAAAAGCTCCAACTTTAAAAGATTACAGGTATATCAATAATCTTATAAATCATCTAGAAAAGAAGTGAAAAGTTAGAAGAGTAAAATTAAGTCTACTAGATAAATAAACATCTTTAAGAAGAAGAGAAATTAGAGGCCGATTTAGGAGTATTTGAAATAAGTCTTGTTATTGCTTAACAAATTGTTGTTGAAAACTATCAAGGAGGATAATCACGATTTGTAAGTAAAATAAAAGGGCGAGTTTATTAAAAAATGAAAATTCGGCCAAGAACACAGCTCCAACCAAACCAAAGACGTAGATCAAATATGGCCGGAGGATGGAGAATTGCAAGGGTGGCAGAGTAGATTTCTAAAAAGAAGAGAGAGAGAGAGAGAGGTTGGTAAATGATTTTTAGAATACCTTGTTCAGGGCTTTGTAAACGAAGTCATTGTTTATGTCGAATTTTAGTGACAAAGGTTTACTTGCCGTATTTTTTAAATATTTTATTTTATTTTAAATTCGAATTATTTTAAGAACGGTTCGAATACGAGACTTCCACGTTCATAGCTGCAATGATAAAATGGCTATGCAATTGTTCTGTTATTCAAACCGACGACATTTTTAACTAGTAATTGTGATATTATCTTTTGTTATATTTAAAATGTCAATTTATTATTTTTCCTCTTACAAATAAATAGTGTTAGCAATGACTAGTTGTACGATTAGATGAAAAAGTGTAATTGCTTAGAGTAGTCGGATTAAATGTGTCGGAGTAGGAGCATCCGACGGCTAGGCACAAGGCAGAACAAAGGGAGTGGAAGAAATAATTACCAAGGTTGAAATCCCATAATGGATGAGGAGGGCATTATAGCAAAGGTACCCCTACACAGTTCGATTCTGGATCGAATATTGAATATCTAAATCAAATTAAACAGTTTATGATTTGGAATTGGAATTGAAGTCTTCATAAACAGTTCTGCTTAAGGTTTCTAATAATCGGAATTAATTATGCCTTCGTTGCTCTATTTTTTAAAAATTCTATAAAAATACCTCTTGCTTCTCTTGCTTTATCCTACATCAATGTCTTAGGTCTTATTTGATTGTTAAGTAAAGTGAGTTAACAAAGTAATTATATTTTTTATTTTTAAAATTTAACGTTCATTATCTATTTTTTATGAGATGATATTATAATTTATTTCTCAAAATTCTAACAATAAAAGACTAAAAATTTTTAAATAAAGATAAATAGAAAATGTTTTTGGATATGCATCTCTCATCTTATTTCTCATGTTCCTCCTTACTTATCCTTTCTCTTTTTACACCTCTCCTAATGTAATAGCGTACTGAAGTTTCCAAATCATTATCTATCATATCTTTTTTTTTCCTTTTGAAAAAATTTGCAATATTCAAAATTTTAACTAAATAAATTGTAAAACTCTTAATTTGAAGGTCATATTATGATTATACAGATAGTTATATTTTCTGTTAATATTTTAATTTGATAATAATCAAATATTATTTCTATCTATATTAGAATTTTAACCCACAATCAAGAGTAATTAGAACATTTAGTAAATTAAAATAAATAGGGCAAAATATGCCAGCCACCCTTGAATTTTCATAAATTTTAATTTTCACCATCGAACTTTAAAATGTGTGATTTTAGCCATTGAACTTTTAAAACACTTAAAAAATAGCTATTTCAACAATAAAAACTCAAGTATAATACAAAATTACTAGATTTTAACTCTCATTTCCACGTTTTTAATTTCTAAAATATTATTCTTCAACTTTAATCTCGCTCTATTCTCTTCGAAATTCTTAATTTATCAACAACAATTTTAAGATCTAACTTCAAACCTTTTATGCGACTCAATAATCTTGAGATTACTCTTTCGCACTTTTTCGAATCTAACTATATAACAAAAATAGCATGTTTTACCCTTTAATAAACAAAACTAAGATATAAAGATGAAGAAGAAGAAAAAAAAAAAAACAATTCGGTTCTTAACGAATAGTAATTTTCTTGGCATCTCTATAGGAAGGAAGAATAATTTTGAAAGTAGAAGTGAATTATCAAAAAAAAAAAAAAAATCTAAAAAGAGAAGTGAGAGACGTGCAAGTCACAGTAGTATTTTCCTATCATATATAGAAGTTACTTTATAAGAATTAGAATGATGACACCATACTGTGAGAGTTGAGTAAATGAAAATACCTATAAAATAGGTCATGTGGAAGTCATGTGATGAACTTCCATGAGCACTTAATAGTTTTAATTAATGGAAGAGCTAATTCGAAGAGAAGAAAACGAGATTAAACTTGAAGAATAATATTTTAGAAATAAAAAAAAGGAGAACGAGAGCTAAAATCTAGTGATTTTGTATTGTACTTGAGCTTTTATTGTTGAAAGGGTTATTTTTTATATGTTTTAAAAGTTTGAGGGCTAAAATCAAACATTTTAAAATTCGAGGGTGAAAATCAAAATTTATGAAAGTTTAAGGGTGTCTGACATATTTTGCCTAAATAAATATTGTATCTAAAGATGAGACAAACTATTTATATGATTTTCATTTAAAAAAAATTACAATTAAATTTTACAATAATGCGAGAGATCATTAGAAATAAATTTAAATTTTTTTTTGGGTGTATTGATTATGGATGCAATAATAATTTTTATACAATAATGTAAGAGTGAGGGAGAGAGGAGATGAGTTGAGTATGGAGGGAGAAAATGGTTTTGGATTTGAAGATGCTATATTGACTATGTGTGACCATAGGATGGCTAGGGGAAGGAAAGGAAGGTGTAGAGTGAAAGGAAGAGGAAGAGGAAGGATTATTAATGGGAAGAGGATAGGACGGTGGAGGAGAAGAAGAGGAAGGGAAAATTGTGATGTTAGGATAGTGAAGAAGGGGAGAAAGATCATCTGTAGAAGAGGGAATAGGTAAACATGTCGAGGAAGAAGAGGGTGTAGAATAAGTAAAAATAGAATTTTAAAAGATAGTATTACGGGAGAGAATAACTTTATTAGTAGAAACTCTATATCACAACAACTATGGTGAATATGGAGGTATCTGAGAAAAATGCAAAGAGCAGAGTAAGAGAAGTGTGATGGAAGACATGTTAGGATAGCGAAGATGTCCAAAAACCATGAGATGTGAGTAAGTGTGAAACTAAAAAGTGCGTAAACTAAGGTTTGAAAACTTTGGGTTTTTGTAAGCAAAATATTGAAAAGATGAATGGTTATGTTTAGAACTTCTATCCAAAAAAATGAAAGAAGATGTGCTGGAAATAAGAGTGTGCAGAGAACATTATTTATACATGTGTATCATGTGTTTGGCTTTCCATTTTTGTGGAGAAATATGTGGTTATGAGAAATAAAATTGTATGCTATGATCATTGAAGAAATTATGGAAAAGAGTATTTCTAAATTTTCTACCATGATCGCACTAAAAAAATTCATATTGTGGTTTGTAATTGACTTTGCACATAAGCCTGAAAATGTAAAATTTTTTCATAAATATTAGGTTTAATATGAAATGGATGGATTCATACAAAATGAGAATATTCATCAAGAAATAATAAGCAATATTGAAACTCATTTTTGGCTGTAAATATTTGTTAGAAACAGAGTACTCACGAGCACAGACAGACAACTCAACTGAATTAAACAAGCAACGCCTATATCCGATCAGGGTTCTAACAAATACAATTATAAAATACCAATAAAGTCGACAAGGTCAAACAGTCCAAGCATAAAGAAACCAGACAGAATTCAAAATTAACAGATAAGTCAATAATGGACCTGAGAGACTTACTCGCGGGATAGGAGCACATAGTAGCACTGTTCTATCAGATCGTACTCGGCGCCGATCCCACTAGACGTACCTGGCACCGGCTCTCCTCTAAATAAGCTATGATGCAACGGATAGAAACGCTGACCAAATCACCAGTTTAATATTGGTTTGCCTTCAAGAAGTTATTCGTCCCACTCTAGTGTGATGGGTACAACAACTCTCCTTGCAGGATAAGACGGTCTCAGGTCACCATTGACGCACACCAACTACGATCACCTCGAAAATCTTCTCAGTTTATCGTTCCAATTCAATCAAAAAATTATGGGTCGTGATAGGAAGAACAGAAGAGGCGATTTTTCTCTCAAGGAAGCAAAACCCGAAAAAAAAATCAAAACCTGAGCGGCGACTTTGTTAATTTTCTTTTAATATCGCCTCTGGGAAAAACTAAAATCAATCCAAATCAGGAGACCCTAATTCTAATCAGTTTTAATATTTCCTTTTTTTTTTTTTTCAAGTTAGAGTTAATTGGGCCATATAAAAAGAGAGGACAGTGAAAACATGGCCCAAGCCCAAAGCGGACCGGGAGGGCAACGCACGCGTGTGGCAACCGCACTGCCTTGGACTTTTCTATCAAGTCTATAGAAAAGCCTTTTAGTATATAAAGGCTTCCACACTTCTCAATTTTTTTCATGTGGGACTCATATCTAACATGAGTTCCCTAAATGGTTAAACTCCCAACTTTAATAACATTTAATTATGAATTTCCACCAAGAAAATGGCTTCTACCATAATCAAAACAATCTCTAATATGTTAAGAATAACTTCCATTAATTGTTTTAGGTAAACTAATCATAAGTTAAAAGTTATTAACTCCCAAAGTTGTCATTTTCAATAATTCTCCACAAATCCATAGTTAAAAACTATTCAGGATTTACATAATCTACTTTCGATAATGATACCTTTCGATTTGAACCACTACGTAAGTTATCCAACTTATGCCCCCACATGAATAGATGGACTTGAGCCTTGAATCTAAACCTTGAGTGTGATGGTGTCTATTGGTAACAACAGACTATCGATTATGGAGACAATCTTTAGGGTTGACACGTTATGGTCATGTATCTTGATTCTGACTCATGAGTGTATTCAGAGAAAATCCAATTTTCTTTAGTTGCGGCCATACAATACCACTCACATAGTTGGCGATCTCCAATGATGTACTACTAGCATCCTATCTAAAAAACTTAATCCTATTCAGAGTCAAAACTCTTACTAATTGCAGTAAATACACTACAGGCTTTTAAGGAAAGGATCTAGATACAAATGTATCAGAATAGGTGCCAGATTTACTCAAATAACTTGTTTATACCACATTGAACTGTCTTGTGGGATCTCCACTTGGTCAGTTGAGTTACCACTATAGGTGAATCATTGTTGGGTTATCAGTCACATTCCTAACCTGGATTTAAAGAATAAGGATGTTTCCAGTCCCTTAGTTAGGGGGTCTGCAATGTTATCTTTCGATCTAATAAAGTCGATAGACACCATCCTTCCAGACATTAACTCCTTTATAGACTTAAGTCTAACTTGGATGCGTCTCTTAATCTTTTGATAATACTTGGTACTCTTTATCTTTGCGATTGTGATTTGATTATTACAATGCACATATATAGTAGTAACGGGCTTCTAATTATTGGTAAAGAGGACAATATTCCATACAACCATTTAGCTTCCGTTCCAGTAGTATGCAAGGCACATAACTCAGCCTCAAAAGTTAACCAAGTTATCAAAGTTTGTTTATAAGATTTCTAGGCGACTGGTCCGCCACCTAATGTAAACACATATCTAGTGCAACCATTGCTACCAAAGTTATTGGCTATCCAACTTGCATCACTATACCCTTCAAGTACAGTAAGGAATTTCCCATAATGCAGCCCAATGGACACTGTTCCCTTCAAGTACCTTAGTACTCTATCCAAGGTCTCCTAATGAGTCCAATTTGGACAACTTGTATATCTTGTCAGTTTAGATACAGAAAATGAAATATCTGATCTTGAGCCTTTTGCAAGATATTGCAAGTTATCAGTAATTTGAGAATATCTTAATTGAGACACAGGAATTCCATTTTCATTCTTGAACAAAGCTATAGAAGGGTCATTTGGAGTTTTAGTAATTCTACAATTTTGATAACATATTTCTCAAGAACACTTTCAACATAGTGAGTTTGAGAAATAATTATCCCCTCCATTGAGCGAATCAACTTTAAGCCAAGAATTACATTTGCTACTCCCATATCTTTTATTTCAAACTTACTTTTTAAGAATGATTTAATCTTATTAATTATCTCAACATTGGACCTAAATAGAAAAATGTCATCCACATATAAGTATAGTGCAATACATGCATTACCTTTAACCTTATAGTAAATACACTTGTTAGTTCTCATTTATGATGAAGCCAAATGATAAAATAGTTTTATTAAATTTTTCATGCCATTGTTTGGGTGCTTGTTTTAAACCATATAGGGATTTAACAAGTTTACAACCTTTTCGTTCATTTCATTTGGTTACAAATACCTCAGGCTGATCCATATATATCTCTTCTTCAAGATCACTATGAAGAAAAGTTATTTTTACATCCATTTGGTGGATGGTGAAACCATATATAGAAACCAATGCAATTAGTACTCGAATTGTAGTCAAACGAGCAACATGAGAGTATATATCAAAGTAGCCTATTCCCTCTTTCTGTCTAAACCCTTTGGTAATTAATTTGGCTTTATACTTATTTATGGTCCCATTTAATTTAAGTTTCTTCTTAAATATCCAGTTGCATCCAATTGTAGTGCACACATGAGGGAGATCTACCAGTTTCCATATTCTATTGGAGACAATGGAATCCATCTCACTTTTGACAGCTTTTTTCCAATGCCCTGCTTTTGAGGAAGCCATGGTTGCTTGAAAGATTAAAGGTTTGTCCTCAATATTGTAAGTGACAAAGTCACTTCCAAAATCCTTGATTACCTTAACTCTCTTACTCCTTCTAGATTCTTCTAATTCCTCAATTTGAGTGTTGGAATTATTTGGACATACCTTCACATCTTTCATCATTTCCACATGATCAAGAATAGAATCAAATGTTAAGGCTGAATCTAAAGTAGAAACATCTTGAGGCAAACCAATTTTCATAGGAAACACATCCTCAAAGAATGTAGCATTATAGTAATGAATAATAGTGTTAACATCTATACCAAGTATTTCAAACTTAATTGCCAAAAATCTCATAGCATAGCTTGTTTTCATATAACCAATAAAGATGACATCAAGAGTCTTTGGTCCTAACTTTTTCTTCTTGTGTTCAGGGATTAGAACTTTTGCAAGACAACCCCACACACGAAAGTATTTTAAGTTAGGTTTTCTACCTTTTCAGATTTCAAACGGAGTTACGTCTTTATGTTTGCGAGGGACTTTATTTAGAATATGGAAAGCCGTATTCAAAGCCTCACCCCATATATACTTAGGCTATCCATAATTCAAAAGTAAATTGTTGATCATATCTTTAAACGTTTTATTTTTCTATTCAATAATCCTATTAGACTGGAGAGAATAAGGGGGTGTCTCCTAATGAATTATGCCATAACTTTGGCAATATTCAACAAATAGATTATCCCCATACTCTCCTCCTCTATCAGATCTTAACCTTTTAAGTTTCTTCTCAATTTGAGTTTCAGCTTCATTTTTAAATATGAGAAATTTTTCAAGTGCTTCATCTTTATGTTTAAGTAAATAAACATAGCAATATTTACTGCAATCATCAATAAAAGTAATGAAGTATTTCTTATGATCCTTAGTCAACAAACCATTGAATTCACAAATGTCTGTGTGAACTAAATCAAGTATTTCTGAATCCTTTTCAATTGAATGGTAGGGTTTCTTGGTTGTTTAGCTTCCACACACACTTAACATTTGTTCTTCTTATCAATTGAATATTTAGGGATCAAGTCTAAATTTATCATTCTTTTAACAGAATTTAAATTTAAATGTCAAAGTCTACTATGCCAAATATCAGTGATTCAACAATGTGCACCATAGGATAAACCGAATTCTCAACAGAAGAAATTTTATTCAAATCAGAAGTAAATAGTTCAACTCTTAATTTAAACAAACCATCTGACAAATAACCTTTGCCAACAAAAGAATTGTAGTGCATAATCACTACTTTATTACATTTGAAAGTAAATTCATAACCCTTTCTAACTAAACATGAACCACTAAGAATATTCCTACGAACTATTAGAACATGCTGCACCTTATGAAGAAAAAGAATACGTCCTGAAGGAAACTTCAAGTCCACACATCCAATCCCCAACACATTGGCTGCAACTGAGTTTCCCATCTTCACAATTTTTCCTTTATTAGGCTGATAAGACACAAAAAGTAAATTATCTGCATAAACGTGCACATTTGCTCCAGTATCAACCAATCATTCAAGTGACTCATAAATAGTAAAGATTTTTGGGTTAACAGAAACATACATTTCTTCATCATTAGAAGTAGTGATGCCAGTCTCAACCTCAATGGTACAAACCTCAGTTATGTGTGTACTCAAATCAGCTTCCACTTAGCTAGTATCCTCTACCACCACATTGACTTGGGCTTCAGAATTTGATCTTTATTCGACTTTGGACTTTTTAGACGGACAATTCTTAGCCCAATGTCCAACCTGACCACAATTCCAACAAGGTTTGTTCGCTTTCGATTTCTTCTTGGCCTTGCCTTTTGTCTTGTTAATGTATTTAGAGTTTGAATTAACCTCCACATTCCTTTGATTATTGCTCTTCTTCCCAATAGTCATCACATGGACATTAAACTCCACATGTACAATATGACTATTCTTTTTATGTTGCTCTTTAATGGATATTAATTTCATCAGGTCGTTTAGAGAAATTTTTTCCGTCTTGTGTTTGAAAGACATACCAAAGTCCTCTCAAGATTTAGGAAATTTCTTTATCACTGATATCACTTAGAACTTCTCAAGAAGTTTCATATCCGCTTCATGAAGAGAGTAAATAATCAATTGTAGCTCTTGAGTCTGTTCAGTCAAAGACTTGCCCTCAACTATATGAAATTTCAGGAATTTAGAGACATAATACCTTTCCAGACCTTGATCTTTGATATTATATTTTCTATCCAACTCATCCCATAGCATCTTTGCTGTGTATGACTCAGAACAGTAGATATTAAAGAGATCATTTGTCAATACTGACAGCATTACCCCTCTGCCTACATTTGTTCCGTTCATCCCATGCAGCAATCTTAACTACTCTAGGATGCTTATCAGTTGGTATAGGTTTGTCTACCTGCATTGCTGACAATAAGCCCCTTATGGTCAACTAAATTTTCATGCGTTGTTGACAACAATTGAAATTCTGCCCTGGACCAAATTTGTCCAACAAACCGTTCAAGTCAACCAAAGGCTTATATGCAGTAGAAGCAGTACTTGACGAATTGGCCATTGCACACATACAGATAATTGCAGAATAATTTTTTGAAAACTACTAGAAACAGGGTATTCACGAGCACAGATAGACAACTCAACTGAATTGAACAAGCACTGCCTATACCCGACCAGGGCTCTAACAAATGTAATTATCAAATAACAATAAAGCCGGCAAGGCTAAACAATTCAAGCATAAAGAAATCAGACAGAATTCAAAATTAACAGATAAATTAGTAATGGATTTGTAAGACTTGCTCGTGGGACATGAGCACACAGTAGCACTATTCTGTCAGATCGTACTTGGTGCCGACCCCACTAGACGTACCCAACGTCGGCTCTCCTTTGAACAAGTTGCGACGCAACGAATAGAAACGCTGACCGAATCCAAGTATAAAGAAATCAGACAAAATTCAAAATTAACAGATAAATTAGTAATGGATTTGAAAGACTTGCTCATGTGACAGGAGCACATAGTAGCACTATTCTGTCAGATCGTACTCGCCGCCGACCCCACTAGACGTACCCAACGTCGGCTCTCTTTTGGACAAGCTGCGACGCAACGAACAAAAACGCTGACTGAATCACCGGTTCAATACTAATTTACCTTCAAGAAGTTATTCGCTCCACTCCGGTGCGATGGGTATAACGACTCTCCTTGTAGGATAAGACGGTCTCAGATCGCCGTCGATGCACACTAACTGCGATTACCTCGAAAATCTCCTCAATTCACCGGTCCTGTTCAATCAGAAAACTATGGGTCGTGATAGGGAGAACAAAAGAGGTGATTTTTCTCTCAAGGAAGCAAAACCTGGAAAAAAAAATTAGAACCTGAGCGGCAGCTCTGTTATTTTTCTTTTAATATCACCTCGGGGAAAAAGCTAAAACTAATCCGAATCAAGAGACCCTAATTCTAATAAGTTTTAATGTTTCATTTTTCTTTTCAAATTAGAGTTAATTGAGCCAAATAAAAAGAGAGGACAGTGAAAACATGGCCCAAGCCCATGCCAGGCCGGCAGGCGACGCGCGCGTGTAGCATCCCTACTACCTTGGGCTTTTTTATCAAGTCTATTGAAAAATCTTTTAGTATATAAAGGCTTCCACACTCCTCAACTTTTTCCATGTGGGACTCATGTCTAATATGAGTTTCCCAAATGGTTAAATACATAACTTTAATGACATTTAATTATGAATTTTCACCACAAAAATGGCTTCTAATATAATAAAAACAACCTCTAATATGTCAAGAACAACTCTTATTAATTATTTTAGGCTAACTAATCATGAATTAAAAGTTATTAACTCTCAAAGTTGCCATTTTCAACAATATCCACAAATTAGAATGAATGGTTTTAAATTGTGAAGAAATAGAAGATTGAGATGCATAAAATAAAAATAAGCTCGTCAAGGTGATCTAAATGTTGATATCATGTTGAAGAAGAGAAGCCGGTTAAAACCATAGGATTGATAACCAAGGATGGTAAAGAAATGATAGGATATAGTCTTCAGAACAATTATACCATAAAATAGTGTGTTGCATTTGAATATGTTTAATAGAAAATCTAATTTTGTCAAATTCAATTAAATAATTATTATCCTTAGTGAATTGTCAAACATATAGTAGATTTTTAATAATAGGAGTGACATGAAAATTATTAAGAAAATGGGAATGAGAAAAAGCACTAATACTAGAGGATTCAATACAAATTACGAGAATGGTAGATCCATCACCAACAAGAATATACTGTGAAAAAATTCTACTAAAATTAAAAATAGTAGAAAAGGTACCAAACAAAATTGTCAAGTGAGAAGTGGTACCTGTTTCAATGTACCATTTTCCATTTGTGGAATTTTCACTAAGGGATCTTGTGGCTACAGTGTTCTCCAAACCGTTAGCTGCCCAATGTAACTGTGGTCGCCCCATGGACTAGGAGAAGATCGAATAACCAAACCAGGTAGAACTAGAAACAAGAGAAGAAATACCAAACTAAGGGGAAATAGACAATGTAGAATGGGAATGTTGCCATGAGGTAGGACTGTTAGCCTCTGTGGATGTCGAGAGAGAAGAAGATAGAGATAACGAAATTAGGGTTTTAGGCTGTGATATTATAAAAAATTAAAGTGAAAATCTATCTACCTCTCTAGTATATGATTTTATAATATTTATGTAAAACTAATTCCATATATTTGTAAGGGCCAATTTATTTTAAATTCTAAATATATATTATACAAACATATATATATATATATATATATATATACAAATATTATTTTACTTAATTTAGTCATTACAAATATAAAAAGTGTATCAAAGTAGTTATTCTATCCAAAAGTTAGCGGTCAAAGTTTAAAAAGTAAAACAAATTTAGACAAAATAGAAAATATGCAATTACCCCAAGAGTAATTTTCAAATTTGTCCTTAAAAATATATATGTAATTGTCTCAATCAAATCTATCAAACATTACTTTACTCAATTTAATCCTTATAAATATAAAAAGTGTATCAAAATACTCCATAAGACAAATTTAAAATAAAACAACAAACTCTAATAATTGATTTACTTAGACTTTGAACATATTACTTTTTTTTATATTATTAAAAAATATTACCCTTATATTCTTTTTTATTTTTTTAAGTGTACCTTAATAATATTAGTTTGATACAATTTTTTAAAATTTTCTCTTATGATACTTTTAAAATAATATGTTTAAAAGTTAAATAAATCAATTATCAAAGTTGTCAATCTTTTATTTTTATCATATTCCTTCATTCTTTAATTATGAAATATAAATCAAATTATTATTATTTAAAAATTTTAAATAAAAAAGAAATATTTTAAATATTACATGTATACCTTGGATGAATGCTTTGTAACTTTCATACTCTATTAGTAAAATATTTATGTTGGTCTCATTCTACAAAAGCTACTTCTTCATACATTAATTGGCAAGATGTCAATGGTTAATTGGATGGCCTAAACAATTGCAAAGACAAGGGAATTTTTTTCTCTTTAATCTAAAATTTTTAAATAATAATAATTTTATTTATTTTTATAATTAAATAATGAAGAAATATGATGGAAAAATTCAAGATTGGCAACTTTGATAGTTGATTTACTTAGATTTTAAATATATTACTTTAAAAGTACCATGAGAGAAAACTTTTAAAAATTAGTATCAAACTAATATTAAGTCAAAGCACATAAAAAAAGAAAAAAGAATATAAGGTAATTTTTAAAGAATGTAAAGAAAAAAATTATATGTTTCAAGTTAAGTAAATCAATTATCAGAGTAAGTATTTTTATTTTTAAATTTACCTTGTGGACTACTTTGATACATTTTTCATATTTATAAGAATTAAATTGAGTAAAGTAATGTTTGAGGAATTTGATTGAGACGATTAATATTTTTAAGGATGAATTTGAAAATTATTCTTATAGTACTTGCATATTTTTTATTTTATCCAACTTTAAAGTTTTGACCGTTAATTTTTGGATGAAAGGATTACTTTGATACACTTTTCATATTTATAAAGAATTAAATTGAGTAAAGTAATATTTGCGAGATTTAATTAAAACAATTGTATATTTTGAAGAATGAATTTAAAAATTACCCATTTTATTAAGTGCATGGCTTACACGCTTAAGGTACAAAAGAAGCCTCAAAGTAGGATTTGGTGTGCCATTATTTGTGTATCTCAAATTACTTCATAATTTGTTGTACAAACATAATAAAAACTTACATATAGCTTGCAAAAGTATATAAATTCGACAAAAGTATATACATATATATAGAAAAAATATACACACAAGTCAATAGTTCAAAAACAAACCCTAATGTTGAGATGGATCCTTATTGGATCTAATCAACTTAACACTGTATGCCCTTAGGCATATGACACAGTGGTAAATAGCGAACTTGTAAATAGCATACCTCCGTAAGGTCACATGTTCAATTTCTAACTCTATGTTACACATTCTGCGATTAACATCCTCTATAGAGTTCCAAGATAGGAATAGTGAGAGCAGTTTGTGATAGGATGTTATCCAAAATCAAATCTTGATCTATCCTCCTCCACAGGTCTCCAAGATAAGGATATAGTAGGAGCACTAACATGTTGACCTATCATTCACATGGCTCCAGGGTAGAGGTAGTGAGAGCACTAACATCTTGACCTATCCTCCATAGGGTCACAGAATAAGGATAGTAGGAGTGCTTGTGATGTGACGTTTATCCAAAGCTAATATCTTAACCTATCCTTTACTGGGCCTCAAAGTAGGGCACTACCAGAAAAACATGATTTTACGATCGAAATTTGCAATTGATTTAATTCGCAAAATTTCTTTTTTGGGCTTGGGTCGCAAAATTGAATTTGCTACTATTGGTACGTGACTATCAAAGGTTGGTCGCAATTTAGTGAATAGCTACCGAATTGCGACCGAATTGGTGGTTGCAAATTTGCCTTTTTCTTGTAGTGGGGGTAGTGGGGATAGGGATAGTGGAAGCACTTATGATGAGACGCTATCCAAAATTAATATCTTGACCTATCTTTTACAGGAACTCAGGATAGGGATAATAGAAGCGCTTGTGATGGGACGTTATCTAAAGTTAACATCTTGACCTTTAAATTGTTCTACCATTCGGGACTACAAATTATTTAACCCTTAATCCCTCAAAGCAAGGTTCAAAGCCCATTGCTGGTGAGAAGCCCAATACTCTTATCCTTTGAGTTGGTTGAGATGGTTAGTATTGTAATTTTCACACTAATAGCTTATTCAAACATCTCCTAAGACATGAACCTTATGCACATATTTAGGGAGTTGTATTCGAATATAAACGAATTAAGTATCACATTTTTGGACTCGATTTCGATCATAATCGAACAATGTTCAAATTCATTTGTTTATTTTTTTGAATTTGAATTTGTGTTCAATCGAGTTCGTTCGACTATTACTTGATAATGTTTGAATTCGTTTAAGTTCTAGTTTAAAAAGCTCAATTAACGTTTGAGTTCGTTCATTTTATATTTTAATTTTAAAATTTATAAAAATAATAATTCAAAAATTAATAAAAATAAATTAAATATTATAATATTAATTAATAAATATAATATGATTAATATTCTTAATATTATAATATAAGATTTATTAAGAATAAATCTTAATATTATAAAATATAAATAATTTTTAAAAAAATTATAATATTTTTTACGAATGTTTAAATATATTTGTGAACATGTTCGAATTTATTTGTTTATTAATCAAATTTAATATTCCGTTCGAGTTTATTCGTTTATTAAATGAACGAGTTTTATTTGAATTCGGACGAACTTGTGTTCGTGAACGTTTAGTTCATTTACAATTCTATATTTAATTAGCGGCTATAGATTCTTTTATTTAACAAAAAAAAAAAGGAAAAATAGAGAAGCCCGATACTCGTGAGATGGTTAGATGAAACATCTATTGTAGTTCATCCATAAACATTTACATACGTAAACGAGACTCAAGCACGAATTAAATTCACGATATATTAATTTTTAAAAAATATTTTTAATTAATTCATTTAGATTAGATTACATCAGATATGAGCTAAACCAATTTCCTATTTATACACGTAAACGAGATTAGAGTATGAATTGATTTCACGATGTATTAATTAGTAAAAAGATATTTTTAATCAATTCATTTGGATTAGATTACATCAGATATGAGCTAAACTACTCTGCAAGTGCCTTCTAATGAGACGACTCTGGGTAACATTTAGTCAGACTTCAACATAAATATATATATGGAACTGAGATATGCAGTGCATACATTAAATAGTAGTATATGGAGTCCATGACATATGAGCTATACCTGCTCCGCGCTACCAGAAATTGGAAAGAGAGGGGAGGGAGGGGGGGGGGGGGTGGTGGTGGTTGGGACAGGGATGTCAGAAGACAGGAATTCAGTGCCTGGAAAAATTTTTATGCTCGTCTTACAGCACCTACTGCTTTGGACTTATTAGATAAAGAAATTAGTTTATCCCTCACTCTTGATTCTATACTTTTTAATCTTTAATGTTATTCAACCAACATCCACTAGCCGTTAAACATCACAAATGGTCCTATATTCTCGAGCAAGACTTAGAATGGAGCCCATAAAGATAAATTTTTAAAGTGAATTTTTATTTTTATATAAAATATGCATCTATATTTTTTTAATAAATAAAGAATGTAAATTGAATTACGATTAATCAAGACCTATTGATTGGTAATTTTTTTTAAAAATATTTAATTGAGTCACATTTTATTTTATATATCACTTAATATCTATTATTCCCTCCGTTTCAAAATACTTGTTCATGAACTTTTTTTTGTTTTGTTTCAAAATATTTGTTCATATACATATTTATAGAAATAATGATTAATTTTTCCAATTTTACCATCATTTATTCTAAATTAACGATACAAATTTTCAAAATTCTTCTTTGTTCTTACTTCTTAAGAATTTTTACCAACCAATAATTATCATGTTTTTAATATGGGTAGAATAATAATTTTATCTAAATTGTTATATTATTTTCAACACCCTTAATTTATGTGTAAAAGGATTTATGAACAAATATTTTAATACGGAGGAAGTACTAATTAAATGGTTTCCTCCACCCCATCCTCTCCTCTCATCTCATTTCCATCTAACTATTTGCTTTCCCTCCCCTCCCCTTTATCTCATTTCAAAACATAACCGAAGAATTCTATCTGCTTGGTGAACATCCAATTCATGTTAATGTTCATACAGCCACTTTTAATGTTGATTTTTCTTCTGCTTTCTACGTGAGAACCGATTTTCCATTTGCAGGGCCAGAAATTAGCAGTTCGATAATATTAATACCATTGACTAGTGCCAAGTTTTATTCACATTTACAAATATATTCACTTTCATTACAAGTTGGTAACTTGTTTAACGTCTATTTACTATACATGTCACTGCTGTTTTTGTGCTGATATCATAAATCTTGTAAGAGGAAGAATAATATTAGGGGGAAAGAACTTTTGTATAAAAAAAAGATAAATGAAAGATTTCAGTTAAATGGAATAAGGTATCATATTTATTATTAATTATAAAATTTGAAAATGTGATGATATT
Organism: Voacanga thouarsii; assembly: GCA_026120185.1. Lineage (NCBI taxonomy): Eukaryota > Viridiplantae > Streptophyta > Magnoliopsida > Gentianales > Apocynaceae > Voacanga > Voacanga thouarsii. The sequence continues at coordinate 1,869,322 of JANUWF010001102.1, read as the reverse complement.
TAATAGTTAGGTTGGGACCATAATTGTATTAATACACTAACATATTCTCTATATAAATATAAAAGTGTAATTTGCATCTATTAATATAATGGTCTTAAAAGATGTCTCTTGCTACATAGGAGAAATTTCACCTTAAACATTACTATCTCGGTTTATTTTAGAACTAGTTATACAATTTGATAGGGGCATTTTTGTCGTTGCAGCCAAGGAAGCAACGTTGGCATACATGCAAGTGCCCCGTCCAAGTGTTCATCAACTCTTTTTGGGGCATAAAATCTTAACATTAGAAGCATTAAACTGTATTTTATCGAAAATTCTTCAAAAACCCACCTCCTGAGGCCCAACCACACCCCCACCCCCCACACCAGCAAAAAAAAAAAAAAAAAAAAAAGAAGGTAAAAGCAACAATTCATTTAAGCTAAGTCCACCGAACTCACATTAAATACCATTCAGACGTGTCTGCTGTAATAAGCACAAAGCACAAAGAAGAAGAACAACAAGAAGAAGAAAATGGAGGAAGCACAGACTGGTAGAGTTGTTTATCATAATGATATTTATAGTCCGTGTTATCTCCTAAAGGAATTTGTAAACGCCATACTCAAGTGCTTAGGTCTTGAACCAAATCCAAGTACCAAAGAAACTTGTTCAGAGGAAGAGAAGGACAAGGTTATTCGTCACGAACAAAGCTCCAGAGATGATCAATCTTCTTCAAGCTCGGACGGGGAGCCAACAGATCCTCCTTCAACAGAAACAGATCCTCCAACAAATGAACCTTCTGTTGTAAGAAAACCCCATTCTTGTTTAGTTTTTATTGCATTTTAGTCTCTAGCAAATCTTGTTCGTCTTTCTTTCTTCTGAGCCCATCAATTTCTATTTGAACTTTCTTTGAGTGCAGAAAGATTTAGCAAGAAGAGGAAGAACACCTCCGAGGCCAGGAGTCAGCGGAGGAAGAGATCCTCAGACCAACTGATCCAACCCCTCCTCTTAGCTCAAAGATTTACCAGTACTATGCTTTTCTTTTGTATAATGCTTTGAGGTTGTGTATATAATCTCTCTTTTTCTGTCATGTTTGGTTAGCTAGTGAACACAGAATATATTGCTATTTTATGTTCCATAAATTTTTTTTTTCATTGTTTTTTTCAAAAACATACTACTATGAATGTGATTTAATTTCTTGCTTGGCAGCAGTTAAAATAACAGCTGGAAATTGTGTAAATTAACTGGTGTAAGTACATATATGAAGCAGGATCATTACTTATAACTGTGTTTAGATTATTGACCATGTGCACTTGCATCCAGTGTTTGAATATATTATGTTCAAATCCAGGTTTCGCACACAAATCTCTAGCTTTAGTCAGCTCATCTCCCCGCACCTCCATCAACTTTAGTCAGTCAATTAACTAATGTTTCAACATATACTGGGGGGAAGTTTAGACTATAGCAGATTGTGGCATACCACCTTGAAGACTCGTTTATCTTCATCTTTATCTTTCTTCCTAATGCATGCCCGATATCGCAATCTTTGTTTTCTCTACTCTCCCTTGCGAACGAAAGCTAATTTCCAAGAAAAATTAAAGAAATGGTGGTAAATCTACTGCAAGAAGAAGATCAATGTTAGAGAGGGAGAGAGTCATGGTCCATGGACTTCAACTTTAGGGTTGAAAGTGGAGAAAAATGGAAGTGTTTGAGAGTTTTATTTAATGCAAATACATAAAAGGCTGACCCTAGAAGTAGAATAGAATCCACAGTTGTTCTTTGTATTACCTTAGAGCTTTTAGAGATTTCCCCGTGGTATTGGATTCCTTGGAAAATTAAATTTGGTTGGAGTAAAAAATTGAAGTATCAAATAAAGGAAAATTTATATTTGGTTGAAAGTAAATATAAAAGAAAAGTAATTTAGTAGAGATTTTCTTTTCACATTAACAAAATTTTTTATTTAATTTTGGAGGAATTAGGAAGTAAATAAGGTTAAAAGACAAATGTATTATTTCTTTGACACATTTCAATAATTAAAATAATAAATTTAATAGTAAATTTAATATAATAATAAAATTTCTAATTACTTTCTATCTATTCCTATTAAATAAAATAAAAATAATTTATTTTTTTCCAGTGAAATTAAAAGTGTCACTTTCTTCTCTCGTTTTGTGAACCAACCAAAGTGATAGTTCAAAATTTTCGTTGAATTTCTTTCATGTATTTCAGCAGCAATGTAGGGGAGTAAGCTGTGGGTCAGAGTCTTAAATGTGGAAGACCTGTGTCAAAATCCTGGGTGGATTTAGTGTAGAATTTGGGGGACCAGCAAAAGTGGCACACGAATTTGGATTGGATACACTAACGAAGAAATGAAATGGCACTACTCCGAATTTATGGTTGTTTTGACGCATACGGATCAAAGCACATTTAGTATTTAATGTCTAATTAGTCGGTGCCCTTCATGAATTACCATCCTTTTGGTCCTTTTTGGATGCTATATATATATATATATATATATATATATATATATATATATATATATCTTGGTCCTTCATAAATCTTCTAATACATTTTTTTAATATTTATCAATACATCACTAAAAACGTAATATGTATCTATTAATTTAGTAGATATTTACCTAATTATAAATTATTAGACACGTGTATTAGATATTCACAAGTATTAAATAAGAATTAGATAAATTTCTATTAAATAAATAAACGCATATTACGTTTTTAATAGTGTATTAAAAAGTATTGTAGGAAATATACTAAAAGATTCTAAATTGACTTTTGTGTTACACTTGCATACATTACTTGTATAAATAATTTATTATATAAGTATGTTTTGAATTATTATCATGTAATTTTGTACATGATATTGGATATTTACTGTATTAACATGATAAAAATTTTGAACTGTTATGAATTATTGGAATCTCCATTAATTAGTGGAGGCTCCACTAATTATGGATTTATGTGAATTATTAGAAGATTTTTATGGATGTCCACCATTTAGTGGAGACACCATTAATTGAAGATGATGTATGCCATGATGTATTTCACTAATTAGAGCTCTATAAATAGAGCTATTCTCTAAGCTTGTAATACACCATCATTTTGTGAAAGAAAGATTAGTGAAAGAAAGATTGGAGAAAGAATTGTGAGAGAAAGAAAGAGAGAAGTTTGAAGAGAAATTCTTGTGCAAAGAATAGTTAGAATTTTCTTAGTGTGTAGTGTGTAGATTTTATTCTAACACTACCCTAATTTTATAACACGTTATCGACACGAGTCTCTACCGGTACAAAAGCCGGAAGACTAAGCACGAGTTTCGCCATTACCAAAGCCGGAAGACAGTACGCATTTATTGATCTCTATGGCTAACATCGCAAAACTCGAATTTGTAGCCCTTGATATTTCGGAACAAATTATATGTCATGGGTTCTCGATGCGGAAATGCATCTAAATGTCGAAGGCCTTAGTGAAACTATTCAAGCACATAATAGTGCATCTCGCACAACACAAGGCTAAAGCTTTGATTTTTATTCGTCGTCATCTCGATGAAAATTTGAAAATGGAATATCTTACCGAAAAAGATCCATATGGTCTCGTGGGTAAATTTAAAAGAAAGATTTGACCACTCGAAGATGGTCGTACTACCTACTCGCACGGTATGAATGGTTGCACCCGAGGTTGCAAGATTTTAAAACCGTGAATGAATATAGCTCCGCAATGTATAAAATTACATCTCAATTAAAATTATGCGGAGAAAAAGTGATCGATGAAGATATGTTGGAGAAGACATTCTCCACCTTTCATGCCTCGAATATTGTCCTGCAGACAACAATATCGAGAAAAGGGGTATACAAAATTTACTGATTTAATTATCGCCCTCCTCATTGCAGAGAAAAATAATGAGTTATTATTGAGAAATCATGAAGCCGGACCAATCGGCTCTACAAGACTCTCAGTGAATGCTCGTTGGCTCCAGCAGAAGCCATCGTTATAGTCGTGGTCGTGGCCGTGGCCGTGGCCGTGGTCGTGGTTATGGTCGTAGTCACGCTCGATATTTCCCTTATCACAATTATAATCAAATCGTGAAAAATACTGCCACCTGAAGTGGAACAGAAAAGATCAAAAGGGAAAAGAAAAAGAAATTGAAGAAAAGCATGAGGATATATGTTATAGATGTGGCATGAAATGTCATTGGTCACGAAACTGTCATACGGCTAAGCATTTAGTTGAATTGTATCAAGCTTCATTGAAAAATAAAAATGTGGAAGCAAATTTTTCTCAACATCCAATAAAAAATGTTGAGGATGACGATAGTGATCCTGAAGATCTTAATATCAATATTACCCATATGGATGTATCGGATTTTTTTGAACACCTAGACGGTAGGATAGACCATTTAATTGGTGATGGCAGTGTCCAAAAGAACTAAAGCCTCACCCTGATATTTTTGTATTTTCATTTTCATTCTATTCTAATAATATTTACGTTTACATATATATATTTGTGTTCAGATGGCTGTTATTAATGATGATGTATGCATTATTGATAGTGGAACTACACACACCATACTAAAAAATGAGAAATATTTTTCTGATCTCAAAATGGGAGAAATAAATATTTATACGATAAACGGTAGTGCAAATGTAATTGAGGGCTCCGGAAGAGCTAGTATATTGTTGCCTAAAGGAACAACAATTATTATTGATAAGGCACTATTTTCCTCAAAATTCGGAAGAAATTTATTGAGTTTTAAAGATATCCGTAGAAATGGGTATCATGTTGAAACAAATGAGGAAAATGGGATTGAGCATCTTTTTATTACTCAAATGCATTTGGGTAAGAAATCGGTATTAGAAAAACTGCCGTCTTTTTCTACTCGGTCTATATTTTGTAAAAATACGTACAATTGAAATTCATCATCTAGTAAACCGAAGTTTACTGATCCTATTACTTTTAGCATTTGGCATGACCGGTTTGGTCATCCGGGATCTACCATGATGAGAAGAATCATTGAGAATACACATGGTCATCCTTTAAAAAATAAAAGGATATCAACATCAGAAAAATTCGCATGTACTTGCATGTTCCCTAGGAAAATTAATTGTTAAACCATCACCGAGTAAAAGTAGGAGTCGAAAGTCCTACATTTCTCGAACGGATTCACGGAGATATTTGTGGACCTATTGATCCACCATGTGGACCGTTCAAATATTTTATGGTCTTAATTGATGCATCATCCCAATGGTCACATGTATGTTTATTATCTACTCGCAACCTGGCGTTTGCGAGATTACTTGCTCAAATAATTAAATTACGAGCACAATTTTCGGACCATCACATTAAAAATATCCGTTTGGATAATCTTCGGTGAATTTTCATCACATGCTTTTGATGCATATTGCATGTCAATTGGGATTAATGTTGAACATCCTGTAGCTCATGTTCACACACGTAATGGTCTTGCTCGAATCTTTAATTAAACGATTACAATTAATTGCTAGACCATTATTAATGAAAACAAATCTCCCAACATCTGCTCGGGGACATGCTATTCTACATGCTCTGCAACACTTGTACGTATAAGACCGGATAGTTATCATAAATTCTCTCCTTTGCAATTGGCTTTTGGGTCGAACCAAATATTGCTCATTTAAGAATTTTTGGGTGTCTTGTATATATTCCAATTGCACCAAACCAACGTACAAAGATGGGTCCTCAAAGAAGAAAGGGGATATACGTTGGATATGATTCTCCCTCTATTATCGGGTATGTTGAACCCCCGACAGGAGATGTATTCACAAGCAAGATTTGTCGATTGTCATTTTGATAAATCATTATTCCCTAAATTAGGGGAGAACCCAAACAGTATAAAAAGGATCTTGATTGGACAACATCATTAAATTATCTTGATCCGCGCACAAGCGCATGTGAACTTGAAGTTCAAAAGATAATTCATTTGTAAAGCATTGCAAATCAAATGCCAGACGCTTTTGTTGACTCTAGAAGAGTAACAAAATCGCATATGCCAGCTATAAATGCTCCTATTCGAATTGAAGTTCTAGCAGAACAAAATATTATACCTATAGCTGCTGAGCCAAAAGCATGCCAGAAGCATGGCCGACCTCTTGGTTCTAAAGATAAAAATCCTCGAAAGAAAAGAGGATTAAATGATCCAGAAGATCATATTGAAGAAAAGAATGATAAAGACCAAGACCAAGAGAGAACTGATGACAAAGAACCAGAAGTTGATGAAAGTAACATTGAAATTTCTATCAATTATACCACTTCTGGTAGAAGTTGGAATCGGATAGAAACTGTTATTGATGATATATTTGCATACAATATATCTCTTGATGTTACACAGGATAATGATGATCTTGAACTAATATCAGTTGATGAATGTCGGCATAGAAAAGATTGGTCGCAATGGAAAGATGCGATTCAATCGGAGTTAAATGCATCGACAAAACGTGAAGTCTTCGGACTGCAGATCCGAATACCGGAAGGTGTAAAACCCGTTGGCTACAAATGGATATTTGTGCGAAAGCGCAATGAAAAGAGTGAAATCGTTCGATATAAAGCGCGATTAGTAGCCCAAGGTTTTTCACAAAGACCAGGTATTGACTATGATGAAACTTATTCTCCTGTTGTTGATGCTATTACACTCCGATATCTTATCGATTTAGCAAGTACATGAAAAGATAGATATGCGCCTATTAGATGTTGTCACTCGCTTACTTGTATGGAAATTTAGAAAATGATGTTTACATGAAAATCCCCGAAGGATTTCATATGCCTGAAGCATATAAACATTATCCTCGTGAAAATTACTCCATCAAGTTGCGTGAAATCATTATATGGCCTGAAGCAATCCGGGCGCATGTGGTTCACACGTCTTAGTGAATATTTATTGAAAGCGGGATTTAAAAATGACCAGGTATGTCCATGCGTTTTTATTAAGAAATCGGTTCTAAATTTGTGATATTAGCTATATATGTTGATGATATTAATCTTATTGGAACTCTCGAAGAGCTCCAAGAAACAATTGATTATTTAAAAAGAGAATTCGAAATCAAGGATTTTGGTAAAACCAAATTTTGCCTTGGTTTACAAATTGAACATTTGGAGAGTGGAACATTTATTCATCAATCAACATATACAAGCAAAAGTGCTAAAAAGATTTTACATGGACAAAGCACATCCATTGAGTATTCCAATGATCGTCCGATCATTAAATGTGGATAAAGATCATTTCCGACCTCAAGAAAATGATGAAGAACTCCTTGGTCCTGAAGTACCATATCTCGAGTGCAATTGGTGCATTGATGTATCTTGCTAATAACACACGGCCCGATATTGCTTTCATTGTCAATTTATTAGCAAGATTTAGTTCTTCACCAACACGACGACATTGGAATGGAATTAAACAAATCCTTCGATATCTCCAAGGTACAATTGATCTCGGATTATTTTATTCAAATAAAACCAGTCCAACATTGATAGGTTATGCGAGATCGTTGGTTATTTATCTGATCCACATAAAGCACGTTCTCAAACGGGCTATATATTTACATGTGGAAATACTCGCTATATCATGGCGTTCTACGAAACAATCTATAGCGACTACTTCTTCAAATCATGCTTGAAATTATAGCCATTCATGAAGCAAGTCGAAAATGTGTATGGCTAAGATCCATGATTCATTATATCCGAGAAAGTTGTGGATTATCATCAATCAAAGATATTCCAACTCCTCTTTATGAAGACAATGCAGCTTGCATAGCTCAATTACGAGGAGGATATATTAAAGGAGATCGGACAAAACATATTTCACCAAAATTCTTCTTTACTCATGAACTCCAGAAGAAATGTGAAATTGATGTGCTACAAATTCGGTCATGTAACAACCTCGCAGATATTTTCACGAAGACTTTACCGACGGCAACATTTGAAAAGTTGAGATATAAAATCGGTATGCGTCGGTTTAAAGATTTAAAGGAATCATCTCATCAGGGGGAGTAATAAACATACATATAGAATAGTGTACTCTTTTTCCTTCACTAGATTTTTTTTCCTACTGGGTTTTTATCTAGTAAGGTTTTAACGAGGCATATTCTTTATGTATGGATGGACATCCAAGGGGGAGTGTTATGAATTATTGGAATCTCCATTAATTAGTGGAGGCTCCACTAATTATGGATTTATGTGAATTATTAGAAGATTTTTATGGATGTCCACCATTTAGTGGAGACACCATTAATTGAAGATGATGTATGCCATGATGTATTTCACTAATTAGAGCTCTATAAATAGAGCTATTCTCTAAGCTTGTAATACACCATCATTTTGTGAAAGAAAGATTAGTGAAAGAAAGATTGGAGAAAGAATTGTGAGAGAAAGAAAGAGAGAAGTTTGAAGAGAAATTCTTGTGCAAAGAATAGTTAGAATTTTCTTAGTGTGTAGTGTGTAGATTTTATTCTAACACTACCCTAATTTTATAACATGAACATATTTATGCAAAGTTTTTAGTAAATGAATAACAAAGAAAGCAATCGTATACTTTTTTGTTTTTCTTTTATTTTTGAAGATAAAGTGTTATGTTCTTTTTCCTATACTGTTGATAAAGAAGAATTTTGTTTATGCACAAAAACAAAAATGAGTAATAGTGGGTTCACGGCATATTACTGGTCCAAAACCTGTCTCCTCCCAAGACAACCAAGAACCTAAATCTTGGTCGTTTACCAAGAAAAAGGAATCATCCTGCTATTTGTTTGACCGTTAAATATGCAACAGAAATAATGACAATTCATCTATAGTTTTCCGCTCAAAGTATCATTATAGCACTTTGTACTTAACACAGTGCATGCCCTAAATGAGAAGCTGATTACTCCTATATCTTAAAAATTATTATATGTCAAAATTTTTTATTTTTATTATACTAAAATACTTATCAATCTAATAAATTAAATATAAATTTATTACTTATATTCTTAATTTATCCTTTATTCAATCAAAAATATATACATTCTTAATAAATTATTAATAAATGTATAGAAGAGAATAATTAATAAATATTTACTTTTATTTAAGAATATAATAGTCATTTTTTATAATGATTATATAAATTTTAATAATTTTTTAATTTATATACGGTGTGTTAGATTGACATGATTATTGAGATGGAATAAGTAATTTCTTTTGCTTCCATTTTTACATAGTGGTACTTATTAAACGACAAACCTCATTCAGAACATTCTCTCCCATTGAGGCATTAGCTATTTGAATGAGTACTGTTTGCAAGTATTCAGAGAGACATACATTTATTAGGCAGCATGATGTGGCATTGTCTTAGGTATCAACTTCAACAATGGACACAACCCAATACCTTTTCCTTCTCTTTTTACTTTAAAACCTAAGGACTATCTGCTTCAAGCATGAAATAGCGCCTAAATGTTGAATTATTATTTCAACGGCTACTTCAATACTTATATTAGCTAATGCCTAAATTATTCTGCTTACAGTTTCCGAGAACAGAAGTTCATTTTCTTGAAATGACAAAAGTATTGATGAATCTAATAGTTCCATCAAAAACCCTGCTTTTCAGAGCTATTGGATTGGCGAAAGGACTCCAGAATTGAAGCAATAAAGAGTGATTCATCATCTTCACCAGAGGTAATTTCCATGCAAATTTCTTCACAGTCTTCAAACTCTGGTGTTGGGGGCGGCGGCGGCGGCGGAGATGGTGGTGAAAGACAAGGTGAAGGAAGAGCCAAGAATGGGTAAACAAAATTTGTACGTGCATTGTGAATCCCACAAAAGGAAATGGATGAAAGATCGTACGCCAATGCAGCTTCCTCAGCAGTGTCAAATGTGCCTAACCATTTTCTTTCCTTGGTATGTGGATTTCTAATTTCAGCTGCATATCTCCCCCATGGCCTTCTTCTCACTCCAAGATATCTAGTTGAATATCTTGAGCTTCTTCTCACTGGATTTCTGCTCACCAACTGAGTGAGATTTATCATTCTGTTTTGTGTTGAACTCTAGGTTATGGCTGCACAAGAAATGAAATGAAACCATGCTTTATATACTAGTGAAGTTAATAAAATAATTACTTAATTAATCTCCAAGGAAACTTAAACCCTTTAATTATTGAAATGAGGTGACATTTTGATGGGATTTTATATTTGGTCAAGTGGGGCAGGTGGATTTGCATTGCTAATTTTATATTAAGAAGGTGTAAATACATAGTGAATTGTTCCTCTAATGGTTGCTTATTTTGCATTGAATCCTTATTTTCCTCGCAAAATGATACGACTAAGGTCAGCAAAATGCGCAAATTCTTGCACTCCATGTTTGGTTATTACCACTAGTTGGGTTGGCTCCAAAAAACTTTGTCAATATGAAAATCTTTAGTTGTTTTCTTTTCTAAGAAATAAAGACAAATACGAGATTTTATACACTTCATAAATTTATGCCGACATGCCTAATACATAATATTTGTATATCCACACGAAAACCCAATTTACTTGAGGGATAATGATTTCTTGAATTGCCCAAAGAAAAAAGAAAGAGAAAAAAAAAATTCTTGATATTGACCCACACTCTATGTTACGTATAATATTGTATAGCATTTTAATTTACCAATAAACAATTAGTAATAAAAAGTTCACATTTAATCGCATAAAATTATTTACTTATATAACTTGACTATTACTATAATAACATACAATAACTTCCTTGCTTTCTAAGACAATAAATGAATATATTGCAAAACTTTTTTAAACAACTAGTAACGCCTTGTTTAGTAAAACAAAGAAACGAAATACAAATCTTTTATTTTTTTTCATCTTTTTTCAGTGGTAATATTTACGTGAGTATACATTTGGCCAGAATAAGGACACATTTATGATTTATCATGTAGATGCTCCAAAAACAAAGTCAAAGAAACACGGATTAGAATATAAATACAATTGGATTGTTTGGCACTAGAGAAAGGTTGCAATCATATAACCATGCATAACAGTGTAATACAATAAAAGTACAGCTCCTATAAACATAACTCCGGAAAAATGTCAAAAACTTGGTTTTATTTTCACAATACTTATCACAGCAAACTAATAAATTTTAGTGATATTTTTTAGAACAACTTTAACTGATTTAACTAAAGTCGGAACAATTAGATATTTATACCTTGTCAGATCAGAGAGAGAGAGAGCGGTTTAGGACAAAACATTCTTCCATAATCACCACAAGTTTAATGGGTTAATTTCACAGTAAGTTCTAGAGTCCAGAAATCTGAGAAAATTTAATGAATTTTTACATACGAAATGAATAATACAAGGTCAAATATCATTCACTCTGATTTTCTACACTACACTCTAATCAGACAAGAAAGGCAAAGACGGGACGGCAACAAAGCAGGTCTCGCGAAGAAATGTAACCTATACATGTGGAAGAAATAAGAAGGTTGAGACGGAAACTGACGCATGATTCAACCACAAGCTTGATTGCCGGAGAACTATGTGAGTTTTCGCCACAATGAGACTTTGGAGGCTGACAAGCACTTCACCCTGGGGAAGACAAAACCAGCCTTGGGGGGGTTCCCGTCAACGAGGGAGTTTTCATAAATTTCTTTGCATTCTTGAACAACCTGTTCACCATTAAATTACACAATAAGATAGCTATAGATAATCTCTATGCAACATCACCTGGCACATGAAACAAAGTGCTAATGCTTTTAGATGTACTGCGAATAGCATGATTATCAAGAGGATGTCTTTCATGCTCCGATCTCCTCCAAACAGTTTTCATGCCAGATTGCACATTTTTTCTAGTTTGACACTTAGATATTTTGTGTCTAAATTTTCAACAATATGTGCAACAACTATATGTCATAGGTGACGAAGCAGCTCTTACAAGATGAAATTTATGATTTTTATTTCTGATATCATATCTTAGACCATTTCGATTTGCATGAAGAAAACACAAACAGAAGGTTTTACATGTACCGTGAACAAATTAACACCACAAAATTGTGATGCAAGAATTAGCGATGATTTCATGATTGTGAAAATGTTTCTCAAAAATTGCTACCAAAAACTTGTTCATTAAAAGACGACAATTACAGCAAAGAATTCAAAACCACCAGCATTTGCAGAAAATTTGTAAAATGAATTTCTACACAGATTTCATAGTCTGGAAGAAATTTATCCGATTCATACACCATACAGATATAGATTTACCTCTTTGGCATCTTTACGTGGAATGCCTTCACGTAAGCCCACAATTTTCTCAACAACTTCAGGCTACAGTAAATAAATGATAAGATGTTAAGATAAGTTTAAACAAAATCTGTTGAGTTATGAATAGCCAGGAAAACCATAAAAATTGCTAATAATTACATAACAAGTTGAAAACAATTATCCCCTCAAAAAAAGGAAAAGAAAAGAAAAAATGGTTCAAAACAATTATCATAGTCAGAAGAGGCTAACAATCATGAATCACCAGCGACAAACTTACAGGACAGTCTGGTTGATGCTCAAGAATATTGGTGTATACAAGTGTAAAGGAATCTGGACTCTCGGATGATGCAAGCTCTCTTAGGTCACTGAGGATTCTTACTCTGTTTTCAACTTTCTGCAAAGAAAGGTTACATAATTTGATATTAAGAAGCATTAATTGATCGAGAATAAACCTACCAAATATGATTGATAGATGCCAAAATACTTGACCAAAGGCTGCAGATAGCTAAAAATAAGACTATCAAGAGACAAGATTTAAACCATCTTTTGGGGAAATTATATGCCATATACATGTATCGCTACATAGTCTGTCCCACATAGATATTCCTCTACGAGGAATATTCTTCACAACAGGTTGCTTGTTCTAGGAGACTTACAAAAGAGGCATACAAAGCAAAACCAAGATTTTCAGTTCCCAAGTCAGAGAGAATTTCACTATATTATTCCAGGGAAGCTTACAGAAACACTTATGTACTCCCGGAAAAAATCCATGATAACTTCTTCATCCAGCCTCATCCTTTCAATTGTTTCTTCCTTGATATAATTTTTCTGCAACCAGATTCAATGAAGAGAATCAGTTGATGTGAAGGAAAGGAATCATGTGAAAATACAAGCAAAACTAACACAGCGAAAGAAGGGGAACTTGAAAACTTGATAAGTGTTTAGTACTGAACCTGGATAAGTAAATGCTCAACATAGACCACAACTGTCTCCTCCAGGCAAGCCTCAACAAATCTCCTAAATGATCTTTCTTCAATGTACCTTAATAAAACATGAAAAGATGTGGAGAAGTTTAGTGCAACACTCTACTCAAAAGAAAGTGCTCCCACATGGCAATGATGCAAGCCGGAATTTCACAATTACATGGCATTTTAACTATAGAATAATCTGCTTGAACTCATAAAACTCTTACATTTTCACATCCGTAAAGTAATCACCAAAAGTTGCAACTAGATACTCAGTGACCTGTCCTTCCAACCAATCTGAGAAATACAAAAGAACCATAAAATCCCAAAGAAAATAACTTAATAAGGTAACAAGGCAAATAAAAACCTTCTACAATTTTTCAGTTCAAGAGACAAGTAAACAGTAGAAAGTCAGAGAAACGGGAATGGCACATGAGGTCCAACTAATTAGTTTTTTCATTGGCATCTTTAAATCAAATTTTTATGAAGTTTGAGAGCTGACTTGTTTTGGCATTCCAAGACACTGTGCAATCTGTTAATCATTGCTAGATAAGTACTGGTGAATATTAAAAAAGAATCAGATACTACATGATTTCCATTATGCATCAGGCTCAAAGCTTCAAAGTACATAATTTGAGACATTAAATAGGAACCAAACGACACTCTAACAATAAATACTTTCAAATACTTTCTCTGCAATGGAGAAGTATAAAACTTTAAAATTGTTTGTCATATGAATTATGGCAAAAGGAAACACGAATTCTATCTGAAAAGCACATCTGCAAACAACATTAGCTAATAGTTGGCTATATGGCAGAACAAATTATGAAAAATACACTTTGCTGGAATAAAATGATATTAAGGATATTTGGTTGGATTCAAGAAAAGGGTAGGATGCAAAAATGATTCACCTTTTTGATACAGCTTCACAAGTAACTCCTGCACTCCTGGATCTTCGAAAATGACACTAACCGTTTGATGCACTGCTTCCTAATGTCAGTGAAAATTTAATCAAGGGCACTCCTTTAGAAAGCATAAATATCTAAACACATGAATCCTAGATGCATAGCAAGGCTACTGTTTTACACTTGGTAATGACATCAAAGAACTTTGGAATTCAGAACCTGTCATGAAAATAGCCCTATTTTGGTGTCAAAAACATTGCACCAGAATAACAAAAACGAATGGATCTGATCTCTCCAGAAACACTTGCTCTGACATATACTAGAGAAGCAGTAGAAGTGAATCATGAAACAACCATGCCAGCAAAAAAACTTGAAGTATGAATATCTAAAGCTTCAAACAAACAACATTATTTGTTTAGGCATCGAGTGGATGACTACTATAACAAATCGTAGAACAATTTGGATATGTCTAGGTAACGCTAAGAGGACAATCCAACATACTTTTGCCACCTCCAGAAAACCCTTGCAGGTGTCTTCAAAATTAACCTGCAAAAGAAATTAAATATTATGAATATTTATTATTCTTTATTGATAATACAAAATAGCTCTCGAGTGCCTATGACACAACATGTGTTGCGGCAGAATTTTATGAAAGCAGACTCACAGAATTCGGGATTAGATCCTTAAGTTACACCTATGCATATATTAGAAGATAAACTTTGACGGTGTCAACACTACTTAACCATAACCAGTTCTGATGGGCCTCAAAAATCCTTAGCCGTAACCAGTTCTGATGGGCCTCAAATGCAAGGAGAGTTCTACATGCTTTTGTTTTCAAGAGAAGTTAAAGGTGCAAAACTAGTTTGAAAAGTACTTTTTATAAAAAAAGAATATAAATAAAGTGGACATATGTGTTGGAACATTCCAATGTAGAAATGAAGACATTATTTCAAACTGGAGGAAATATTTCACAATTATTTAATGGTTCTGCTAATCTAAGAAAACAATGATCTCAAAATCAGTAAGGTAGAAGTGCATGAAAAAAATAGGCGAGTTGCTAATACTGCATGTTTTTAGAACACTGCAGGTGCAGAGAAGCAGGGGATGGGAGGACAGGAAGATCTCTAAACAAAATTGTAACCTGCTCTGCATAATTCGGTGGAAGAGCTTCAGTAGTGCTGGAACTTAGCTCCATAGCAAGATCATAGCAACGGAGATTGTTATTAATCTGTCACCAAAAGATTCCCATAAGGACAATAAAGATAGTGCCCCAATTATCATTAAAAAAAAAAAACCATTAATTCTATAAAGTATACAAAAATTCACTCACCATTGCACATAGAGGCTCTAGACCTATTTCAGAAGCAGGTTCCTCAAGTCTTTGTCTTTCAGCTGATTGAAAATCAATCATCACCTGTTATGGAGTGGTGCAAAATGAGTAACGACATGGTTTGCATGCTTTATGCAGTAGGACATGAACAAAAATAGAGATATAATCATAACAAGAAATGGTGATAATGTGACATATCAAGGAACGAAAGTTCTCTAATTTCTCGTCTTAAATTCAATTTCTTTTGGGCTGTGCTTGGTGGCATTCTTTGGCCGGATCAAGATTTTTGACATGGTTTGTGTTAATAAATGAAGAGACAACCACATTTCTCCTGCAGAAAGGAGGTTGACAGTAGGCTAACGGTGTCCCAAAGCAAGTATAATCATACCCTTATATAACTATTCATTCTAAAGAAGAAAGAAATAACAGAATGTGCTTACTCCACTTTATCAGTAAAAGCCAACTCAAATAAAGCTACCATGGAAACACACCAAATTCAGACTAATGTAAATAGATGTGAAAAAAGTAGTAGAATAGTTGTCCGTAGCTGTCAGTTTAGTTCTTAACTGCAATGTGGAATGAGTTTCTGACCAGAGGAATCCATCATGCAAAAGATGATAGAAATACAATCAGCCAAAATCAGTAACTATAAATCAAAATACTGTTACTGTGCCCTAGAAAAACTAAAATTTCAAATTACCGGTCCTCTTAAAAGGGGGAAAAAATAAATAATACCTAAACGACATATAACTTTTTCAGAAAACTGAAATTTATTTTCTAACCAATGAAAATTTTTCCAAGTGGCATTCTTCTCGTCTTGAAGCTCTACCTTCCAAAATAGAAAAGCAAGGCTTAAGAACCAGAGGAGAAAAGAGGCTCAAAGAAAACATATTAGAACATGCCAACAATCTCAGACTTGCAAGAATATGTTGCACCACTCAAAGTAGATATCAGGCCCTAAGGGCATAAGACAATTCTTTGGCATGCTACAACAAAAGATTAAGAAACAAGAATCTCCACAAAATCAGGGAAATAACATTGATCGGGAACTTGAATAGCTGGCTCAACAAAATCCATTGGTCTTAGCAACTCCATGAAAATTATTTATACTATCAGGATATCTGTTATAGACAAATGGTCTAGCAAAGAAAGAAATTGACAATGCTGTATGTACCAACAGGGATGCAGCTCTTTCTTGATATGACACAAATTGCAAGACCTGACATACCATCTCACCTGAATTATAGCCAAAGAGATTCTGTACAACATGACATCGGTGCTATTTTCCCGTACAATTTGCACTTGTTCTCCAAGGATTCTAAATAAGTCGACAGCAGCTGGTGTATAAAGTTTTCCTTCATCTGTTTTTTTGGGTGCCTGTACCTTATCTGCTTCGAGGATATTCAAGTACCATTTCTAAAAATGAAGTTAAGAATAAGATAATAAGAAAATCACGAAAAATGAGAAACAACAATATGGGTAAACCAGAGATGAAAGTATGACATTACCCTTGTTGTCGCTTGCATTCTTTCAACGTATGCATTCATGAGAGGATCCATTGCTCCACTCTCAGAGCAAACTTGAGCTAAAGACTCATCGACACCGAGTCCAATTAAATTTTCCTGGTACTCAACTACCCAACCAGTTACCTAATTTCAGAATTACCACAAGTCAGAGTAAAACCAACACTGGCAACAGAAGCAGTCATAATGAATATAACAGTATATGACAAGAAGAAGAATCTAAAATAACTAATAATGAATGGCAGAAGTATTTTATCACAAACCATAGATATAGAAATCATAATGCTCTTAGAAATGGGGAGAAACAGTAAAAAGAAAAAGCTGCAAGTCAATTGACCACTCTTAACAATTCTCAACAAATTTTGCTTCTAACTACTGCCCCAGGCTAGGTTCTATTGCGAAAACCATGAGCAAGATAAATGTATCTAATGCAATAGTTTTGGATGTGTCACGTGCGGCCCCAATATTTTTTTATACTTAATCTTGCAAAACAAAGCCTTTGTCAGTACATCATACATTAAATGGCAATAGAACATGCTGGATGTTCCTTTTGACAAAATCTTTAGAGTAACAAAGTGGCCTGCATGTTCCTACAAATTCTGAACTCTAAAATCATGATATTGTTTAAAAGACAAATATGGAAGTAGAAACTAAGATGTTATCCAAGAGTCTAGTGTATTAAGTAATGCACATCCAAGAAGCTAAAGATTCTGAGCAGCAATGGATCAGAAACAAGGTGCCTTTAAACATAGAATACAACGCAAATAGGTATGCTCCAAGCATTTTCCTGCTGGGAGGGAAGTTGAAGAAATATTCTTTTGCTTCAGTGTAGAAACAAATTCAAAATCTCTTGTCAGTGAGAGGAAAAAGAGCAACCAAATTTCTACCACTTCAGAAGCCATAGAAACCCATATTCTTAAGCTTCTGCAAAAATATTAACATTAGCATCATTAAGAATCAGATGTAAGTACCTTTAAAATCTCAATGTTTGTCATTTCATTAGCTTTGTCACTCAGCAGTCTTAGCCACTGAATAAACCTCTCTGTGTATAGATTTACCATGAGCTGGAATATTTCATATCTGAAACCATGAATATGAAACTTATATAGGAGGGCCAAAAGACAAACATATTACTCATGCAATTAAGACTCAATATTAACAAAGGTGCCATCAGATGCTGTCACAAAATCTTCTGCTTTCTACAAGTGAAATCACCAGGCATTGCTAATTATCCAGTTCACACAAACATAAGATTGAAAAGTTTATTCTTCACAGGCACAGAATGAAAAAGTACAAGCTTTAGATGCTATTCCTTTCAGGGTGAGCAAGGAGGAAAGGAACATAACATAATTATCAAAGAAGGGACTTCATACGCAGTAGCACTCTCTCCTGCTCAAAGGCATTTAATTGACTATTTCTGAGCATAAAACAAAACACAAAGCCTTTTAACTAGTGCTACAAGCAATGAAACAGATCCTACACAAGCCCCCCTTTTGAATCCCTAATAAGCAAAATGTGATGTCATGGAGGCTCTGTGTTTTTCATATGGACAAATCTAGCATCAAAGTGATATTGATTTAGGTAGAAAGGTGAAAGTAGCTATAGTAGCTATCCACAGCCTGTGACAGCTCTTCTTACAAGAGTTATACAACCAATTATTACTCCAAGAGGAATTACAATAGCACTTTGGTACTGCAATGAGCCTTGCTTATTCTGGAATTGACTTATGAATCATATAATACAATTGAATAATTCAACAATATAAAAAAAGAATACAGTCTGCTACTGAAATTTTGCTATCAACAATTTGGTCTCAAAGGAGCAGGTGGTACTTTTGCTTTAAAAACTTCTCAATTATTTTGGAGCAGTTAACTAAAACACAAATGCATTGGATCCACATTAATAGACTCCATCATGAGATTTAATCAAGTGTAAATAGATAGTATAAGCAATAATGACAGAATAGCAGGTGATTTAAGAATTCATGACTTCAGAAGAGGTAGCCAGAAACTCTACTTATCCAATTAGTCGGAAACCTTCCACCAAAATCACAACAAACACTACCTGTTAAGGCCAAAATGCATCAGTGTCCGGGATGCTACCTTTGATTTGACAAATTTAAAAATGCAACTTTCAATACATGATTTTAAACCAGTACACAATGAATTCAAAATCATAAATTCAAGCAGTTCAAGATTGATATTTGGACTAATAGAAAGACACAGAGATATGTAAGATGAAATAATATGCCACAAAGAAAAGATTTTCTGATAGTCAACAGTGTGTAGAACGTGGCAAACCTTGGAGGAAAGCAAGGAGCCACATAGTCATATATATCTCCAAGCTCTTCTCCAATCTGGGGGGAAAAAACAAGAATCGTTATATGTTTCAAGGAAGCTTATCTGCAGTTATAAACAATTTACACAGGCATATGCAATCATTGATAGATATAAGTTGCTTAAATATAGTAACACCAATATGAGAGCTGGACAAAAGGCTTAAAGATGTAGAAGTGGAAAGATATACCGATAATTACAAAAATTCAATGGGCTTACATATATAAATAAATAGAACATGAAAAAGTTTATACCCATGAATTAAGAAAATACACATCACCAGCTCCCTCAACAATGCAATAATACAAAAGAACCAAAATAATAAGCAAAGATACTACATGGTCACAAAAATAAGTATGTTGTGCTTGACAGTTAATTATAACTGTAATATAATTAGTTCCTCCTGGATTTATTTGAATATGCAATTATTAGTAATGTTAACAATCAAACATTTCAACCAGGACTTTGGCCTCAATTATATTTCAGAATTGCATATCTGGCTATAAAGTATTTGGGCTACGCAACAGCATTTTGTTTCTTATATGTCTACAGTTCTCCCTCATAATGTACTATCAATTTGAATCTTAACTTCAACTAGTTGAGCTTTTTGCTATGTAAGTTATACGCTTGTGTATCTAATTTCATTACACTCTTTTCCATGTCGTCCACGAATCCATTTGTGTCCCTCGGCAATATGTCATTAACTTACAAGTGCAACTCACCTCTCTCTCCCCTGTTCGAAAACATTTATAAAGAACATATAGGAAAGAATTTATTTTGCTTACTCATCTAATATATTCTATCTTCCCCCATTTTTCTTCAACAAGAAACAAGGAGAAGCACTTGCAGTGTTGTTCATTATTAGTGGCATCCTAAATATCCAGATTGCAATATGGCTTTCCCTGAAAGGACACACTAATGGAATGGCACTTTCAGAAGCCCATAAACTCAGAGGTCTTTTCCTTTCTCCCACTTATTCATGCCATTTATGACTCCAAGATGCTGCTATCTGACTTTGTCATCATCCGAAGGACAAAAGCAAAGTTACCAAAGGCAACTCAGCCTCTATTTTCCAATCCCATTGACCAAACAATTATACTTGTCAACAGATGATTCACAAATTGGCACACTACTTGAACAAAGTATTGAGAATACCATTCAACTCACAAATGCTTGATAACTATAGTCCTTGCTGTAGGAGTCTTAATTGGATGCAATTGCTCTTGTTTACCTAGTTACCAATGTTAAATGAAAAATCCATAGGGATGTTCATCCAAGAAAAATGCAATTTAAAATACAGTGGTACAGATTCCTATTGAGGGAAGCACCTTTACAAGCATTACTCAAGGCAAAGGAAGATCAGGAAAGGGAGATCAGGTATTGAATGGTATTCTCAATACCTTTACAAGTATTAAGAATACCATTCAACTCACAAATGCTTGATAACTATATTCCTAGCTGTAGGAGTCTTAATTGGATGCAATTGCTCTTGTTTACCTAGTTACCAATGTTAAATGAAAAATCCATAGGGATGTTCATACAAGAGAAATGCAATTTAAAATACAATGGTACAGATTCCTATCAAGGGAAGCACCTTTACAAGCATTACTCAAGGCAAAGGGAGATCAGGTAAGGGACAAAGGTCATTACAATACCTCAGACAACGCTATATGTGCGCCTGAAGATTGAAGAGCAAAAAAACAAGATAACAGAAAAAGATAAATTATATCAATGGAGAAATCAGGCACAACATATTTTGGGAAAATATACTACCATTTTAGCCTCCTCTATTGCTGCCTTTAAATCTTCCTGCATCAAAAGAAAATATGCCAAATCAAAACCTGCTATAAGTACCAAAAAGATTTAAAACAAAGGATAACAATAACGAAAGAGTGTTATTGGAGAAGTTATGTCAACAACTTGAAAAAATAATAATAGTGAAGATGCACCTCAGTTAGCAGCTGCTCAAAACGGGCTTCTACAGACTTTCTTATTTGCTCATAGCATTTATCTTTGTAGCCTTTTCCCTGGACCTTCAACTTCTGCTGCACAAGATTTCTAGAAGAAGGCATTGCAGCAGGAGACTTTCTGCAGGCCATAAGCAGTCATTAGAACTGACATCAAAAGAATATACTTCATGCAAAGGGAAGAAAAAGTTTAAGAATACACAATGCCTGCACAAATTACAATAGATGGCTAACAAGTAAAGACAGATTAATGAAGAAATTAGTCAAAATTACTTCTTATCTCTTCGGGGATTTGTTATTGATGCCATTGCACCACCTCCTTCAGCCTCAGCTGCTTCTTCAGCAAGTTGCTGATCTAGGATCTCTTGCATTTCAACAACCCTTTAGGAGAAAAAGATACAGATAAGCACTTATTTGGAATCATCTATGACCCAAAGATGTAGTCTTTTCACAGAAAAAACTGCATTGTGGGACAGGCCATTAGAGTCGAGTATCTGCAGTGCACAACTGACATCTGGATTATATTGACAATCTCATTCAAAAGACACCCTGTGATATTATCCAATCTTTCCTGCTTTTGTGAATCACACACTCAGGGAAAAGTATATTTAAATCCCATATGCATACCTCAAAGCACGGACAAGCGTCTGTGGACTGAAAAAAGAGATGAACATGTTAGCAATATACGAATTAACAATAAAATTAAACAAGTGGTTAATGAAAGATGAGTGCAATCAAAACTAGGAAAAAATCACAACCAAATGATGCCATCTCAAATAAAACGTACAGGACCAACCATAAAAGTAGAAGCAAAATGTTGTTATTTGCACCAAAAGGATTTATTGGACAGGTGACAACCCTGTGTAATAAGGCTTATGCAAAGTGTTTAATTCATCTACAAAATATGAGTACTGTGAGCATGCTTTTTTGTGCATATTTCTATATTAATGCTTTTTGAAAGGCATATAATTCTAAGGGTGAATGATAAGGTAGAAGTACATATGCTAAAACAAGGAAAAGTGTCTACACCTATCCTCACATGCTTGCCTGGATTGCATTTATTTCCCTCTACTATAAGATAGAGGTGGAGCACTGAAAACCATCTCCTATGTAAAGGTTTGACTTCTAAATGGATCGACCTTGCAGGTAAATCTTCTTATTTTTGCTCTTAGGATGTACATATCTAGGCATCATTTATATCTGAAATTGCTAAACCATCGCACTTGGATTTCTCGCTAATTTCTGGATCAACCATACAGATAAATCCTAGTAAATACAGCAAACTGATCAGTGTGATTGTATATGTCAAAAAAGGCAGTGGGACTCATGACAAGTGCTTATATGAGTTAATTACTGCGGTAGGAATTAGAGATGGCAGTCCACATGATTAAAACGGAGAACGAATTCTAAAGATAAAGAAGAATGAAACCTCCAAACATTTTTCAGAACTCAAATAGGAGGAGGAGAGACAAATTCAACAAACCCAAATACTCTATATGGTCAAGATAACCTTACCTCTCTTTAGCAAGTTTAAAGAAATTTGAGATGTGATCCCACAGTGTCTTCTCAAATGTTTCCCATGTGCGATCTACATCTTCAAAATATTCTCTGTCAGAGCAACAAAACTATGTCATAAAAATATATATATAAATAAAAGAAAAAACCCAATACGACTGTTAACACACACTGCAGATACCACATTTACCAGTAAACAGAATGATTCATCCTACAACATCACCAGAACAAAGTTAACTGTCCATTCCAAGATCGAATAACTTAAGAAAAGAAAAAGAAAGAGAATGTTGGGGGGGGGGGAGGGGAAGGCAAATGAACCTGAAACATAACCATAACATATCAAATCTCAAACTTAAAAGGAAGGAAAAAAAAAAAAAAAAAGTAGTTTAGCATATAACTATGTGCTGTTTTGAATAAGTCAATCTAATTTTATATATTTGTTTACAATTTATCTTAGCACTTTCCTGTCTTTGTTTCAGCATGTAAAAATATTGTAAACTGAATACAAAATAGAATAAACATAAATTGAATTAGATGTAAATTGATTTCATAAAAACTGATCGTAACTCATAATAAAACGTTATCTTTTGATAAGCATATGAGCACTGTAATAAGCTGGGGAAAAGATCCTGACCTTAGTCTACCAACCTCTTCTTTATGAGATTCTGCTGCTGCTAATGCAAATCTTCGCTTTCCATCCAGAGCTGTTAACCTCTACAGCCAAATCATAGAGCAAACATTATTTAATGGCAGTAAAAGTTTGATATTTAAATTGACAAAGAAAAATAATGTATGCAAGACGAACTGTACCTCATAGGTGTTTATGAGTTCCTTGTCATCACTCAAAGAATCCCTAGCTTCAGCGGCCTCAACAGAAATTGACATCATTCCCTCCACATCCTACAAAAGAACAAAAGTTTAGACGGATGCACATGAAAGAGAAACAAACGTTTATCCAATTGACCCTCCAAAAAGTAGTTCACAACCATATGCAGTTGACTGTCACACAAAATAAATGAAGTAACATACTTATAAGTGGTGCCTTAACCATGAATACAAAAAGTAATTGCCCAAATGTTACAGTAAAAATATGCCGACCTTCAGAGTTGTGTTTAAATTGTTCCTTGCATTACTCAGAAGCTTTATCTGATCATGATTTTCTATTAACGTTTGGCACTCTTGACATAACCTGATCAATGCAGAAAACTCTTAGATCCTAGCATCAACACTACTGTAAAACAAAATTTTACATGAATGCTACATTAAAAACAAATGAAACCTATCTTAGAAATTCTTGTGTTAATAAAGCATTTTGCATCGAATCCATACTTTTCAATAGAAACAAAGTTCTCTCGGAGTTGATTTATTGTCTTTTGAGATAAATTGAGTGATTCTAGGCCAGCTTGTGCTTGTTCCACCTGCATCCCAGTAGATTGAGCAGAAGAAAGAAAGATGCATTAGAAAAATGAAATTAAATTGTGAGACCAGAATGCAACTTCAGTATAAGCCCAACAGTTACAGTCAAAGACAAACTTATGGACAAGACCAAATTTTCTTCAGGTAAAGTATGAGCGTTCATGTACCTGCTCAATAACCATTGTACTGAGTTGTGCATCATTTGCCTAACAACAAAAACAAGTAATGTATGAGGACATAATGGAACAAATTTTTGTTAGCTATCATTTCCAATCTATATTCTTTGTCTAATAACAATGAAAGAATTAAAGTTTGCCAAGATTCAAGAAAGCAACTAACAGATATCAAGACAATACAATGGGCCTAAAACACCGGCCACATGGAAATTCAAAGTTAAAGAGATAAACTCATCTCTAATAGCTTAAACTTTAGATCACGTGGTAATTTAATGCAGAACAAAGCTGGAGGTCTTGTGTTCAAAGCCCACGATCACCAGTTGGAAGTTAATAGGAAAAAGGTATGAAGTGTGCAAGTGTTATGCCTGTCACTAAAAGGTCCACTTATGAGCGGTGGGTTAGCTGTGAACGTACAAATAACACTCCTCTCTAGTAGCATAAGCTTTTAGATGACACGGTAACTTAACAAAATGCAACACAGAGACTAGAAGAAGACATGAATGCTCACATATTGGAGTAACTCCAATAACTTAAATAAAAGTCTTTCAGGAAGAATCTTAAATATCAAACATAAGTCATACAGCACACAAGATCAAGGAAAATGGTAAACTTTAGAACCTATATTTGCAGATTTCCAGCAGATTTCATTCAGTGGTAGCAATTTGTGACTTGGATACCCACGAGGCAACTCAAGTTTACCAATGATTTGACCAAGAGGTTTTATTCATCACCCTTCCTCCACCACCCAATTTCTCTTTGATGTCAATGAAGTTACTTATTTTTGTCATTAAAAAATAGTATTAGATAAAGACAAATGGAGAATTTTACAACCTGCATTTGCAGATTTTCATCAGATTTTGTTCATAAGTAGAAATTTACAACTTGCATGCCAGTGAGGCAACTCAAGTCTACAATCTGACTTAGAGCCTTATTTCTCTCCCTCGATCTTTTTCTGATGTTAATGCAAAGCAGGTTCAATTATTACTTACTTATGTCATTAAAATACAGCAAAAAGGAATGAAAAATTCCCACGGAATAACCTAAAACAAATATTTATCAATTCTTCCAACGTTCTTACCCAAAATAATACAAAATAAAAATAATAAGCATGATTATTCACACATACTTCTTTAGCAATTTTATATAATGCAGTAAGAGTGAGAATATTTCCTCCTTACAATATGCTTAGCAATAAATTGAGAGGATGGAATAATATAAAAGGATATTCCTTTCATTTGGCTATCAGTGTTTAATCATATTACGGAACAGAGAATCATATAGTCATTATTTCTCTTCTGATCAGTAAAACACAGAATTGAAACAGGATTTGATTCTAGAACAGAAAGCAAATAAAGAGGAGAATAACTTGAGGATTTTCAATTGTAACACCTGTTGGCGGGCAATGTAATCGGCTTTAATGGAAGCAATTGACTGAAGAAGGTCCGGCAGTGGCAACAGCTTCGCCACCTCTCTGACGGCTGACTCCTTCGCCTCTACACCAAGATCTTCGACCATCATCTTCGCCCTCTAGCTATCCGTGGATCACATGCATATACAGAATGCAATATGTAGTATATACAGAATCAAATTCAATAATTGACCAAAAATTGAGCTCGATGAGCAAATACTGAAAATTCTTGATTCAGACGTCAGCGGATTGTTATTGTTAACTTCCAGTGAGCAATTTGGACAAGATGGCTCTGATCTTCGTCTGTGACATGTGGGTCAGATAAGTGACCGTCTCATTTTCTAATTTGGGCTTTGGGCTTGAATTTACAGGATTAAAAGTTTTGTTGGGTCAAATTCAACTCATAGGCCACCACAAAGTAACGGCCCGCATGGATTTGACCAGAAGCATACAATTCCTCTTGTAAACGGAAAACAGACGGCAAAATAGAAGCGCGGCCAGTCACATCAACTTTCGGCATTCAGTTCAATAAAGATCGATTGAGGGGTGCGCAATTTCTTAAAGCTCGAGCTTAAAATAGTCAAAAATCAAATAATTCGAGGGTGATGGGGGTGTTAATTTTTTTTAATATAATAAAATTGTTTTTGTTATATCAAAACTTATTCATGCAATCTAATACAGATTGATTTTATCAACCAAACTACTGATTGGCTTTGGTATGTTTGAATTTTTTTTTTTTTAACGGAGAAATACCATATCATTAATATGAAATATTTGTCATGACAACAGAAATTACATCAATGGAGAAATCATTCGACCATTTTTTTCCTATAAAGTCGATTACAAGTATGGGAAGCCAACTTATGAGTAGAGATATTACAATGTTGATTACCTACAACATTGATTAGCATAAATAAAATTCTTACAACCATATGCATTATATAAATCTAATATTACGTTAGAATAGCTATCAAGATGTATAAGATTCCTCTCTATATTAGTTGATGTACGAACCAAATTGAGACAATTAGTTTCAAAAACAAAATTTGAAACATGAATTTCTGTAACTACTTTATGTGAACTCTACAAGAAAATCAAGAAGCAAACAAAGAAAAACAGAGAACCTTTTTTTGGTAAATAAGAAAAATAGAGAGCTACTTTTGTGAAAAGAGGTTTTTCCTTTCAATCTGATTATCTCTGCTATGTATTTGTATTTGTTTACTATATTATCTCTGCTGTGAATGGATAAGGGGGAAACATCTATCCAAGAGGAAAAGACCAATCTACCCTTGAAACTATACACAATATCTATTTTAGTTTCTTATCACCCCCCTCCTCCCCCTCAAACTTATCATGGGGAAAGGAAAACATCGAGAGTTTGCCAAGAAAAGACTTGAAATGAGAAATAGTATATAATTTGTTAAAAAGGTCAGCAAGCTAGAGATGAGAACGAAAATAAGGAAGGGAGATGG
The DNA here is from genome assembly GCA_026120185.1 of Voacanga thouarsii. Classification (NCBI taxonomy): domain Eukaryota; kingdom Viridiplantae; phylum Streptophyta; class Magnoliopsida; order Gentianales; family Apocynaceae; genus Voacanga; species Voacanga thouarsii. Next base: position 1,842,077 of record JANUWF010001102.1, on the reverse strand, counting down.
TTCTAGCTTGGAAATGATGTTGAACAAAATGATAGTCAATCTCAATGTACTTGGTTCTTTCATCAACAACAGAATTTTGAACAATTGGAATAGCACTCTGGTTGTCACAAAATAAAAGTGTGGGAGAAGATGAGATAACACCCATATCTATCAACAACCAACGAAGCCAAATATCGCTGCCACTGTATTAGTTATAGCTTTATATTCAGCTTCTGAACTAGATCGTGAGACAACATGCTATTTCTTACTTTTTAAGGAAATAAGAGAATCCCCAAAAAAGATGCAAAAACCTTTAGTGGACTTTCTGGATGTGACATCTCGTTCCCAATCTGAATAAAAAAAAGCTTTAAGTTCCATAGATGGATAAGAAGAAAACAATATTCCACAGAAAAGAGCTCAACGCAAGTATCGAAGAATCTAAAATATAGCAGCCCAATGCACTGTTCGAGGGTTTGCAACAAATTGACTGACAACATGAACAACATAAGCAATATCCTTCTAGAAAGACGCAAGCTTGCTTCTTGCTGTACCAAGAGATAAGAGAGTGTCCAAGAAATTGATAGTGTCTATTGATGCTTTTTCTCTCAACTTTGCAGCTGGCATAGTCGGTATCCATGTATCCTATAAGATCAAATGAGTTAGTTTGTAGATATCATAGACCAAAATTATATGTTCCAACCAAGTATTTAAGGATACGTTTAACAACACATAGATGAGATTCCTTTGGACATAATTGAAATCTTGCACAAAGACACACTGAGAACATAATGTCTGGTCGACTAGTAGTGAGATAAAGGAGACTGCCAATCATACTTCTATATTTCGATTCATCCACTTTCTTACATTTTTCATCTTTATCAAGCTTTAATGATGTGCTCATAGGTGTACTTATCTCTTTTGCTTCATTCATTCCAAACCTTTTGAGCAGTTCCTTGGTATACTTAGCTTGATTTAGAAAGATCCCATATTTGGTTTGCTTAATTTGTAATCCGAGGAAGAAGTTAAGCTCTCCCATCATACTCATTTCAAATTCTTGCTGCATTATCTTGGTAAATTTCTTGCATAAAAAAATCATTAGTAGCTCCAAAAATAATATCATCAATATATATTTGAACAATTAAAATATCTTCAGAATTTTCAAATTTAATAAACAAGGTGGTATTAATCAATCCTCTTGAAAAACCTTTTGAACCATTGAGCTTGTTTTAAATCATAAAGGGCTTTAGAAAGTTTAAGCACATGATTTGAAAAGTGTTCATGAATAAAACCAAGAGGTTGCTCTACATACACTTCCTCTTCGATAAAACCATTTAAAAAAGCACTAACATCTATTTGATAGAATATAAAACCTTTGCAAGATGCAAAAGTAAGTAACATTCTTATTAACTCTAATCCAGCAACGAGAGCATAGGTTTCATCATCATTAATGCCCTCTTCCTGATTGAATCCTTGGGCAACTAATTTAGCTTTGTTTCTAATAACAATATTGTACTCATCAAGTTTGTTCTAAAAACCCACTTGGTACCAATTACAGGATAATCAAGTGGTTTAGGAATAAGCTTCCAAATTTGATTTCTTTCAAATTGATTTAATTCTTCTTGCATGGTCATAATCCCAAAATCATCATGCAAAGCTATATTAATACAGTTACATTTAGTGCTCGAAAGTAAGGCAAAATTATCAACAAAATACCGTCTAATTTTGACTCCTCAACTAGGATCACCAATAATCTATTCTTTTGGATGGACAACTTTGTACTTCCAATCTTTTGGCAAATCTTGATTTGTGAGTTCTTTAGTCCTTTGTTTGTTTTCTTCAGCTTGTTGTTCTTCTAAGTCCTCTTGGATATCAAGAGGTGGAGCCTTGTGCTACTCACGGCCTCTTTCTTTTGTGATTCCTATAGCATCATCATCATTTCTAGAGGAATATATATTTGATTCATCAAACACAATATGTACGGACTTTTCCACATATAGAGTTCTTTTATTGTACACTCTATATGCCTTTTTGTTGGAAGAATATCTAAGAAATATAGCCTCATCAGATTTGCTATCAAAATTTTCAAGATTATCTCGAGCATTGAGGACAAAACATTTGCAGCAAAAAACTTTAAAGCAGGAAATAGATGAAACTTTGTCAAATATAAGTTCAAAAGGAGTTTTCCTTAGAAAGGGTCTTAGCATAATATGGTTGATAACGTAGCAAGTTGTATTCACTGCTCTAGCCCAAAAGTATTTGGGAAGGGAGTTTTCACAAAGTATTGATCTTGCCATCTCTTGAAAAGTTTGGTTTTTCCTCTTAACCACACCATTTTATTGAAGAGTTTTTACTGATGAAAATTGTGTCATCACAGAATTTTGTAAAGTCATGGTTACAAAATTCTCTACCATTGTCACTTCTAATTAAAATCAATTTGTACCTAAGGGAATTTTGAACATGTTTGAGTAGTTTTGAAAATTTAGAGAAAGCTTCATCTTTTTGAGAAAGAAATAGAATCCAAGTGAATCTTGAGAAATCATCCACAAGTACATAAGCATATCTCTTACCACCAAGACTAGTGATCCTCACTAGTCCAAACAAATCTATATATATGAGTTCAAGAGATTTTAATGTTGAAATCATTTTATTGGGTTTAAAAGAAGTTTTGGTTTATTTTCCAAATTGGCAAGCATTAACACCCGATTTTTATCAAATTTCATTTAGGACAGTCCTCTAACAAGCTCTTTTGAGGATAATTTGTTTAGTAAATCGATATATACATAGCCTAGCCTTCTATGCCAAAAATAGCTATCATCATTATTTACGGAGAGGCATCTAATATCGTGACCCCCAAAATCAAGATAAAATACATACACATGTCCAACACGATTAACAATAAAAATTGTCTCATTGCTGGAACTATCCAAAATAGTGCAAGAATCTTTTTCAAAAATAACTTTGCAGCTCTTATCACATAATTAACTGATACTAAGCAGATTGTACTTCAATTGATCAATTAACCACACTTGTTTGATAATAGTAGAGGATTTATTACCAATATTAACTATGCCAAGTATCTTTCCCTTTTTTAATCTCCAAATGTGACAAATTCATCATTTGTGACTTGAATATTTTCCAGCAGCCAGTCATGTGCCTAGAACATCCACTGTCCAGAAACCACTTTGGGGAGCTCATCTTGTCCGTTGAATGTTCCTATACATAAAATGGATGAGTGATTTTTGGTATCCATATCTTCATGGGTCCATAAGGGTTACTAATAATTCCTTTAACTTTCCAAATTATTTTTATACGGGATTTTACTTTCTTCCTAACATGACATTTAGATGCTTTGTGTCCAGATTTTTCCCAATATGTGCAACATCCGTGTGTCATATATGAAGAAGCAGCTTTTACAAAGTAGGATCTGTAATTTTTAGCTTTGATTTCATACCTATAGCCTAGAACATTTCGATTTTCAGCTTCGTGTTGTGCACCAAGTAATTTTTTCAAATTGTTTTTGCCATTTGTAAATTTCTTAATGCATATTGTAAGGTCATCAACTCTATTTTTCATATCATCGAAATTGTTGACCATAATTTTGAGAGAAGAACTTTGTCACGCAAACATTTGTTTTCAAGAGACATATAATGCAAAAAAGTTAGGATAACATCTTTTGCAACATTTGAGCACATAACGGAATTAAGTGAAGCTTTGTTCTCGTTCAATAGCTTACCATTCTCATCTAATAAGGAATCAATTTTTATATTTTCTTGTTTTTTCTAGATAGCTTTTTAAGTTCATGAAACATGTCGAAAAGCAGCTCATTTGGATCATCAGACTTCTCACAATCAGAATCATGCAATTCAGTTATCAAATTTGGAGAAGTAGGATGTACCTTAACTTCTATGGCCAAAAAGCAAATGTTTGCTTTTTCATTATCAGATTTATAACTTTCTTCAGTCTCAAATTCAACTTGGTCCTAAGTCCCAATCAACCATTTTCCTTTCTTCATCTTTGTGTCATTCTTCTTTCTTTTAAACTGCTTATGTAACACCTCACTACCTGCGTACCCCAAAAGGGGTGGGGATGTCGCTTCGTCTTTAGGATAATGGGTCTTTATAACTAGGTAATATAAAATATAGAAAAAAAATAGCTTAATAATAATCTTATTACAATCCCAAAACAATACATGTACAAGTCTTAAAATAAATAGAAGGTAATTAAAATCTCTAACAAATAAATACATCAAAGTAAACCTTCCATGCTCATGGCAACATAAATAAATCAACCTTCGAAGTAGGATCAACCTGAAGACATAATATAAAAAAAGGTGTGAGAACTATTTCTCAGTAAGTCCTCTGTGTGCTCTTGTCAGTTTAAGAAAACATTTCGTGTATGCAAGTTTTGAATAAGTCACAACAAAAAGTCTACAAATCCAGAAATTTATCTTTGAACATTGAGTGGTGTATTATTAGCATTTGTAAAGTAAAAGTGCTCAACTTGTAAAGAAATAACCACTCAAATAAAGTTGACTATGAAACCGTGCATCATGAATGGACATGGCACCACACATTGTGCACCTTGACAAGAGAACGGTCAAGATGCCATACTTTGTGCATCATGACAAGAGAATGATTAGGATGCCATACTTTGTGCATTCTGATACAAGGTGGGTGTACGGCTCACCGAGTGAAATACTCTTCCATCTCTACATCCAAACTTACCGATTGTCTATTCCGAAAATAAACAGTCTATCTAAACTGTACTACTAGCTCGAACTAACCTGACCAATAAGAACTGTCGTCTTATCTAGGCAGAGCTCACCCCTCAGAGGTGGACTTCTACTGAGAGACTTACCCAACCCTTCAAAGAATAGTCCTAATAGTCTACCATTATTAAGTACTCAACGTTGTATTTGTCCCTTTTGGGAAAAGAAGAATTATCCAAAGTGTTTTCTTTGAATTAGCAATTATGGTTTACAAAATTCTTATCAAAATTGATTTTTAGGAAAAGTTTAGCTTTTTGTTTAAAATTGCTTGCTCAACTTGAAATCGTTTGATGGAACGGAAAAGGAAAAGAAAATTATCCATAATTGCATCCCAAGTACATTTCTACGTATACAACGCATTTTGACTTACCGAAGTGATTTGATCTTCAAACGACTTTATGTAAGGACTTACAGATCTCTTGCTTTTCCTTGATACAATAACCTTCCAAGTTGGTTCAAGGCAAACCAGCCATGCCTGGGTAAATATAGGGTATAAGTCACTATTGCTACACAACTAAGCAACGGATTTACATAAGTACAAATAACTCCCAATTTAACATGCTTAGCTCAACTAGTTACAACAATATCCAGTTAAGATAATAATGTCTTAGGTTCTAAAATTAATTGATAAAGTATTTTCTAGAATAAGATAAATTTGATTAATAGGTGTTATAATAAATAAATACTAAATTACAATATTAACTATTTATTACCAGATAATAAGTAATATTAATAGTAAATTATTTTAATAATAATTATTAATAATATTTATTATTAAAAATAATATATAAGTGTAAATAAAAGTTTTAGTAAGACTAACCAATAATAATATGAATATAAAAGATATTTGATATTAATTAATTTTGAAAATAATATTACTATTAATTCCAAAAATTTTACTATTTACTTATCTAAAAAAAATAATATTTTAGGTAATTATTAATTCTGAAAATATTGAGGTTTTTTCGAAATTAATAAATTAAATTAAATAGTGATATTAATAGTATTGATAATAATAATGTTAATAATACTACTAATAATAATAATACTAGTAGTAAAAGTAGCTCTAATAATAATTTTTAATGACCATAGCGAATTTACTAGTACAAAAATTTACATATATTCATACTCATATATATTCAATAAATAACATGTTAATTTGTCCAAAAATAGTCTTGTAATGGCATTTATCACAATAAGGGTGATACTAACTAATAATAATTTTATCAAGGCATTTAGTGTAAAAAATAACATCATGGGAGTATAATCAAACAATGGTGGTATAATATCGATAATTCATCACAACAACCTTACTAGTGATATAAAGCCTTTAATTATAATGTATTAATGAGCATATAATGGTCCTAAAGTACAATCCAACAATAATTCATAAGTCCCAATATTAATTTCAATCATCTTGTCTTAAATTTATTCCCTTCATCCACATACATATCTCCAACTTAACATTATTCGATCAACCTATTAATTCCATCATCTAAAAGCCTTGAGTTCAAAAATTTAAGAAGGTGGTCATGAAAGAATACTTGTTTGATGATTGTTGAAGATGTCGGCTTGTCCAATAAAGGTCCTTGAGTGCTTAAGGAGTCCTTCTTTGATTGAAGTTTGTTCAAGAATAGTCACCAATAGTTCGGCCAAGAGAGAGAGAGAGACAGAATAAGATGATGACAAAATGGAGATGAAGAAGTGAAGAAGGATTAAGGTGGTTGAATTTACCTTCTTGATGTTCTTCGTATTCTTGGACAAAGAGCACATTTGATCTGAAATTGAGATCAATTTTGGTTGTTTTAGTGTTATGGATGAGTATATGTTGAATCCTAGTTGATTTGAGAGTTTTTGGAGTGAATAAAAGAAATTGAAGGTTGAAAAAGTCTAGTGTGCATTCTTGGTATTCTTGAGAACATAAGAGAAAATTGAGAGAAAATGATTTGTGTGTGCTTGGTGTGTGATGGCTGAATGGCCTAGCTAGGGAGGAGAATTTCGGTTATCCTAGGAAGAGAGAGAGAGAGAGTTGGCTAGTTTAAATTTCAAAATGAGAAAAAAAGTAAAGGTGTTTGAGGTAGAAGATTTGTTAATGGTGTTTTCTTCTTGAAGGTTCTTGTCCTTCAATGGTGGGTGGCTAGTCTAGCCATGTTTTGATTGTGAAATGGAGGAGTGTTTCAACCTTATAACAGGGCAAAAATGGCTGTACAAGAGAGGAGAAAATTCTGGTTTATTCATCTAGCTAGGTGAGAGTTTAATGGAGGAAAAGTTGAAATTTAATTTTCAAATTTGAAAAGTTTTGAATGGAGTAAAGTTAGGAGTAATTTGAGAGTTTAATGGAGCTCTAATGGCCATGGTGGATGAAGAAGACAAGTTGTTCACTCCATGGTTTCAAGTTGGCTGAAATTGTTGAAGATAATTGAGGAAGAAATTGATTCTTGACTTTACTACGTAAGTTGGAAAAATTCTGATTTTAGCTACAAGAGTTCTTAGGATATGGAAGGATTTTTTAGCAGAATTTTCGAACCATTTTGAAATGGATTTGTAGTTGAAACTTAGGAGTGTTTGAAGGTCCATTAATGGTAGTTTTTCAGCCATCATCTTAGAGAAGAAAGGGGAAAGTTTCAGGTGTTCTTATGCATGAGTTGATGGCTCAACTTCCATGTCTAACTCTTGGTAGTTTGTTGGAAAATTTTTGGTTTGGTAAGACTGTACAAGCTGTGAAATTCCAAGGCATTTTCAGCTTTCCTATTTACACAAAATGATTGATTACTAGCAAGAATTATATAGGCAAATGTTGCTGCAATTTTCAAAAATCAGCCAAGAAGGATTGCTAAAAAAATTTTCAGATTTGAACCAAAACAAGAACAAGAAGAAAATGTAATTTTTGAAAGAAAAGCTATGGTGATTTAATTGAAAACCACATTCCTATTTTCCTTCCTAAATTTTGGTCATTTTCCTATCCCAAAAGTTGAAATTTTCAAAAATTCAAGCCAAGATTTATTCAAGATATTTTTTTATAGAAATTGAAAAGAATTAAAGAAACGAGAGTATTTTAAATTTAAATAAGTTAGAACAAGGCTTGCTAAAATAATGGAGACCAAAACTCTTCTAGATTTTCTTTTAGGACAGGATCACATGGTTAGAATATTACCATTGTATCTTCCCTAGGACAACATTCCTAACTTTAAGGAATGTAAGAAAAGAGAAATTCAAACATTAGTTAAGATAATTAAAAATAAATTTTAGGTAATAAGATTTGAACTCAAGACTTTAAAGATTAAATCACAAAGCTCTAACTATTTAATCACATTAAATCTAGTTCTTATATTCCCAACCAAATTCTCTTTTTTTTAAGCCTCAAGCATTCCTTCTACTTCGTCCTCAAGTAAAATTTTCTTTTTACCCTTATTACTCAACTAGTATAATTAAACCATATAACCCCTATATCACAATTTTAAGGCACACTAATTCATCCAAGAAATATATTTTTGTGCAATATGGTATGATATGTACCCCATCCTTCTAACTCTAGGGTAGGTTTAAGTGGGGTTTTACAGCTTAGCCTCCTTTTCTTTAGCTATTGGACGATCGGTGATAAAGTACTCTATGCTTTTGCACTTAAAACATTGAGGCTTGAAAGAAGAAGTTTGTCCCTTCTTTTTGATAAACTTTTTACCCTTTTTGAAGTGGACTTTTCTGAACATTTTTCTAAATTTTCTGGCAACCGTAGCCAATTCTTCTGTATCCAAATCAGTACCATCGTTACTATCAGTTTGATCACTGTTGGCTTCTTCATCAACTGCTCTTAAAGCAGTTCCTCATTTGCCTTTGTCATTATTATCATGTTGTTGAAATATTTTTAGTTTCATTTTATGGGTCAAGAGAGATTCAATTAGTTCTTTAGTAGGTAAGCTACTTAAATTTTTGGATTCCTCCACAACCAAGGTTTTTGGCTGCCAACTTTTTAGCAAAGTATCAGGTAGTTTTCTATTTTTGCTTACCGAGAGAATAGATTTTCCCATATACATTTAGTCCATTCATGATATTTGTGAATCGAGTGGACATATCAGTTATGTTCTCACTTGGCTTCATAGTGAATAGTTCATAATCTCAGACTAAAAGTCCTAACTTTGATTCCTTTACTTGATTAATCTCCTCACGGGTGACCTCAAGTAATCTCTATATGTCATGAGCAGAATCACAACCACTCACTCGGTTGTATTCGTTCGCATCAAGCGCACAACATAGAATGTTCATTGCCTGATAATTTAAGGTCAGTTTAGTATTGTCATCACTGATGTATTCATCACTTCTTTTAGGCACTTTTTCGCCTTCAACTACTTTTGTTAGTACGAATGGCCTATTTTCAATCAGATTCCACAACTCAAAATTTATTGAGCAAATATATATCTTCATTATATTTTTTCAAAATGTGTAGTTGCTTCTACATGAATAGAGGAGGTCTATTTGTTGAAGACCGTTGATGTATGGTAGTGAAGATGTATTTGCCATCTGGATCTTTTCTACAAGGCTGTTAAACCAAAGATAGTGTAGACAAACGCTCTGAAACTAATTGATAAACCTTAGAGGGGTTGAATAAGGTTTATGGCAAACAAATATAATTTTTTTTAAAAAAAATCTTTTGATGTCTTTTGAAAAAGTCCGAACAGTAGGTGAGTTCAAAAAGACAAGGTTTACTTTGAGCTTCAAGAATGCAGTCAGGGATCTTTTAAGTCAGCACTAAATGATGAAGGAATGGTCTATATTTAAGATGGCAGTTGAGATATCAAAGACGGACTTTCTATAGAATACAAAAGTCTTTAAAACTAATCAATAATTGCAGAGATTGAGATTGAGATCTTTGATCTAATGACTAGTGAAAATGCAGATAAAATGAAAAAAAAAAAGACCCGAGGATTTATAGTGATTCGATCCTCAACTGATCTACACCCACTACCTTAAGTACCCACTTAAAAATTTTAATACAATCACTAAAACAGTTTCCCAAATGAATGGTGGTAGGCGACATTAATCTTGCACAAAAGGATTACCACACTTGACTTTACACACAACCTCTTTAAACTCAACAATCAAGGCTCATTCCAACTTGGTTTTACTTCCTTAATCTTGATACAAAGCTGATTAAAAATAGAATACAGAAATGGCGCACAGATTGAGTAGATATAAACAACTAAGCACAAATATCTTTTTACCTTTGGAGCAATTTAATTTTACTTTGAAGTATAAATAAAAAAGGAGATTTTTTTATATTCTAAATTGTAAGAGTATTTTTGAATGAGTTAGCACAAAAATTTGCTTAAAAATTGAGTTTTAAAAACTTTTATAAGAGCCAAACCCTAAGTCCCAATGGCTAGTAATGACTAGTTACTTCTGTCAGGATTTTCAGGGGTTTAGATTCACAGAATGGAAGGATATGTGTTCAAAAAGTGAGTCCAAAACGACACTTTAAGAAAAGAGATATATTTTAAAAAATGCTACAGATTATTGAATGGTGTTTTGGATTCAGTGGTCCATCCAAAACTACTTAACCAAGAATTTTATAAAATCCAGATTTAGAAATATTCTCCTTTTTTGAAATCATTTGTAAGTACTTCAAGGTAAAATAAATTGAACATAAGGTAAAGAAATATAGAAATTTATAAATAATACCTTAATAACAATTATTAATCTATGATTTTTTGCAAGGCCTTCATGGTATGCAATCTCTAAGGTTGGAGTTATACTTGATCAACCATTCTTGAATTCCATGCCTTAGAGTTGCTTAGTAGTCCTATTAGAGCGCTTTGAAAGAACTTAAGTCAAATATGTCCTATCATATATAGATTACACATGTTAGTCCACATCAATATTTGTTATAAATCAAAATACAGGAGAATGCCCTTATGGCTTACAATATCTCCATTTTTGAGTGATGACAAACTTGTTGGGATTGTGAAAAAAAAATGACATAGACTATATAAACATCTTAGACTAAGAGAAGTAAGAATATTTTTAACTAAAATGCGTTCTTCTATTATAGGACTCAAAAAGTAATTATGAGTTTAAGATAAGAAAAATTAAACATAGTCTCATAAACGAAGCTCAATGAGCTTATGGTCCAACCAACCTCCTTATCCTCCTTCCTTCCATATAGAGGATTATTTCACAAGGAAATAGCTAAATAATGGTCACCAAAAAAAAAAAAAAAATTGTACATGAAGAGGTGTAAAAGATAAATCATAAACAGCAATATTCCCCCTATGTATGTGCATATATGAACAGTAAAAAGAATGCTAGTGATAGAGTGCATTGGAAACTAAATTGGGATTTGAGATTTTAGACTTCCGAATCATGATCCAAAACAGGTTAAAATAAGACAGAATATCACTTCTTGTAAAAGCATTTTTGGACTGGTGTTTTGGATTGAAGAATTGAGGGTCCAAAACTCCTTATGTGTTTGTACAGGGTAAAAAAAAGTCACAAAGATAGAACAACTGTTTTCCAAGAATCAACCGAGCCTAATTTTCTCAATGAATTTCAACACAAAGTTTTCACTGTGCAACCAATGAGAAATAACACAATTTTCATAAGCATATTTTCATAAGCATCCACTCAAGTATTCAGTATCCAAAATCAGTCACAATCCATAATTCACAATCCAAAATTAACACAATGCTATAGTTCACAGTCAGTTCGCAATCTACAGTCATATTTTTTCTCCCCTTTTGTCATCAGTAAAAAAAAAATAAGGACAAAAAGATAATAGGATAGAGAAAAGCTAATGTGTCCAGAGAATATAGAGAGATAATAGAAGGTAATTGGTTCTTACAGGTCAAGATAAGTAGTGAAGATCATACTAATAACAACAAAAAGAAATTGAAAATGGTCAGATAAAATGTTATCATAGTGTCGATCAACCAGCAACTCCCATGGCACTCTCAACCAATCTTTGTCATTGTCTTAACACCATGCTTGTTCGTGGTGATATCCATGTTTCCTTGAATCTCTACTGTTTCAGGCTGAGTAAGAGCACCAAAGCTTTTTTTTTTTTCTAGCCAACCTGCGTTTGACGACTACATGCTTATGGCATTTTTCAATGGAGCTTCCAATTGGAGATGGCTTGGGGGCTTCTGTTGCAGCTATAGGTGCAGCAGTTATGAGAATTTTAGCCTTCTTTCCTCTTTCTTTCTGAATTTCCCATGCCTTATCTATGTCTTTCTCCTTTTCCTTTTCCTTTTGCACTTCTTGCTCAATTTGGGAAGTGACGGTTTCTTCTTCAGGCATTTGTTCTTAAGGGGGGACATGTCCTGTTTGAGGATTTATGTCATCATGATGCTTTTCTTCCACAGTAGTTAATCTCTTTCCCAGATTCTGGAGCTCTCGTTTTACTTCTTCGCTCAGACTGCCTATTTTAATAGATAGCAGATTTATAGCTTCTAGGATGCTTTGAGTTGATGCAGTTTCAAGAGTTTCCTGCTTTCCATTGCTTGATGATTCCCCTTGAACTTAGGTTGCAGCCTTTCCTTTTGTTCCTCCTAATTTCACTTCAGCTTTTATTTTTAACAGCTTGTTCTTCTCTTTCTCAGATGCTTCTCTAAGTAGTACCCCACTGATTATCAGTTTGAATATAACCCATCTTTTCAAATGAATCAGTGCCACACGCATTCATATTTGAGTGTCCAGGGGCAGTTGAGCTGATATCCACATTGAAATACTTAAAAACCTTGGTTAAAAGATTCTCATACGGTACAGCTTTACTGGTTGTGTTTCATGATTATAATATCAATCTTGTGGCTAGAAATCTAAAGCTAATTGGCCTTCTTTTAGCCAGTGCCAACATCAACACCATTTGCATTATACTTACAGATGTTTTATGTCCAAGGCTTGGAACCACCATGGTTGAGACTATATGGTGCAAAATCCTCCCTACTCTATTTAGCCATTTTGTATTTCTATCAATTGAGTTCTTAAAACTTATACCTCCTGTGAACTGATTCTCAAATCTTCCCAAATTGAATATACCCGAATCTTTAGAAAATTTGTTCAACTAAAAAAACTGGATTCCTCCGTCCCTAACTTCATAGATTCTGTTTAAAAGTCGATATTAAATTTAATATTTACACATCTAACCCGTGATGTGTACCACTGAACTCCTGTTTCCTCGTGCCTTCCATTTCTCAGATTTGAATAAAATTTCCAAACTAAGGTGGTGTAAAGTTTTTTATTAACAGATAGCAAAGCACCCCACCCAAGAGATTTAAACATACCAAGGACAGTTGAATAGTTTAAGAAGGACTCGGGGGCAACGCGATATCCAACAATCATAGTTCTATTTCTAGATACCCACTCATTGTATTCAGATTCGCATTTGGAATCAAGGAATCAAGGTATCTGTGTGTCAGAGCTTTCTACTTCAAGAATTCGTTCTGATGAGTCCGTTTGGGAGACTGGTTTTTCAGCGACAACTTTCTTTCGTTTCTTCTTCACAACAGATTTAGTTGCTTCAATAGCTTTCTTTCCCACCGCTACTTTGGTGTTCTTGGTCTTCTTTGATTTGGGTTCCATATTCTTACCAGATTTTGAAAGTTTTGCCATGACAGTCGTGAAGTAAATGTGCAGGCTTTTAGATTTGCAAAGAAACTGGAGATTTTTCGGTGAGAAAGAGAGAGGGATCAATGGTTGCTTTGTAAAAGCTCATTTTTGGGATTTCCTAGGTACATTGGGAAGATAAGTACACTCAAGTATGCTGAAAAGTAGATTTTGTAGGATTTGAAAGGCCAATTTTTAAAGGCACGAGTAGTTCAAATTTTAAAAAGAAAATATGGACGTTGAGATTTCTCAACCAAATTTAAAAAAAAAATCACGCAACTTATGGGCAGCTATCATTTTGGACTTAAGGTTCAGTCCAAAGTGTCCATCCAATTTTGATGAATGCACTAGGGCTCAAAAGATGATTTTGGAGAAGGGTTTTGGGTTTATCTCCACCAGAATGTCCATCCTAAATTATCATCCGAAACCATATATCTTCAGAGATTCTCCATGAAATAAACAAACAATCTTTGACAACATTGTTAGTTACATAATCTGTTAATTCCCAAACCTCTTCGTCGATGAATAAATCTATTTTCAGCTAGAGGTTTAGTGAATATATCTACAAGCCGTTCATCAGTTGGAATATACTCCACACAAACATCATCCTTAAGGATATGATCTCTAATAAAATTACATTTCATTTCAAGTTGCTTAATTCTAGAGTGCTGAACAGAATTTTTTGACAGGTTGATAGTACTACTATTGTCACATAAGATAGGCACGCAATTAAAATTTAGACCAAAATCAAGTGAGGTATTTTTCATCCACAAAATTTATGCACAACAGCTTCCTGTTGCCATGTACTTAGCTTCGGTTGTATAGAGAGACGCAAGCCTGCTTCTTGCTGTACCAAGAGACAAGAGAGTGTCAAAGAAATTGACAGTGTCTACTGGTGCTTTTTCTCTCAATTTTGCAGCCGGCATAATCGGCATCCGTGTATCCTATAAGATCAAACGAGTTAGTTCATGAATACTATAGACCAAAATCATATGTTCTAACCAAGTACTTAAGGATACGTTTAACAGTACATAGATGAGATTCCTTTGGACATGATTGAAATATTGCACAAAGGCACACTGAGAACATAATATTTGGTTGGCTGACAGTGAGATAAAGGAGACTACAAATCATACCTCTATATTTTGATTCATCCACTTTCTTACCTTTTTTCATCTTTATCAAGCTTTAATGATGTGCTTATAGGTGAACTTATCTCTTTTGCTTCATTCATTCCAAACCTTTTGAGCAGTTCCTTGCTATACTTTACTTGATTTAGAAATATCCTATCTTTGGTTTGCTTAATTTACAATCCAAGAAAGAAGTTGAGCTCTCACATCATACTCATTTCGAACTTTTGCTACATTATCTTTGTAAATTTCTTGCATAAGGAAATATTAGTAACGCTAAAAATAATATCATTAATATATATTTGAACAATTAAAATGTCTTCAGAAATTTTAAATTTAATAAATAATATGGTATCAATCAATCCTCTTGAAAAACCTTTTGAAAATAAAAATCATTAAGTCCTTTATACCAAGCACGTGGAGTTTGTTTTAAACCGTAAAGGGCTTTAGAAAGTTTAAACACATGATTTGAAAAGTGTTCATGAATAAATCTAGGAGGTTGCTCTACATACACTTCCTCTTCAGTAAAACCATTTTAAAAGGCACTTTTAACATTTATTTCTTAGAGCATAAAACATTTAAAATATGTAAAAGCAAGTAACATTCTTATTAACTTTAATCCAGCAACGGGAGCAAAGGTTTTATCATAATTAATGCCCTCTTCTTAATTGAATCATTGGGTAACTTATTTGACTTTGTTTCTAATAACAATACCATGCTCATCAAGTTTGTTTCTGAAAACGCACTTGGTACTAATTACGAGATGATCAAGTGGTCTATGAACAAGCTTCCAAACTTGATTTCTTTCAAATTGATTTAATTCGTCATGTATGGTTATAATCCAAAAATCATCATGCAAAGCTACATTAATACAGTTAGATTCAGTGCTAGAAAGTAAGGCAAAATTATCAAGAAAATACCATCTAGTTTTGACTTTGCAGTTAGGATCGCCAATGATTTGTTCTTTTGAATGGACAATTTTGCACTTCTAATCTTTTGACAAGTCTTGATTTGTGAGCTCTTCAGTCCTTAGTTTATTTTCTTTAGCTTGTTATTCTTTTAATTCCTCTTTTTTGACATGGATATCAAGAAATGGAGCCTTGTGTTGCTTACGACCTCTTTCTTTTGTGATTCCTACATCATCATCATCATTTCTAAAAGAATATATATTTGATTCATCAAACACAATGTGCACAGACTCTTTTACATATAGAGTTCTTTTGTTATACACTCTATATGCCTTTTTGTTGGAAGAATATTCAAAAAATATAGCCTCATCAGATTTGCTATCAAATTTTTCAAGATTGTTTTGAGTATTGAGGACAAAACATTTGCAACTAAAAACTTTAAAGTAGGAAATAGATGAAACCTTGCCAAATATGAGTTCAAAAAGAGTTTTCCTTAGAAAAGGTTTTAGCATAACATGGTTGACAACGTAGCAAGCTATATTCACAGCTTCAACCCAAAAGTATTTTAATTAGAAAGGAGTTTTTCACAAAGCATTAATTTTGCCATCTCTTGCAAAGTTCGATTTTTCCTCTCAACCGCACTCTTTTGTTGAGGAGTTTTTACTGCTGAAAATTGTGTGAAACACTACTTTAATCACAGAATTTTGTAAAGTCATGGTACAAAATTCTCTACCATTGTCACTTTTAATTGAAACCAATTTGCACCCAAGAGAATTTTGAACACGTATGAGTAGTTTTGAAAATTCAGAGAAAGATTCATCTTTTTAAGTAAGAAATAGAGTTCAAGTGAATCTTGAGAAGTCACCCACAAGTACATAAGCATACGTCTTACTACAAAGACTAGTGGTCCTCATTAGTCTAAACAAATCCATATGCATGTGTTTAAGAGGTTTTGATGTTAAAATCATTTTCTTGAGTTTAAAAGAAGTTTTGATTTATTTTCCAAATTGGCAAGCATCACACACCCAATTTTTATCAAATTTAATTTTGAACAGTCTTCTAACAAGCTCATTTGAGGATAATTTGTTTTGTAAATCAATAGATATATGGTCTAGCCTTCTATGCCAAAAGTAGCTATCATCATTATTTACGGAGAGACATATAATATCGTGAGCCACAAGATCAAGATAAAATACATACGCATTTCCAACACGGTTAGCAACAAAAATTGTCTCATTGCTGGAACTATCCAAAATAGTGCAAGAATCTTTTTAAAAACAATGTTGTAGCCATTATTACATAATTGAGTGATGTTAAGCAGATTGTAATTCAATTCATTAATTAACAGCAATTGTTTGATAATACTAGAGGGTCTCTTATCAATATTAACTATGCTAAGTATATTTTCCTTCTTTTTGTCTCCAAATGTGACAAATCCATCATTTGTGACTTGAAAGTTTTCCAGCAGTACGTCATTTCCCATCATGTGCCTAGAACATCCATTGTTCAGAAACCACTTTGTCGAGCTCATCCTGTCTGTTGAATATTCCTATACATAAGAGGGATGAGTGATTTTTGGGACCCATATCTTATTGGGTTTACGAGGGTTAGTAATAGTTCCTTTAACTTTCGAAACTGTTTTTATACCAGATTCTACTTTCTTCCTAACATGACACTTAGATGATTTGTGTCCAAATTTTTTACAATATGTGCAACAATTATGTGTCATATATGAAGAAGCAGCTTTTACAAAGTAGGATCGGTAATTTCCAACTTTGATTTCATGCCTATAGCCTAGACCATTTCGGTTTCCAGCTACATGTTGTGCACCAAGTAATTTTTTCAAATTATTTTTGCCATCTGTAAATTTCTTAATGCATGTTGTGAGGTCATCAATTCTATTTTTCATATCATCAAAGTTGTTGACCATAATTTCGAGAGAAAGAACTTTGTCACACCAACATTTGTTTTCAAGAGACATATATTGCAAAGAAGTTAGGATAACATTATTTTCAACATTTGAGCACATAACGGAATCAAGTGAAGCTTTATTGTTATTCAACTGCTTTCCATTCTCATCTAATAAGGAATTAATTTTTATTTTTATTTCCTTATTTCTTCTAGATAACTTTTTAAGTTCATAAAACATGTCGAAAAGTAACTCATTTGGATTATCAGGCTTCTCACAATCAGAATCATGCAATTCAGATATCAAATTTGGAGAAGTAGGATTTACCTTATCTTACATGGCCATAAAGCAAATGTTTACTTTTTCATTATTAGATTCACAACTTTCTTTAATCTCAGATTCAACTTGGTCCCAAGTCCCAATTAGCCAGCTTCCTTTATTCATCTTTGTGTCCTTCTTCTTCTTTTTAAATTGCTTAGCTTCCTTTTCTTTAGCTGCTGGATGGTTGGCGTTGAAGTGCTCTATGCTTTTACACTCAAAACATTGAGGATTGAAATAAGAAGTTTGTCCCTTCTTTTTGGTAAACTTCCTACCCCTTTTGAAGTGGCATTTTTTGAACATTTTTCTAAATTTTCTAGCAACCATAGCCAATTCTTCTGTATCCAAATCAGTACCATCGTTACTATCAGTTTGATCATTGTTGGCTTCTTCATCAACTGCTCTTAAAGCAGTTCCTTATTTGCCTTTGTCATCATCATTATGCTCTTGAAATCTTTTCAGTTTCATTTCATGAGTCAAGAGAGATCCGATTAGTTCTTCAATAGGAGATATTTAAAATTTTGGATTTCTCCACAGCCAAGGTTTTTGGCAAAGTATCAAGTAGTTTTCTGTTTTGTTCACCGAATGAATAGATTTTTTCATATGTCTTTAATCCATTCATGATATTTGTGAATCGAGTGAATATATCAGTTATGTTCTCACTTGACTTAATAGTGAATAGTTCATAATCTAGAACTAAAAGTCCTAACTTTTATTTATTTACTTTATTAGTCCTCTTATCGGTGACCTCGAGTAATCTTCATATGTCATGAGCAGAATCACAACCACTTAATTGGTTGTATTTGTTCGTATGGAGAGCACAACATAGAATATTCATTGCCTGATAATTTAAGGTTATTTTAGCATTGTCATCACTGTTGTATTCATCACTTCTTTTAGGCACTATTTCACCTTCAACTATTTTAGTTGGGATGAATGGTCCCTTTTCAATCAAATTCCACAGCTCAAAATTTATTGAGCAAACATATGTTTTCATTATATTTTTTTAGAATGTGTAGTTGTTTCCATTGAATAGAGGAGGTCTATTTATTGAAAACTCTTCGATGTTAGGTAGTGAAGACGTGTTTGCCATTTGGATCTTTTCGACAAGGCTGTTAAATCAAAGATAGTGTAAACCAACGTTCTGATACCAATTGATAAATCTTAGAGGGGAGTGAATAAGGTTTATGACAAACAAATGTAATTTTTTTTAAAAAAAAATCTTTTGATGTCTTTTGAAAAGGTTCGAACAGTGTGTGAGTTCAAAAAGAGTAGGTTTGCTTTGAGCTTTAAGAATATAGTTAGGGATCTTTTAAGTCAGCATTAAATGATAAGGGGATGGCTTGTATTTAAGATGGGTAGTTGAGATATTAAAGACGGACTTTCTATAACTGATCAATAATTGCATGGATAGAGATTGAGATCTTTGATCTAATGACTAGTGAAAATGCAGTGATAAAGTGCAGATTAAATGCAAAAGAAAAGACCCAAGAATTTATAGTGGTTCGATCCTCAACTGATCTACATCCATTACCTTAAGTATCCATTTAAGGATTTTAATATAATTACTAAAACCTTTTCCCAAATGAATAGTGGTAGGCGATGCCAATTTTACATAAGAGGATTACCACACTTAGTTTTGCACATAACCTTTTTAAACTCAACAATCAAGGCTCACCTCTATTGGGTTTTACTTCTTTAACCTTGATACAAAGATGATTAAAGATAGAATATAGAAATGACTCACAGATTGAGCAGATATAAACAACTACGCACAAATACCTTTTTACCTTTGGAGCAATTTAATCTTACTTTGAAGAACAAATGAAAAGGGAGATTTTTTATATTCTAAAGTGTAAGAGTATTTTTGAATGAGTTAGCATAAAAATCTGCTTGAAAATTGAGTTTTAAAAGCTTTTATAAGAGCCAAACCTGAAGTCCCAACGTCTAGTAATGGGTAGTTACTTCTATTAGGATTTTCAAGGTTTTGGATTCACAGAATGAAATTATGTGTGTCCAAAATGTGAGTCCAAAACGGTATTTTAAGCAAAGAGTTATATTTTGAAAAATGATACAGATCATTAGATGGTGTTTTGGATTTAATGGCCTATCTAAAACTACTCAACCAAGAATTTTATAAAATTCAAATTTAGAAATATTCTCCTTTTTTTTAAATCATTTATAAGTGCTTCAAGGTAAAATAAATTGGATATAAGGTAAAGAGATGTAGGAATTTACAAATAATACCTTAATAACAATTCATAGTTTATGATTCTTCGTAAGGCCTTCATGGTATGCAATTGCTAATTAAGGTTGGAGTTATACTTGATCAACCACTATTGGATTCCATGCCTTAAGAGATACTTAGCAGTCCTATTAGTGCACCTTGGAAGAACTTAAGTCAAACATATCCTATCACATATAGATTACACATGTTAGTCTACATCAATGTTTGTCATAAATTAAAACACAGGAGAATGCTCTTAGGCCTAACATGAAGGATAACTTTTCGATAATAAGGCTTCCACATACAATCATGGATGACATTCGAATATGCTACTTAACACATGACATAATCTACTACAAAGGCTGTTAATTTGATTTCTCTTCGATAGAAAAAAATTAGACTTGAGTTTGATAATGAAATTCATCAGCACATTAAACGTCTAAAAAAAGTTGAAAGCACAGAATAAGAAGTCTGGTAACTCAGTGCAACAAATGGTTTTGTTTTTAAACATATACGATGTCGAATTGATTGAAGACACTAGATGCGAATTTCATGATCTTGATGATGATCAATTTACATAAGTGCAAAGTCGCAAAGGGAAAAGAAATAAAGGAGTATAAATGCCTAAAGCAATTCGTGGATTTCGTTTATAATTTCTTATATGCCTCTGGTCCTTCAATATAGCATTTTATATACTTATATTTTTAATTAATAAAATATCCACTTTTGGATGTTTAACCAAAAAATAAAAATAAAAAGAAAGAGGAAAAGAAAAATAAAAATAAAAAAAAAAGAAGAAAAAAAAATTGTGGTTGTTCTCTATTTATGTAGCTAATGCTTAAACACCAAACTAACACTTCATTTGCTTTGCACAAGTGGGGAGGAAAGGAAGTAAGTTATATTTACTTCAATTTTATTTGATTGGGATGAAAAAGAAATAAACAAAAGATTTGTTTATTATATTAAATTTATTATTATATCCATTATTATATTTATTACTTTAACTATTAAAAGTGGGAAAGAAATGACATATTTATCTTTTACTTTCCTTTACATCACAACATTTCCAAAATTGGAGGGAAATGCTAATATGGAGGGGGAATAACCAACTTACTTTCACCCCCTAATTTACCTCCAATTAAACATGAGTTTTCTCCATTTACTTGCTCCTTGAAAAAACTTTTTTTTTCACTCCAACCAAACATAATGTAAAACTTATATATAATTTGTTTTTCAATGATATTATTGTTGTTGACTTGTAATAATAGAGTAATATTTGCAAAATTTTAATGAGGATGAAGCTCTTTCCTTCTTAAGATCTCTTTTGTCCCAACATTCCCTTCCACTAGATATTTAGTAAGAACTAGAGCTTAGATATTTTGATTTCCTTTACTACTTTCTATTTTATTTTAGTTTGTTGCCCCTTTTTTATTCACAAAGCTATAATATTTTTTTCTTCTACGCTATTTTACAAGATTCAAGCTTTTGTGGCGAGATATTCTTCTAATCTTTATAGGTTGGGTATTTGATACTCTATTTTTATGGATTTTCTTTCACATCTGAGTTAGATTTGGGCCATTGGTGTCTTTCGTATTGTTTTGAAGCAATTTTGAAGGTCATTGTATATTTAGAATACTTTATATTATTGCTTAAGGAATGAGATAAAATTGAGCCTTTTCTCGCTTATTATATTGAAGAATGGTGAAGGCAACTATGATATGAAGACTATTGTATGTTAATTTATTTTTTGCATTTTGTATTTTACCCATCTAGGGTTTTTGGGTGTGTGGTGTATTTTTTATTTATCTTGAACTTTAATTTATTATATATTCGAAATATTTACAAAATTATATTTGCAACTAAGCTTAGAATTGAATAAAAGGTTATACATTTTAGAAAAAGATTTTTTTTTTTTGGTTGCTATTGAATAATTACAAAGTACATATGAGGTTTATGAGGACTTTAGATCTCCTTATACATCTTTTAATTAGGAATGAAATCAAGAATTTGAAGAGTAAACTATATAAAAATACATTAAAAATAATACTATGATTTTTGAAATTTTATTCATGCAAAAACTAATCTAATATATGTCTACTACAATAGTTGGTATATTAGATGAATGTTTGTCGTTTTGGGATGGAAATAGGCCAGGCTAGGCTTCAGCTACACGGGTCTAAGCCTGTATTGGAGGAGAAAAGTCTGAACCTGATCTCTTAACTTATATAAGACTTTTTTAGGTTTAGGCTTGGTCTGATCTAAAACATAATGAAAAGCTTATTAACATATAAAAATCTTTACTTTACTAGTCACATAAAAAAAAAAAAAAGTGCAACAACTAGAGTTATATAAAACCATAATTGGTATTGTAACTTTGGTTCAAACCCAACATGACTAGAGCTAGTACAATAGGTCTATTCAAATAGAAATACAATACAAATTCAAATACAAATACAACCAACCATCACAAATATAATAGAAACAAATCCATGACATAATGAAACAAACAACAAACTTATGTGTTCATACAATAAATAACATAAATAATATATATACACACATAGGTTAGGCATAGAAGATTTCAGGTTAGGCTTTAACCAAACATGTCCAGTTTATATAGCTAAACAAGTCTGATTTTAAATTTAAATTTGATCTATTTCCTAAATAGACTCAAGTCAGATCATGCCATAAACTCCTAATAATAGCCTAACCTAGTTGCAGTATGTATGACTTTCCTCTCCACATCTCATCAACTGATTAATATCCTAATATATATATATATATATATATATATATATATATATATAGACACACACACACACACACACACGATAATTTTTATGGTCATTTTGTAAATTGCAGTTCTCCAATTTGGGCCATTTTGTTTTAAATGACCTTGTTAGCGTGTCAGTTTGCATTTTTGTGAGTAAGATTGTTCAAGTCAAAGCCCAATCCTCCTACTCGTTAAAAGTTTTTGTTTTAATTATATAGAGAATTTTAATTTTCACATAATCTTGTCATTTTTTTCTCTTAAAAAAAATAATTTCTTCTTTCTCTTTGTGTGTGAAAATAGGCAACACACATTAGATCTCATTATCACCCTTCTGCTTAGCCCCTCCCACTACCAAACCACCACCACTGCCGCTTCCGTCCCCATCACCATACTGCAAGCTTGCCGAATTCAAAGATTACAATTTTGATGGGTTAACTAAGATGAGTTTTATTAGAAGATGAAAATTTAGCCAAGACTAGAGCTCCAACCAAAGACGTAGCTCAAATCTGGTCGAAGGATGGAGAATTTCAAAGGTTATTTAAAATGCCAATTTGTTATTTATCCTTTTACAAATAAATTGTGTTAGCAATGACTAGTCATATGATGAGATGAAAAAGTGTAATTGCTCAAGGTGCTCAGATTCAATGCGTCAGAGTAGGAGCATTCGACGGCTACGCATAACGTAGAATAGAGAGGGGAATAATTACCAATGTTGAAATCCCACATGGCACAGCCACCCATAATGGATGAGGAGGGAATTATTGCAAAGGTACCCCTACACAGTTCGATTCTAGATCGAATATCGAATATCGAAATCAAATAGTTTATGATTTGGAATTGGAATTGAAATCTTCATAAACAGTTCTAGTTAAAGTTTCTAATAATCGGAATTAATTGTTCCTTCGTTGTTCTATATTTTTAAAATTCTATAAAAATACCTCTTGCCTCTCTTACTTGATCCCACATCAATGTCTCAGGTCTTGTTTGATTGTTAAGTAAAGTGAGTTGAGAAAGTAATTATATTTTTATTTTTAAAATTTAACATTCATTATCTACTTTCTATGAGATGAAATTGACATTTATTTCTTAAAATTCTAACAATACAATATTAAATATTTTTAAATAAAGATAAATAAAAAATATTTTTAGATATGCATCTCTCATCTTATTTCTCATGTTCATCATTTCTTATCCTTTCTCTCTTCACAACTCTCCTAATGTAATAGCGTACTAAAGTTTCCATATCATCATCTATCATATCTTTTCTTTTTTTCCTTTTGAAAAAACTTGCAATATTCAAAATTTTAACTAAATAAAGTGTAAAACTTTTAATTTGAAGGTTATATTATGATTATACGATAATTATATTTTTTGTCGATACCTTAATTTGGTAATAATCAAATATTATTTCTATCTATATTATAATTTTAACCCACAATCAAGAGTAATTAGTGTTAAGAAAATAAAAAGAACCAAAGGAAACTCAAATTTAATATATTGAAGAACCTATAATATTTTATCACTTCAAAAAATTATTTTCCTCACAAACTCACAACCTTATTTTTCTTAAACACATAAGCACTCAAGGCTCTTTCTCTATTCTCTTATGCACACACCACTTAATCTACTATTGTTGAACAATACCACTACACTCACAATTTTAATTTTTCTCACACAACTCACACCACTCACAGCACCCTATACAACTCAGCTTCACTTCACTTGATGTATAAAGTACTAGGAGCATCCTATTTATAGATGTTTGCAAAGTTGGTGCACACAATCTAGAGTTCTCCACGATTTTCAAGAATGATAGCGAAGGCAAGCGTTTTCTTCATGAATCTAGAATGATGTGCAATTTGAAGATGTTTTGTCAAAAAAATGGCTGTAAAATAGCTGCTGTAAGTTGGGTTTTCAGATTGTTCTCCAATGGCGGTGAAGCATGAAGGCTGCAATTTGTTTTGTCAAAATTGGTTGCTACAAATTGAGGATTTTTTAGCTGCAATTTGTAGCTATAGGGGATTCTGCAATGGCGGTGGAGCAAGCTGTCATTGCTTTCTCAATACTCTCCATCAATGACTACTTTCTTATTTCTTCTCGTGAAATCATATCGAGTTCTCTTTAAAATTCTTTAAGCTTTACTCCATTAAGACCTTTGGTGAAAATATCTGCAATTTGTTCTTCAGTTTTCACGTGCTTCATTTCAATTTGACCACATAATACTTTTTTCTCGCATAAAGTGATAATGAACCTCTACGTGCTTTGTTCTTGCATAGAATACTGGATTCTCTGCTAAGCGTATCATTGATTAATTGTCACAATATAATTGAACTACCTTATTCACAGGCTAATGAAGATCTTTCAAGAGTTGTAACAGCCACGAACATCCTTGAGCTGTCATTGCTGCAGCACGATATTCTGCTTCTATACTAGATAATGACACTATTAGTTGTCTCTTACTACACCATGAGACAACTCTTGATCCAAGGCTAAAAACATATCCAATAGTTGATCGTTGGGTGTCGTAATCACCGGCGTAGTCGGCATCACAATATTCTATCATTTGAGATGTATCTGTCTTTTTATATAGCAAGCCATAGTCTATAGTACCTTTAACATAACTTAGTATCCTTTTTACTGTATCAAGATGTGGCTTCTTTGAAGTTTGCATGAATCAGCTTACAACTCCATCTGCATATGAAATATCTGGCCTCATTAGTATTAGGTAGATTAAACTACCCGTTAACTGTCGATACATCATTCTGTCTTCAAATTCCTTGCCTTCAATTGAGCATATTCAAATGTTTACCTCAATTGGAGTAGAGATTGGTTTGCAGTCAAGCATGCCATATTTTTGTAGAAGATCCTACGAATACTTTTGTTGGCATAAAAATATCTCATGATTCGCTTGTTCTATCTCCAAGCTAAGAAAGTGTTTCAATTCTCCAAGCTCCTTCATCTAGAAGCGAATTGAGAGATTTGACCTAATTTGTTCAATCTCTTCTTTATCATCTCCAGTAATGATTAGATCATCTACGTACAAAAGTACTATGGCTAACTTCCTTTTTCAAGCTTTAACAAACAAACTTAAATTAGCTGGTGCCATCGAATATCCATTATAAATCAAGAATTTTGCAATTTTTCCATACCATGCTCGTAGTGCTTTATAAAGTGCTTTATTAAGTTTACACACGTACTCTGAATGTGTCTTGTTCTCAAACCCTTGTGGTTGTTGCATGCATATGTCTCGATTGAGTTCTCATGAAGGAATGCATTCTTCACATCCATCTATCATAACTTCCATGACTTTCTTGTAGCTAGGATAAGTAATACTCGAACTATTGTGATTTTTACTACTGGGCTAAGCGTCTCGTCATAGTCTAACCCATATTTTTGTGAGAAACCTTGTGCCACCAGTCGTGCCTTGTATCTGTTAATCGATCCGTCTAGCCTAATTTTTAATTTGTACAACCATTTGCAAGAGATGGGTTGTATATTCCTTGGCCTTGACACTAATCTCCACGTCTCATTTTGCTTTAGTGCTTGTATTTCTTTTTTTATCGCCTTTCTCCATTCCTTTTGTTTGGATGCCTCTTCTCTCTTGCAGTATCCTCGATTACGGCTGCATTTGCATATTTTGGATTGGGTCTTCGTTGTCGAGTAGACCTCCGAAGTTGTGGTTGCGCCTTCTCTTCTTCGTCCATGTCTTCATATTGACTGGGCCTTTGATCTTCTGTTATTTTATGTCTCCTTTCTACCACGGACTCTTCAATTTTCTTGATGGTGACTCCTTTGATGATGATTCTTTGTTATCCTCTTTAGATGTTTTAGAAGTCAAAGGTCTTCTTTTTGTTCTTCTAGCTTTTTCATTGATTTTTCTAGGATTTCTTCAGATTGTGGTAGCTTCTCGGCTTGAGATGACCACCAAGATGATGCTTCATCAAATACAATGTTTCTAAATGTGTAACATCTACTTGTGTTAGGATTACAACAAATCCATTCTTTTCGTTTGGAATCATATCTGACAAAGATGCAGTGAATTGTCTTCTTTTCAAACTTACTCCTTAAATGATCGGGTATCAATACATAGCATACATACCCAAAAACTAAAAAATGAGCTATAATGGGCTTATTCTTTCATAATTTCTTGTAAGATGAGATCATGTCGAGCTTCGCTTGTGGTAAGCGATTTGTAATATATACTACTGTCTTCATGCATTTAGTCCAAAACCGTGGTTGAACATTCTTGGCATGCAGTATACTTCTACAAGTCTCTGCTAAGTGTCGATTCTTTCTTTCTGTAACTCTATTCTGTTGTGGAGTATTTGGATATGTCAACTGTCGTCGAATTTTGTTTTGTTTCAGAAATTTTGTAACTTCCTTTGAAGTGTATCTCCCATTATTGTCTGTCTGATGGCACTTTATTTCATAGCCGGTTTCACTTTCTGCTTTCTCCTTGAATGCCTTGAACTTTGTTAAGGTTTCGGACTTTTCTTTCAAGAAATTTATCCAGATATATCTAGAATAATCATCGATAAAAGTTATCATGTATCGATAACCACTTACCGATGGCGGCTTCATTGGGCCAAAGACATCTAAGTGGACTAGCTCCAAAGGAACCTTGGCTCTGAACTTCGAATCATTATATGGTAGTTAATGTGCTTTACCATACTGGTAGCCAATACAAATTATATTATTTCGAACCTCCAACTGTGGTAGACCCTTCAACATTGACTTTTTCATCATCATATTTAGTCTAGTATAGCTCACGTATCCCAATCTTGTATGCCATAAATCTGATGTCTCGTTCTTTTTAGCCTTATCTACGTATGTTGTCTCTGCAGACATCATATAGATGACTCTAATCTTTATCTTTCCATAATTGGTTCTCCTTTAAGTTTCAATTGACGATACACCTTCACGTCGTTTGGGCCGAATATGACATAGTTCCCTGCTGAAGTTAGTTGTGATACTGATAGCAGGTTCTTTTTCATACCTGGCACGTGCAACACATTATCTAACTCGACTTTTGTAGAGTTGAATCGTGGTACTACTAGCGCTTTGCTAATATGTGTTATTGGCATTTTAGAGTTATTAGCAATTACAACGACACGTCCACTTTTGCATTTCTCCATGTTGTAGAATTTTTCTTTATCACCTGTCATATGATCAGAGCATCCCGGATCTACTATCCAATCATTTTTATAGTTGATAAGTTTATCATTTGCCGCGACTAGTGCCAGATCCTTTTCATTTTCTTGAATTGGGCTCGTCAGTGTCTTTTCCTCTTCAATCGCGCAGAACGCATGAAAGTCCCATTCATCCTCACTTTCTTGAATATGTGAAGAGGTGGTAGCATTTCCTTTGGCTTATCTACGCCAGCAATCTCGAGCGAAGTGACCTTTCTTTCCATAATTATAACACTCGTTGTTTATTCACCGGCTCCTCAAGTTGTTATTTTACTGTGGTGGTGCTCCCTCTTGATGTGTATTTTTTTCCAAACGCCCTTTCTGCCAAGAACCTCATCTCTCTTTATTTTTGTCTTCTTCCATTGGTATTCTGGCATTTTTTTGTCCTATGTATACTCTTCGTCTATCATAAAGAGCCTTTTCTTCCTCATTTATTGATTCGATGTACGACGGTCTCATTAAGGCTTCTTCATTTGCTAGCATACTTTCCAACACATTGAGTGTCGGTGACTCAGGCCATCCTCGTGTTGCTGTTATAATTGGGGTGTATTCTCGTCGTAATCCTTGAATTATAATTCTCCTCATGCTTGTCTCGTTAATAGGTCGAATAAGATCTAATTTTGAAATTTTTTCACTTAAGGATCTCACTTAGGCAAAATATTGACTCGCCGTCATATTACCTTGTGAGATTCCCAATAACTCATTTTCAAGCCTTTGCACCTTAGCTTCATTAGTCTTGGAGAATCTTTCCGCCAAAATATCCCAAGCTTCTTTTGGCAACTTTACATTGTTAATCAAATCTAAAAATTAATTTTCAATTGTTAAAGCTAAAATAGATAGAGCCTTACCAGCATTCTTGTCCCATTTTCCAGTGGTGGCGGTGTTGTTTGGCTTCCATCTATCTACGAGCTCCATAGGCCTTGTCCTCTCAAATAGAATCTTAGGCACACGCTCCAATTGTTGTAATTGTCCTCTATAAGCTGTTTGATATTGTTCGCATTGATGAAGTCTGCCATCTTGACTTGGTGATGCCCTGCACCTTATCCAAGTAAGTCTGGTCCTTGACCAACTAATTTCACAGTCCTTGACTGAGCACCAACAAAGTCTCGACGTATCACGATCACTAACGGACTACTTTGAACACGGTCCCTGAATGTTCTTTGACTTTATTTTGGAGCTTTGATGAATCTCATGAACTTGGCTTTGACACCAAAATGTTGAGAAAGTAAAGAGAACCAAAGGAAACTCAAATTTAATATATTGAAGATGCTATAATATTTTCACACTTCAAAAAATTATTTTCCTCACAAACTCTCAAACTTATTTTTCTTAAACATGTGAACACTTAAGGCTCTTTCTCTATTCTCTTATGCACACACCACTTAATCTTCTATTGTTGAACACTACCACTTCACTCACAATTTTAATTTTGCTCACACAACTCACACCACTCACAGCACCCTACACAACTCAACTTCACTTCACTTTATGTACAAAGCACTAGGAGCATCCTATTTATAGATGTTTGCAAAGTTGGAGCACAAAATCTAGAGTTCTCAATAGTCTTCAAGAATGACGGTGAAGGTGAAGGAATTTGAAAATTTACAGAGCATGTGTAGTAGACGAAAATGGAGAACAAGAACATAATATCAGAGTATGAGAGCATCATGGTGGGTATGAAACATACCTCTTGGAGCCTTAAAAACATGAAGAACATGGTTGAATGACTTGAAGCCAGAAACAGCTTCTTCCTCTCCAACATCCAGTGCATTTCCAGTGAAGCTTCCACTGTCCAGTTTTTCTTCTCCGGTGAAAACGAACACTCCGGTGAAATGCCAAGCTTTCCAGTTCACGGAATATGACCACTGCCTAAATCCAATTGGTGAGCACTCAATTTGGATGAAGAAAAATGATCACTCAGATGTCTTCAGTTCACTGACTATCCATAATCCTAGTTATCTGTTGGTTTTCCTCTGATATAGCCAAAACAAGTGACGAATCAAAAGCCAGGAAAACAAACAGGCACGAGAGAGAAAGAAAGCCAAGAGACATTTTTCACAGTTAACTCATCTGGCTTGGCTTCATATGTAAAAACAAAAGCCAGAGAAGGAAACCAAAAGCCAAAAGACTTGGGAAATATTTTTAATTATTTTTTCCTTTTCTTTTATTTTATTTTTTCACACAGAAAGCCAAGAGTCATGAAACCAAAAATAATTATTTTGATAAAAATAATATTCCAGGGATTTAATACCCGAATATTATTTACAAAATAAATTTTGGCTTCACCCTAAACTCTACTAAACTGTGTCCGAAAAAATCCTATGGTCTAGGCTATTGGGTCAAAATAATATTTATTATTTTTCTTGGACTCGAAAAGCCCAAAATAATAAACATTAATTATTTTTCTTGGGATTAAATAAATAATCCAATAAATAATTAAACATTAATTATTTATTTCTTGGGATTTAATTAAATAAATAACTCAATAAATAATTAAGTAATAATTATTTTCCTCTAGTTTAAGTCCCGGTTAATTTTCTAATTATTCAAATTGAACCCAAGCCCTGAATAATTAATTAACCAATTAAACCAGATAATAAATTTCTCTCCAATTATTTTATTCCAGTCCAATAATAAATTAGACTTCCTGAATAAAATAAAACTCTCTCAACTGAGATCATTTTCTAAATCCAAAAATTAATTAGGACTTACGGGCTATTGCGAAGACCAAAAAGACACATCGTCTTGGCTACTAAAATGACCAAAATACCCCTACGATATAAATAGATATATTTTACATTTTAAATATTTCCTAATATCACCATAAGGAAATATTGACCCCAAGGACAATGCTGCATTAGCAGAGTCTTCGACCTACAAGTGAAAATGACTAAAATACCCCTCTACACATCGCCATACATTTAGAGAGGAAGAAGTGTACTAATACTTCTCTAAAAGACATCTACCATCCTTAGGCCTCTAATCCAATGATCCACGACTTCTTGGAGTGTTTTCGCTTTCCAAGAAAGCGACCCTAAAGCAAACATCAAAGTCACGTTTCTCAGGGCCCTGGATATTTAGATAATTCGGACAACCACAAGAGGCGATATAGTGTAGAAACTATCTTGTACAAGTCTGTCTTAACTAACTAATCACACATACCTAACATACAAGTATATTGGCCCTCCGATAGAACCTCAACTATAGTATATTAAAGCATATGCTTCCAGCTTCGCCAGACCACCGACTCATACTCAAGTCATAGAGTACTAGTCCACGATGTAGCAGTAATAGTCTAAGTTTCTACCATATAGTACTTTTTAGAAACCACTACTACATGTCCTGTTCTACGTATTCGAAATACGCTTATGTCATGAAGTGAGTGGACTACTCACTGGCTAAAGGTAAGCCATTTCCCACTTGGAATTCATAACATAATAACCAAAACATGATGAGATTTCCATTCTCATCAATCAGTTAAGAACAACTGTCTATGTGTTTAAATAACCTATGATCCATACTTTACTGTGAAAGACCTCCATTCACATGGATAACTTATTTACACACAATAAGTTTGTTCCAAATGAAAATGTACACAAATAAAGAAAAATTATTTCACAAAAGATTTCCGACAAATAAATTCTTTTATTAACATATTCGATATTGTCATCAGAAAACTAGTCTTAAAGGGCATATTCCCAACAATCTCCCACTTGCACTCTAAGACTAGGTAAGTCCATAGGTGTCCACCCCAATGGCGTCTAAGTGTCTCTTGAAGACCCTTAGCCAAAGGCTTGGTAAATGGATCTACTAGATTATTCTCTGAGACAATCTGTTCCACCACGACTTCCCGTCTCTGAAAATCCCGGTCCAGGTGGTACTACCTCACAATATGCTTCCCCTCCTTGTGGTTCCAAGGTTCCTTTGAAGTACTGAAGAATATGTTTTACAGCATGCCAATGAACCTCCCCAATGTTTGACTGATATCTGCTAATTAAGCCTACAACAAAGTAGATATTTGGCCTAGTACACAGCACGGCGCACATGAGACTTCCTACAGCCGAAGCGTAGGGAATCCTACTCATTCTGTCATTTCTTCCTTAAGACTTAGGATAGTCCCTTGAAAAGAGACAACCTATATCTGCAAGGGATCAGAGTACCCTTGCATAAGTCCATGCTGTACTTGGCCAGTATCTTGTCAATGTATGCGACTTGGGATAATCCTAACATTCTTTGCTTCGTATTTCTAAGAAGTCTAATTCCGAGAATGTAGTTGGCTTCTCCCAAGTCCTTCATACTACATTGACTAGATAGCCAAACTTTTGTAGATAACAATGACCCTACATCATTTTCAATTAATAGAATGTTATCCACACATACACAAGACAAGAAAAATCACATTAAACCCCTCAAGATTCTTGTACACGCATGATTCATCCTCGTTTTGAATAAAATCATAAGACTTCATAGTCCCATCAAAACGAATGTTTCACGCTCTCGATGCTTGCTTAAATCCATAAATGGACTTCTTAAGCTTGCAAATCATATGTTCTTGGCCTTCAGCAATAAAACCTTTCGATTGGGACATATAGATGTCTTCGTTAAGATGGTCATTCAAAAATACTGTCTTGACATCCATTTGCCATATCTCGTAGTTATAGTGACATACAGTGGTAAGGAGGATAGGGATGGATTTAAGTATGGCCACAGGGGAAAAAATTTTCTCATAATCGATCACTTCTTTCTGAGTATACCATTTTGCTACAAGCCTAGCTTTGAAGGTTTCCACCTTCTCATCCGTTCCCCTCTTCCTCTTGTACACCTACTTACACCCGATGGGTTTTATCCCTTCAGGTGAAGCTACAAGATCCCAAACCTGATTGAAGTACATAGACTCAATCTCGATTTTCATTACTTCATGCCATAGATTTGCATCGGCATCAGCAATTACCTCCTCGTATCTAGTGGGATCTTGTTCCTGATGGTCAAAGACCAACTCAAAAACTTCTCCATACCATCTATCTGGAACCTAGACACTCTCCCACTGCGACAAGGCATCATTTGTACAGGCTCTTAAGGTTGTGCCTCTTCTTGTTCCACAATCGGGTCAGAAGAAGTTACTTCTGAAGATAACTTCTCCTTGAGTTCCAACCTAGTTGAACCTTTCATGGAAGTACTTTGATCATCCTCTAAGTATCTAGCATTGGTACTAACCTGTACTTTCTGCTCCTTAGGATGAGAAAAGTAACCACCATTTATTCCTTTTGAATACCTAACAAAATAGCATAATTCTGATCTTGGTTCCAACTTGTCTCCCTTGATCAGTACATAAGCTAGACAACTCCATATCCTGAGATAATTCAAACTTGGCTTACGCCCAGTCCACATCTCATAGAGAGTCCTAGGTACTGACTTGAAAAGCACCAAGTTTAGAATATATGCCGTTGTTTCCTGAAATACAGTAGAAAAGTAACATGAGACATCATGCTTCTGACCATTTCCATCAATATCCTGTTCCTTCTCTCAGCTACTCCGTTCTGCTGAGGTGTCCCCGACACAAAGAGTTAGGATACTATCTAATGATATACCATGTAGTTCTTAAATTCACCTAGGAGGTACTCTTCACCACGATCCGATCGTAAGGTCTTGATTAATTTACCTGTCCGACGCTCCACTTCAGTCTTAAACTCTTTGAACTTGTCAAAAGAGTCAGACTTGCGTCTTATCAGGAAAACGTAACCAAACCTTGTACAATCATCCGAGAAAGTGATGACGAACTCAAAACCTCCTCTAGCTAGTATAGACAAGGGACCACACACATCAGTGTGAACAAGACTCAGTACCTCCTTGGCACAATCTGCCTTTGGGATAAAAGACCTTTTACCCATTAGGCAAGATTCATACTGAGGCCAATTTTTCAATCCCAAATGCCCAAAGGCTCATCATGGATTAGCCTCTAAATCCTGATTGAGTTGATGTAACCCAACCCCAGATGCTAAAGATTTGAGTTATTGATATTGGTCTTTCTCTTCTTAGTTAAAGGTTCAAATTGAGCGTTATTTGATTAATTGTTAATAGGGTTTAAATAGAATAGATATTCATATATGTGCCCAGTACATAATATTTCTCCATCTCTACTGATAGAAATACCAGAATGAAAATATTCAGAACATCCTTGATTTATAAGTTTTGTAATTGAAATCAAGTTCTAATGAAAATCAGGTACATATAAAATATCTATTAAAACCACTTTATTATTACAATCAAAACAAGATCTAGCTCTCCCACTGCAAGGGCCTAGACTTGTGCTCCAATTCCCACGCATAATCCATGTTCGCCCTTCTTGAGTCATCTTATCTTTCTAAATCTCTGTAAGGAGTTACAGATATGATCAGTGGCTCCTGAATCAACAACCCAAGTAGAAGTTGATCCAACCATTGATATATACTCTAGATAGAGAACATTACATGTGGGGTTTTTCTTGGCTTGAAGATTTGGACACTCCTTTTCCCAGTGTCCCTTCTTCCCACATTTGAAGCACTTGTCATTTGGTTTGTCTTTGGGTTGGGTCTTGGATTGGGCTACTGCGTTTCCCTTCTCCCCTTTGAACTTTCTGGGCTTAGACCCAGTTCTTGAGGAAGAAGCCTTAGCAATCATGGCCATTGAAAGTGGCTTCATGACCTCCTCTGCCATCTGGAGTTCCTTCATCAACTCAGTCAAACACATGTTTAACTTGTTCATATTGTAATTTAGTTTGAACTGAGTAAAGAAACCCGGTAGAGATTTGAGAACCATGTCCACTTGGTTCTCGGGGTCAATGATAGCCCCTAAGATTTCTACCTCCTCGAAAGCAGCAATCATCTTGAGCATATGCTCCCTGACTTATACTCTCTCAGCCATTTTAGAGTTTATTATAGTTCGAAGAATCTCCTGCCTTGCGGGCCGGCTCTTATCCGTGAATATAGTGGCCAATGAATGACTAATGTCATACGCAGAAGCCATGTGCTCGTGTTTAGACTGGAGCACATTAGACATGGAGGCTAGTATATAGCAACGTGCCATTTCATTAGCCTTCTTCCATGCCTTCTCAGTCTCTCGCTCTTTGTCAGTGGAACCATCCCCGATTACAGGGTAGGTCTCATAAAGGACATACTTATACTCCTCGACTGTGAGTATTATATCCAGGTTTCTCTTTCAATCCACATAGTTTGGTCCCATTAACTTATTCTCACGGAAAATAACAGCCAAAGGACTAAAAGAACCTTCTACCATTTTCAAAAAATCGAAAAATAAAAGAAATGATTTAGTTTGTAAAAATAAATTTGTGTACAAAAATTAATTTGGCTTATAGGAAAACTGACATGGCTTCTTTGGAAGATTAACAGTTCCCTAAGCTAAGTGTAATAACCACCACAAATTAATTTCCCTTCTAGGTAATGATCTAGAGAATAACTGCATTGTGGGATGATCGTTTCCTCTTATTTCCTATGGACATTCCTCGCATTATAACCTCCAACGTGGGCTGGCCGATTATAGTACTTGTCCTGGGTTATTAATTGCATCATTTCATTAGATCTAAATTCTTGTGGTATCCCTATTCTATACGGGTTCACTCCCAGGCTAACGCGAGGGGACCCACGATCTCTAATGAGGACCGTGATGGAAGCCGTGGGGCCGTTGGAACCCCTTTCCCACTTAGTCTTTTAAAATAAAGTTTTCTGGAAAATAGCCTTTTGAAATTTCCATTAAGTTTTTTCTTAACTTAAAAATGAAATATCCAAGTCCATCAAAATCTCTATGTCAAGAATTATATCCTTTGAGAGAATTTATCCATGGACTAATTTTATTTAAGTTAAAACTTAATGATTTTAAAATTTTCCAATTAAAACTTTACTCGAGACATTAGTCTCAATTTTACTTAACAAAACAATTTTCTTTTGCAAAATAAAATAAAATGACTTTCTATTTTAATTTACAAAAATATCTAAATCCAACATATTTCTATGCCAATGATTAAATCCTTTAAGAAAGTATTCAAGAATTAATTTTTGTTCAAGTTAAAATAACCATTTAATCGTTTAAAGAAAAATGTTTTCCTTGCATAAATATTTCCAAAGACTTTGATTTTTGAGAAACCGCACACATAGGTACACAAAATAAATAGCATGCTAGAAAACAGTAAACGTTTTCATACTTTTCTATTTTTAAACCTATGTGCCCAAATAATAGGATTAAACACATTAATTATTTAATTAATGATCTTGTTTAATTCTAAAATCCTTTACTAATATTTTTCATGCAAATATATTCCAAGAATATAAACTATTGCAAAAATATTAACTTTTCTTGGTATGGAACCCAAATTAAAAATTATAAAAAAAATTTTTTTTGACTGGCGGTCCACTGAACCGGCCGCACCGGATCAGGGCCCATTTGGCCTGCGATCTATCGAGTCCGCGGTGCACCGTGCCGCACCGGATCGCACTCCAGCGGCAACCCGTGGAGCAGCCCAGACCCGCAACCCACGTCCATTTATCCTCTGCTTCCTACCCGCTAAAGATTCGCGCCTTTATCCGAATTGCACCGCCCGACCCGTGCTGCAACCCGCGAATTTTGGAGCTTCAATTGCCGAATTTCAATTGCGAAATCGGCTTAAATTTCACCAAATCTGGCTCGGCTCCAACACAGAAAGCCGGATGGCTTGTTACACAAAAACGAAGGCAGCTCGAAGGTGGCTTGGCTCAGCTCAAATGGCTTAGAAACCGTTCTTCTTCTCCAGAATGTTTTTCTGGGTTCTATCTTCTGCGTTTTCTTCTGCAATTTCACTTCCTTTGGCTTCTATGGACATTTTTCATCACAAAACTCATCTAAACCAAAACAACAACCACCTATACCCATTTAAATTGGGTTTACACGATCAAAACACACTAAACCAAAAATTTATAGTGAGTTCATGAAAATTGCAGAAACTATGTCTCATACCATAAATAGCGAAGGATCACATATTTAAGTTCCAAACAATGTTCTTCTCCATTTTTATTAACTAACATGCTCCCTAAATCAATCAAATTCATGCTTTGATACCATTTGAAGGAATTTGAAAATTTACAGAGTATGTGCAGTAGACGAAAATGGAGAACAAGAACATAATATCAGAGTATGAGAGCATCATGGTGGGCATGAAACATACCTCTTGGAGCCTTAAAAACATGAAGAACATGGTTGAATGGCTTGAGGCCAGAAACAACTTCTTCCTTTCCAACGTCCAGTGCATTTCCAGTGAAGCTTCCACTGTCCAGTTTTTCTTCTCCGGTGAAAACGAACACTCCGGTGAAATGCCAAGCTTTCCAGTTCACGGAATATGACCACTGCCTAAATCCAGTTGGTGAGCACTCAATTTGGATGAAGAAAAATGATCACTCAGATATCTTCAGTTCACTGACTATCCATCATCCTAGCTATCTATTGGTTTTCCTCTGATATAGCCAAAACCAGTGAAAAAACTAAAGCCAAGAAAACAAACAGGCACGAGAGAGAGAGAGAAAGCCAAGAGACATTTTTCACGGTTAACTCATCTGGCTTGGCTTCATATATAAAAACAAAAGCCAGAGAAGGAAACCAAAAGCCAAAAGACTTGGGAAATATTTTTAATTATTTTTCCCTTTTCTTTTATTTTATTTTTTCACACAGAAAGCCAAGAGTCATGAAACCAAAAATAATTATTTTGATAAAAATAATATTCCCGAGATTTAATACCTAAATATTATTTACAAAATAAATTTTGGCTTCACTCTAAACTCTACTAAATTGTGTCCGAAAAAATCATATGGTCCAGGCTATTGGACCAAAATAATATTTATTATTTTTCTTGGACTCGAAAAGTCCAAAATAATAAACATTAATTATTTTCCTTGGGATTAAATAAATAACCCAATAAATAATTAAACATTAATTATTTATTTCTTTTGATTTAATTAAATAAACAACTCAATAAATAATTAAGTAATAATTATTTTCCTCTAGTTTAAGTCCCGGTTAATTTCTAATTATTCAAACTGGACACAGGCCCTGAATAATTAATTAACCAATTAAACCAGATAATAAATTTCTCTCCAATTATTTTATTCCAGTCCAATAATAAATTAGACTTCCTGAATAAAATAAAACTCTCTCAACTGAGATCATTTTCTAAATTCAAAAATTAATTAGAACTTACGAGCTATTCCGAAGACCAAAAAGACACATCGCCTTGGCTACTAAAATGACCAAAATACCCCTACTATATAAATAGATGTATTTTACATTTTAAATATTTCCTAATATCACCATAAGAAAATATTGACCCCAAGGACAATGCTACATTAGCAGAGTCTTCGACCTCCAAGTGAAAATGATTAAAATACCCATCTACACATCGCCGTACATCTAGAGAGGAAGAAGTGTACTAACACTTCTCTAAAAGACATCTACCATCCTTAGGCCTCTAGTCCAATGATCCACGACTTCTTAGAGTGTTTCTGCTTTCCAAGGGAGTGACCCTAAAACAAACATCCAAGTCACGTTTCCCAAGGCCCTGGATATTTAGATAATTCGGACAACCACAAGGGGGCGAGATAGTGTAGAAACTATCTTTACAAGTCTGTCTTAACTAACTAGTTACACATACCCAACATACAAGTATATTGGCCCTCCAATAGAACCTCAACTATAGTATATCAAAGCATATGCTTCCAGCTTCGCCAGACCACCAACTCATACTCAAGTCATAGAGTATTAGTCCACGCTATAGCAGTAATAGTCTAGGTTTCTACCATATAGTACTTTTTAGAAACCATTACTACAGGTTCTGTTCTACGTATTCAAAATACGCTTATGTCATGAAGTGGCTAAAGGTAAGCCATTTTCCATTTGGAATTCATAACATAATAACCTAAACATGATGAGATTCACATTCTCATCAATCAGTTAAGAACAACTGTCTATGTGTTTAAATAACCCATGATCCATACCTTACTGTGAAAAACCTCCATTCACATAGATCACTTATTTACATACAATGGGTCTGTTCCAAATAAAAATGTACACAAATAAAGAAAAATTATTTCACAAACGATTTCCGACAAATAAATTCTTTTATTAACATATTCGATATTGTCATAAAAAAACTAGTCTTAGAAGGCATATTCCCAATAGAAGGTAAGTGTTTTCTTCATGAATCTAGAATGACAGTTGAACTAGTGCAATTTGAAGATGTTTTGTCAAAGAAAATGGCTGTAAACTAGCTTCTGTAAGTTGGGTTTCCAGATTGTTCTCCAATGGCGGTGAAGTATGGAGGCCGCAATTTGTTTTGTTAAAATTGGTTGCTGCAAATTGAGGACTTTTAGGTTGCAATTTGCAGCTCTAGAGGATTCTGCAATGGCGGTTGAGCAAGCTGTCATTGCTTTCTCAATCAGAACATTTAGTAAAATAAAATAAAGATTATATTTAAAGCTGAGATAACACTATTTATATGATTTTCATTTACTATAGTCATTTGAAAAAAAATACAATTAAATTTTACAATAATGTGAGAGATAATTAGAAATAAATTAATTTTTTTTTGTGTATTAATTATGGATGAAAAAATAATATTTATACAATAATGTAAGAGTGAAGGAGAGAGGAGATGGGTGAGGGAGAAAATGGGTTTGGATTTGAAAATGCTATATTGACTATGTGTGACCATAGGATGGCTAGGGGCAGGAAAGGAAGGCGCATAGTGAAAGGAAGAGGAAAAGGATGGATTATTAATGGGAAGAGGATGGGTCAGTGGAGGAGAAGAAGAGGAAGGGAAAATTGTGATGTTAGGATAGTGAAGAATGGGAGAAAGATTATCCGTAGAAAAGGGAATAGGTAAATATGTCAAGGAAGAAGGGGGTGTAGAATAAGTAAAAATAGAATTTTAAAAGACAATATTACGGGAGAGAATAACTTTATTAGTAGAAACTCTATATCACAAAAACCATGATAAGTATGAAGGTATCTGAGAAAAATGCAAAGAGCAGAGCAAGAGAAGTGTTTGTGTAGTGTGATGGAAGATATGTTAGGATAGCGAAGATGTCCAAAAACCATGAGATGTGAGTAAGTGTGAAACTAAAAAGTGTGTAAACTGGGGTTTAGAAACTTAGGGTTTTTGTAAGCAAAATATTGAAAAGATGAATGGTTATGTTTAGAACTTCTATCCAAAAAAATGAAGGAAGATGTGCTGGAAATAAGAGTGTGTAGAGAGCATTATTTATGACGTGTATCATGTGTTTGGCTTTCTATTTTTGTGGAGAAATATATGGTTATGAGATATAAAATTGTATGCTATGAACATTGAAGAAATTATGGAAAAGAGTATTTCTAAATTCTCTACCATGATCACACTAAAAAATTTCATATTGTGGTTTGCAATTGATTTTGCACATAAGCCTGAAAATGTAAAAATTTCTCATAAATATTGGGTTTAATATGAAGTGGATGTATTCATACAAAATGAGAATATTCATCAAGAAATAATAAACAGTATTGAAACTCGTTTTTAACTGTAAATATCCACAAATCAGAATGAATGATTTTACATTGTGAAGAAATAGAAGATTGAGATGCATAAAATAAAAATAATCTCGTCAAGGTGATCTAAATGTTGATGTCATGTAGAAGAAGAGAAGCCGGTTAAAACCATAGGAATGATAACGAAGGATGGTAAAGAAATGATAGGATATAGTCCTCAGAACTATTATACCGTAAAATAGTGTGTTGCATTTGAATATGTTTAATAGAAAATCTATTCTTTCCAAATTCAATTAAATAATTATTATCCTTAGTGAATTGTCAAACATATATTAGATTTTTAATAATAGAAGGAGTTACATGAAAATTATTAAGAAAAGGGAATGAGAAAAAACATAATACTAGAGGATTCAATATAAATTACGAGAATGGTAGATCCATCACCAACAACAATATACTATGAAAAAATTCTACTAAAATTAAAAACAGTAGAAAATGTACCAAACAAAATTGTCAAGTGAGAAGTGGTACCTGCTTTAATGTAACATTTTTCGTTTGTGGAATTTTCACTGCTAGTAAAGGGATCTTGTGGCTGCAGTGTTCTCCAAGCTGTTAGTTGCCCAATGTAACTGTGGTCGCCCCATGGACTAGGAGAAGATCAAAGAACCAAACCAGGTAGAACCAGAAACAAGAGAAGAAATACCAAACTAAGGGGAAATAGACAATAAAGAATGGGAATGCTACCATGAGGTAGGACTGTAAGCCTCTGTGAATGTCGAGAGAGAAGAAGATAGAGATAAGGGAATTAGGGTTTTAGGCTTTGATATTATAAAAAAATAAAGTGAAAATCTATCTTCCTCTCTTATTCTCATTAACTGATATATATATATATATATATATATATATGTACAAAATTATGAAAGATATACAAAATAATATTAAATAATATCATATTACAAAGATATATTCTAACAAAATTGTAACTTATTGCTTCTAAACTAGAGTTGTAACTATCCTTAGGAAGTTCAATTAGGCAAACTATAACTACATGTTTTGGCACTGCGATTAGGTTTATA
Source organism: Voacanga thouarsii (assembly GCA_026120185.1). NCBI lineage: Eukaryota > Viridiplantae > Streptophyta > Magnoliopsida > Gentianales > Apocynaceae > Voacanga > Voacanga thouarsii. The sequence goes on along the minus strand of JANUWF010001102.1, from coordinate 1,800,674 downwards.
GCAAGGGTTACCATTGGTCCTTGGACCGCCAGGTCTCAACGCCACTATGTCCTCACAGTTCCAACACGGTCCCCACCAAATGTAGTGGCCAGTTGTATGGCCAGTGAGGATAGAAAGAAATTCTTGTATGGACTGTAAACTTATAAATCACATGCATTGAAGAGTTGTGTTGTACAATTTTTACTACATGAAATATAACCCTTCAATACATATAGTCCACATGGATCAAATCTATACTAGAATTTCCATAAGAATAGAGTTTAGATCAGAACCAATAGGATAGCCCTTACCTCTAATTTCCCTTTTAGCAATTTTATTACGGTAATTTTTAAATTCGTCCTCCAAAATATGTAATTGTCTCAATCAAGTCTTTCAAATATTATTTTACTTAATTTAATCCTTACAAATAACAAAAGTATACCAAAATAGTTATCCCATCCAAAAGTTAGAGGTCAAAGTTTAAAAAGTCAAACAAAGTTGGACAAAATAGAAAATATGCAATTACTCTAAGAGCAATTTTCAAATTTGTCATTAAAAATATGTGTAATTGTCTCAATCAAATCTCTCAAACATTACTTTACTCAATTTAATCCTTATAGATATAAAAAGTGTATCAAAGTACTCCATAAGACAAATTTAAAATAAAACATACAAACTCTGATGATGTACGTAGACTCTGAACATATTACTTTTTTTTCTTTATATTCTAATATTATCCTTATATTCTTTTTTATTTTTTAAGTGTACTTTGATAATATTAGTTTGATATAATGTTTTAAAATTTTCTCTTATGATACTTTTAAAATAATATGTTTAAAGGTTAACTAAATCAATTATCAAAGTTGTCAATCTTTTATTTTTATCATATTCCTTCATTCTTTAATTATGAAATATAAATCAATTTATTATTATTAAAAAAATTTAAATTAAAAAGAAAAAAATTAAATATTACATGTATATCTTGGATGAATACTTTGTAACTTTCATACTCTATTAGTAAAATATTTATGTTTGTCTATTTCTACAAAAGCTACTTCTTTATACATTAATTGGCAAGATGTCAATGGTTAATTGGATTGCCTAAACAATTGCAAAGACAAGGGATTTTTTTTCTTTTTAATCTAAAATTTTTAAATAATAATTTGATTTATTTTTCATAATTAAATAATGAAGGAATATGATGGAAAACGCAAGATTGGCAACTTTAATAGTTGATTTAGTTAGAATTTAAACATATTACTTTAAAAGTAACATGAGAGAAAATTTTAAAAAATTATATCAAACTAATATTAAGTCAAAGAACATAAAAAATAAGAAAAAAAAAGAATATAAGGTAATATTTTTAAAGAATATAAAGAAAAAATAATATGTTTAAAGTCAAGTAAATCAGTTATCGGAGTTAGTATTTTTATTTTTAAATTTATCTTGTGAACTACTTTGATACACTTTTTATATTTATAAGAATTAAGTTGAGTAAAGTAATGTTTGAAAAACTTGATTAAGACAATTATATAAATATGTTTTAAGGACAAATTTGAAAATTACTCTTAGAGTAATTGCATATTTTTTATTTTGTCCAACTTTAAAGTTTTGACCGTTAACTTTTGGATGAAAAAAATTACTTTGATACACTCTTCATATTTATGATAATTAAATTGAGTAAAGTAATGTTTGCGAGATTTAATTAAAACAATTGCATATTTTGAAGGCTGAATTTAAAAATTACCCATTTTATTAAGTGCATGGCTTACACGCTGAAGGTACAAAACAAGCCTCAAAGCAGGATTTGGTGCGCCATAATTTGTGTATCTCAAATCACCTCATAATTTGTTGTACAAACATAATAAAAACTTACATATAACTTGCAAAAGTATATAAATTCGACAAAAATATGTACATATACGTAGAAAAAATATACACACAAGTCAAAAGTTCAAAACGAACCCTAATGTTAAGATAAATCCTAATTGGATCTAATCAACTTAACACTATAGCCCTCCGGCATATGACACAGTGGTAAATGGTGAACGTGTAAATAGAAATACCTCCGTAAGGTCATAGGTTCAATTTCTAATTCTACGTTACATATCTCGCAATTAACATCTTCTACAAAGTCGTAAGATAGGAGAGCGCTTGTGATAGGATGTTATCTAAAGTCAAATCTTGACCTATCCTTCACAGGTCTCCAAGATAAGGATAGTAGGAGCACTAACATCCTAACCTATCATTCACAAGGCTCCAGGGTAGAGGTAGTGGGAGTGCTAACGTCTTATATTAGCTAATGGATAAATTGTTCTAGTAACAGTTTCCGAGAATAGAAGTTCATTTTCTTGAAATGACAAAAGTATTGATCAATCTAATAGTTCCATAAAAAATCCTATTTTTCAGAGCTATTGGATTGGCGAAAGGACTCCAAAATTGATGTAATAAAGAGTGATTCATCATCTTCACTAGAGGTAATTTCCATGCAACTTTCTTCACACTCTTCAAACTCTGGTGTTGGGGAGGGGGGGGGGGACGGAGGTCGCTGAGATGGTGTTGAAGGAAGAGCGAAGAATGGGTAAACAAAATTTGTACGTGCATTGTGAATCCCACAAAAGGAAATGGATGAAAGATTGTATGCTAATGCAGCTTCATCAGCAGTGTCAAATGTGCCTAACCATTTTCTTTCCTTGGTATGTGGATTCCTAATTTCAGTTGCGTATCTCCCCCATGGCCTTCTTCTCACTCTAAGATATGTAGTTGAATATCTTGAGCTTCTTCTCACTGGATTTCTGCTCACCAACTGAGTGAGATTTATCATTCTGTTTTGTGTTGAACTCTAGGTTATGGCTGCACAAGAAATGAAATGAAACAATGCTTTATATACTAGTGAAGTTAATAAAATAATTACTTAATTAATCTCCAAGGGAAACTTAAACCCTTTAATTATTGAAATGAGGTGAGATTTTGATGGGATTTTATATTTGGTCAAGTGGCGTAGGTGGATTTGCATTGCTAATTTTATATTAAGAAGGTGTACCATAGTGAATTGTTCCTCTAATGGTTGCTTATTTTGTATTGAATCCTTATTTTCCTCAAAAATGATATGACTAAGGTCAGTAAAATGCGCAAATTCTTGCACTCTATGTTTGGTTATTACCACTTGCTGGGCTGGCTCCAAAAAACTTTATCTATATAAAAATCTTTAGTTGCTTTCTCTCCCGGGAGATAAAGACAGATACGAGATTTTACACACTCCATAAATTTATGCCGACATGCTTGATACATAATATTGGATTCGGGGTCGTGCAAGTTGGGGTGCGGAACTTATGCTATAATTTGAACAAATTTACACGATTTCATAAACACTTCACATGATTATATGAACATTTTATACAATTACATAATATCAAAACGACGTCGTTTTACTATTTTTTTTTTTACACGAGGCCACTCTTTCATACATTAGATTTTCACGTTTTTAATCTGGGTTGTGAAATTACCGTGCAAGTTGTTGTACGCAACTTGTGCGGTCCAGATCCCTACAGCAACTTGCGCGGCCCCAGATCCCATAATATTTGTATATCCACGTGAAAACCTAATTTACTTGAGGGATGATGATTTCTTGAATTGCCCAAAGAAAGAGAAAAAAAAATTCTTGATATTGATCCACACACTATGTTACACATAATATTGTATAGCATTTCATTTACAAATAAACAACTGATAAAGAGTTCACTTTTAATCGCATAAAATTATTTAATTATATAGCACGACTATTACTATAATACCATACAATAACTTGCTTGTTATAAAATTTTGGCAGTGTCAAAATAAAATTTGCACACAATAAATATCTGACTATTATTTGCACAAGAATTTCTTCAAACTTCTCTTTCTTTTCTCTCACAATTTTCTCTAACAATTCTCTCATAAAATGGTATATCTTTCAAGTTTGGGAAAAGCTCTATTTATAGAGTTTTCTTAGTGAAATTCATCATCTATTTCCACTAATGTATTAGTGGTGTCTTCACTAACTCTTAATAGTGGACATCCATATCCACTAATAAAATTAGTGGATTCTCTACTAATTCATAACACTCCTTTTTGAATGTCCATTACATAAAAAAAATGCCTCGTTAAAATCTTATTAGATAAAAACTTAGTAGGAAAAAAAATCTAGTGAAGGAAAAAGAGTACACTATTCTATATGTCTGTTTATTTCTCCATCTGATTAGATGATTCTTTTAAATCTTTGAACTGAAGTATACCAATTTGATATCTCACCTTCTCAAATGTTGTGGTCAGTAAAAGTCTTCGTGAAAATATTTGCCAGATTGTCACATGACCGAATTTGCAGCACATTAATTTCACATTTCTTCTGGAGTTTATGAGTAAAAAAGAATTTTAATGAAATATATTTTGTCCGATCTCTTTTAATATATCTTCCTCGTAATTGAGTTATGAAAACTGCATTGTCTTTATAAAGAGGAGTTGGAATATCTCTTCTAGATGATAATCCACCACTTTTTCGAATATAATGAATCGCTGATCTTAACCATACACATTCTCGACTTGCTTTATAAATGGCTATAATTTCAGCATGATTTGAAGAAGTAGCTGCTATAGATTATTTTGTAGACGCTATGATATAACAGTATTTCTATATGTAAATAGATAGCCCATTTGAGAATGTGTTTTATGTGGATTAGATAAATAACCAGCATCTGCATAACCTATCAATGTTGGGTTGGTTTTATTTGAATAAAATAATTTGAGATCAATTGTACTTTGGAGATATCGAATGACTTATTTAATTTTATTCTAATGTCGTCGTGTTTGTGAAGAACTAAATATTGCTAATAAATTGACAGCAAATGTAATATCAGGTCGTGTATTATTAACAAGATATATCAATGTACCAATTGCACTGAGATATGATACTTCAGGACCAAGGAGTTCTTCATCATTTTCTTGAGGTCGGAAAGGATCTTTATTCACATATAATGACCGGACGATAATTGGAATACTCAATGGATATGCTTTGTCCATATAAAATCTTTTTAGAACTTTTGTTGTATATGTTGGTTGATAAATAAATGTTTCACTTTCCAGATGTTCAATTTGTAAATTAAGACAAAATTTAGTTTTATCAAAATCCTTGATTTCGAATTCTCTTTTTAAATAATCAATTGTTTCTTGGAACTCTTCTGGAGTTCCAATAAGATTAATATCATCAATATATATAGCTAATATCACAAATTTAGAACCAAATTTCTTAATAAAAATATATGGACATACCTGATCATTTTTAAATCACACTTTCAATAAATATTCACAAAAACGATTGAACCACATGCACTCAGATTGCTTCAGACTATATAATTAATTTTGCAACTTGATGGAGTAATTTTCATGAGAATAATGTTTATATGCTTCGGGAATGCGAAATCTTTCGAGAATTTTCATGTAAACATCATTTTCTAAATTTCTATACAAGTAAGCAGTGACAACATCTAATATGTGCATATTTATCTTTTCATGTATTGTCAAACTGATAAGATATCGGAGTGTAATAGCATCAATAATAGGAGAATAAGTTTCACATAATCAATACCTGGTCTTTGTGAATAATCTTGGGCTACTAACTGTGCTTTATATCGTACGATTTCATTATTTTCATTACGCTTTCACACAAATATCTATTTGTAGCCAAAAGATTTTACATCTTCTGATATTCGGACTGTAGGTCCGAGATTCACATTTTGTAAGTGCATTTAACTCCGATTGAATCGCATATTTCCATTGTAGTCAATCTTTTTTATGCCGACATTCATCAACTAATATTGGTTCATGATTATCATTATCATGTGTAACATTAAGAGATATATTGTATGTAAATTTATTATCAATAACTATTTCTATTCGATTCCAACTTCTACCGAAAGTGATATAATTGATAGAAATTTCAGTGTTACTTTCATCAACTTCTGGTTCTTTATCATTAGTTCTCTCTTGGTCTTTATAATTCTTTTCTTCAATATGATCATCTGGATCATTTAATCCTCTTTTCTTTCGAGGGTTTTTATCTTTAGAACCAAGAGGTTGGCCACGCTTCTAGTGTACTTTTGAATCAACAGCTATAAGTATAATCTTTTATTCTACTAGAACTTCAATTCGAATAGAAGCATTTATAGTTGGAATATGCGATTTTGTTACTCTTCTGGAGTCAATAAAAGTGTCTGGCATTTGATTTGCAATGCTTTGCAAATGAATTATCTTTTAAACTTCAAGTTCACCCGCGTTTATACGCGGATCAAGATAATTTAATGATATTGTCCAAGTAAAATATTTCTTATATTATTTATGTTCTCCTTCTAATTTAGGGAATAATGATTCATCAAAATGTCAATCAGCAAATCTTGCTATGAATACATCTCCTGTTAGGGGTTCAACATACCTGATAATAGAGGGAGAATCATATTCAACGTATATCCCATTTCTTCTTTGAGGACCCATTTTTGTACGTTGGTTTGGTACAATTGGAACATATACAGCATACCTAAAAATTTTTAAATAAGTAATATTTGGTTTTGAACCAAAAGTTAATTATAAAGGAGAGAATTTATTATAACTAGTTGGCTTTATACGTACAAGTGCTGTAGCATATAAAATAGCATGTCCCTAGGTAGATGTTAGGAGATTTATTTTTATTAATAAGGGTCTAATAATTAATTATAATCTTTTAATAAAATATTTAGTAAGACCATTTTATATATGAACATGAGTTACAAGATGTTTAACATTAATCCCAATTGACATGCAATATGTATCAAAAGTATGTGATAAAAATTCACCAGCACTATCCAAACGGATATTTTTAATTTGATGGTTAGGAAATTGTGCTCGCAATTTAATTATTTGAGTAAGTAATTTCGTAAACACCAAGTTGCGAGTAGATAATAAACATACATGTAACTATCGGGATGGTACATTAATTAAGACCATTAAATATCTGAACGGTCCACATGTCCACAAATGTCTCCGTAAATTCGTTCAAGAAATGTAGAACTTTCAACTTCTACTTTTATTAGTGATGGTCTAATAATTAATTTTCCTAGGGAACATGTAGCACATGAAAATTTTTCTGATGTCAATATCTTTTTATTTTTTAATAGATGACCATGTGTATTCTCAATTATTCTTCTCGTCATGGTAGATCTCGAATGATCCAACCGATTATGCTAAATGCTAAAAGTAATAGGATCAGTAAACTTTTGATTTATTAGATGATGAATTTCACTTGTACATATTTTTGCAAAATATAAGTCAATAGAAAAAGATGACAATTTTTCTAATATAGATTTCTTTCCCAAATTAATTTGAGTAATATACAGATGTTCAATACCATTTTGCTCATTTGTTTCAATATAATACCCATTTCTGTAGATATCTTTAAAATTCAATAAATTTTTTTCTGAATTTTGAGGAAAATAGTGCCTTATCAATATTAATTGGTGTTTCTTCAAGTAACAATATATTAGCTCTTCCAGAGTCTTCAATCATATTGTACTACCGTTTATAGTATAAATATTTATTTATCCCCTTTTGAGATTAGAAAAATATTTCTCATTTTTTAGTATGGTGTATATAGTTTCACTATCAATAATACATACATCATCATGAATAACAGCCATTTGAATAAAAATATGTATATGCAAACGTAAATATTATTATAATATAATGAAAAAAATATCAGGGTGAGGCATTAATTCTTCTGGATATTACCATCACCAATTAAATAGTCTATCCTACCATCTGGGTGTTCGAAAAAATCAGATACATCGATATGTATAATATTGATATTAAGATCTTCTGGATCAATATCATCGTCGTCAGCCTCATTTATTGAATGTTGAGAAAAATTTACTTCAACATTTTTATTTTTCTTTTTTAATGAAAATTGATATAATTTTACTAAATGCTTGGTCGTACGACAGTTATGTAACCAATAATCTTTCATGTCACATCTATAACACTTATCCTCATAATTTTCTTACATTTCTTTTTCTTTTTTCTTATTATCTTTTCTTTCCACTTCAGGTGGCTAATATTTCTCATAGCTTGATTATTATTGTGATAAGAAAAATATCGAGCGTGTCTACGACTATAACCACGGCCACAACCACGATTGTGACTATGACTATGACTATGGCTTTTGTTGGAGCCAACATCATTCACTTCTGAGAGTGTTATTGAGCCAGGTAGTCTGGTTTAATGATTTCTCAATAATAATTCATTATTTTTCTCTATAATGAGGAGGCAACAATTAAATCAGTAAATTTTGTATACTATTTTCTCGATATTGTTGCTACAGGACAATATTCGAGGTATCAAAGGTGGAGAATGTCTTCTCCAATATATTTTCATCAGTAACTTTTTCTCCACATAATTTTAACTGAGATGTAATTGTATACATGACGGAGTTATATTCATTCACGATTTTAAAATCTTGCAACCTCAGGTGCAACCATTCATAGATGTAATTGTATACATGACGGAGCTATATTCATTCGTTGTTTTAAAATCTTGTTACCTTAGGTGCAACCATTCATACTATATAGTTGGTAATATGACCATCTTCAGGTGGTCAAAATTTTCTTTTAAAGTTATCCACAAGATATATGGATCTTTTTCGGTAAAATATTCCATTTTCAAATTTTCATTGAGATGACGATGAATAAAAATCAAAACTTTAGCCTTTTATTGTGCAGATGCATTATTTTTTTTCTTTAATAGTTTCACTAAGACCTTCAACATTTATATGCATTTCTCATGACATATAATTCTTTCCAAAAATATTAAGGATTACAAATTCTAATTTAGTAAAGTTAATCATAGATATCAATAAATGCGTACCTATTTTCTGACTTTTGTAACGGTAGACACTCGTGCTTTAATCTTCTAGTTTTTATAACAGTAGAGACTCGTGTTGATAACGTGTTATAAAATTTTGGCAGTATTAAAATAAAATCTACACACAATAAATCTCTAACTATTATTTGTACAAAAATTTCTTCAAACTTCTCTCTTTCTTTTCTCTCACAATTTTCTCTAACAATTCTCTCACAAAATGATATATCTTTCAAGCTTGGGGAAAGCTCTATTTATAGAACTTTCTTAATAGAATTCATCATATATTTCCACTAATATATTAATAGTGTCTCCACTAACTTTTAATGGTGGATATCCATATCCACTAATACTATTAGTGAATTCCCCCTAATTCATAATATTGCTTTCTTTTTAAGACAATAAATGAATACATTGAAAAACCTTTTTAAACAATTAATAGTTCCTTGTTTAGTAGAATAAAGAAAGGAAGTACACATCTCTTACTTTTCTCCATCTTTTTTCATTGGTAATATTTACGTGAGTATACATTTGGCCAGAATAAGGGACACATTTATGATTTATCAGGTAGATGTTCCAAAAACAAAGTCAAAGAAACACGGATTAGAATATGAATACAATTGGATTGTTTGGCACTAGAAAAAGGTTGCAATCATATAACCACGCATAACAATGTTATACAATATAAGTACAGCTCCTATAAACATAACTAGGGAAAAATGTCAAAAACTTGGTTTTATTTTCACAATACTTATCACTGCAAACTAATAAATTTTAGTGATATTTTAGAACAATTAAAGTCGGAACAATGAGATATTTATACCTTGTCAGATCAGAGAGAGAGAGAGGTTTAGGACAAAACATTCTTCCATAATCACCAAAAGTTTAATGGGTTAATTTCACAGTGAAGTTCAAGAGTCCGGAGGCAGAGAAAATTTAATGAATTTTTACATACAAAATGAATAATACAAGATCACATATCATTCACTCTGATTTTCTAGACTACAATCTCTAATCAAACAAGAAAGGCAAAGACGGGACGGCAACAAAGCAGGTCTCGCGAAGAAATGTAACCTATACATGTGGAAGAAATGAGAAGGTTGAGACGGAAACTGACGCATGATTCAACCGCAAGCTTGATTGCCGGAGAACTACGTGAGTTTTCGCCACAATGAGACTTTGGAGGCGGACAAGCACCTCACCCTGGGGAAGACAAAACCAGCCTTGGGGGGGTTCCCGCCGACAAGAGAGTTTTCATAAATTTCTTTGCATTCTTGGACAACCTGTTCACCATTAAATTGCACAATAAGATAGCTATAGATAATCTCTATGCAACATCACGCGCCACATGACACAAAGTGCAAATGCTTTTAGATGTACTGCGAATAGCATGACTATCAAGAGGGCGTCTTTCATGCTCTGATCTCATCTAATTTGCATGAAGAAAACACAAACAGAAGGTTTTACAGGCACCTCAAACAAATTAACACCACAAAATTGAGATGCAAGAATTAGCGATGATTTCATGATTGTGAAAAATGTTCTCAAAATTGCTACCAAAAACTTGTTTATTAAACGACGACTTCAATTACAGCAAGGAATTCAAAACCACCAGCATTTGCAGAAAATTTGTAAAATGAATTTCTGCACAGATTTCATAGTCTGGAAGAAATTTATCTGATTCATACACCATACAGATAGATTTACCTCTTTGGCATCTTTACGTGGAATGCCTTCACGCAACCCCACAATTTTCTCAACAACTTCAGGCTACAGCAAATAAATGATAAAATGTTAAGATAAGTTTAAACAAAATCTGTTGAGTTACGAATAGCCAGGAAAACAATAAAAATTGCTAATAATTACATAACAAGTTGAAAACAATTATCCCCTCAAAAAAAGGAAAAGAAAAAAAATGGTTCAAAACAATTATCATAGTCAGAAGAGGTTAACAATCATGAATCACCAGCGACACACTTACAGGACAGTCTGGTTGATGCTCAAGAATATTGGTGTATACAAGTGTAAAGGAATCTGGACTCTCAGATGATGCAAGCTCTCTTAGGTCACTGAGGATTCTTACTCTGTTTTCAACTTTCTGCAGAGAAGGTTACAGAATTTCATATTAAGAAGCATTAATTGATCGAGAATAAACCTACCAAATATGATTGATAGATGCCAAAATACTTAACCAAAGGCTGCAGAGAGCTAAAAATAAGACTATCAAGAGACAAACAATTTAAACCATCTTTTGGGGAAATTATATGCCATGTACATGTATCACTACATAGTCTGTCCTAAATAGATATTCCTCTATGAGGAATATTCTTCACAACAGGTTGCTTGTTCTAGTAGACTTACAAAAGAGGCATACAAAACAAAACCAACATTGTCAGTTCCCAAGTCAAAGAGAATTTCCCTATATTATTCCAGGGAAGCTTACAGAAACACTTATGTACTCCCAGAAAAAATCCATGATAGCTTCTTCATCCAGCCTCATCCTTTCAATTGTTTCTTCCTTGATATAATTTTTCTGCAAACAGATTCAATGAATGGAATCAGCTGATGTGAAGGAATGGAATCATGTGAAAATACAAGCAAAACTAACACAGCGAAAGAAGGGGAACTTGAAAACTTGAAAAGTGTTTAGTACTGAACCTGGATAAGTAAATGCTCAACATAGACCACAACTGTCTCCTCCAGGAAAGCCTCAACAAATCTCCTAAATGATCTTTCTTCAATGTACCTTAATAAAACATGAAAAGATGTGGAGAAGTTTAGTGCAACACTCTACTCAAAAGAAAGTGCTCCCACATGGCAATGATGCAAGCCGGAATTTCACAATTACATGGCATTTTAACTATAGAATAATCTGCTTGAACTCACAAAACACTTACATTTTCACATCTGTAAAGTAATCAGCAAAAGTTTCAACTAGATGATCAGTGACCTGTCCTTCCAACCAATCTGAGAAATACAAAAGAACCATAAAATCCCAAAGAAAATAACTTAATAAGGTAACAAGGCAAATAAAAACCTTCCACAATTTTTCAGTTCAAGAGACAAGTAAACAGTAGAAAGTCAGAGAAAGGGGAACGGCACATGAGGTCCAACTAATTAGTTTTTTCATTGGCATCTTCAAATCAAATTTTTATGAAGTTTGAGAGCTGACTTGTTTTGGCATTCCAAGATACTGTGCAATCTGTTAATCATTGCTAGATAAGTACTGGAGAATATTAAAAAAGAATCATATACTACATGATTTCCATTATGCATCAGGCTCGAAGCTTCAAAGTACATAATTTGAGACATTAAATAGGAACCAAAATGACACTCTAACAATAAATACTTTCGAATACTTTCTCTGCAATGGAGAAGTATAAGACTTTAAAATTGTTTGTCATATGAATTATGGCAAAAAGAAACACGAATTCTATCTGCAAAGCTCATCCACAAACAACATTGGCTAATAGTTGGCTATATGGCAGAACAATTGTAAAATGATATTAAGGATATTTGTTTGGATTCAAGAAAAGGTTAGGATGCATAAATGATTCACCTTTTTGATACAGCTTCACAAGTAACTCCTGCACTCCGGGATCTTCAAATATGACACTAACCGTTTGATGCACTGCTTCCTAACGTTAGTGAAAATTTAATCAAGGGCACTCCTTTAGAAAGCATAAACTAAACACATGAATCCTAGATGCAAAATATACATAGTAAGGCTACTGTTTTACACTTAGTAATGAAATCAAAGAACTTTTCAATTCAAAACCTATCATGAAAATAGCCCTATTTTGGTGTAAAAAACATTGCATTAGAATAACAAAAAGGAATGGATCTGATCTCTCCAGAAACACTTGCTTTGACATACTAGAGAAGCAGTAGAAGTGAATCATGAAATAACCATGCCAGCTGTTACAGATTGTATATAGACTGATTTGTAGGGATTAGATTGTTAACAAATATAGGCTGATTTGTAGGCTAAATAATAGGAATTAGAGGGCTGATTTATTGTAATTAATATAAGATATTTTACTTTCTATTATAGGTTCTCTATACTTGTATATATACCCTTATAATTGATGAATAAAAGAAAAGAAGTTTCATTCTCTTGTTCTGAAACTTACATAGTATCGGAGACAGGTTCTGTTCATAGATAATTTTTTTCTGGGTTGTTAGGTGTAAGAGAGGCTGCTTCCGTATTCAAGGTGCAGGCTTTGGAGGTTCCTCTATAGACACCGCCAACTCAGGGAGGTACGTCGTGTCGATTAGCCAGCACCTAGTGACTCCTTCTTGTGGGTAATCTGTTATCTTGTTGACTTTTCTTAGCAATTATGTCTGATAAAAAGACTGGAATTGTTTCTGATATGGTTCCGTTGGTTTCAAAAATCACAAACCATAAATTAATTGGAATTAATTTTCTTGATTGGAACCATATGATTGAATTATATCTGCTTAGTATTTCTATGGATGGTCATCTGACTGATGATCCACCTACGGATGACTCTAGATTGTCGTGGATGAGAGACGATGCTCGTTTGTATATACAAATTCGTAATTCTATTGATAGTGAGGTGGTTGGTATGGTTACTCATTGTAAGATAGTGAAAAAATTAATGAACTATTTGCAGTTCTTTTATTCTGGAAAAGGAAATTTCTCTCGTATCTATGATGTTTGCAAGGAGTTTTACAGGGCAGATAAAGGAGATAAGTCTCTCACGAGTTATTTTATGGGCTTCAAAAAAACTTATGAAGAGCTCAATATGTTGCTTCCCTTCAGTACTGATGTGGAAGAACAACAGAATCAGTGAGAGAAGATGGTTGTTATGAGTTTTCTAGCCAGTCTTCCGTCTGAATTTGAGACTGCCAAATCTCAAATTCTTTCTAGTTCAGAAATTTCCTGTCTAGAAGATGCATTTCGGAGAGTTCTCCATACAGACAATACGTTACCTGTTCTATCTACTCAACCTAATAGTGTTCTTTTTAGCCGTACTACCACATTTGACTCAGGAAGACAACACTACAATAGTGGTGGCAACTGTAAGAGTACGGGGTTAGGGTCCACCACCTCTGATAAGACTACTGGAACTCGTGGACAGGAGCAAGGAGAAATGGTATGTCACTATTGTCACAAACCAGGTCATATCAAGTGGGACTGTCAGAAGCTGCAGTATAAGAAAGTTCAGCCTGCTCATATTGCATCCAATTCTGAGATCTCCGAAAAGTCTGTTACAATATCTGCGGATGAGTATGCCAGATTGACTCAGCTTCAAGCAACAGTGAAACTGCCATCCGGTCATGTTCCTGCTCTTGTCGAGACAGGTACACCCAATACATGTCTTGTTTCCTCTTCTTCAAAGTGGGTCATTGATTCTGGTGCTACAAATCACATGACAGGCAATCCCAGTTTACTTTCTAACTTTCAGGCACATAAATCTATCACTCCTATTACTTTAGCCGATGGTTCAACATCCAGTGTTATTGGGTCTAGAACCACTAATCCCACATCATCTCTCCATTTATCATCTGTTCTGAGTCTACCACAATTGTCTTTTAATTTGATTTCTGTCAGCAAACTTACTCGTGTCCTTAATTGTTGTGTCTCATTTTTTCCTGGTTATTGTTTATTTCAGGATCTCATGACGAAGAAGATTATTGGTAAAGGACATGAGTCTGACGGTCTCTACATTCTTGATACACCGAAACCAGGGTCTATAGCATGTGCTGGAACAGTCTCTCCTTTTGAAGCACATTGTCGATTGGGTCATCCTTCGCTTTCTATGTTAAAGAAACTTTGTCCTCAGTTTTCAAACATTCATTCATTAGATTGTGAGTCTTGTCAGTTTGCTAAACACCATCGTCTTAGTTCTAGTCCTAGAGTGAATAAGCGAGCTATTGCTCCCTTTGAGTTAGTACATTCTGATGTTTGGGGTCCTTATCCAGTTACCTCTAAAACTGATTTTAGATATTTTGTTACTTTTGTTGATGATTATTCTAGAATGACATGGCTTTATTTGATGAAAAATCGCTCAGAATTATTTTGTCACTTTTCTTCCTTTTGTGCTGAAATTCGCACCTAATCTGGTAAACCTGTACAAATCTTAAGAAGTGATAATGCAAAAGAATATGTTTCCGGCAATTTTCAAAAATACATGCTTGAGCAGGGTATTCTCCATCAGACTTCTTGTGTTGACACCCCTTCTCAAAATGGGATTGCTGAGAGAAAGAATAGCCATCTTCTTGAAACTTCTAGAGCTTTGTTATTTCAAATGCAGGTTCCTAAATGCTTCTGGGCTGATGCTGTGTCTATTGCTTGTTTTCTAATCAATCGTATACCTTCCTCTGTTTTGTCTGGTAATACTCCTTTCTACACTCTATTTCCAAATAAACAATTGTTTCCTATAGAACCAAAGATATTCGGTTGTACTTGTTTTGTTCGGGATGTTCGTCCTCACGTTACAAAATTGGATCCTAAGTCCTTAAAGTGTATGTTTCTGGGTTATTCCCGTGTGCAAAAAAGGTATCGTTGTTATTGTCCTAGTCTCGGTAAGTATCTTGTGTCTGCTGATGTTATTTTTTTGGAACAAACACCTTTATCTTCATCTTCAGGTTCTGTAAGTCAGGGGGAGGATGATGATTTGTTAATCTATAATGTCATACCAAATTTAGGTCCACCTCCCCCTACACCAGTTAAGCCTCCCATCAAAAATACCTACTCGCGTCGCCCACATCCACCAAGTTCTGACTTAATTGTTGAGTCTCCAGAATCATGTCCTGATGACCCAGCATCTTCGTCATCAGATCCGACTACCAAAGATGATCTTGATCTTCCTATTGCTCAAAGAAAAGGTAAACGTACATGTACTTACCCAATCTCTTCAGTTGTTTCTTACAATCATTTGTCTTCCTCTTCTTGTGCTTTTCTTACATCCCTCGACACTGTTTTTGTACCTAAAACTGTTCGAGAGGCATTAGCTCATCCCGGATGGCGGAATGCTATGATTGAGGAAATGAATGCTCTAGATGTCAATGGTACATGGACTTTGGTTACCTTACCTGCAGGTAAACAAGCTATTGGATGTAAATGGGTGTTTACTGTCAAAATTAATCCTAATGGCTCCATTTCTCGATTGAAAGCTAGACTTGTTGCTAAAGGATATGCTTAGACTTATGGAGTGGACTATCATGATACTTTTTCTCCTGTTGCTAAACTTGCTTCTGTCAGGTTATTTATTTCCCTTACAGCGACTTATGACTGGCCGCTGCATCAGTTAGACATAAAGAATGCCTTTCTCCATGGTGATCTTCAGGAGGAGGTCTATATGGAGCAACCACCTGGTTTTGTTGCTCAGGGGGAGAATGGGAAAGTCTGTCGTTTGCAAAAATCTCTCTATGGCTTTGAACAGAGTCCTCGGGCTTGGTTTGGAAAATTTAGCCAGGCTATTGAGACGTTTGGGATGCAAAAGAGCAAGTTAGATCATTCTGTTTTCTATAGACAATCTGATGGAGGTATTATTCTGTTAGTTGTATATGTGGATGATATTGTAATCACAGGTAGTGACTCAAGAGGAATTTCGTCTCTGAAGTCCTTTCTTCATACTCAATTCCATACCAAAGACTTGGGGATGTTAAAGTATTCCTTGGGCGTTGAAGTTAGCAGGAGTAAGAAGGGAATTTTCCTATCTCAAAGGAAGTATGTGCTTGATTTACTGTCAGAGTCGGGAAAGTTGGGTGCTAAACCATGTAGTATTCCAATGGTTCCTAATTTACAATTAACCAAAGAAGGAGAACTATTTGCAAATCCTGAAAGGTATAGAAGACTTATTGGCAAGTTGAATTATCTTATTGTGACACGTCCTGATATTGCTTATTCAGTGAGTGTGCTGAGCCAGTACATGTCATCACCAACTGTTGATCATTGGAAGGCAGTAGAACAAGTTTTGCACTATTTAAAAGGTGCTCCTGGACGTGGAATCCTATGTGGCAATCATGGTCATACTAGGATCGAATGTTTTTCAGATTCTAATTGGGCAGGGTGTAAGGAAGATAGGAGATCTACTTCAGGATATTGTGTTTTTGTTGGGGGAAATTTGGTTTCATGGAAGAGTAAGAAACAGAATGTAGTCAGTCTCACGATCAAGTGTGGAAGCTGAATACAGAGCTATGGCCAAGTCTGTGTGTGAAGTCATATGGGTATATCAGCTTCTCAGTGAAGTAGGAATTAAGGTCTCAGTACCTGCAAAGCTATGGTGTGATAATCAAGCTGCACTTCACATTGCTTCCAATCCAGTCTTTCATGAACGAACGAAACATATTGAGATTGATTGTCATTTCATTCGTGAAAAGATCCAACAAGGTTTGATCACTACAGGTCATGTGAAGACTGGAGAACAATTAGGTGATTTATTCACAAAGGCTCTTAACGGGATCCGGATTGATTATCTATGTAACAAGCTGGGCGTGATTAATATCTATGCTCCAACTTGAGGGGAAGTGTTACAGATTGTATATAGTCTGATTTGTAGGGATTAGATTGTTAACAAATATAGGCTGATTTGTAGGCTAAATAATAGGAATTAGAGGGCTGATTTATTGTAATTAATATAGGATATTTTACTTCCTATTATAGGATCTCTATACTTATATATATACCCTTATAATTGATGAATAAAAAATAAGAAGTTTTATTCTCTTGTTCTGAAACTTACACCAGCAAAAAATTTGAAGTATGAATATGTAAAGCTTCAAACAAACAACATTATTTGTTTAGGCATCAAGTGTATGACTACTACAACAAATTGTAGAACAATTTGGATATGTCTAGGTAACACTAAGAGGACTATCCAACATACTTTTGCCACCTCCAGAAAACCCTTGCAGGTGTCTTCAAAATTAACCTGCAAAAGAAATTAAATATTATGAATATTTATTATTTCTTTATTGATAATACAAAATAACTATGGAGTGCCTATGACACGACATGTGTTGCAAGAGAATTTTATGAAAGCAGACTCACAGAATTCGGGATTAAATCCTTAAGTTACACCTATGCATATATTAGAAGATAAACTTTGACGGTGTCAACACTACTTGATATTCCTCCTATTTCAAAAATCCTTAACCATAACCAGTTCTGATGGGCCTCAAATGCTAGAAGAGTTCTACATGCTTTTGTTTTCAAGTGAAGTTAAAGGTGCAAAACTAGTTTGAAAAGTACTTTTTTTTAAAAAAGAATAAATAAATACACAAAGTGGACATAAGTGTTGGAATATTCCAATGTAGAAATGAAGACATTATTTCAAAACGGAGGAAATATTTCACAATTATTTAATGGTTCTGCTAATCTAAGGAAACAATGATCTCAAAATCAGTAAGGTAGAAATGCATGAAAAAAATAGGCTGCTAATACAGCATGTTTTTAGAACACTGCAGGTGCACAGAAGCAGGGGATGGGAGGACAGGAAGGTCTCTAAACAAATTGTAACCTGCTCTGCATAATTCGGCAGAAGAGCTTCAGTAGTGCTGGAACTTAGCTCCATAGCAAGATCATAGCAACAGAGATTGTTATTAATCTGTCACCAAAAGATTCCCATAAGGACAATAAAGATAATACCCCAATTATCATTTGAAAAAAAAAAAAAATCCATTGATCCTATAAAAAATACAAAAATTCACTCACCAATGCACACAGAGGCTCTAGACCTACTTCAGAAGCAGGTTCCTCAAGTCTTTGTCTTTCAGCTGATTGAAAATCAATCATCACCTGTTATGGAGGGGTGCAAAATGAGTGACGAGATGGTTTGCATGCTTTATGCAGTAGGACATGAACAAAAATAGAGGTATAATCATAACAAGAAATGGTGACAATGTGACATATCAAGGAACGAAAGTTCTCAAATTTCTCGTCTTAAATTCAATTTCTTTTGGGCTGTGCTTGGTGGCATTCTTTGACCGGATCAAGATTTTTGACATGGTTTGTGTTAATAAATGAAGAGACAACCACATTTCTCCTGCAGAAATGAGGTTGACAGTAGGCTAACGGTGTCCCAAAGCAGGTATAATCATACCCGTATATAAATATTCATTCTAAAGAAGAAAGAAATAACAGGATGTGCTTACTCCACTTTATCAGTAAAAGCCAACTCAAATAAAGCTACCATGGAAACACACCAAATTCAGACTAATGTAGACAGATGTGAAAAAAGTAGTAGAATAGGAGTCCATAGCTGTCAGTTTAGTTCGTAACTGCAATGTGGAATGAGTTTCTGACCAGAGGAATCCATCATGCAAAAGATGATAGAAATACAATCAGCCAAAGTCAGTAACTATAAGTCAAAATACTGTTACTGTGCCCTAGAAAAACTAAATTTCAAATTACTGGTCCTCTTATGAAGGGGGAAATACAAATAATACCTAAACGACATATAAGTTTTTCAGAAAACTGAAATTTATTTTCTAACTACTGAAATTTTTTCCAAGTGGCATTCTTCTCATCTTCAAGCTCTACCTTCCAAAATAGAAAAGCAAGGCTTAAGAACTGTAAGTTTCAGAACAAGAGAATGAAACTTCTTATCTTCTATTCATCAATTATAAGGGTATATATACAAGTATAGAGATCCTATAATCGGAAGTAAAATATCCTATATTAATTACAATAAATCAGCCCTCTAATTCCTATTATTTAGCCTATAAATCAGCCTATATTTGTTAACAATCTAATCCCTACAAATCAGACTATATACAATCTGTAACACTCCCCCTCAAGTTGGAGCATAGATATTAATCATGCCCAGCTTGTTACATAGATAATCAACCCGGATCCCGTTAAGAGCCTTTGTGAATAAATCACCTAATTGTTCTCCAGTCTTCACATGACCTGTAGTGATCAAACCTTGTTGGATCTTTTCACGAATGAAATGACAATCAATCTCAATATGTTTCGTTCGTTCATGAAAGACTGGATTGGAAGCAATGTGAAGTGCAGCTTGATTATCACACCATAGCTTTGCAGGTACTGAGACCTTAATTCCTACTTCACTGAGAAGCTGATATACCCATATGACTTCACACACAGACTTGGCCATAGCTCTGTATTCAGCTTCCACACTTGATCGTGAGACTACATTCTGTTTCTTACTCTTCCATGAAACCAAATTTCCCCCAACAAAAACACAATATCCTGAAGTAGATCTCCTATCTTCCTTACACCCTGCCCAATTAGAATCTGAAAAACATTCGATCCTAGTATGACCATGACTGCCATATAGGATTCCACGTCCCGGAGCACCTTTTAAATAGTGCAAAACTTGTTCTACTGCCTTTCAATGATCAACAGTTGGTGATGACATGTACTGGCTCAGCACACTCACTGAATAAGCAATATCAGGACGTGTCACAGTAAGATAATTCAACTTGCCAATAAGTCTTCTGTACCTTTCAGGATTTGCAAATAGTTCTCCTTCTTTGGATAATTGTAAATTAGGAACCATTGGAGTACTACATGGTTTAGCACCCAACTTTCTCGACTCTGACAGTAAATCAAGCACATACTTCCTTTGAGATAGGAAAATTCCCTTCTTACTCCTGCTAACTTCAACGCCCAAGGAATACTTTAACATCCCCAAGTCTTTGGTATGGAATTGAGTATGAAGAAAGGACTTCAGAGACGAAATTCCTCTTGAGTCACTACCTGTGGTTACAATATCATCCACATATACAACTAACAGAATAATACCTCCATCAGATTGTCTATAGAAAACAGAATGATCTAACTTGCTCTTTTGCATCCCAAACGTCTCAATAGCCTGGCTAAATTTTCCAAACCAAGCCCGAGGACTCTGTTTCAAGCCATAGAGAGATTTTTGCAAACGACAGACTTTCCCATTCTCCCCCTGAGCAACAAAACCAGGTGGTTGCTCCATATAGACCTCCTCCTGAAGATCACCATGGAGAAAGGCATTCTTTTTGTCTAACTGATGCAGCGGCCAGTCATAAGTCGCTGTAAGGGAAATAAATAACCTGACAGAAGCAAGTTTAGCAACAGGAGAAAAAGTATCATGATAGTCCACTCCATAAGTCTAAGCATATCCTTTAGCAACAAGTCTAGCTTTCAATCGAGAAATGGAGCCATCAGGATTAATTTTGACAGTAAACACCCATTTACATCCAATAGCTTGTTTACCTGCAGGTAAGGTAACCAAAGTCCATGTACCATTGACATCTAGAGCATTCATTTCCTCAATCATAGCATTCCGCCATCCGGGATGAGCTAATGCCTCTTGAACAGTTTTAGGTACAAAAACAGTGTCGAGGGATGTAAGAAAAGCACAAGAAGAGGAAGACAAATGATTGTAAGAAACAACTGAAGAGATTGGCTAAGTACATGTACGTTTACCTTTTCTTTGAGCAATAGGAAGATCAAGATCATCTTTGGTAGTCGGATCTGATGACGAAGATACTTGGTCATCAGGACATGATTCTAGAGACTCAACAATTAAGTCAGAACTTGGTGGATGTGGGCGACGCGAGTAGGTGTATTTGATGGGAGGCTTAACTGGTGTAGGGGGAGGTGGACCTAAATTTAGTATGACATTATAGATTAACAAATCATCATCCTCCCCCTGACTTACAGAACTTGAAGATGAAGATAAAGGTGTTTGTTCCAAAAAAGTAACATCAGCAGACACAAGATACTTATCGAGACTAGGACAATAACAACGATACCCTTTTTGCACACGGGAATAACCCAAAAACATACACTTTAAGGACTTAGGATCCAGTTTTGTAACGTGAGGACGAACATCCCGAACAAAACAAGTACAACTGAATATCTTTGGTTTTATAGGAAACAATTTTTTATTTGGAAATAGAGTGTAGAAAGGAGTATTACCAGATAAAACAGAGGAAGGTATACGATTGATTAGAAAACAAGCAATAGACACAGCATCAGCCCAGAGCATTTAGGAACCTGCATTTGAAATAACAAAGCTCTAGAAGTTTCAAGAAGATGTCTATTCTTTCTCTCAGCAATCCCATTTTGAGAAGGGGTGTCAACACAAGAAGTCTGATGGAGAATACCCTGCTCAAGCATGTATTTTTGAAAATTGCCGGAAACATATTCTTTTGCATTATCACTTCTTAAGATTTGTACAGGTTTACCAAATTGGGTGCGAATTTTAGCACAAAAGGAAGAAAAGTGACAAAATAATTCTGAGCGATTTTTCATCAAATAAAGCCATGTCATTCTAGAATAATCATCAACAAAAGTAACAAAATATCTAAAACCAGTTTTAGAGGTAACTGGACAAGGACCCCAAACATCAGAATGTACTAACTCAAAGGGAGCAATAGCTCGCTTATTCACTCTAGGACTAGAACTAAGACGATGGTGTTTAGCAAACTGACAAGACTCACAATCTAATGAATGAATGTTTGAAAACTGAGGACAAAGTTTCTTTAACATAGACAGCGAAGGATGACCCAATCGACAATGTGCTTCAAAAGGAGAGACTGTTCCGGCACATGCTATAGACCTTGGTATCGGTGTATCAAGAATGTAGAGACCGTCAGACTCATGTCCTTTACCAATAATCTTCTTCGTCATGAGATCCTGAAATAAACAATAACCAAGAAAAAATGAGACACAACAATTAAAGGCACGAGTAAGTTTGCTGACAGAAATCAAATTAAAAGACAGTTGTGGTAGACTCAGAATAGATGATAAATGGAGAGATGATGTGGGATTAGTGGTTCTAGACCTAATAACACTGGATGTTGAACCATCGGTTAAAGTAACAAGAGTGATAGATTTATGTGGCTGAAAGTTAGAAAGTAAACTGGGATTACCTGTCCTGTGATCTGTAGCACCAGAATCAATGATCCATTTTGAAGAAGAGGAAACAAGACATGTATTGGGTGTACCTGTCTCGACAAGAGCAAGAACATGACCGGATGGCTGTTTCACTGTTGCTTGAAGCTAAGTCAATCTGGTTTGTAACAGACTTTTCAGAGATCTCAGAACTGGATGCAATATGGGCATACTGAGCTTTCTTATACTGCAGCTTCCGACAGTCCCACTTGATATGACCTAGTTTATGACAATAGTGACATACCATTTCTCCTTGCTCCTGTCCACGAGTTCCAGTAGTCTTATCAGAAGTGGTGGACCCTGACCCCATACTCTTACGGTTGCCACCACTATTGTAGTGTTGTCTTCCTGAGTCAAATGTGGTAGTGCGGCTAAGAAGAACACTGTTAGGCTGAGTAGATAGAACAGGTAACGTATTGTCTGTACGGAGAACTCTCCGAAAAGCATCTTCTAGACAGGAAATTTCTGAACGGAAAAGAATTTGAGATTTGGCAGTCTCAAATTCAAACGGAAGACCGGCTAGAAAACTCATAACAACCATCTTCTCTTGCTGATTCCGTTGTTCTTCCACATCAGTACTGAAGGGAAGCAACATATTGAGCTCTTCATAAGTTTTTTTGAAGCGCATAAAATAACTGGTGAGAGACTTATCTCCTTTATCTGCCCTGTAAAACTCCTTGCAAACATCATAGATACGAGAGAAATTTCCTTTTCTAGAATAAAAGAACTGCAAATAGTTCATTAATTTTTTCACTGTCTTACAATGAGTAACCAGACCAACCACCTCACTATCAATAGAATTACGAATTTGTATATTCAAACGAGCATCGTCTCTCATCCACGACAATCTAGAGTCATCCGTAGATGGATCATCAGTCAGATGACCATCCATAGAAATACTGAGCAGATATAATTCAATCATATGGTTCCAATCAAGAAAATTAATTCCATTTAATTTATGGTCCGTGATTTTTGAAACCAACGGAACCATATCAGAAACAATTCCAGTCTTTTTGTCAGACATAATTGCTAAGAAAAATCAACAAGATAACAGATTACCCGGAAGAAGGAGTCACTAGGTGTTGGCTAAGCGGCACGACGTACCTTCCTGAGTTGGCGGTGTCTATAGAGGAACCTCCAAAGCCTGCACCTTGAATACGGCAACAACCTCTCTCACACCCAACAACCCAGAAAAAAATTATCTATGAACAGAACCCGTCTCTGATACCATGTAAGTTTCAGAACAAGAGAATGAAACTTCTTATCTTTTATTCATCAATTATAAGGGTATATATATAAGTATAGAGATCCTATAATAGGAAGTAAAATATCCTATATTAATTACAATAAATCAGCCCTCTAATTCCTATTATTTAGCCTACAAATCAGCCTATATTTGTTAACAATCTAATCCCTACAAATCAGCCTATATACAATCTGTAACAAGAACCAAAGGATAAAAGAGGCTCAAAGAAAACCTATTAGAACATGCCAACAATCTTAGACTTGCAAGAATATGTTGCACCACTCAAAGTAGATATCAGGCCCTAAGGGCATAAGACAATTCTTTGCCATGCTACCACAAAAAATTAAGAAACAAGAATCTCCTCAAAATCAGGGAAATAACATTGAGTGGGAACTTGAATAGTTGGCTCAACAAAATCTATTGGTCTTAGCAACTCCATGAAAATTATTTATACCATCAGGATATCTGTTATAGACAAATGGTCTAGCATAGAAAGAATGCTGTATGTACCAACAGGGATGCAGCTCTTTCTTGATATGACACAAATTGCAAAACCTGACATACCATCTCACCTGAATTATAGCCAAAGAAATTCTGTACAACATGACATCTGTGCTATTTTCCCGTACAATTTGCACTTGTTCTCCAAGGATTCTAAATAAGTCGACAGCAGCCGGTGTATAAAGTGTTCCTTCATCTCTTTTTTTGGGTGCCTGTACCTTATCTGCTTCGAGGATATTCAAGTACCATTTCTAAAAATGAAGTTAAGAATAAGATAATAAGAAAATCACGAAAAATGAGAAAACAACAATAAGGGTAAACCAGAGATGAAAGTATGACATTACCCGCATTGTCGCTTGCATTCTTTCAACGTATGCATTCATGAGAGGATCCATTGCTCCACTCTCAGAGCAAACTTGGGCTAAAGACTCATCAACACCGAGTCCAATTAAATTTTCCTGGTACTCAACTACCCAACCAGTTACCTAATTTCAGAATTACCACAAGTGAGAGTAAAACCAACACTGGCAACAGAAGCAGTCATAATGAATATAACTACATATGACAAGAAGAAGAATCTAAAATAACTAATAATGAATGGCAGAAATATTTTATCACAAACCATAGATATAGAAATCATAATGCTCTTAGAAATGGGGAAAAACAGTAAAAAGAAAAAGCTGCAAGTCAATTGACCACTCTTAACAATTCTCAACAAATTTTGCTTTTAACTACTGCCCCAGGCTAGGTTCTATCGCGAAAACCATGTGCAAGATAAATGTGTCTAATGCAATAGTTTTGGATGTGTCACATGTGGCCCCAATATTTTTTATACTTAATCTTGCAAAAAAATCCTTTTTCGGTACATCATACATTAAATGGCAATTGAACATGCTGGATGTTCCTGTTGACAAAATCCTTAATGTAACAAAGTGGCCTGCATGTTCCTACAAATTCTGAACTCTAAATCAGGATATTAATTAAAGGACAAATATGGAAGTAGAAACTAAGATGTTATCCAAGAGTCCAGTGCATTAAGTAACGCACATCCGAGAAGCTAAAGATTCTGAGCAGCAATGGATCAGAAACAAGGTGCCTTTAAACATAGAATACAACACAAATAGGTATGCTCCAAGAATTTTCCTGCTAGCAGGGAAGTTGAAGAAATGTTCTTTTGCTTCAGTGTAGAAAGAAATTCAAAATCTCTTGTCAGTGAGAGGAAAAAGAGCAACCAAAATTCTACAACTTTAGACGCCATAGAAACCCGTATTCTTAAGCTTCTGCACAAATATTAACATTAGCATCATTAAGTATCAGATGTAAGTACCTTTAAAATCTCAATGTTTGTCATTTCATTAGCTTTGTCACTGAGCAGTCTTAGCCACTGAATAAACCTCTCTGTGTATAGATTTACCATGAGCTGGAATATTTCATATCTGAAACCATAAATATGAAACTAATATAGGAGGGCCAAAAGACAAATATATTACTCATGCAATCAAGACTCAATATTAACAAAGGTGACATCAGATGCTGTCACAAAATCTTCTGCTTTCTACAAGTGAAATCACCAGGCATTGCTAATTGTCCAGTTCACACGAACATAGGATTGAAAAGTTTATTCTTCACAGGCACAGATTAAAAAGTACAAGCTTTAGATGATATTCCTTTCAGGGTGAGCAAGGAGGAAAGGAACATAACATAATTATCAAAGATGGGACTTCATACGCAGTAGCACTCTCTCCTGCTCAAAAGCATTTAATTGACTATTTCTGAGCATAAAACAAAACACAAAGCCTTTTAACTAGTGCTACAAGCAATTAAACAGATCCTACACAAGCCCCCTTTTTGAACCCCTAACAAGCAAAAATGTGATGTCATGGAGGCTTTGTGTTTTTCATATGGACAAATCTAGCATCAAAGTGATATTGATTTAGGTAGAAAGGTGAAAGTAGCTGTAGTAGCTATCCACAGCCTGTGACAGCTCTTCTTACAAGAGTAATACAACCAATTATTACTCCAAGAGGAATTACAATAGCACTTTGGTACTGCAATGAGCCTTGCTTATTCTGGAATTGACTTATGAATCATATAATACAATTGAATAATTCAACAATATAAAAAAAGGATACAGTCTGCTACTGAAATTTTGGTATCAACAATTTGGTCTCAAAGGAGAAGGTGGTACTTTTGCTTTAATAACTTACTCAATTATTTTGGAGCAGTTAACTAAAACACAAATGCATTGGATCAACATTAATAGACTCCATCATGAGATTTAATCAAGTGTACATAGATAATATAAGCAATAAAGACAGAATAGCAGGTGATTTAAGAATTCATGACTTTAGAAGAGTTAGTCAGAAACTCTACTTATCCAATTAGTCAGAAACCTCCCACCAAAATCACCACAAACACTACCTGTTAAGGCCAAAATGCATCAGTGTCCGGGATGCTACCTTTGATTTGACAAATTTAAAAATGCAACTTTCAATACATGATTTTAAACCAGTATACAATGAATTGAAAATCATAAATTTAAGCAGTTCAAGATTGATATTTGGACTAATAGAAAGAGACAGAGATATGCAAGATGAAATAATATGACACAAAGAAAAGATTTTCTAATAGTCAACAGTGCGTAGAACGTGGCAAACCTTGGAGGAAAGCAAGGAGCCACATAGTCATATATATCTCCAAGCTCTTCTCCAATCTGGGGGGAAAAAACAAGAATCATTATATGTTTCAAGGAAGCTTATCTGCAGTTATAAACAATTTACATAGTCATATGCAATCATTGATAGAGATAAGTTGCTTAAATACAGTAACACCAATATGAGAGCTGGACATAAGGCTTAAAGATGTAGAAGTGGAAAGATATATCAATAGTTACAAAAATTCAATGGGCTTACATAGATAAATAAATAGAACATGAAAAAATGTGTTTATACCCATGAATTAAGAAAATACACATCACCAGCTCCCTCAACAATGCAATAATACCAAAATAATAAGCAAAGATACTACATGGTCACAAAAATAAGTATGTTGTGCTTGACAGTTAATTATAACTGTAATATAATTAGTTCCTCCTGGATTTATTTGAATATGCAATTATTAGTAATGTTAACAATCAAACATTTCATCCAGGACTTTGGCCTCAATTATATTTCAGAATCGCATATCTGGCTATTAAGTATTTGGGCTACACAACAGCATTTTGTTTCTTATATGTCTACAGTTCTCCCTCATAATGTACTATCAATTTGAATCTTAACTTCAACTAGTTGAGCTTTTTGCTATGTAAGTTATACGCTTGTATATCTAATTTCATTACACTCTTTTCCATGTCGTCCACGAATCCATTTGTGTCCCTCGGCAATATGTCATTAACTTACAAGTGCAACTCACCTCTCTCTCCCCTGTTCAAAAAGATTTATAAAGAACATATAGGAAAAAATTTATTTTGCTTTACCCATCTAATATATTCTATCTTCCCCCATTTTTCTTCAACAAGAAACAAGGAGAAGCACTTGCAGTGTTGTTCATTATTAGTGGCATCCTACATATCCAGATCGCAATATGGCTTTCCCTGAGAGGACACACTAATGGAATGGAACTTTCAGAAGCCCATACACTCAGAGGTCTTTTCCTTTCTCCCAGTTATTCATGCCATTTGTGACTCCAAGATGCTGCTATCTGACTTTGTCATCATCCAAAGAACAAAAACAAAGTTACCAAATGCAACATCAGCCTCTATTTTCCAATCCCATTGACCAAACAATTATACTTGTCAACAGATGATTCACAAATTGGCACACTACTTGAACAAAGTATTGAGAATACCATTCAACTCACAAATGCTTGATAACCATATTCCTTGCTGTAGGAGTCTTAATTGGATGCAATTGCTCTTGTTTACCTAGTTACCAATGTTAAATGAAAAATCCATAGGCATATTCATAAAAGAAAAATGCAATTTAAAATACAATGGTACAGATTCCCATTGAGGGAAGCACCTTTACAAGCATTACTCAAGGCAAAGGGAGATCAGGTAAGGGACAAAGGTCATTACAATACCTCAGACAACGCTATATGTGTGCCTGAAGATTGAAGAGCAAAAAAACAAGATAACAGAAAAAGATAAATTATATCAATGGAGAAATCAGGCACAACATATTTTGGGAAAATATACTACCATTTTAGCCTCCTCTATTGCTGCCTTTAAATCTTCCTGCATCAAAAGAAAACATGCCAAATCAAAACCAGCTACAAGTACCAAAAAGATTTTAAAAAAGGATAACAATAACGAAAGAGTGTTATTGGATAAGTTCTCAGTATGTCAACAACTTGAAAAAATAACAATAGTGAAGATGCACCTCAGTCAGCAGCTGCTCAAAACGGGCTTCTACAGACTTTCTTATTTGCTCATAGCATTTATCTTTGTAGCCTTTTCCCTGGACCTTCACCTTCTGCTGCACAAGATTTCTAGAAGAAGGCATTGCAGCAGGAGACTTTCTGCAGGCCATAAGCAGTCATTAGAACTGACATCAGAAGAATATACTTCATGCAAAGGGAAGAAAAAGTTTAAGAATACACAATGCCTGCACAAATTACAATAGATGGCTAATAAGTAAAGACAGATTAATGAAGAAATTAGTCAAAATTACTTCTTATCTCTTCGGGGATTTGTTATCGATACCATTCCTCCTTCAGCCTCAGCTGCTTCTTCAGCAAGTTGCTGATCTAGGATCTCTTGCACTTCAACAACCCTTCAGGAGAAAAAGATACAGATAAGCACTTATTTGGAATCATCTATGACCTAAAGAAGTAGTCTTTTCACAGAGAAAACTGCATTGTGGGACAGGCCATTAGAGTTGAGTATCTGCAGTGCACAACTGACATCTGGATTATATTGACAATCTCATTCAAAAGACACCCTGTGATATTATCCAATCTTTCCTGCTTTTGTGAATCACACACTCAGGGAAAAGTATATTTAAATCCCATATGCATACCTCAAAGCATGGACAAGCGTCTGTGGACTGAAAAAAGAGATGAACGTGTTAGCAATATATGAATTAACAATAAAATTAAACAAATGGTTAATGAAAGATGAGTGCAATCAAAACTAGGAAAAAATCACAACCAAATGATGCCATCTCAAATAAAAAGTACAGGACCAACTATAAAAGTAGAAGCAAAATGTTGTTATTTGCACCAAAAGGACTTATTGGACAGGTGACAACCCTGTGTAATAAGGCTTATGGAAAGTGTTTAATTAATCTACAAAATATGAGTACTGTGAGCATGCTTTTTTGTTCATATTTCTATATTAATGCTTTTTGAAAGGCACATAATTCTAAGGGTGAATGATAAGGTAGAAGTACATATGCTAAAACAAGGAAAAGTGTCTACACCTATCCTCACATGCTTGCCTGGACTGCATTTATTTCCCTCTACTATAAGATAGAGGTGGAGCACTGAAAACCATCTCCTATGTAAAGGTTTGCCTTCTAAATGGATCGGCCTTGCAGGTAAATCTTCTTATTTTTGCTCTTAGGATGTACATATCTAGGAATCATTTATATCTGAAATTGCTAAACCATCGCACTTGCATTTCTCGCTAATCTCTGGATCGACCATACAGATAAATCCTAGTAAATATAGCGAACTGATCATTGTGATTGTATATGTCAACAAAGGCAGTGGGACTCATGCCAAGCGCTTATATGAGTTAATTACTGCAGTAGGAATTAGAGATGGCAGTCCACATGAGTAAAACAGAGAATGAATTCTAAAGAAAAAGAAGAATGAAACCTCCAAACATTTTTCAGCACTCAAATAAGAGGAGAGACAAATTCAACAAACCTAAATAATCTATATGGTCAAGATAACCTTACCTCTCTTTAGCAAGTTTAAAGAAATTTGAGATGTGATCCCACAGTGTCTTCTCAAATGTCTCCCATGTGCGATCTACATCTTCAAAATATTCTCTGTCAGAGCAACAAAACTATGTCAGTCAAAAAAAATCCCAATATGACTGTTAACACACTGCAGATACCACATTCACCAGTAAACAGAATGATTCATCCTACAACATCACCAGAACAAAGTTAACTGTCCATTCCGTGATCGAATAACTTAAGAAAAGAAAAAGAGAGAGAGGTGGGGGGGGAGGGGGAGGCAATTGGACCAATAACTTATCAAATCTCAAACTTAAAAGAAAAAAAGAAAAAAAAAAAGCAGTTTAGCATATAATTATGTACTATTTTTGTAAGAAATTGAGAGAGAATAATCTCATTTTTTTCATATATCTCAAAGGTTACAATGAGCTGATTATATTCAAGCTGCCTAAGGCACAAATATGGCAATTACCCTAATAAATTGATTCACAAAAATTTCCTAATCAATCCCCTAATTATTGCCCACAAAATCTCCTAATCACTAATTACAAAATCCCCTAATTTAAGGGTCAAACTTCCCTAATTCTAGTGTTACAATATTTATAGCCTTACTTTCCTAAAAAACACCCTTTAGCCATATTTTCCCACACTCCCTCTCAAGCTGGTGAATAGATATTCTCCATTCCCAATTTGGATACAATATTTTCAAACACTGGACCACTTAACCCTTTGGTTAACACATCAACAAACTGATCATTTGTAGACACATAAGGTGTGTAGATCAATTCACTCTCCAATTTCTCCTTAATAAAATGTCTGTCAATTTCGATATGTTTTGTCCGATCGTACTGCACTGGATTGTGAGCTATGCTAATTGCAAACTTATGATCGCAGTAAAGTCTCATTGGACCCTCTAACTTGATCCTTATTTCTTGTAGAATGATCTTTAACCAAAGTAACTCACATACTCCTTGAGCCATCGCTCGAAACTTAGCCTCTACACTAGACCGTGCTACTACATTTTGTTTTTTACTCCTCCATGTCACAAGATTTCCACCAAGGAACGTACAATATCCAGTGGTCGATCTTCTATCAATCAATGACCCATCATAATTCGCATCTGTATAGGCTTCAAGCATTAGGCCCCCACTTCTCCTAAAAAGAAGTCCTTTTCCTAGTGTGTCTTTAAGATACTGCAACACCCTGTGTGCTACTCGAAGATGAACCTCTTTTGGACTATGTATAAATTGACTAATCACACTCACAACATAAGTTATATCCGGTCGTGTGTGGGACAAATAAATGAGCCTTCCCACCAAACATTGATATACCCCTTTGTCCACCATAGCATCTTCCTCTGCTAATCTAAGCTTTATATTTGGATCTATCGGACTATTCACTGGTTTGCATGCTGTTTTTCCTGTCTCCTTAAGTAGATCAATTACATACTTCTGTTGAGAGAGAAAAATACCCTTCTCTGAATGTGCCACTTCAATTCCGAGAAAATACTTTAGCTTCCCAAGTGTCTTAATCTCGAATTCTTTTGCCAAGCACCTACTCAAAGAACGTCTCTCCTCATCATCACTTCCTGTAACAATTATGTTATCCATATAAACTAAGAGGACCGTGACTCCTCTTGAAGATGAATGCTTGATGAACAAAGTATGATCTCCTTGACTTTGCTTGCATCCTAACATCACCAAAACCTTGGCAAACTTACCGAACCATGCTTGAGGAGATTGTTTAAGTCCATACAATGCCTTCCTTAATCTACAGACTGTATGATCAACAACTCTTTTCCCATAACCTAGAGGTATCTCCATATATATCTCCTCTTGGAGATCTCCATGCAAGAAAGCATTTTTACATCAAACTGCTGTAAATTCCATCCAAAGTTGGCTGCCAAAGACAATAGGACTCTAACAGTATTCAATTTTGCAACTGGGGCAAAAGTCTCTAGATAGTCCACTCCATATGTCTGAGTATAACTCTTGGCAACCAGCCTTGCCTTGTATCTTTCCACTGAACCATCAGCTCTAGATTTCACTTTGTACACCCATTTACACCCCACTGGTTTCTTCCCTGCTGGTAACTCCACAAGCTCCCATGTTTTGTTCTTTTCCGGTGCCTCCATTTCTGCATTCATAACTTGTTTCCATTTTTCATTAGACAAAGCTTCGGATAGATTGGAAGGAATGACAATGGTTTTTAGGTTACTGAGGAAGGCTCTGTGTGACGGAGAAAAACGCTAAAAGGACAAGAAGTGTGCAAGGGCGTATAAAGGTCTTTTAGTGCACTCTCTCGCACTTTTTCTCAATGCAATGGGCAAGTCTATGTCACTACGACCCCTATGGATCTCACTCTCTACCTCTGGTTCTATTTCAATCTGTAATGTGGGTTCAAAAGTTATTACCTGATCAGACTCTTGGACTTGCGTAGGGTTGGGGGCAGCCGTCTTCTTCCTTGTATACATCTTTCCTTTGCCATATCTAACATTCTCGGAAACAGACTCAGTGTCAGATTAAGCAAATATAGGTTCAGAGGAGACTGTGACAGACTCAGATAGCTCAGAGTGAACTGAGACAGGATCACTAGTGAATGAGGAAGTAGGATGATTTGAAGTTGAAAGATCCAATAACAAGTCAAAACCCAAATTCTCATCTTCTCTCACAAACGGCTCCCCCTAAAGATAAGAGTTTGGAAAGTACGATTCACGTTCATTGAAAGTAAAATCTATAGAAACAAAGGATTTTCGAGAGGGTGGATGATAGCACTTGTATCATTTTTGGGTTGATGAATATCCCACAAATACACATTTTATAGCCTTTGGATTCAATTTTCTTCGGTTATGACTATGAACATGGATAAAGGATGTACATCCAAACATTCTTAGGAACAAGATTATTTGTGGTGTGGAAGTTAGGATAGAAAGTGGACAATACATCCATTGGACTCTGAAATCCTAAGACTTTTATGAGATGTGTTGCGGTAAGAACAGCCTCCCCCAAAAGGTTTTAGGTACACGATGTTCAAATAACAATACTCGAGTTTTTTCAAGGAGATCACCATTTTTCCTCTCTGCAATTCCATTTTGCTGCGGGGTATTCACACAGGATGACTCATGAATTATCCTTTCCTTTTGAAAATATAGACTTAGAGTTTGATTGAAATAGTCTTGTGCATTGTCAGACCTAACTTTCTTGATGGTCACTCCAAACTAATTTTTAATCATGGAGCAGAACTTTGGGAAAACAATACTGACATCAGATTTTTGTTTAAGAAGGAAGACTCAGCAAACGCGAGTGCAGTCATCAATAAAGGAAACAAACCATCGCGCCCCCAAAATATTAGCAATAGTAGATGGACCCCAGACATCACTATGGATTAAATGAAAAGGAATGGAACTTCTGTTATTGCTCACTAGAAAGGGTACACGTTTGTGTTTGGCAAATTCACATTTTTTACAATGAAAAGACTCAATATCTAAATGTTGAAACAAAGATGGAAACAAGAATTTTATAACTCAAAATGATGGATGCCCAAGTCGACGATGATGGAGCCAAATTTTCCCCTTATTGGATGACAAAGACTTAGAAACAAATGACACTAACTGTTTACCCTCGGGGATGGTTGGTTGACTTGCTTCAAAGAAGTAGAGGCCACCCCATTCTCTAGCATGTCCAATCATCATCCCAAACTCTTGTCCTGAAATACACAACCATTATGATAAAAAACCACCATACATTGTAAGTCATGGGCAAGTTTTTGGATGGATATCAGATTGGTAGCTAGCTTAGGGACATGGAGAACATTTTTCAAGGTTAACAATGGGTTAATCTGGACACTTCCAATTCCTACCACAATGGTTAAAGAACCATCTATAGTAGCTATTTTCCTACTGCTCGGGCACGAAGAATAGGTGGTGAAGATATTTGGTGAATGGATCATATGGTCGGTAACTCCTGAATCCATGATCCAAGAGGTGGACAAGGTTGTATCCGAAACATTTAATCCAATGGAAAGTGAAAACTTACCTGAATATGCCACAGAACAAGTACTTGAGGACTTTTCTAGACTACTGATGAGTGCTCTCACCCTTTCCAATTCATCTTGGTTGAGACCAGCAATTTCTAACTTTGGTGGATCAGCAATTTAGCTAGCTACTACATTGGCTTGTCTATTTTTGAATTGTCCCCCGTTTTGTTCCCATTCTCGGCTGGGTGGCTTCTCATGAAGCGTCTAGCACTTTGCTCTTACAACTCGTGTTTGGGAGGTTGACATGGTGTAAACAAAATATTTGCAGCAATTAAGGCTGCTTGAACAGGAAAAATAAAGAGAAAATGATAGCAATGAAGGCTGCTCGGAAGAGAAGACTACAATAATGAAGGTTGCTTGAAAGCGAAGAGAAAATAACAGCAATGAAGGCTGCTTGGTACAAATCAGTATCAAAACAATTGAAAACAACACCAGCAATAAAGGCCGGCTATATAGCACCTAGGAGGAAGAAAAATAGAGGAGAAATACCAGCAGTTAAGGCTGGCTGGTCGTAGGAATTAGAATGAAAGAAACACCACCAGTAATTAAGGCTGGTCAGCAGAAGAAGAAGCAAAGGATTGGCGTAAGCAGAAAAGTCAGAAGTAGTCCAGGATGAACAGCTCTGATACCATGTAAGAAATTGAGAGAGAATAATCTCATTTTTTTCATATATCTCAAAGGTTACAATGAGCTGATTATATACAAGCTGCCTAAGGTACAAATATGGCAATTACCCTAATAAATTGATTCACAAAATTTCCTAATCAATCCCCTAATTACTACCCACAAAATCTCCTAATTTAAGAGTCAAACTTCCCAAATTCTAGTGCTACAATATTTACAGCCTTACTTCCTAAAATACACCATTTAGCCATATTTTCCCACAGTTTTGAATAACTCAATCTAATTGTATATATTTGTTTACAATTTATCTTAGCACTTTCCTATCTTTGTTTCAGCATGTAAAAATATTGTAAAATGAATAGAAAATAGAATAAACATAGAGTTAGATGTATATTGATTTCATAAAAACTGATTGTAACTCATAATAAAACGTTATCTTTTGATAAGCATATGAGCACTGTAATAAGCTGGGGAAAAGATCCTGACCTTAGTCTACCAACCTCTTCTTTATGAGATTCTGCTGCTGCTAATGCAAATCTTCGCTTTCCATCCAGAGCTGTTAACCTCTACAGCCAAATCATGCAGCAATCATTATTTAATGGCAGTAAAAGTTTGAAATTTAAATTGACAAAGAAAGATAATGTATGCAAGAGGAACTGTACCTCATAGGTGTTTATGAGTTCCTTGTCATCACTGAAAGAATCCCTAGCTTCAGCGGCCTCAACAGAAATTGACATCATTCCCTCCACATCCTACAAAAGAACAAAGGTTTAGACGGATGCACATGAAAGAGAAACAAACGTTTATCCAATGGACCCTCCAAAAAGTAGTTCACAGCCATATGCAGTTGACTGTCATACAAAATAAATGAAGTAACATACTTATGAGTGGTGCCTCAGCCATGAATACAAAAAGTAATTGCCCAAATGTTACAGTAAAAATATGCTGACCTTCAGAGTTGTGTTTAAATTGTTCCTTGCATTACTCAGAAGCTTTATCTGATCATGATTTTCTATTAACGTTTGGCACTCTTGACAAAACCTGATCAATGCAGAAAACTCTTAGATCCTAGTATCAACACTATTGTAAAACAAAAATTTACATGAATGCTTCATTAAAAACAAATGAAATCCATCTTAGAAATTCCTGTGTTAATAAAGCATTTTGCATTGAATCCATACTTTTCAATAGAAACAAAGTTCCCTTGGAGTTGATTTTTTGTCTTTTGAGATAAATTGAGTGATTCTAGGCCAGCTTGTGCTTGTTCCACCTGCATCCCGGTAGATTGAGCAGAAGAAAGAAAGATGCATTAGAAAAATGAAATTAAATTGTGAGACCAGAATGCAGCTTCAGTATAAGCCCAACAGATAAAGTCAAAAACAAACTTATGGACAAGACCAAATTTTCTTCAGGTAAAGTATGAGCGTTCATGTACCTGCTCAAAAACCATTGTACTGAGTTGTGCATCATTTGCCTAACAACAAAAACAAGTAATGTATGAGTACATAATGGAACAAATTCTTCTTAGCTATCATTTCCAATCTATTCTTTGTCTAATAACAATGAAAGAATTAAAGCTTGCCAAGATTCAAGAAAGCAACTAACAGACATCAAGACAATACAATGGGCCTAAAACACCGGCCACCTGGAAATTCAAAGTTAAACAGATACACTCATCTCTAATAGCTTAAACTTTAGATCATGTGGTAATTTAACGTGGAACAAAGCTGGAGGTCTTGAGTTCAAAAACCACGATCACCAGCTGGAAGTTAATAAAGGTATGAAGTGTGCAAGTGTTATGCCTGTCACTAAAAGGTCCACTTATGAGGGGTGGGTTAGCTGTGAACGCACAAATAACACTCTTCTCTAGTAGCATAAGCTTTTAGATGACACGGTAATTTAACAATATGCAACACAGAGACTAGAAGAAGACATGAATGCTCACATATTGGAGTAACACCAATAACTTAAATAAAAGTCTTTCAGGAAGAATCTTAAATATCAAACATAAGTCATACAGCACACA
Organism: Voacanga thouarsii; assembly: GCA_026120185.1. Lineage (NCBI taxonomy): Eukaryota > Viridiplantae > Streptophyta > Magnoliopsida > Gentianales > Apocynaceae > Voacanga > Voacanga thouarsii. The sequence continues at coordinate 1,763,568 of JANUWF010001102.1, read as the reverse complement.
AGATCAAGGAAAATGGTAAACTTTAGAACCTATATTTGCAGATTTCCAGCAGATTTCATTCAGTGGTAGCAATTTGTGACTTGGATACCCACGAGGCAACTCAAGTTTACCAATGATTTGACCAAGAGGTTTTATTCATCACCCTCCCTCCACCACTCAATTTCTCTTTGATGTCAATGAAATTACTTATTTTTGTCAATTAAAAAATAGTACTCTCCCGTCCCTATTTATCTATCACAATTAACTACTTCACACATTTTAAGAAAAAATTAGTTAGTCTCTTAAATTCATATAACTTTATTTATACATTTCAAAAGTACCCTTGGATATAATGTTGTCCACAACTATTTTCTTACTTTGTTTGCTCAACTCTCTCTCTAAAGTTATTATACTATCATTTTCCAAAACTATTTAATACAAGGGTATAAAAATAAAATTAATATTAATAGTATCTAAATTTTTTCAATGTGACAAATAAAAATGAACATTCAAACTTTTCATTTGTGATCGATAAATAGGGACGGGGGAGTATTAGATAAAGACAAATGGAGAATTTTACAACCTGCATTTGCAGATTTTCATCAGATTTTGTTCATAAGTAGAAATTTACAACTTGCATGCCAGTGAGGCAACTCAAGTCTACAATCTGACCTAGAACCTTATTTCTCTTCCACGATCTCTTTCTGATGTTAATGCAAAGCAGGTTCAATTATTACTTATTTATGTCATTAAAATACAGCAAAAAGGAATGAAAAATTCCCACGGAATAACCTAAAACAAGTATTTATCAATTGTTCCAAAGTTCTTACCCAAAATAAAACAAAATAAAAATAATATGCATGATTATTCACACATACTTCTTTAGCAATTTTATATTATGCAGTAAGAGTAAGAATATTTCCTCCTTACAATATACTTGGCAATAAATTGAGAAGATGGAGTAATGTAAAAGGATATTCCTTTCATTTGGCTATCAGTGTTTAATCATATTACGGAACTGAGAATCATATAGTCATTATTTTTCTCTTCTGATCAGTAAAACACAGAATTGAAACAGGATTGGATTCTAGAACAGAAAGCAAATAAAGAGGAGAATAACTTGAGGATTTTCAATTGTAATACCTGTTGGCGGGCAATGTAATCGGCTTTAATGGAAGCAATTGACTGAAGAAGGTCCGGCAGTGGCAACAGCTTCGCCACCTCTCTGACGGCTGACTCCTTCGCCTCTACTACACCAAGATCTTCGACCATCATCTTCGCCCTCTAGCTATCCGTGGAGCACATGCATATACAGAACGAAATAGGTAGTATATACAGAATCAAATTCAATAATTGACCGAAAATTGAGCTCGATGAGCAAATACTAAAAATTCTTGAATCAGAGTCCGAGGGGTGGCAATAGGGTCGGGTTGGCGAGTAATGTTAATTTAACATAATCGACAAGTCAATTCAAACGCAACTCGAATAATAATTGTTTCGTATCGTGTTAATTCATTTATTTTCGTATTGTATTCATATTATAAAATGGGTTATCATAACATAATACGATTAGACACAAAAATTAAATAGATAGTTACTAAATCCGTCAATTCGAATAGTTATTAAACCCGCCAATTTGTCCATCATTACACAAAAAATTTTAAAAAATCAAATCAAACCATATAAAATTTAAAAAACTAATAAAATAAGTCATAAAGTCATAAATAACCAAATAAACAATAAACCATCTAACTAAATATCTAGAAATCTCAATAAATTCATAAGATTTAATATAAAAAATCTAAACAAATATAATTTTGTAATAAAATTAGATTGTTCAAAAAATTATTTTTTATAGCTAAAAGTCATTATAAGAATATTATTATTATAGATACTAAATAATAATTAATTAAAAGAATGATGTATTTATCATATATTAGGTAAATAATCACATTAACATCATTTATTTTTTTTAAGAGGTCTCGTAAAATTAAACAAAATAGATACACAAATAATTCAATTAATTCATATAATAAAATTTAATTTAATTAATTTGTGTAATGAAATTTGTAAGATATTATAAAAATTATTAAATATAAGTATTAAAAAAAGTTAAACGGATTGAATCCGTTTATGGCCCAAATTCATTTGAAGTTAAACGAGTCGACCTATTTTTATCGAAACTTATAAAATTCTAACTTTAATCTGCTATAATTGTATTATTTTTATATCATATTGACGTATCATGTTTAATATTGACACGGATTGTTAACTTCCAGTGAGCAATTTGTGCATGATGGCTCTGAATCTCCGTCTGTGACATCTGGATCAGATAAGTGACCGTCTCATTTCTTATTTGGGCTTTGGGCTTGAATTTACAGGATCAAAAGTTTTGTTGGGTCAAATCCAACTCATAGGCCACCACTGAGTAACGGCCCGCGTGGATTTGACCAGAAGCATACAATTCCTTTTGTAAACGGAAAACAGACGGCAAAATAGAAGCGTGGCCAGTCACATCAACGTTCGGGATTCAGTTGAATAGAGATAGATTGCGGGGTGCGCAATTTCTTAAAGCTTGAGCTTAAAATAGTCAAAATCAAATAATTGGAGGGTGGTGTGGTGTTAAATTTTTTTAATATAATAAAGTTGTTTTTTATATTAAAACTTGTTCATGCAATCTACTAAAGATTGATTTTATCAACCAAACTACTGATTGGCTTTGGTATGTTTGGAATTTTTTTTAATGGAAAAATGCCATATCATTAATATGAAATATTTGCCATGACAACAAAAATTACATCAATAGAGAAATTAATCGACTAATTTTTCTTATAAAGTAAATTACAAGCATGGGAAAGATATTACAATGTTGATTAGCTGCAACGTTGATTAGCATAAGTAAACTTCTTACAACCATACGCATTATATAAAGCATTATATAAATTTAACATCACGTTAGAATAGCTGTCAAGATGTATAAGATTCCTCTCTATATTAGTTGATGTACGAACCAAATTGAGACAATTAGTTTCAAAAACAAAATTTGAAACATGAATTTCAGTAACTACTTTATGTTAACTCTACACGAAAATCAAGAAGCAAACAAAAAAAAAAAAAACAAAGAGCTACTTCTGTGAAAAGAGGGGTTTTCCTTTTCAATCGGATTACCTCTGCTGTGTATTTGTTTATAATATGTACACATTGTATGGACAAGAGGAAAACATCTGTACAAGAGGAAATGGCCAATCTACCATCTAAACTATACACAATATCTTTAGTTTCTTATTACCCCCCCCCCTTCTCAAATTCATGATAGGGAAAGGAAAACATCGAGAGTCTGCCCAAAAAAAACTTGAAATGAGAAATAGTATGTGATTTGTTAAAAAAGTCAGCAAGCTAGAGATGAGAAAGAGTATAAGGAAGGGAGATGGTGATGAGACTCCGCTTTATCAAGGAGGTTAAGATCAAGGAGGGGGAGGCGTGACCATGCAAGAACTCAAGCCAGCAACAAAGATGGATGAAACTCGACCAAAAAGGAGGCCTCTAGAGGACGGCCGGCGCCACCCCAAGCAGCAGAACCGACACCGACTCCATTCTACCCAACAACGGCTTTATTTTGCCATTCGACTGCCTGAGTTTTTTATATTTTCTCCAATTTTCTCTAATTTTAATTGTTTGTAAAGATTTATTATGACCCTAAATTGTAATAAAATCTCATGGATTACTTAGCTAGGGTTAGGGTAGTATAAATAACATCTTTAGTGATTTGACAACACAATTCACACACTTTAATTCAAATTTGAGAGAGAATCTTGAGAGGCCCTAGCCTCCTTGTTCATCTTGTTCAAGACCATGCTTAAGGGTTAGTCCTCCTTATGAATGAGTCTATAAAATCTTTTGGATAATCCAATGTGGTTTCTTTGAATGGGTCTTAGTTACTTTGTTCTTCTAAGGTTTGTTTGAATTCTATTATTTGGGTGCCTATTTTCTCTATTCTATTTGTTCTTGTTTGCCTTAGTTGCTTTAAGGATATTTGGGTGAGATTATAGTAAAACTTTCTACTTTTCTTGAGGGTTTTTGAAACTTAATTCTTCAAGGGTTTGATAGAGGGTAAGTTGTTATTTCACTTTCTCCTTTTTATCTCTAGAAGAGTCTCTATTTTGGTCCCATTTGGTTGAGCTGAACACATAACCAACTAAACCACTCACAACACCAAGAAAAAGCCCACACAAGATTCGTATCAAAGAGTTTGGTATCAGAGTAAGGAAAAGCTTGATTCCAATCAAAGCTTAAAAGTAAGAAAAGGAGCCCTACAAAGTTGAAGAAAAAGAAAACAGATAAAATCCCGTAACTCAAAAACATGCTCCAAAAAGGTCATGAAATTTTTGCTATTTCTTGATTTTTCTCTTGGGAAATTACTCCTTGATGTTAATATAATCATTGGGAACAAATTTTTCTTGTATTTGTGGTGAAATTTGGCTTGAATATGAGTAAAAATATTGGTTGTTCTCAAGTGACGGGATTGCAGTCAAGGTGTTTGATAAATGTTCTATGAGAATGTTTTTTGCTATAGTTAGGAACTTTGATTCTTAATTTTCATTCTTTGGGATATTAAGACTTAGTATATCACTTTATTGTTGAATTCTATGCTCATCGAACTCAACTTTATTAGTGCACACTTGTGATCATCTTGTTCTTTATAATCCTAGTTCTAGTTGTTCTTGTTTCTTTGTTCTTACTAATTCTTGTTCGTTTCTTACTTAGAAGTGTTTTTTGTGCGTCTAGTGTTTGTTCTTATGTTGATTGAGTCCACATTTCTTGAAATTCTTGATTAAAAACTTCTTTGCTTGAGGTGCCCAACAAGTGTTTATTGAAATTCCCCTAAGACCCCCTAATTGAAAAATTCTTTTAATTTGTGTGATTCTCTAAGTTGAACTAAAACTTTAGCCATCTGGGAGAATTGGGATTGACAAAAATGCTTGAATATTGAGAAAAATGCAAAAGGGTGAGCCTATTACTAAAAGAGCTTAAAAGAGCAAACACGAGCGTGGAGTAACTAATCCTTGAGAACTAACACGCAAGGAAGCGAAGTGAGGAATTATTTTCTTCCTAATCTTTTTTGTTTTGCAAGTATAAGTAAGTAAATATTCCATCACCATGGCCCATGATCAAGAGATCTCTAAGTCTAACCCAAGTGACCCTAGTAGACCTTAAAAAGAACAAATTGATGCTAGGGGTTTGCGTGAAGACTTGTAAGCTATGATGAGGACTATGCACAGTGAGTTCCAAAACATGGCAAGGGAGTTGATAAATCATCTTGGACAATCTTCTACCGTCGCACAAAGGAGAGGCCAAGAACGATTTGAAGTACCTAGCCCAAGGATGAGGGATGGTGATGCCTATACTCCTCCGTTAAATGCCCAACAAGGAGAAGAGTTGGATGAGCATTGTATTGGGGTATTCCAACGAGCTTCTATGAGAAGGGGAAGACATGGTATGAGAGGAGGACGAGGTAAAGGTTAAGGAATGAATGGTGGAAACAACTTAAAAGGGTTAGAAAGAGAGTTTGAGGGAGTTGATGAATGGTATGAGGGAGAACAAGTTGAGGCTTTTGGGGAACACCATAGAGGATGGGGTAATAGAGGAGGAATGAGAGAAAGAAATGATGAGGAGGGGGAATTGAACCACATTAAATTGAAGGTGCCCACATTCTATGGCAAGAGTGACCCCGAAGCATATTTCAAGTGGGAAAGTAAGATGGAGATTTTTCTAGAAAGTCATATCTATAGTGAGAGGTCAAAAGTGAGGTTGGCTATTTTAGGATTTTCGGAGTATGCTTTGGTATGGTGGGAGCAAGTTAGTGCACAAAGAAGACAAATGGGAGTGGAAACCATGGCTAGTTGAAATTTGTTGAAAGATATGATGAGGGCAAGGTTTATACCACACCATTACTACAATGATCTTTATTAAAGGTTCCAATCACTCAAGCAAGGGAACAAGAGTGTGAAAGATTACCATAAAGAAATGGAAGTAATGTTGATGAGAGCTCAAATCAATAAGGATCTTAGGACAACAAGAGCAAGGTTCTTGGGAAGATTAAATAGGAAAATTGCTAATTTGGTGGAATTGCATCCCTATGATCGATTGGAGGATATGGTACATGCTGTTATAAAGATTGAGAGGCAATTAAAGAGGAGGGCATTTACTAGACCACTACTTCCAAATCCCAACATTACCAGTCAGGTGCCAATTAAGAAGGATGAAGCCCCTAAGCCATTCCAAATGAACTTCTACAAACCTAGGGAATGTTGGAATAAGGATGAGGGAAAAGTCATGGAGAGGTTACAAAGGAATAGGGATATCAAGTGTTTTAAGTGCCTTGGATATAGACATACTTCCCATGAGTGTCCAAGTAAGAGAACGATGTATACTAATCCCTATAGTGAGGTTTCTATCGATGAGGAAGAATGAGGAAAAAAGTACCAAGGAGACCAAAAGGGAAATTGAGATGATGAAAGTGATGAAGGGGAAGTTGTTGGTCAAGAATACTCTTTGGTGGAAGTCACAAGAAGGTCATTGAATTCACAAGCCATTGAGAATCACGATCACCAACAAAGAGAGAACATTTTCTACATTATGTGTCTAATCAACAAGACTCCTTGTAATGTCATTGTGGATAGTGGGAGTTGCACTAACATGATTAGTGCAAACTTAGTTGAAGAATTGGACATAAAGTGGATAAAACACCCCAAGCCCTACAAATTGCAATGGCTGAATGATAGTGGGAAATTGAAAGTGAACAAACAAGTTTTGGTGTCTTTTGAGATGGGGAAGTATAAGGATGATGTGCTATGTGATGTGGTACCCATTCAAGTGGGTCATTTGCTTCTAGAGAGACCTTGACAATACGATAGGCATGTAAAGCATGATGGGAGGAAAAATACTTATTCTCTACTCAAGGAGGGAACTAAGTTTATCCTCACCTCTATGGCCCCTAGTGAGATGAACAAAGATCAAAGAATCATGAAGGAGGGAGAAAAGAAGAAGGAAGCACAAGATGTCAAACAAAAACAAGAAGTTGAGAGGAAAGAATAAGAGAGGAAAGAAAAAGAGTTTAGAGAGAGGATGGACAAACAAACACCTTTGACAATCAAGGATAGGAGTGAGTAAGGACAAGAGAGGGAAGGCAAAAGAAGAGTGGATTTCTTTGCAAAAGAAAGTGAGGTCATAGAGGCTATAGAAGTTAAGGAACCGGTTATTTTTTTTTTTATACAAAGGTTCTTATGTTTCTACTAATAATTTTTTATTGTCTTTGCCTAATAAAATTGCAGCTATTCTTCAAGAATTTGAAGTTGTTTTTCCAAAGGAGGTGGTCAACCGAACACTAATCCAATTCTTACGGGCCATAATCAAGAAGAACTTGAACAATTGGGGGGCATGCTTGCCACACCTTGAGTTTGTTTACAAAATGGCTTTTCACCCTACCACTTCTTATTCTCTTTTTGAAATTGAGTATGGTTTTAACCCTCTAACTCATTTAGAATTGTTTCCCTTGCCTATAGGTGAATGAGAGAACTTTGATGGAGCTAAGAAGACAGCAATAGTAAAAGCATTCCATGTAGATGATGGCAATAATTCGGAGACGAATCCTTTTCAAGGAGGGGGAGATGATGAGATTCTACTTCATCATGGAGGTCAAGATCAAGAAGGGGGAGGCATGACCATGCAAGAACTCAAGCTGGCAACAAATACGAACGAGACTCGACAAAAAAGGAGGCCTCCAGAGGACAGCCGGCGCTGCCCCAAGCAGCAGAACCGGCGCTGGCTCTATTCTGCCAAACAACGGCTTTATTCTGCCATTCGATCGCCTGAGGATAGATCACAATCAGCATCGGCTCCATCCTGGGCAGTCGACCGCTGTCCCGCGTTTTTTTATATTTTCTCCGATTTTCTCCAATTTTAATTATTTGTAAAGACTTATTATAACCCTAAACTATAATCGAACCTCAAGGATTACTTAGCTAGGGTTAGGGAAGTATAAATAGTACCTTTAGTGATTTGACAACACAATTCACACAATTTAATTCAAATTTGAGAGAGAATCTTGAGAGGCTCAAGCCTCCTTATTCATCTTGTTCAAGACCATACTTAAGGGTTAGTCTTCTTTATGAATGAGTCTATAAAATCTTTTGAATAATCCAATATAGTTTCTTTGAATGGGTCTTAGTTACTTTGTTCTTCTAAGGTTTGTTTGAATTCCATTATTTGGGTGCCTATTTTCTCTATTCTATTTGTTCTTATTTGCCTTAGCTGCTTCAAGGATATTGGGGTGAGATTATAGTAGAACTTTCTACTTTTCTTGAGGGTCTTTGAAGCTTAGTTCTTCAAGAGTTCGATAGAGGGTAGGTTGTTATTTCACTTTCTCCTTTTTGTCTCTAGAAGAATCTCTATTTTGGTCCCATTTGATTGAGCTAAACACATAACCAACTAAATCACTCACAACACCAAGAAAAAGCCCACATAAGGTCATATCAGATGGTTCTAGCTTGGAAATGATGTTGAACAAAGTGACAGTTAATTTCAATGTGCTTGGTTCTTTCATGAACAACAAAATTTTGAGCAATTAGAATAGCACTCTGGTTGTAACAGAATAAAGGTGTGGGAGAAGATGAGACAACACCTATATCAGTCAACAGCCAACAAAGCCAAATATTGCTGCCACTGTATCAATTATAGTTTTATATTTAGCTTCTGAACTCAATCGTGAGACTATATACTATGTCTTACTTTTTCAAGAAATAAGAGAATCCCTAAAAAAGATGCAAAAGCATATAGTGGACTTTTTGGATGTGAGATCTGCTGCCTAATCTGAATTACAAAAAAAGCTTTAAGTTCCATAGATGGATAAGAAAACAACAATATCCCATAGAAAAGAGTTCCACGCAAGTATCGAAGAATCTAAACTATAGCAGCCTAATGCACTGTTCGAGGGGTTGCAACAAATTGACTGACAACATGAATAGCATAAGTAATATTAGGACGAGTCACAATAAGATAAACAAGGCACCCAGCATTTGCCGATATAAAATAGGATCATCAAGAGGCACTCTATCAGTTGGTTTGAACTTCACATTTAATTCAAGAGGAGTATCCACACATCTATTGCCAGGTAATCTAGCTCTAGAAATCACTTTATTAATGTACTTAGATTAGGGCAAAAAATAACCTTCTTTAAAGTAGGCCATTGCAATGCTAAAAAAAAGCATAGATACTCCAAATCTTTCATCTCAAATTGGTCATAAAGATGCCTTTTTAAGTCTAAAATGCCTTGAGCATCATCCCTTGTGATAATCATATCATCAACATTAAGTAATAACAAGATCCTACCACAGTAAGAACTAGAATAGAACAAGGTTGGATAAAAAACACTCTTGGAAAAACTAACATGCTTCATTGTGCAACAAAAATTTTCAAACCAAGCACAGGGTGCTTGTTTAAGGTAATATAAAGTGCGCCTCAGGCGAAAAACATGACTAGAAGGAACAATATATTCAGGGGAAGGTTTCATATAAACTTCTTTTTGTAATTCACCATATAAAAAGGCATTCTTTACATCCATTTGAAACATGTTTCTTATTTTCTTAGCTACAACATAAATTAAAGTGCGTATAAAGGGCATCTTGGCAACAAGAGCAAAAGTTTCCTCATAATCAAAGCCATACTCTTGAGCATATCCTTTTGCAACCAACTGAAGCGTGTGTCTTTCAAGAGATCCATCAGCTTTAGTCTTTACTTTATATACCTATTTATACCCAATTAGTACCTTTCCTTTGGAGAGTTCAACAATATTCCAAATATGAGTTTTCTGGAGGGAATACAATTCTTCACACATAGCTTGTCGTCAATTTGGATCACATGCTGCCTTTTTATAATGCGATGGCTCATAAAAGGAGTGAATAGCAGTAAGAAATGATGTGTATGAAGATGATAAATTTGTTTTATAATCTCTAAGCTAAGAAGAAGGATATCTAGGATGAGAAGGATACCTTGAAAGAGTTGGAGTTAGTTGTGTGTCAGTAACATTAGGAATCATAGTGGACTCTGTTGGAGAAAGGTTCACATCTGGGAGTGAGGATGAAGAAGTTTTAGGAGCTACAAAATTTTTGAAGACAGTAGAAGATTCATCTTGTACATTTTCCACAAGGTTATTTTCAGTCAAAGAGACAGAAGATGAAGAGTTATTATTAGAATTCAAAGGAGCAATTTCAGTAAAAGAATAAAGAGAATGTACATATTCTTGTGAGATTGGTTGAAGAGGATGGTAGACAATAATAAAGAATGTGTTCAAGAAAGGCAACATTTCTCGAGATGCGTAGCTTTTGAGGAACAGTGTTATAGCATCTATGCCTTTTTTTGTTCAATCTCATATCCCAAAAAAAATAAAGTGCAGATTTTGCAGTCAACTTGGTTCTCTCAATTTTAGGAAGTAAGAGAAAGCAAACACATCCAAAGACTTTAAGCTCAGAGTAATCTAGTTGAACCCCAAATAATTTTTCATATGGAGAAAACCCACCATTCAAAGATATAGGAATTCTATTAATCAAATAAACAGAAGTTAAGACTACTTTGCCCCAAAAAGAACTTAGAACACAAAATGATAAGAGCTGTTTCAAGTATGTGTCTATATTTTTTTTCAGCCTTTCCATTTTGTTAAGGGGTATCGGTACAAGCATATTTTGAAATAGTTTCTTCTGAAGTAAAAAAAAATCTAGGAAGAGAGTAGATTTATATTCACCTCTTTAATCAACGTTTTAGAGTGAAATTGGGTTTGAACCATAGCAACAAAATTGCAATAGATGCTATAAAAATCGATTTTTTTTACGCATAAGAAAGATACAACAATATCTAGTATAATCATCAATGAAAGTGACATAATATGAGGATCCTCTTTTTGAAGTAACAGGAGTAGGACCCCAAATATTAGAATGTATAAGATCAAAGGGAGCACAAGAAACATGTTTACTTTTATCAAAAGGAAGTGGTATGAATTTTCCAAGTTTGCAACCTTTACAATAAAAAAGATATCAAAATAAGTAATATTGCCCAAGACATCTTTTGAGATCATATATTTCAAACGTGAACTAGAGGCATAGCCTAATCTAGAATGCCGCAAGTGAAACATAGAAGGATGTGAGTGCACATTAAAGGTAAAAAAATGAGGATTTTACTTTATTTAAGGTAGGGCAAAAGAGCTACTGCAAAAAATGGAGACCCCTTTCTCTATAGCCTGTCCTAATCTATTTTCCTGCATGAGGATCCTGAATAACACAACTAACCTTTGTGAATGATACATGGTAACTTGAATCCATAAGTTGAATTATTGAAAGCAAGTTAATAGAAAGATCTGAGACATGAAAAACTTTAGAGATACAAAGATTTTTAGAATCAAATGAGTCTATAGTGATTGAACCCCTTTTTTTGCACTTCCATATGGGAATCATTGGTTGTTTCAATAAAAATGGGGAAGGGAAGATTTTTACAATTGACAAGAATGGATGAATCATAATTCATATGTTGGGAGGCACCAGAATCAAATATCCAAGTTAATGATTTACGTGGTTGAATAGAATTACTAAAACCTACATAACTTGCCATTATTGGAGAAGAGGTGGAGGATTTTACATCAAGAGAAGTACTAAGAAGTTGTTGAATTTGTTGAGCCACCATTGCTTGAATTTCTTTATGTGTTATGCCTTGTGTAGTGCTTGAAGTTTTAAAGAGAAGAGAAGATGAATTTGTTACAAGAGCATTGACATTTCCAGAACCAACTACCTTTGGAAGTCTTTGTATTCATCTTGTTTCGCAATGTTGGACAGTCTTTCTTCCAATGTTCCTTTTTATAACAAAAACTATATTCATCAACAATTACTTTCTGATTCTTTTAAGTAACTAAACTTAGAAGGTGTTGAGTTCTTGGTGGTGCGATGAGAACTGGATGTTTTTGTAAGTTGGGAGTTTGTAGATACTTAATTCTAGTCTCTTCAGCCACTAGCTCACTTATGATTCTGTCAACATTTGGCAATGGTGAATACTACAAAATTAAACTTCTTACGGGCTCAAATTTAGGACGCAGGACCATCAATAACTGAAATAATTTCTGTTCTTCTCTCAGCTCCTTATACACAATCAATTTTTTCAATTCCATATGATCCATTAAATCCACTTCATCCCGAAGACCATTCATAGTGTTGTAGAACTCCTGAACAGTTTTGCCTTCCTAACGCAAGTTGCGTATCATGTTCTCCAATTCAAATCGACGGGCAAAGTTTGATTGCGTGTATGTTCTTTTTAAATGATCCCAAACATCCTTCGTTGTGAATAACGTAGAGAAATGCATGCCAATAGTTGGTTCAATTGAGTTATTAATCTAACCCAAAATTCTTGCATTATTTATCTCCCATTTTTTCTGCATTTTTGCATAATCTTGAGCATTTTCAGCAAGGGCAGTGATTGTCCCATTAATATAACCCTTGAGATACTTACTAGTAATATAAATTTGCATAAGATAATACTACTAAGAATAGTTTGATCCATTCAACTTTACTTGAATAAATTGATTTAATTTAGAGGTCATGAATAGCACCTTTTTCTCAATCCAACTTAAACAAAGAAATCATACAAAACTAACAAATCCCAAAGGATTTAGCTTCGGAATACTAAAAGATTCAGAAGATTGCAATGGGAATAGAAGAAAATAGAGAGTAGGTAACCACAAAAGAAGACCGAAAAACACAATGGACAGGGAGAAAGCAAGCCAAAGCCAAGAAGAGAATCAACCAAAAAAATGATAACAAATCAGATCAACAAAGACAAAGCATCAATAAAAACCCAGGCTTGGTTTCAAATAACAGAAAATAGAAACCCACTGATGCTATACCAGAAAGTAGATCAAATGAGTGAGCAGACTTTGATTCTTGACAACCATGGCAGCCAAAAGAAAATTACTATTGAGCCCTCTACAACGGTCACTCATAGCTCTAGCCGTGGAGCTAAATCAACACTAAAATGCCCAAGAAAGAAGAAAGCCAAGAAGAGCTTATTCTGAGAAGAGCTTGTAAGCAGCCAAACCCAAAGTAAAAGGGTGAAGATCACCAAACACACAACTCGCAATAGCAAAGAAATATTGAAGTTGAAGTACCGATTCCAGCAACTAAAATACACACAAACAACTAGACTAAAGAATGGGGATTGGATAAGATCCAAAAGAATATAATATTAGCTATAATACCATGTGAACTCTACATGGAAATCAAGAAGCAAACAAGGAAACATAGAGCAATTATACTAAACTCTGCAAGAAAATCAAGAAGCAAACAAAGAAAAATAGAGAGCTATTTTTACAAAAAGAAGTTTTTCCTTTCAATCTGATTACCTTTGTTGTGTATTTGTTTACGATAAATATGTACACAATGTATGGATAAGAGGAAAATAGATGTACAAGAGGAAATAACCATTCTACTCTCTAAACTATACACAATATCTATTTTAGTTTCTTATCAGTTTCAATCTATATATAATTGTTAGAACTTCTACATATTCAACCTCAACTAAACCAAATTAAAAAGAAGTAACAACAATTTTAATCTCACCATCTTCATTTCTAATCACAGCCCAATCCTTTCAAACCTATTTCGAAAAGCTCTATCTACATTAATTTTGAAACTTTCTCGAAGTGGAAGAGTTCAACCATGGATAGCTTCTATAGCATATAATTCCAAAAAGTCTTGATTTCTATTAGCCATCACCTTATATTCTATCCTCTATGTTTCAGCTTCTACTAAAATCAATATTGGTGTTTTGTTAGTTTGTTTAAAAATAAAGCCACACCATAATGTCCAAATGCACCATACTCTCATTGCAATCAAATTAGTAGACAAACTTCCATCATCCTTATTTTGAGTAAAAGAAAATATAAGAAACCCATTCAACGATGAACTCCTTCCAAAAATTGCTAAATATTGACCCCTGGCAAAATTCCAAACCTTCTTGGCAATGTCATAGCCAGAGAATATATAGAAATCAGTTTCTTTAACATGATGATATTTTTGGTAACTCATATCCTGAATATTTATTTTTATAACCAAATAAGACTTTGAAGCTAAAGCATTAAATGCAAGTTGGCATGCAAATTAACGGACTTGAGAAGAAACCTATAATCCCTAAATAGAATTCTAAATGATATTCTTCACAAATGTTTATCCAAAGAAAACCCTTCTCGACCCCCTCCATGAAAGCCATTCCAACCTTATAAGTAGACTTAATTGTGAATACCCCTAACTTGGAATAGTGCAAAATTAGGACATCTTAAAACAAAGGAATAGATAAATAAGTTCAACAACTTGTGAGCAAAACAATGCATGCAACATATCCAGCTTCCAAAAGATAATAGAAAAATCAATGAGATCACAAACTTTTAAAGTATTAGACAAGAAAAAATTTTGAGTAATAATTTTGAAATTGTAAGGTTGATTTATATATCCATGGATCACCCGGAATCTTAATTGATTCTCCATTACCAACTCTCTATCTCAACTTTTCAGAAAAGGGACTTCATTCTTCTATCATAGATCCCATACATAAGAAGGTTAGTTCTTTTGTCATTGAATAAAAGAAGTTAGTGTGAGCAAATTATTTTGCCTTCATAACCCTTGTGGCTAATGAATTTAGATAGTAAATCAGTCTCCGTCCTTGCTTTGCAAACATTATAAAATTAAAAGCCTCACATCTTTGAAACCCATTCCCTCATTTTATTTTGGCTTATATCATAGAAATTCCCAAATTTTTAAAGTAATACCTTGCTCCTTATTCAGCTTGTACTACAAGAAAAACACAGTTTACCTATAGATATTAGCAAGGGAAAATGGCCCTCGCTAATTAGTAAGGGATTTTTGATGAATTAGTTAGCAAAAAAAAAAAATAATAATAAATAAATCAAGTTTTACAAAATGTCGCAAATTTGCAATAGCCTAGTAATGACACCCAATTCAATCAGAAACCATCAAGGGATTACTGAAGGCCCATTTTCTAAAGACAAAAAAATGTGATGTCCCTCGTTAATCTCTCACTAATTAATGAGAACTTACCGAGGGATTTTGCATCTTCACTTAGCGAGAAAATTAGTTCATGAAACTGCTCAGCCCTCGTTAATCCCTCGAAAATTTTGCAAGGGAATAATGAGGCACCATTGTTATGTTTAGATATTTTTTTACAAATGTGATCAAAAGAAGTCCCTATCTAATCCATAGGTAATTTTGCAAGGGATTAGCGACAGATTTGTAGATAAAAGGTCACCTCAGTTTAGTTAGAAATTCCTCGCTAACTTTTTGAGAGACTAGCAAGGGACATTTTTATAATATAAATTAGTTAAATGATATATGTAATTCCTTACTAATCCCATGCAAAATTTGTGAGGGATCACCAAGAGATTTCCAAAATTTGAGTTGCTGCTTTTAAATTTTATTTTTTTCATTGTTTCCCTTGGAAAGCCCTTAATAATTAGCAAGGTATTTTCAAGTGAATTTTTTCATTTCTTTATTTTCCAAAATTTACAACATATTTTAATATCTAATGTCCATTTTGGGTATACACACATGTATGTTATCACTTTTAGGGCAGCACTATATATTAACATAGTTATAATTGATTCTACATTTAATGAGCTATATGTTATATATAGTAATATAACATGGATATAAATATGAATACAAATATATTATATAGAAAATATCGTGAAATGTAATGTGATGTTATTTTTGTGTGTTGAATATACCTATTAGTTGATATTTTTCATTATGCACAATGTATGTATATGACATGAAGCATTTTGTATTTTGAATGACCAAAACTACATACATGAGGACTTGATCATTAATGATAAGCAATCGAGGTGTGCATATATTGTAAATGTTTTGAAAATAAATTTGCTTACAATAATATCTTTTTCTATCTTTTATGTTATATTTAATATTTTTGTTTAAAAATCAATTGGTAAAATTTTGAAATCGAGAAGAATATTTAGCCATCGGTAATCATTCACAAATTAATGAATGATTACTAAGTAATATTTTTAATATTTTGAAAGTAAATATTTAATTTAATTAGAAATCAATATCCCTCTCTAAGTGTAAGGGATTACCGAAGGATATATTTTTGTTTAAAAATTGGTTTGTAAAATGTAAAAAATGAGAAGAATATGAAGACCATTGGTAATCACTCACAAATCAGCTAGTGATTATAGAGTAAGCTTTTTAATATTGTGAAAATACATATTTAATTTAATTAGAAATTAATATCTCTCAGTAAGCCCTTGCAAAGTGCAAGGGATCACAGAGGTCATTGTTTCCCTTGCTAAAATTAAAATATGTACCCCTCATCTTCCTCCATTTCCTCCCTTCACTGTCTTTTTTTCCCAACTGCTCTTTCCAATGACTCTGGCCATTCTTTGTTTCTGTCTCCTTTCTTTCTCTCCATACTTGTCGGCCAATATTGCCGCCACCATCGCTGAGTGGATTGCTTCCACTATTGTTGCTCGTTTCTGCCACCGTGGAGAGCATTGCCACCATTTCTTGTTGCTACCACTGCTGAGAGTATTCTGCCACTGCCTTTAAGAATCTGAAGGGAGTTTTAGGTGTGTCCATTGATTTGAAAATAGCCCAATTCATATACTTATTTCAAATTAGTTACAAAAGTCTGTTTAATCTTTAACACTTAATACTCTGTCATGCTATCATTTCTACAATATCTCTTAATGGATTATTTTTATTTAAAAAATAGAAGTTTACTATTAGTTGATGTTGGCAAATACTTTGTGTTTGTATTAGCATGTTTGAAACTTTATGTACACTGATTTATTAAAAACACATACAGTTTTGGTAGTTATAGCCCTTAGAACATATGGTACAACATATAGTGTTGTGATAAAAGTTCTTGATACAGTGATACAAAAAGTGCAATGTATATTGTGAATTGTACAACTATATAACAAATATGGTCCACAAATACCTGATTTGTAATAGAATTTTTACCACATTTTTCATTTCTCTTTGTGCTTTTGGATAATTTTATTAGATGTGTACTATTTATGAAATAGGTTAGCAACTTATTACTAAGTACATCAAATCGAGAGAATATTTCTATAGAATTACAAAAGGAATGACAATTAGCATAGGAGCTAACTAAAAGAGCAATGATGAGCATCTATCTAAGTAAATGCTGCATAAATGGATTGCCTTAACAATTGGAGCCATTTCCAACCTCATAAAAGTAGGTATAACATTCAACAATCTATTGCAAATCAAAGTTAGCTGAGATCTTATTATTATCTTTCATTATGATTGTAATAAGAGCAATATTATTATTATATATTGGACATGAAGGTGAAGAGGATTTAATTCAAAATTTGCAATATATTAATGAGTATTTCTAAACAATTGATCTATTACTATACCACATTGAACTACACTATTAGAAGAATAAGATATACTAAACTTAAGTGTTTTAACCCATCATAGGTATGAATAAACAAGCACTGCACTTGATTGAAATTGTAACATCAACCTATTGATAGCTAGATGATGATGCTTTTAATTCCATCTCATTCTCCTACTGTTCTTTTTTACTTCATAATACCTTTTAATAGTTAATCTTGGTTTTGATTTGTCCAACTTATATAGTCACATAGTTAATTGATGCTACTCGTATCGATGGTTTCACGAGAATAATAATTAGTTAGTAAAAGTTTCTTATTCGATAAAAATTTTACATTCGGTGTATATTTCTCTCTCTTGACATGAATTTTATGATTTAGTGGAGTATTTAGGAAAAGAACAAAGATAGGCAATGTCAGTTGTCAATAATGACAAACAGACAAAATTATGGCAAATGCCAATCCTTGAAATGTATTAAAATGAAAGAAATCAATATAAATCCTAAAAAAAAAAAAAAAACAAATTGAAGCTGAACATTTTAGCCCAAAAATTGTTGGGGGAAACATAACTAGCTAATTTTCTAGGAATCCATTTATGGAGGAAGCATATACCGTTAGCTAATTTTAGTTCGTAATTTATTCTCTATTTGGTTACTTGTTTTAAACTATTTTATTTAAGCCTTTTAATTGCTAAATTATTTTTGTCTTGTCAACTTAATTTATACCACAAGTGTAATGATAGTTTTCAG
This sequence comes from Voacanga thouarsii, assembly GCA_026120185.1. Taxonomy (NCBI): domain Eukaryota; kingdom Viridiplantae; phylum Streptophyta; class Magnoliopsida; order Gentianales; family Apocynaceae; genus Voacanga; species Voacanga thouarsii. The sequence goes on along the minus strand of JANUWF010001102.1, from coordinate 1,745,355 downwards.
TTGCTGTTGCTTGCACGCGTTATTCATATGCCAATATTTGGAAGTCCATTTTCAACTTAAAATACCCATTTTCCTTCAATTTCATCTATCTATTACTCATGTGACTCATCTCTTTCTTCCATCCAATTTCTCTAATTTACTCGCACAATTCTCTTATTCCATTCATATTGTATGTTTAATTTATATACAAGAATCTCTATGAATGATGGATTATCACTACTCGTGAGTAACGGGTGATTATACTAAAATTAGTTTTTCATTGAGAATGTGTTGAGTTATGTGATTTGTGTTGTTATGGTTGCATATTTAGTGCCTTAGTGCCTAGAAACTGTCAAATTATAACGTGTGAATATTTAACTTATTAAAGAATCATTTAACTAGTCATGAGTTCTATTTTAAATTAGTGAATTATTTAACTTGCCACGTGAATTATTTAACGTGTGATTGAGTTCTATATTTTAAAATAGTAAATCATTTAACTTGCCATATGAATCATTTAACATGTGATTGAGTTCTATATTTTAAATTACTAAATTATTTAACTTGTCATGAGTTTTATATTTTAATGTCTTAATGTCATTTTTATTGCATTATCATTAAGTAAACTTCTATATCTCTTCATATTTTATAGAAATAGTATCCAACGGGTCTCGACCTATACAGTTTATGTTGGAATATATACCCAAAATAGACTATGTATTTATGTATTTTGAAAATTAATAAAAGTATTTAATTCATAGTTATTTGTTTACATATATTGAATATTAAAGGTCTAAGTGTGTCAGTAAGTAATGTATGTAATTTGGTCGTACTTTTACAATAAGATGCAGATTATGAGTTACTAATACATAAACGAAAAAAAATTATTCTTGATCGATTGATGAAGTTGGGTACTTTATCAAGGTTTAGATCATTACACAATGGTTTCCAAATAGGAAATGGTTCACATTTAACCAACGAGTAGTCTACTCATGCTAATAGTATAAGAGTATTTTAGAATACGTAGAATTGGATCACACGATAATAATCTTTAATAAAGTACCAAAATAAATAAAGATTGGTTTATAGCAGCTACTGCATGGACGAGTACCCTAAGACTTGAGTATAAGTTCGTGGTCTGGTGAAGCTGGACTTATACACTTTGATGTATGTTGGGTAAGGTCTTATCAAAATGCTAATAACCTTATACATTGGGTGTATGACCCTAATTAATTAAGACAGATTTATACAATAGAGTTTCTATACTTCATTACGTGAAGAAATTACCCCCTTGTGATTATCTGGGATAATCTAATAATTCAGGGCACTGAGAAATATGACTAAGTATGTATACTTTATGGGCAGCTCCCTAAGATAAGTTGGTATATATTGGAAGTTATAGATTATCGAACTAGCTATCAAAAGATAGTAGATGTCATTGAGAAAGGTATTAGTATTATTTTCCTATCTCAATAACTGATGTTATGTAGAAGGATATTTTAGTCATTCTACCTGCAGGTCGAGGACAGTGCACTTGCAATATTATTCTTGGGGTCAATACTTCCATATGGTGATAAATAGAATATTTAAAAATGATAAAATACAACTATTTGTTACTAAGAGTATTTTGGTCATTTTAGTAATCCCTAGAGTAGCTCAAATAACCTTAATAAATTTATTTACTATATGAGTTTATTGGGTGAATTTATTATTGAAAGAATTATTATAGAAGTCCAATTAATTATTTATTTAGATTAGAATAATTAATTGGGCCAATTTAATTAATTATCTTTGGTAATTTTTATATTAGGCCCAAGTGGATTATTTAATTAATAAAAGAGCTAATTTAATTAATTAGTTTATTAATTAATTATCTTGGGTAGTTTTATATTGGACCCAAATGAATTAATTAATTAATAAAAGAGCTATTTAATTAGTCATTAGACTAATTAAGAAATGATGGGCCCGTTAGGGTTAAGTGGTAGCCGCCACATGATAAAAAGAAAAGGACACGGAAAAAGGAAAAGGAAATAAAGAAGAATAGGAAGCCGGCTGAGCTTGTCGTGAAAAAGGAAAAGGAAACTATTTTCTTATATATAGGCATCACATGTGCCTGTGTTTAAGGTTGACTGAATTCCTAAGGCTACAGTTTCGGTTTTCTTAAGACGAAAAAAGGCTTATCGTTTTCTTGTTGTTTTTCCTTTGTCATTTTAACTCTTCTGTTTTTCTTCCAATCTTTTCACCTTAGTTCTACTTTCATCAATAGAAGTCCATAGGAAGTTAGAAAATACTCTGAAAGATCAAGAGTAGCAAACATGATAAGAGGTTGATGCGAAGGAGTCGACGGTTAACTGATATACCCACGGAACAAGTAGACATTCCAATTGAGGAAGCACCGTAAAACTCAAAAATTCAACTCTGGTTATTAAAGTAAAGTGCTACAAAAGTAAGTATTTCTAGACTTTGGCTAAAAAAAAAAAAAATTTAATTTGCTATCTTCCGTTGCGTATTTATTTTTCCCATGGTTCTTTAGTTTACATGGGTGGAGCAAACACCCTATTCGAGTTAGCAGCCTCATTTACCGGTTTCACTTACTGCTTCGCCCTGCGTGGATAGGATTCTACAGGAGCCTCATCAACAATATCTATTCAGGAGGGGTCACAACTGATGTGTGTTTTTTGTGTATTAGAAATAGTATAAAAAGTCACAAAAATCAAGTTTTAAATTAAAATGTCAAACACCAAAATCACACAATTGGACAAGTTTACCCATCACATAGCATAGGGAATAGCAAGTATCGAATCCACAGAAATTTGATAATTACCACTACTTTGCTCTAATCTCATTGTTTAGCCTAACAAATAAATGGAATAAACTAATTATAGTAAGCAAACCAAGGAGAAAAAACACAACCCTTATAAGATTGGCAAGGAGAAAATTAAAGATAAGAAAAGGAGTATAAGACATGACTTGTCAAAAATTTGCTAGATTAGCTAAATACCAAATCAAATCCAAAATAGCTAAATTTCTAATCCTAATACCGGAAGAGATCACGAACGCAAAATCTACTATCTCTTGAATTATGGACTCCCTATTCTTAAACCAAGTAGAGGATATCTCTACCTCTCTACTTGAACATAAGAAGTATTAAATACACAAACCCCTAATAAACCAAAAGAGCCTAATACCCCTACCTCTAGGAAGTCTCAATGATTACCAAGTTCTAATCCCTTAACCACTTTTTCAAGTTAATGAAGGAAAACCCACATTGAACCCATTAATTAGAACTCAACTCCTAATCCCATCTCTCAATTCATTAGAAGAGAGTTATTGGATTTGGATCATGCAAACCAATTTACATGCAGCAAAAAAATAAAACGAAATTCAAGCAAAAGATCATTCGTATGTAATTAAACGGATCATGAGAAGGGAAGAAAAATTAATTACCTAAAAAATGCAGGTTTTAAAATTTTTCCTTATGTGTGAATCTCCTTCAAAAGTCAATCTAATCGAGCCACCAAATTTCAAGGATATAAATTTCTCTAATATTGATCCATACGAAGAACATCCTCAAAACCACTAAAATCTTTGCTAGTAGAATAATGTATGTAGCTTTATGATTAATTTAATTGGGAAGAAATAGTTTTCTTTTCCTTTCGAAGTCTCTGTGAGTGTGTTCTCTTTTAATTCTTACGGTAGCAAATTTTCTTCTTCTCTTGCAGAGAAAAAATTCTCTATATATCAATAGGAAACTAATTTTCTTTTTTTTAAAACAGTCGCCACAAGAAGACAAAGAAAAAGATACTTGCAAAACTAGAAAACAAGTTAGGAAATTGCTAACTTGAATTTGAATTCCATGTTTGTTATGAATTTCCTTTTTCAATCATAGGCTTAGGAGTTTCAAGAATTGCAATTAGGTCCTATGAATTATAATAAGTTTATAATTCACCTATAGGGATTTAATAATCGTAATTCAATCCCAAATAATTATAACACTCTATAATTAGCATATAATAATTATTTCTTCTCACAAATTAATCCTATAATATAATCAAATAATATTTTGAGTACTGATTCCTTTATTGTGTGTGATCTATTAGGTTTTCTAGTCATTTGGTAGCTAATATGAATTAATTCTATCATAATAGAATTAATAATCATTTTTAATAATTATAATTTATTTATTAATTCTAACTATGATTAAATTTATTAATCTATAATTAATAAATTCATATTTCGCATATCATGAATAGTATCTAACAATACATCATGACAAACCAAAAATCCAAAAAGTTAAGTGGCATGATATGAACCTTTTAATAGCGAAATATCAGTATGATTAACTTATTTCACTATACAATATCTCATTCAATTTAGAGTATGAAATTAATACTAACTTTCTCCAGAATATTAATTAATTCTAACCCGAATATTTTAGTATTTGTTTCCGGAATTCATTACGCATCATGTGTATCAATTGGAACTATTTCTAACACATAATCATCTTGGCCAAGAATTTCTTGAGTAATAATTCTTACAAGTGGCCATGAAATATTCACTCCTACTATTAGGAGTGGTAAATCTTTTATTGACCCTCTCAACTATTTTTGTTTACTTCACATTGTACTCAATGTCCATCCTACAAGCGGTCTTGTAAGGACTCCAGAGATTGGAATCAAAGTACAATGCTTAGTAAGTAAAGTACATTGGAGTTCTCAAGTTTAAGGATACTTACACATTTGCTATAATGAGATTCTATTACTGGCACTAAATAGTTATCCATATGATTATCTCATAGTTAGGTAATCTAATATGCTTGTTCAAATAATAAGCATCTACGTGTTAACTTTGAATATCATAATACTCACAGGTGTGAAAACCACTGCTTGACTAAATCAAGAAGTATAACATGTACTAATTTTAACGTATTAATGATGTCATATCTCATTAATACTATGACTAGAGATAATTTAAGAACAAACACATTCTAGTGTAGTAGGAACCTCATATCACGATCTCTATCATGATTTTCTTAACACAGTGTTGTACTTGAGACTTTATCTAACAGTTTTTATATACATAAACATATGGAATAAAGAAAATGAAATATAAAGAATGCCTTGTATTAATTTAATGTGCAAAATACATTGTATAAATGATTGCTTTTAGGGCACAATCCTAACAATCTCCTATTTGCATTAGACACAATTATTCATGTATCTAATACCAAATGACTGAACATAACCATCATGTTTCTTTTGAGATAATGCTTTTGTAAGTAGATCAGCTATGTTCTGATCGGTGGGAACTCTCTTTATCTTTACATCTTTTCTATCAATGATTTCTCTAATTAAGTGATGGTGTCTAAGTACATATTTGGATTGCTGATGAGACCTTGATTCCTTTGCTTGTGCAATGGCTCTATTGTTATCATAATACAAAGGTATTAGATCAACAATGCTAGGTACCACACCTATTTCTATAATGAACTTCTTGATCCAGACTGCCTCCTTAGCTGTTTCGGAAGCTGCTATGCACTTAGTTTCAGTAGTTGAGTTGGCAGTTGTTTCTTGTTTGGAACGTTTCCAACTAACTGCCCCACATACAAAAGTGAACACGTAGCTTGATTGGGATTTGTAATCATTCTTATCAAATTAGAAACTTGCATTAGTATACCTTCTAACTTGAAAGTCACTATCCCCATATTCCGGGAATACATCCTTAGTTCTTCTCAAGTACTTAAGGATATTCTTTACAACCACCTAATGATCTTCTCTAGGGTCTGATTGGTATCTGCTCATCAAACTAAGAATACAAGATACATCGGGCCTAGTACATATCAAAACATATATGATAGAACCAATTGCTGAAGCATATGGTATCTTATTCATGTGATTCCTTTCATCTTATATCTTAAGACATATAGATTTTGAAAGGCTTGCCCCATGGGGTTATGGGTAAGAATCCATTCTTAGATTGATTCATGCTAAACCTTTTTAACATTTTGTCTATGTTTGTAGACTGTAAAAGATTAAGCAACCTTTTTGATTTATTTCTATAGATCTTTATTTGCAAAATATATGTTGCATCTCCAAGGTCTTTCATGAAAAACTTCTTGGATAACCAAATCCTGACTGATTGTAGAATAGAGACATCATTTCCTATTAGTAATATGTTATCTACATATAATAATAAATAAACAATTGCACTCTCACTAACTTTCTTATATACACGAGGTTCATCCATGTTTTGTTTGAAACCAAATTCTTTAATTGTTTCATCAAAACGGATGTTTCAACTTCTAGAAGTTGTTTTGAGTCCATAAATAGACCTTTGTAACTTACACACTTTAGTGTGATTTTTGGATATGAAATCCTCAGGTTGTGTCATGTACATTTCCTCAGTCAAATTTCCATTAAAAAAAACTATTTTTATATCTATTTGCCAAATCTCATAATTATAATGAGCGGCAAGTGCTAGGTGTATCCTAATTTATTTCAGCATTGCTACTGGTGAAAAAGTTTTGTCATAGTCAATACCTTGTTTCTGACGGTAAACTTTTGTGACCAATCGCACCTTATAGGTAATCACTTTACCATCCATGTCGGTTTTCTTCTTGAATACCCATTTTCACCCTATAAGTTTTATCCCTTCAGATGGATCAACCAAAATCCAAACTTAGTTTTTATACATAGAACCTATTTTTGACTTCATGGCTTCAAGTCATTTGTCAGATTCTGAATTGTTCATAACTTTTTCGTAAGTGCACTACTGGAAACTAGGAAAACAGCCACGAAATTTAGTCATGAAAAACAACGGTAGGAGATCAGCCACGGAACAGTTATGTTTTAGCCACGAACAATTTCTGTGGCTGATTCATGTGTGACCACACACGAATCAGCCACAAAAATTTTTCGTGGCTGATTCGGCCGATTACCCATGAATCAGCCATGGTTTTTCTTGAAATTTAATTAAATTGTATGCAAAGAAAATTCCACGGCCAATTCATGGCTGAATCACCCACGAATCAGTCATAGATTTATTTTCACAATTTATTTATGTTTCTAAAAATATTTCATGGCCGATTCATGGCTAATTCACCCACGAATCAGCTGCAAATTTCTTTACAATGTAATTATAGTTGTGAAAATATTCCGTGGCTGTTTTGTAACTGATTTACCCACGAATTAGCTATGAAAATTTGTCAAATTTTATTTCTGTTTATGAAAATGTTTCATGGCCAATTCGTGGGTGAATCAACCACGAATTAGCTGTGAAATTTTTTCATAATTTATTTATGTTTATGAAAAAAATTTCGTGGCTGATTCACCTACGAATTAGCTGTGGAAAATGTTGAGCATTTTTTTTATTGATGAAAAATAAATTCCGTGGCAGATTCGTACATGAGTTTTAGAAATCGGCCACAGAAAATGTTAGCCCTAAGAGCATTCTTCTATGTTTTGACATATGACAAACATTGATGAAGACTAATTTGTGTGATCTATATGTGATAGGACATATTTGACCTCAGTGTTTCCAAGGCATGCAAGTGAGATTGTCAACTAACGCTTGAGCAATGTAATCCAAATCAAATATATCTTCAATTCAAGAACTTGCAAAATCATGAAGTCCTTGTGAAAGAACTGTAGATTAAGAATCGTTTGTCAAGGTATTATTTATAAATTCTTATATCTCTTTACCTTATGATTCAGTTTATTTCTACCTTGAAGCATACAAATAAAATGATTTCGAAGAGTAAGCTTTTAGATGTTTGGATTGAGTAATTTGGATGGATTCTCCATCCAAAAGCTTCATCCAAAACTCTGGAACAGTGTTACAATATTTCTGCCTAAAAAGTACTATTTTGGACTCACCTTTTGGATGCACCCTCTTTTGATCCTTAAGTTCAAAACTTTGAAAAATCTTACAGCAAAAAACTAGTTGTTACTAGTCATTGTTGTCCTATTTTTTACTCCTATAAAAGCTTTCAAAACTCAAATTTGAAGTAGATTTTTGTACTATCTTTCTCAGAAATACTCTTACACTTTAGAATACAAAAATTTCCCTTTTCATTGTACTTCAAAGTGAAATAGAATTGTTTCAAAAGGTAAAAGGTGTTGGTGTTCATCTGTTCACAATCCGCTCAAACTTGTGAGCTATTTCTATAAGCTTTCCTTCATTCTATATGTATCAAGGTTGAGAAGGTAAAACCCAACTGGGGTAAGCCTTAATTGTTGTGATTAAAGAGGTTGGGTGTAAGTTGGTAATCCTCATGTATAAGATTGGTGTCACCTACCACCATTGATTTGGGAAAAAGTTTCTAGTGAGTGGTGTTGAAATTCTTAAGTGAGAACTTAAGATAGTGGATGTATATCGTTTGATGATCGAACCACTATAAATTCTTGAGCATTCTTTTGTGCTATTCTATCAAATTCCTTTACTGCATTTTTCATTATCTTCAAATATTCAATGTTGCATCTTTTCTTCTAAATCAATGACTTATTTATGACCTCTGCATTATTATTTAAATTTGTCCTTGGTATCTCAACTACGCATCTTCATTTGATGACATTTTCTTATTGTTTTTGTTTACCAAAAACTTTATTCACCCCCTCTAATGTTTTTAATTGGTACCAGAGTGTTGGTTTACTCTATTTTCGGTCTAACAATTGTATAGAAAAGATTCTTATGACAAACATTTCTGCTCTTCCTTATGTTGAAAGATTCTCAACAAATCGACCTCCTATGTTCAATGAAAAAAACTATACATACTAGAAAAATAGAATGAAGATCTATGTCTGCTCAATCAATTTCGAGCTGTGCAATCTGATTGAGAATGGACCATTTGTCCCATCAAAGTTAGTTGAAGATAGAAAAGTGCCAAAACATAGTGATGAATATGATAATGAGGATATTGTGAAAATAACTTTGAACTTTCAAGCATGAATATATTGTGTTGTGCTTTTAATGCAAATGAATACAACCGTGTTAATTGCTGTGATTCAGTTCACGAAATATGGAGACTACTTGAGGTCACCCATAAGGGGGCAAATCAAGTAAAAAAATCAAATTGGGAATGTTAGTTCGAGACTATGAGCTATTCAATATGAAACTGAGTGAGAACATCATTGATATATTCACTTGTTTCATAAACATCATGAATGGTCTAAAGGCCTATGGAAAAATCTACTCTCTCGGAGAGCAAAATAGAAAATTGCTTGATGCTCTGTTAAAATGTTGGCAGTAAACAACCTTGGCCATAGAAGAATCAAAATATCTGAACAGCTTACCTACTGAAGAGCTAATTGGCTCTCTCTTAACCCATGAAATGAAACTTAAGAGATTTCAAGAGTATGATGATGATGAGAAAGGCAAACGGGGAACTACCTTAAAAGCAATTGATGAAGAGACTAACAGTAATTAGTCTAAATGTGATGATGGCACTAATTTAGACACGAAAAAATTGGCTATAGTAGTCAGAAAGTTTAGAAAAATGTTCAAAAAGGGACATTTCAAAAAGAGTAAAAAGCTTGTGAAAAAGAAAGGACAGACTTCCTCTTTCAAACCTAAATGCTTTGAATGCAAAAATACGGAACATTTCATTGCTGATTGTCCAGTGGCTTAAAAAAAAGAGGCCAAGCAGTTTAGAAAGAAAAAGAAGGATATAAAATTGAAGAAAAGAAAAGGACTAATTGAAACTTGGGATTAGGCATAATCTAAAACTGAAGAAAGTTACGACTCAGAAAAAGAAAAGGCCAACATATGCTTCATGGATATGGAGGATACGGTAAATCCTACATCTTCAGACATAACTATTGATCTGCATGTCTCTGATTATAAAAAGCATGATGATCCTAGTGAATAGCATTTTGATATGTTTTATAAGCTAAATAAGTTGTTTAAAAGAAAAAAAGAAATGAAGATGAAAATTAATTCCTTATTAAAAGAGAATACAAAGTTGTTAAATGAAAATGAAGTCTCACTTAAGTTATATATGCGCTCAGACATTGAACAAAACATTATCATCACCTCATTGCATCATATGTCTTTAGAAAATAAATGCTTATATGATAAAATTTGTTCTCTTGAAATCATGGTCAGTAATTTTGATGATATGAAAAGTAAAGTCGATAATCTTACCATATGCATTAAAAAGTTTACAAATAGTAAAAACAATTTGAAAAAATTTCTTGGGGCACAACACACTACTGGAAATCGAAATGGTTTAGGATATAGACATGATATCAAAATTGAAAATCACAAATTTTGTCTTGTAAGAGCTGCTTCATCATATATGACACATAGTTGTTGCACATATTGTAGACAATTTGGACACAAAGTATCTAAGTGTCATATTAAGAAAAAGGTACAATCTGGCATGAAAACTGTTTGGAAGGTGAAAGGAACTATCACTAACCCCTATGGACCCAAGAAAGTATGAGTACCAAAAGTCACTTTTTCGTTTTGTATCAAGAGGAGCTCTACAAAATAGTTTTTGGCTAGTGGATGCTCACGACACATGATCGAAAATGCCGGACTACTGAAAAATATTCAAGCCACAAACGATGGATTTGTCAGTTTTAGAGACAAAAAGAAAGAAAAAATTTTAGGCATAAGTAATATTGATAAGGGATTTTCAACTATCATCAAGCAAGTGCTATTAATTAATAAGATGATCTTGTAGCTTATGACATTAGATGCCTTTCTGTAAATGATAATGATAGTTATCTTTGGCATAGAATGCTAGGATATGTATCTATTGATTTGCTAAACAAACTATCTTCAAAAGAACTACTTGGAGGACTACCCAAAATGAAATTTGATAGAAATCGGGTGTGTGATGCTTGCTAATTTAGAAAACAAACCAAAACCTCTTTTAAGCCCAAAAAAATGATTTCAACATCAAAATCTCTTGAACTCATACACATGGATTTATTTGGACTAATGAGGACCACTAGCCTTGGTGGTAAGAGGTATGCTTATGTAATTGTGGATGACTTCTCAAGATTCACTTAGACCCTATTTTTTGCTCAAAAGGATGAAGCCTTTTCAGAATTCTCAAAACTGCTCAAACGTATTAAAAACTTTCTTGATTGCAAACTAATTTTTGTTCGAAGTGACAATGGTAGAAAAATTTACAACCATGACTTAACAAAATTCTGTGAGGAAAGTGGTATCTCACACATTTTTTCAACAACAAAAACCCCTCAACAAAATGGTGTGGTTGAGAGGAAAAATAGAACCTTACAAGAAATGGTAAGAACAATGCTTTGTGAAAACTATTTTCCAAAACATTTTTAGGCTGAAGCAGTAAATATAGCTTGCTACATTATTAATTGTGTCATGCTTAGGCCACTCTTAAGAAAAACTCCTTTTGAACTGATATTTGACAAAGTCCTATCCATTTCATATTTTAAAGTTTTTTGATGCAAATATTTTGTGCTTAGTACTCGTGACAATCTTAGAAAATTTGACAGAAAATCTAATGAGGCTATATTTCTTAAATATTCTTCCAATAAAAAGGCATATAAAGTATACAATAAGAGAACTCTATATGTGGAAGAATCCATACATATTGTGTTTGATGAATCAAATATATATTCTTCTAAAAATAATGATGATGATATAGGTGTCTTAAAAGAAAAAGGCAGTGAACAACATATGGCTCTTCCACTTGATATTCATGCCAAAAAAGAGGAACTAGAAGAACAACAAGATGAAGAAAACAATCAAAGAATTGAAGAACTCGCAAATCAGAATCTGTCAAAAGATTGGAAGTACAAAACTGTCAATCTAAAAGAGCAGATTATTGGTGATCCTAGATGTGGAATCAAAACTAGACGGTACTTTGTTGATAATTTTGCTCTACTATCTAGTACTGAACCAAATTGTATTGATGCATCTTTACATGATGAATTTGGATTATGGCTATGCAAGAAAAGCTAAATCAATTCAAAAGGAATCAAGTTTGGAAGCTTGTCCTTAGACTACTTAACTATCCCGTAATTAGCACAAAGTAGGTATTTAGAAACAAACTTGATGAATATGGTAGTGTTCTTAGAAATAAAGCTAGATTAGTTATCTAGGGATTCAATTAAGAAGAAGGAATTGGTTATGATGAAACATTTGCTCTTATTGCTCGATTAGAATCAATAAGAATGTTATTTGCATTTGCTTCTTTCAAAGGTTGTATGCTCTACTAAATGGATGTCAAAAGCGCTTTCTTAAATGATTTTATTGAAGAAGAAGTATATGTGGAACAACCCCTTAGTTTCACTCTTGAACGTTTTCCAAACCATGTTTTCAAACTCTCAAAAGCTCTTTTTGGTTTAAAATAAGCTCCAAGAGTATGGTATGAAAGACTAAGTGATTTTTTTTTTTTTTTCTCTCAAAAGGTTTTTTAAGAGGCTTAGTTGATACCACATTATTTATAAAGTCTGAAAAACCTAATAATATCTTAATTGTGCAAATATATGTTGATGATATTATTTTTGGGGTTACTAATGATTCTTTGTACAAGAAATTTGCCAAGATATTGTAGGAAGAATTTGAAATGAGTATGATGGGAGAATTTAAATTCTTTTTCGGTCTTCAAATCAAGCAAACTAAAGATGGAATCTTCTTAAATTAAGTCAAGTATGCCAAGGAACTATTCAAAAAGTTTGGTATGAATGAAGTAAAAGAAATGAGTACACTTATGAGCACCTTATTAAAGCTTGATAAAGATGAAAAATGTAAGAAATTGGATTAATCAAAATACAGAGGTATGATCGGAAGTCTCCTATATCTTACCGCCAATAGACCTGATATTATGTTACAGTATATCTTTGTGCCAGATTTCAATCATGTCCAAAAGAATCTTATCTATGTTTTGTAAAATGAATCCTTAGATACCTAATTGGAACTCATGATTATGGTTTGTGGTATCCAAGAACTAATTTGTTTAATCTTATAGGATATACAGATGCCAACTATGCAGGTTGTAAGGTTGAAAGAAAAAGTACCAGTGGTCACTGTCAATTTCTTAAACATTCTCTTATCTCGTGGTATAGTAAAAAACAAGCATGTGTCTCTCTTTCAACAACCGAAGCTGAGTACATAGCAGCTGGTAGTTGTTGCGTGCAAATTCTATGGATAAAAAACACTTTGATTTTGGTTTAAATTTTAAGTGTGCGCCTATCTTGTGTGATAATACTAGTACAATTAATTTAACCAAAAATCTTATTCAACATTCTAGAATTAAGCATATTGAAATTAAATATCATTTTATTAGAGATCATGTGTTTAAGGGTGATGTGTGTGTTGAATACATTCCAACTGATGAACAACTTGCAGACATCTTTATGAAACCTTTGGTAAAAAATAGATTTAATTATCTGAGAAGAGGTTTAGGAATTGCTAGAATTATGAAACTGATTATCTTGCCAAGAATTGATTTGTTCATTCTTGCAAAACTACTGAAAATACACCTTTTCGGACAAAGATTTTGGATGCAATATCTAAGAAACATGAATCCAAAATCCCATCAACTAAACATCCCTTATTTTGCTTTTTGGAAGGATTAATTTGGAATCAGTCCAAATCCAAAATAGTAGTAGCCCAAAATTCCTGAAAAGTTCATTCTTTTTAAAGAGAACTTAAGTCCAGAAGTCACTTTTCAAAATTTTCAAATGTCCGCGCATTTTCAAAAATTGACCCTATCTTTAGTGAAAAGTCTCTAATAAAAAGTACTTGATTATACTTATCCACTCTAGAACCTAGCAAATCACAAAAAAGGCTATCACTTTCTCTCTCCTAGAAATCCAAAACTGTCATTGTTCGCTTTGCCTCTCTCGCAATTATATCTTCATCTTCTCTAAACTAAACCGAAAATCTTTCATATTCCTCTCGCTTCTACTATGACGAAAGTGTCAAAATCTGATAAAGGAACCACACAAAAGACCAAGATGGGCAAGAAAAGCAAAGCAGAAGCTGTTGTTGCCGCACCATTGGGTACCAAGCAGAAAGAAGAGAAAATGCTAAAGAAGCCTCACGATCCAACTCATCAACAGAGCATACTGCACCAGAAAGCTCTGAAACCCAGATATCACACTTTCTTGATAAAAAAGTGAGTCTAATTTTAATGACTAGTTGTTTAGGAATAGGATTGTGGTCATAGGATATCGGGTTGATGCTGAGGGATTTTGAATTTCTCTAATATTCTGAATATGTTTGAAAATCTGGATTGGGAAGCCATGTTGTCAGTTAATAAGAAATTGTATATTACTTTGGTTTGGGAATATTATGCAAATTTGAAAAAGAGAAGGTTAGAGGAGACTGGGGGAGGTTTTATGGTGCAATGGTATAGCGCCAGAATAGGATATGTGAATATGGAATTCGACCATTGGCTTTTAAACTGAATTTTTGGAGTGAGAGATGGAGGGATTCAGTTTTTTGAAATGAACAAATTCCTTGAAGGGTCAGACCTTTTTTGATTTGGGAAGATTTGAGGAGAGATTTACTGGTGAAAAGAGTTTTAAGAACTCAAATGACAGAAATTCGAAATGGTTAAATGGTGCTGGAAGGATTTTGCACCATATGGTGTTGACTATAGTTGCCCCAAGTTTTGGGCACAAGACTTCAGTAAGTATTATATAAATTATACTAATATTGGCCCTGTTTGAAGGTCGACAGATCAGTTTTGGGTTTTTGGCAATTAAGTTGATGTTGCAATTGAGAAACGCATCTCATAAGGCACTCCCATATAGCAATCTACTAACCAAAGTTTTCAGATATTTCAACGTGGATCTAAATGCGTGTGCACCTGGTCAGGTTAAGACAAACGTGTATAACATCGAATCTTTAGAAAAAATGGGTTTTGTTCAAGTGAACAGGGAATGGGTCCTGCTTAGAGAGGTATTAGATGAAAAGAAGGAAAAGTTATTAAAAATCAAGGAAAAAGGAAAAAGAACTGCTCTTGTTGCCCAAATAGGAATGAAAAGAAAGTCTGAGATCGGGGAAGAATCCTCAGACAAGGACAAGCAAAGGATTGAGGAAAGCTGTTTGACTCAAAACATCTTGGAAGCCATTAGCAGCCTGACAGAGAAATTTGATGGATTTCAGGCAGAAGTCACAATTGAATTGCAGAACTTAGGAACCATATTGAGAAATGTGGAAGAAGAAAAGGAAGAAAAGACCAATGAGGGAGTCTATGATGAATAAGCTCCTCTTGAAGAACAAATGACTGGAAAAGAAACTATCTCTCCTCAATTTGAAGACATAGCTGGTAAACAGATTGATCAAGAAGCACAACCGGACCAGGAAAAGGAGTCAGAGAAATAAAAAGAAAGCAAGAAGAATAAAGAGAAGAAGAGTGAAGTCCCCACCTCTGCTGCCCCTACTAAAGTACCTACTCCCAAGCCAACCATAATTGGAAGTTCATCTGATAAACGGCAGAAGCATGTGGTGGTAAAAAGAAAGTCCAGCCGAATTGTTGGACAACATTCAATAAAGGGGGCCGGGACTAAGTTTGCAACAATCCACATTTCCTGACTGACCACTTCTGTGTGCTGCTTACACACTTCTTATGCTTGGACAACTTTTATCGCTTTTCTATTGACAAATAATTTTATGATTTTTGCACTAGTACTTGAACAATTTATTTTTGCACTTATCCCTGCGGATCTTTCTAACTATGTACATTTACTCTCTTGATCGTGGTTTATCCATAAGCATTTTTTTCTTTTTTTTTTCACCTCTTTATTATTTCTACATTTTGATTGATAACAAAGGGGGAGCAGAAGGTAATGCATATTGGATTGTGAATCATAGTGTGTGGACATTAGATTGTGAATTGTGGTGTGTGGATAATGATTTGGATTTTGATGGTGGATAGTGAACTATGATTTGGATTGTGATCTGTGCGATTGTATTGTGAACTTTGAATATTGTGATTAATGATGGATTGTATGGCAAATAGTGGATTGGGACTATGATGTGAAAATATATGTTATGAACATATAGACTGTTTGTGGTTTGAGAATGTAGACTGTAAAGAATTAGAAGACTTAGTGGAGACTATGTTGAGGTTTTTGAAAAAGAAGTTTTGAAGTATAAGTATGAGTTCATTGTGTATTCCAACTATTTTTAACTTGGCTTGATGATTTGATTCTTGACAGTGGTTGTGATATGCACTTTGTTAAATGTTCGGATGATGAGGATATTTATGCTTATGAAAACTTTTCTTTAGTTGCACAGAAAAATCCTTATGTTTAAAATACATTGAGAAAACTAGGCTGGGTTAAAAACCTCTAATCTATCTTTGTGAAAATTCGTTTTTACCCTGCACATACATAGGGGGAGTTTTGTACCCATATTTCTTCAATCCAAAATAGCAGTCCAAAAATGACCTTTTAAAAGGCTAAGCTTCTGCCTAATTTTTGAGAACTGATAAGGGCACTGAATTTTTTGTTTGTGATGATTTTTTGAGAAAACATGGTATCTGACATCAATTGACTACTAGATATAATCCCCAACAAAATGGGGTAGTTGAAAGAAAAAATAGAACAATGATGTATATGGTGAGATCCATATTACATTCTAAGAAGGTTCTTAATGATTTTTTGGCTATAGCAATGGCTTCTTCTATCTATGTTTTGAATAGGTTTCCTACTCGGAGTAATCGTAGGAAAACACCACAACAACTTTGAATTGGTAGAAAGCCAATTATTAGCCATCTTAGAGTTTTTGGGTGTATAACTGATGCTCATGTTCCAGGTGCTTTGAGAAAAAAAAATTGGATAATAAAATAGAAAATTGTATATATTTTTTTTCTTGGTTATGCTCATGAAACTAAGCGGTATAAGTTGTATAATCCTATCACTAAGAAAGTGGTTATTACTAGGGATGTTACCTTTGATGAGTAGGCATATTGGGATTGGTCTACTAAGAAATCTACACAACTAGTATTTTTACCTTCTATTCTATTGTAGACAATAACTTTGGTAAATGATGATTTGGTTCAACAGGAAGACAAGCAGGTTGAGCAATCTATTAGTACACAGTCTACTCTTGTGCAAACTTCCAATCCCCACAAAGATAACGCTATTTACTAACATGTTTGTAGGATTATATTATTGGTAATTATGATGATTTGTTTGATGAAAATATTATTAAGTTTGCTTTGTTTGCATATTGTGATCCAGTTACTTATATGGATGCTACTAATGATGATCATTGGATTCGTGCTATGGATGCGGAGATTCATGCCGTTGAGAAAAATAAAGCTTGGGAGTTAACTTCTCTTCCAGTTGGCAGACAACCTATTGGTGTTAAATGGGTGTATAAGACCAAATACGAACCATCTAGTGAAGGGGATCATTTAAAGTGAGGTTAGTGGCAAAAGGATATAAACAAAAGATTAGAATTGATTATTTTGAGGTATTTGCACTTGTTGCCAGGCTTGATACAATACATATGATTATTTCTCTTGTTGCTCATAATTCTTAGAGAATTTATCAAATGGATGTTAAGTTTGTATTTTTTGAATGGAATTTTGGAAGAGGAAGTGTATGTAAAACAACCTCCAGGATATGTGGTAGAAGGTAACGAAAATAAAGTTTATATATTGAAGAAAGTATTATATGGGTTAAAGCAAGCTCCTAGAGCTTTGTATACTCACATTGGTAATTATTTTGTTGATCACAGTTTTAAAAAATATCTACATGAGCATACTTTATATGTGAAGTTTGATGGCGATAGTGATGGTGATGTACTTATTGTGTGCTTGTACATTGATGATCTTATTTTTACTGGCAACAATTCCAAATTAATTTCTGAATTTAGGGAGGCTATGATTAGTAATTTTAAGATGACAGATTTGGAGTTGATGTCTTATTTTCTTGAATTGGAAGTTTATCAATCGGATGGAGGAATTTTTATTTCTCAAAGAAAAAATGTTGGTGATATTTTAAATAAGTTTAAGATGGACACAACCAAGCCTATTATGACTCTAGTTGAAGAGAAGTTGAAGTTGACAAAAGATGGCACTGGAGAATTGGTTGATGCTACCAATTATAGAAGATTAGTTGGGAGTTTGAGATACTTAACTTTAACTATGCCTGATATTACTTCTGGTGTTGGGCTATTTAGCAGATTTATAGTCTCCCTGTAAATCTCACTTGCTAGTAGCAAAAAAGATTTTGAAATATGTTAGAGGTATGCAATCTTATGGTATATTTTATGCATGTATTAATAATACAACTCTTATTGGGTATACAGATAGTAATTAGGTTGGCGATATAGTGAAATAAAAGAGTACTTTTGGTTATGCATTCTATTTGGGTTTTGGTGTTTTTTTTTTATATCTTCCAAGAAATAACTAGTGGTGGTTTTATCTACAGCTGAGGCAGAATATATGGTAGTTACAAATGGTGCTACTCAAGCATTATGGTTGAGAAGGATGCCTGGTTTTCTACAACACCCACAAGGTTATCCTACAACTATTTTTTGTGATAATAAATCAACTATTGATTTGTCCAAGAATCCAGTATTACATGGACATTGCAAGCACATCAATATTAATTTTCACTTTATTCGTGATTTAATTCATGATCAAGAAGTTGTGGTTGATTACTGTCCTACAAAGGACCAAGTTATAGACATCTTCACCAAACCGTTGAAGGCTGACTCATTTTTTAAGTTGAAAAAAATGTTGGAAATGATCAAGTTTGAAGAACTTAGTTTAAGGGAGGCAATGTTAGAATATTAAAACAAGTTATTAATTAGGATTTTGGTATTTACTAATTCTAATTATGTTGGGTTATGTTTTTAATGTCTTAGTAGGAAGATACTAGTTACCTATGTATTATAAGATTGGGAAGTGGTACTCCATTATCATTCTAATTTAATTAGGAATCAAGATTTCTTGTATCTATATAAGTAGAATTTTTAACCCTTAGAAGGATATAGGTTTTTTATTTAGAGTCAGCCTCCTGTTTTACTTATTAAAAGCCTTGTTCTTTACCTTACAAAATTCTAGTTTCGTTTTTTTTTTATTCCTTCTTAAAATCCTTCAGGTCAGCTTCATTGCATCAACCTCTATACTACTATTATAATACATCCATAGTTGGAAAAAACACTAATAATTAAAACAATTAAAAATAAGAAAAATAGAAGAACATATATAATTTATGTGATTTGCTTAATGTAATATGTATGTCCATGGTAAGGAGGGAGATTTATTTATTTCTTTCTAAAGAACTATTGGAATGTATGCCCTCTAGACTAGGTTTTTGAAGTAATTATCGAATTTATTAATAAAAGAATTTATTTTCAAAATTGTTTGTGAATTTTACATTACTTTTGTGCACAATTTCGTTTGGAAAAGACCCATTGTGTTTAATTAAGTGGTCCATGTGAATGGTGGTCTTTCACAGTAAGGTATGGACCACGAGTTACTTAACACATAAACGTTTGTTCTTAACCGATTGGTGAGATTGGGAATTTCATCATGTTTAGGTTATTGTGTTATGAATTTTAAATGGGGAATGGCTTACCTTTAGCCAGTGAGTGGTCTATTCACTTCATAGCATAAGCGTATTTCGAATACGTAGAACAGAACCTGTAATAGTGATTTCTAAAAAATACTATTTATAAGAAACCCAGACTATTACTGTTACAGCGTGGATTAATACTCTACCGCTTGAGTATGAGTTAGTGGTCTAACGAAGTTGAAAGCATATACTTTGATATGCTGTAGTTGAGATTCTTTCGTAGAGCTGATATACTTGTATTTTGGGTATATGTGACTAGTTAGTTAAGACAAATTTGTACAAGATAGCTTTTGTGCTACATCGCCCTTTGTGACTATTCAAATGATCTAAATATCTAGAGCCTTAGGGAACATGACTTGGATATTTGCTTTAGGGTAGCTTCATTGCAAAGCGAAAATATTTCAGGAGTCGTGGATCATTGGACTAGAGGTTTAAGGATGGTAGATGTCTTTTAGAGAGGTATTATTACACTCTTCCTCTCTAATTGTACGGCGATGCGTAGAGGGATATTTTAGTCTTTACACCTGTAGGTCGGAGACTTTGCTAACGCAGTATTGTCCTTGAGGTCAATATTTCCTTATGGTGATATTAGGAAATATTTAAAATGTAAAATACAACTATTTATATTGCAATGGTATTTTTGGTCATTTTAGTAGCCAATGTGATGTATCTTTTGATCCCCGAAATAGCCCTTAAGTCCTGATAGATTTGATAATTATGGGTTTTATGTTATTTAAGTAGTCTGATTTGTTATTGGACTAGAATAAAATAAAAGCCCAAGAGAGAGTATATATTTTATCTAATTTAATTGGTTAATTAATTATTTAGGGCTCAATGCCCAAATTGAATACTTAAAAAATTAACCTACTACATAAAAGGCTTGATATTTTATATTGGTCTATTTGGGCTTGTTAATTATTTATTGGGCTATTTTATGAAGCCCATAATATAAATAATTGAGGCTTATTATTTATGGGTATTCAAGCCCAAGAGTAAATAATTTTATTTGACCCAATAAATGAGACCAAGGATAAATAAAATAAAATAAAAACAATAAGAGATGGATATTATATTGTTTGGTGTAAAAAGATAACAAAAAGCAAAAGTTTTTTGTTTTACGCTCTTGGTCTCTCTCTGGTAATTTTTTTGAAAAAGAAAAAAAATCAAGACTATTCTTGAATCCCAAATTTTTACTTTCACCGGTGGTGGTTAAGGCAGCGGCTATATTTTGGAAGCTTAAAAGCTTCGTAAAGCAGATGGCTTGCAAGAGTGCAACCGGAGTTTTCTTTGGGAGAATCAGTGGCTTCAAGCATTCAACCTAAAGAGGTCCAGATATCTTCTTCGGTGCCAAAAAGATCACTCAAACACAGAGATATTATAATTCTTAAAGCTTCCGCTACCTCTGTTTTAATATTATGCATGCTTCTGTGTTTATTTTTGCCATACATTATTGTCAATTGGTATTAGAGCATGGTGTGGCAACTATAGGAAGCATGCTATGCTTAATTAAAATAAGAAAATATTTGTTTTTGATATTTTCTGTGAATCTTCGCATTTCTGGTTTAGAATAGTTTGCTCTGTAAGCTTTATGAGTGGAAATATAAGAACACTATATTTTGATTTCTTTCATAGATATCGTGTAAGCCCAGTATTTTTTAAGGGCTTAGGTGCTTGTTAAGTGCTTTTATATGTTGTCTGGACGAAAGAACCAGAAGAAGAAACACAAAAATGCAGAAGAAAAATCGCAAGAAAAGCTGGAGAAAAAATGGCATTGTTCATCGGCTTATGGAGCCGAGCCAAGCCAATTAGCCGAGCCACCTGCATTATGTGAGAGGAGCCGAGCTGCTCAAGCTAACAACGGCTTGGAGCTGCAATTGGGGTGGAGGAAGGCCCGGCTCCATGGCGCGGGCGAGGAAAATTTCCTCGCAGATGCACCATCTTCCTTGCAGTTCCGCGAGGAACCCAATTCAAATTGCAAATTGCATTTTGCAATTTGCAATTTGGACTTCAATTTTGACCGGGTCACAGTCCATGGGTTTTTCCTATGGGCCATGATTCAGTGTAGCGGGTATACTGGACTAGCGAATTTTTTTTTTTTTTTTTTGGGTTTTTGGTCTTAAACCAAGCAAAGTTATTTTTATTATAGTAGTTAATATTCTTTGAATATTTTGCATGAAAAATAATAGTAAAGAAAATTTAGGATTAAACAAGATCATTAATTAATTAGTGTGTTTAATTCTATTATTTGGACACTTAGGTTGAAAGAATAGAAAAGCATGAAAATATTTATAATTTTCTAGCATGCTTATTTCTTTTTGTATCCTATGTGCGCATTTTCTCAAAGACCAAAGTTTTTGGGAATTTTTGACAAAGAAAAATATTTTTTTAAAATTAAATGGTTAATTTTAATTTGAACAAAAATTAATTTTTTGTTATTTTCTCAAAAGATTTTATCCTTGATATAGAAAATATTTTGGATTTAGCTATTTTCGTGAGTTAAAATAGAAAACCATTTTGATTTAATTTTAACAAGAAAAATTATTTTTGTCAAATTAAACTTGAGATCAATATCTCTCAAAAGTTTTATTGGAAATTTTTAAAATTATTACGTTTATTAATTTATATAAAATTAATCCATGAAAAAATTTCTCAAAGGGTATAAACTTTAACATAGAAATTTTTATGGGTTTAGATATTTTATTTTTGAGTTAAAAGAAAATTTAATTGAAATTTTCAAATGATATTTTCCAAGAAAACCCGTATTTTAAAATATTAAGTGG
The DNA here is from genome assembly GCA_026120185.1 of Voacanga thouarsii. Classification (NCBI taxonomy): domain Eukaryota; kingdom Viridiplantae; phylum Streptophyta; class Magnoliopsida; order Gentianales; family Apocynaceae; genus Voacanga; species Voacanga thouarsii. Next base: position 1,723,064 of record JANUWF010001102.1, on the reverse strand, counting down.
GACAGGAGTTCCAACAGCCCCATGGCTTCAATTACAATTCTCATTAGATATCGTGGGTCCCCTCGCGCACCCTAGGAGTGAACTCATATAGGATGGGGATACTATAAGGATTTTGAACTAATGGATGGATGTAATTAATAACCTGAGACACGTGCTATGATCATCCAACCCACGTTGGAGGTCATAGTGCGAGGAATGTCCATATGAAATGAGAAGAAATGGTCATCCCATGATGGAGTTATCTTTTAGATCATTATCTAGAAGGGCAATTAATTTATGTGGTTAACACACTTAGCTTAGAAAACTGTTAATTTTTTCAAGAAGCTATGTTAGTTTTTCTAAGAACTAAATTAATTATATTAAAGATAATAGTGATAGGGTTAACTATTATCAGATTTAATATGAGGATAAAGTCACAAATTATTTTGTTTTTCACGAACTGAGATTTCTCTTATTTTCGATTTTTCAGAAATGGTTGGTGGAGGTTCTTTTAGTCATTTGACCGTTATTCTCCATGACAATAAGCTAACAGGTTCAAATTATATGGATTGAAAAAGAAACTTGGACATAATACTCGCTGTTGAGGAGTATAAGTATGTCCTCTACAAAACCTTCCCTGTTATTGGGGAGGGTTCCACCGCTGAAGAGCGAGAGGCTAAGAAAGCATGGAAGAAGGCCAACGAGATGACTCGTTGCTACATGTCTAATGTGCTCCAGTCTAAACACGAGCATATGGCCACTACATACGACATTAGCCAATTACTAGCCACGATGTTCGCTGATAAGAGCTGGCCCACACGAGCACGGAGCTTTTTGTTTTTACATAATTGGCCTCTCTCTCGGTGTGTTGAAATGAAAAGGAAATGAATCACTGAAGGCTTGGAGGCTTTTCAATTTCAGTTACAGACTAAAAGTAAACCCATTTTCATAGAGAGACTACATTTGTGAAGAAGAACTCACAAAAACCAAAAGCTTATCAAACCCACTTCTTTAGGTTTTCACCGGCTATGCTACAGGCACTATTTCTGAAGATCAAAGGCTTCACGTGAATAAGACGCAATCGACGTTTACAAGGATGACATGATCCAATAGCTTCAAGTATCCTTGTACAGGCATCTACATCAGTGCGAAAATGGCCACTCAATCATAGAGGTAAATTTTTCTTTTTGCTAGCATGCTTTCGGTTTAATGATTTTTGTCATTTTAAGCCTTCAATTGGTATTAGAGCCATAGTCTAACAAATGTAGGAAGCATACTAGGCTTAACTAAAACAAAAAAATATTTGTTTTGAATTTTTTCTGTGATCCTTCATATTTTCTGGTATGGGTAGTTTCACTGTAAGCTTCGCGAGTTGAAGTATAGGAACACTGTATTTTGATTACTTTTATAGATATCATGCAAGCTCAATGTTTTTAAGGGCATAGGTAGTTCTTTAAATGAGTTTTAATCAAAAATAGAAGAAAAAACCACGTACAGAGCCTTTGAAATGCAGAGAAAATTTGCTGAAGAAGAAAGTACTGTAGCAAGCCACGGAGTCGAGCTGAGCCGACTAAGCCAAGCCGTTGGAACCTATGAGAGGAGCCGACCAGCAGTCGAGCCGCCAGCCGGCTCCCCTAGCGAGGATGGCTTCCTCACAAAAGCCGACTGCTACCTCACATGGCACGAGGAAGCGTTCCTCGCGGAAGCTGCAATTGTAATTTGCAATTGCAATTCTGCTACGCGGTCAACAATTTTGACCATGTAGCTGGGCGAGCACGGGCGAGTCACTAGCACCCGCTCGGATCCGGCCCATGGGTTTTCCCATGGGCCATGATCTAGTATGGCGGGTGCACTGGTCCCGAATAAAAAAAAATTAGTTTTTTGTCCCATACCAAGCGAAGTTATTTTTATTCCAATAGTTTATATTCTTTGAATATTTTGCATGAAAAATAATAGTAAAGGGAATTTAGGATTAAATAAGACCATTAATTAATTAATGTGTTTAATTCTATTTTTTTGGACACTTAGGTTAAAAGAATAAAAAAGAATGAAAACGTTTACAATTTTCTAGCATGCTTATTTCTTTTTGTACTCTATGTGTGCGTTTTCTCAAAGACCAAAGTCTTTGGGAATTTTTGACCCAAAAAAATATTTTTTTTTCTTAAATCAAATGGTTAATTTTAATTCGAACAAAAATTAATTCTTAGATATTTTCTCAAAGGATTTTATTCTTGACATAGAAAATATTTTGGATTTAGATATTTTTGTGAATTAAAATAGAAAACCATTTTGATTGAATTATTAACAAGGAAAATTGTTTTTGTCAAATTAATCTTGAGATCAAAATCTCTCAAAAGTTTTATTAGAAATTTTTTAAATTATTAAGTTTATTAACTTAAATAAAATTAATCCGTGAAAAAATTTCTCAAAGGGTACAAACCTGACACAGAAATTTTTATGGGTTTAGATATTTTATTTTGAGTTAAAAGAAAATTTAATTGAAATTTTCAAAAGATATTTTCCAAGAAAAACCCTTATTTTAAAATATTAAGTAGGAGAAGAGTTCCAACGGCCCCACGGCTTCTATCACGATCCTCATTAAAGATTGTGGGTCCCCTCAAGTCACCCTAGAAGTGAACCCGTATAGGATGTGGATACCACAAGGATCTAGAATTAATGAATAGATGTAATTAATAACCCGGGACACGTGCTATGATCGGCCAGCTCATGTTGGAGGTTATAGTACGAGGAATGTCCATAGGAAATGAGAAGTAATAGTCATTCCACGATGGAGTTATCTTCTAGATCATTACCTAGAAGGAAAATTAATTTGTGATGGTCAATACACTTAGCTTAGAAAACTGTTAATCTTCCCAAGAAGCTATGTTAGTTTTTCTAAGAACCAAATTAATCATATTAAAAATAATAGTGATAGGGCTAACTATTATGGATTTAATATGAGGATAAAATCACAAATTATTTTATTTTTCATAAACTAAATTTTCTTTTATTTTCGATTTTTCAAAAAATTATTGGTAGAGGTTCTTTTAGTCCTTTGGCCGTTATTCTCCATGAGAATAAGCTAACGGGTCCAAATTATGTGGATTGAAAAAGGAACTTGGACATAATACTCACTGCTGAGGAGTATAAGTATGGCCTCTTTGAAACCTGCCATGTTATCGAGGAAAGTTCCACCGTTGAGGAGCGTGAGGCTTAGAAAGCATAGAAAAAGGCTAACGAAATGGCTTGATGCTACAGGTTGGCCTCCATGTCTAATGTGCTCCAGTCAAAACATAAGCACATGGCCATTGCATACGATATTAGCTAATCATTATCCATGATATTCGCCGATAAGAGCCAGCCCACAAGGCAGGAAGCTCTTAGGATGATCATAAACACTAAGATGGTGGAGAGAGCATCAGTCAGGGAGCATATGCTCAAAATGATTGCTGCTTTTGAGGTAGCAAAAGTCTTAGGTGCTGTTATTGACCCCGAAAGTTAAGTGGACATGGTTCTCAAATCTCTGTCGGGCTCTTTTACTCAGTTCAAGTTGAATAACAACATGAACAAGTTAAACATGAGTTTAACTGAGTTAATGAAAGAGCTCCAGTTAGCAGAGAAGGTAATGAAACCATAGTCCAAGGTTATGATTGTTAGGACTTTTTCTTCCAGAACTGGGCCTAAGCCTAGGAAGTTCAATAAGAAGAAAGAAAATGCACCGACCTAACCCAAGAACCAGCCTAACAAGCCCAAAGGTAAATGCTTCAAGTGCGGGTAAAAAGGACACTGAAAAAAAGAGTGTCCAGAACTTTAGGCCAAGAAAAACCCTACAGGTATTGTTCTCTATCTAGAGTCTATTTCAATGGTTGGATCAACTTTCACTTAGATTATTGATTTTGGTTCCACTGATCATATCTGTAACTCCTTGCAGGGGTTTAGGAAAATAAGAAGAGTCCAAAAGGGCGAGCATGGACTACGTGTAGGAAATGGAGCATAAATATAGGCCCTTGCAGTGGGAGAGCTTGATCTTATTTTTTTTTAAAAATAAAATAGTTATATTAAAGGATATTTTATATGTACCCAATTTTAGACAGAATTTGATTTCAGTTGCAAAGCTAATAAATTATGGATATTCTGTTTATTTCCATTCTGATATTACTATCAGTAGAAATAGAGAAGTTTTATGAATAGGGTACATGTATGAAAAATTATTCTTTTTAAATCCTACAAACAATCAAATAAATAACGCTAAATCTAAACCTTTAAGTAAGAACAGAAAGACCAATGTCAATGACTCATATCTTTGACATCTAATGTTGGGTCATATTAACTCAATCAGGATTCAGAGGTTAATCCATGATGGACCCTTAGGGTTATTAAGATTGAAAAGTTGGCATCAGTATGAATTCTGCCTTATGAGAAAAAGGACCAAAAGGTCATTCACCCAAAAGGCTAATAGAGCCAAGGAGATATTGGGCCTTGTTCATTCTGATGTATGTGGTCCTTTGTCTACTCAAGCTAGAGGGAGTTTTGAGTACTTTATCACTTTCACAGATAATTGTACAAGATTTTTTTATGTTTACCTGATAAGATGCAAGTCTGACTCTTTTGACAAGTTCAAAGAGTTTAAGGCTAAAGTGGAGCGTCGAACATGTAAACAGATCAAAACCTTACGATCAGATCATAGTAGAGAATACCTCATCGGTGAGTTCAAGGATTGCATAGTACATCATAGGATAGTTTCCCAACTCTCTACTCTAGGTACACCTCAGCAGAATAGAGTAGCTGAGAGGAGGAATAGGACATTGATGAAAATAGTCCGGAGTATGATGTTTCATGCTACTCTTCCGGTCTCTTTTTGGGGATATGCCTTGAAAACAGTAACATACATTATGAACTTAATGCTTTCCAAGTTAGTACTTTATGAGATGTGGATGAACCGTAAGCCAAGTCTAAATTATCCAAGGATATGGGGCTGTCCAACTTATGTACTGATCAAGAGAGACAAGTTAGAACTAATATCAGAATTATGCTACTTTGTTGGGTATCCAAAAGGGACAAAAGGAAGTTACTTTTATCATCCCAAGGAGCAGAAAGTATAAGTAGATACTAATGCTAGGTACTTAGTGGATGATCAAAGTACTTCCACTAAAGGTTCAATAAGGTTGGAACTCGATAAGAAGTTATCTTCGGAATCAACTTCTTTAGACCTAATTATGGAACAAGAAAAGGCACGGCCTCAAGAACCTGTACAAATGGAGCTTCGTTGTAGTAGAAAAGTATCTAGAGTTCTAGAAAGATGGATAGGAAAGGCTTTCGAGTTGGTTTCTGACCATCAGGAATAAGATCCCACTAGATATGAGAAGGCTATTGCTGATACCGATGCAAATCTATGGCATGAAGTAATAAAAGTCGAGATTGAGTCTATGTACTTCAATAAGGTTTGGGATCTTGTAGTTTCAACTGAAGGGATAAAATCCATTGGGTGTAAGTGGTTATACAAGAGGAAAAGGGGAGCGGGTGGAAAGGTGGAAACCTTTAAAGCTAGACTTGTGGCAAAAGGGTATACTCAGAAAGAAAGAATGGATTAGATGAAACCTTTTCTCCGGTCCATCCGCATCCTCCTTACCATTGCATGTCATTACGACTATGAGATCTGGCAAATGGATGTCAAGACGATATTTCTTAATGGCTATCTTAACAAAAACATCTATATGTCCCAATCAGAAGGTTTTATTGCTAAAGGCCAGGAACATATGGCCTGCAAGCTTAAGAAGTCCATTTACGGACTTAAGCAAGCATCTAGAACATGAAAAAATTGTTTTGAAGAAACTGTAAAATCTTACGGTTTCATTTAAAACGAGGATGAACCATGCGTGTACAGAAAATTAGAAGGCATAAATGTGGTTTTTCTTATCCTAGATATAGATGACATTCTACTTACTGGGAATGATATAAGAACAATGACATCTACTAAGGTTTAGCTCTCTATTCAATTTAGTATAAAGGACTTAGGAAAAGCCAGTAACATTTTCGAGATTAAGTTTCCTAAAAATATGAAGCAGAGAATATTAGGATTATCTCAAACGACATACATTGACAAGAAGTTGGCTAAGTTTAGCATGGACTTATGCAAATGAGCTTTAATCCCTTGTAAACATGGGTTGTCTTTTTGTTCTAAGGACTATCCTAAGTCTCAAGAGGAAAAATACAGGATGAGTAGGATTTCCTATATGAAACCCCAGTCGGAACCAACCTTAGAGTAAGGGGGTTATGATGCATATCATACATAATTACATATTTAAATATATTTTTATATGATTTTATGTGCTTTGAATTTGTGTTTTATAGTCTAGAGGACTTGATTATGATTATTGGGTAAGAAGGGCAAAATGGTAATTTCTACTTGAGGAGGAAATAGGGAGATAGCTTGAGGATTAAATAAGAAAAATATTTTAGAGAGAATAAAAACAAGAGTTGCTGTGGTTTAGTGGTTAGAACTTTGGAATTAATTCTTGAGGTCTTGGGTTCAAATTCTATCGTGGAGCTTTAGCATAATTAAATTTTATTTTTGCTTGGGAAGGGGTATTTTCGGCCTTAAGAACCTTAGCATAGGGCAGAGGTGTTGTCCTAGGGGAGACATGATAGGAGTACTCTAATCATATTCTTGTGCCTACTCAAAATTTCCTAAGAGAATTCATTTCTTCTTGATATTTAATTTCTCTTAATTCTCAATTCATTAGATTGGTCAAATTTGTTATAGCCAATTTCATTCCAAAAATTTCAGTAAAGTGCTGTGGCTTTGAAGATTCAAAATGTCTTAGTGAAAAATATCTTATGGTCTGAAAATGTGGTAGAGATGTGGGAGATTCCAAGAGAATAAATTCCTCTAATGAACCTTCTAAAATTGCACTCTAGCTAGGTTCATTTTCCTTCATGGCATGAACTAAAATTTTTTCAGCTTCTTGTGCCTTCAAGGTGTCGAAATTCTTAGACATTATTCCCTCCCAAATGCTACTAGAAAATGGCCTTTTGATCAGCTTGAGATCTGAATTTTTCTGGCCATTTTCGGACTGCACAAATGCTGTGCAAAACCAGAGAAATTTCTGGTTGAATTCACAGCTTTAGAGGTCCGAAACCAAGCTGTTTTCTTTCAGTTTTTGCTCAGCATCTTAGCCACGTTTTTCCTCCATAAAGAAGGCTGGAAACCAGCCTTAAAAGACCCCTAAAATCTCCTCCAAACTCTCTGCAAGCTGACTGAAAAATGGCAACCGAAACTGTCCAGAAATTCCAGTACCTTGCGAAAATTCTGTACAGGAAAATTTCCAGCTTTGTTTCCTAATTCATCCCTAGCCGAAACTTCAGCTTTCTTCTGCACAAACCACTCTTAAACAGCCATGATCAAAACTCCATTGTCTTCCCCAAGCTCTTGCACGAAAATCAGACATGGCTGCTCGAAAATCTCTCCAGCAAATCTCTGCAATCGTGCTTTGATTAGATACCAAAATTCCAACAACATTAATTTAGCAACCTTCCATAAAATGTTTCTCAAACAACCAGACTTATTCGTCACCATTTCACTCTATCTTTTCGGCCACCATTACCCCCCTTCAATCAGCTTTCATCCAGTAGAAACACTCCACAACAATTCGGCCATAGCAGCTTCCCAAAAGCTCTTCAATGATCAAAGATATTCTTGCTATATTTAGTTTCCAAATTTGATTCCTTAAGATATTCTTTTAGGATTTCAACAACTAGCATTTTCTTTTCCCTTTCAAACCAGAAAAGCATCTACCAAAACCCTACAAACAATTTGGCCAGCCCTAATCCTTCAGAATTTCGGCAGCTTCAAATCAAAACCTCTCACTCTCTTCAACCTTTAAGAACAAATAGCACACCAAGAACACCTTCTCCTTCCTTTCGCCTAATACCCCTCCAAATCACTTCAAACTTCTTCTAAAAACTCCAGAATTCATCCACTCACTGTCGTAAGTCCATCCATACCATTTTTAACATCAAACTCTAAAATCCAACTTGCTATTTTGGATAAAAAATCAGAATTTTTGTGAAGGATCAAGAACACCTTCAAGGTAGGTTTGTTCTAATTACTTCATTTTCTCTAATATTTGATCTCTAATGAATATGTATATGAATAAACATGCTAATGGACTCTCTCTCTCTCTCTCTCTCTCTCTCTCTTAGCTGAATCTCTTTCCTTCTTGGCCGAATGGCTTCTTCACCAATGGCCATGCTTTCTTCATCTTCCTTGGACGGATCTAGTCATCTAGGAGTTGAGATCCATTCGAAACTCCTTCAAGGTATTTATCAATCAAGTAAGCCTTTTTAACCCTCCTTTTAACTTCTAGATTCATGTCTCTAGGATGATGTTGATAGAAGATGGATTATGAATAGGGTTTGAGTATGTATTGTTGTGATGAGTTGAGATTGAAGCATGAATATATGTATGAATATGATGGAGATGAGATTTATGCATGAGTTGATTATCTTAGTTGAATGTATGGTGTTCTAGGGTTTAATGCATGCCTCCATGATTAAGTATGCTAGAGATTATGTCATCTATGATGAATAGGATTTATATTCTTATGTGATTATTAAAGCCATGGTTATATTCATGCTAGTAAAGGTTAGATCATGCCTTAGTAAATTTGAATCTATACTTATATTCATGATTTGGATGATTTGATGATGTGAATGGGTGAATATGTTCATGATTGTGGTTAGCAATAGAATTATGATTATGACCTAATTGTCCCTAAGCTAATTTTATTTCTTCAATAAATATTTAATATTATGATTTTTTACTAGTAATTTCGAAGAACCCTAGGGAGGGTAGATTTGGATTATTATATATAATAAGGATATTTTAGTCAAATAAATAATAGCTTTTGCTAGAAAAATAAAATATATAGACATTATATAAAATGATGAAATCAACTAAAGCCTTTTATGAAAATAATCATAATAAGTAAAATATTTATTATTAAAATTTAATTATTATCTTTTAACCAAAACCTATTAAAGTTTATCTATTATCTTTCAATCAAGACTCATTAAAATTTATTTTCAACTAATTTTAGTTATCAATTATTTTTTAACAAATAGTTATTAATAAATCATTATTTTTCCTAATACCACCTAGGACTCTTCATCAAATAGACTCTAAATTTTTCTTAGCAGGATTTAAATTTTCAACTTATTAGTACCTATTTCCCAAAACACTAATTATTTTGAATATCAAATTAGCCTTGGCTTATAAACCTTTTTATTTATTATTTGGCCTTAAAGCTTGGGACACTAGGATCATGGTAGTAGTGAGTTGAGCTAGTTTATTTGTGAAAATGGATTTTGGCTTGAGTTTGATTTTGGTTTGTATTTACCTCATGCGGGGTTAGGTCAGCTGTTGGAGACCTTTTATTGTGAGCAAGAATCAGGTAAGCTCCTGCATAAAACATGTTTGATGCAAAATATTTATTATGGCAAGCCAATGTAGAGTGCATGGACACTCATTTCTGTAAAGGCAATTGAGGATTGATTCTTTCCTTATTTTAGTCAAACAAATTATTTGGAAATCAATAAGTAGATTTACTCAAACTCAAAACTCTTTTAAAAACTGTTTTTGACAAAGACTTTGGAAATTCTTAATTGTCATTTTCAAGTGGAACTATGTTATGTTCATTTTCCCAAAAGGAGGATACGTTACGTTGAGTACTCAATAGGGGTAGGCTAGTAGTACTAGTTTTGAAGAACAAGAGTGGGTCTTCTGGCAGGAGGCCACCTCCAGAAGATAAGCTCAACTTAGAGAAACGTCAGTACTACTTAGTCATGCCGGTCCGAGCTAGCAATTTTATTTCAGTCAAGTAACTGTGTTATGCTGGAATGGACACCCGGTTGTTATTTGGGTATAGAGAATGAGGAGTATCTTGTCCGGTAGGCCGATCATCTACCTTTTGTCAGTCTACACAAAGTGTCAGCATTCTGACCGGTTATAGAGCCCAACGTGTGGTAACCCATAACCCTTTCTTTTGAGTGGTTGATTTTTATTGAGTATGTGTGGTTGGAAAAGCCAAAACAACACTCTTAATTTTGACTAATGTTTATTGCTTGCCAATATTTCTCTGATAAAGATTTCACAATTTGCATCCACGAAGTATTTTCACTGAACACCCAAAGCACACACGGACTTACTGATATTTCTGTCTCATCACCTTTTTACCATGATTTCAGGTCGATTCTGCTGTGGGGATGAGTAGCTAGTGTTATCTACTTTAGAAGAGAATGTTGTCATTTATTTTTATGTATTGCTTTGGGGAGTTGAAAGTGGATAATTTTATTTATGGATTTGTTCTTCTTTTGGAAATTGATGGATTTATTCTTGAGATGTAATAAATTTTAAGTTAAAATATTATTTTTATTCCGCTATTTTATTCGTGTGATCTAGTTATAAAGACCCCTTATCCTTTGGACGGGGCGACATCCCCGGCCTTGGTGGGCCTAGGTAGTGGGGTGTTACACCCTACGCTTCGGCTGTAAGAAGTCTTATGTACGCCATACTGTGCACTAGGCCAGATATCTGCTTTGTCGTAGGCTTAGTTAGTAGATATTAGTCAAACTCTGGGGAGGTTCATTGGCAAGTTGTAAAGCATATTCTTAAGTACCTCAATGGTATGAAAAATTATATGCTGGTTTATAGTGCTGACAACTTAGTTCCTATTGAATACACAAACTCAGATTTTCAAGCTGATAAGGATGATAGAAAATTCACTAGTGGATATGTCTTCACCTTGTTTGTAGGAGTTGTTTCATGGAGGAGTATCAAGCAATCTTGTATTGCTGACTCAACTATGAAAACTGAGTATGCGGCAGCTTCGGAAGCATCTAAGGAAGCAGTCTGGCTCCAAAAATTCCTTTCAGAACTTGGAGTTGTACCATACATGGACAGACTGATTGTGGTGTATTACGACAACTCTAGAGCAATCTCGCAATCCAAAAAACCCAAGAACTACGAGAAGGAGAAGCACATCGAAAGGAAGTACCACCTGATCCAAAATTTCATTCAGAGACGAAAAATCGTGATGGAACAGATAATCTCGGAGAACAACCTAGCAGATCTTTTCACCAAGCCTTTGGCTGAGAGAGTCTTCAAAAGACACTTAGACGCCATAGGGGTAGATACCTACAGACTTTCTTAATCTTAGAGTACAAGTAGGAGATTGTTGGAATATATACCCTCTAGACTACTTTATCTAATGTAATTATCGAATTTATTAATAAAAGAATTTATTCTCATAATTTATTTATGAATTTATATTTAATTTATGCACGATTTTCATTTGGAAATGATCCATTGTGTTTAAGTAAGTTATCCGTATGAATGGTGGTCTTTCACAGTAAGGTATGAATCACGGGTTACTTACCACATAAATGCTTGTTCTTAATCGATTGATGAGAATGGAAATCTCATTATGTATAGGTTATTATATTATAAATTCCAAATGAAGAATGACTTACCTTTAGCCAGTGAGTAGTCCACTCACTTCATAGCATAAGTATGTTTCGAATATGTAGAACAGGACTTATAATAGTGATTTCTAAAAGTATAATTAAGAATAAACTCAGACTGTTACTTCTACAATATAGACTAATATTCTACCGCTTAAGTATAAATTGGTGGTTTGATGAAACTAGAAGCATATACTTTGATATACTGTAGTTGAGGTTCTTTTGTAGAGCCGATATACTTGTATGTTCGACATATGTAACTAGTTAATTAAGACAGACTTGTACAAGATAGCTTCTGCACTATATCACCCCTTATAACTGTTCAAATGATCTAATTATCCAGGGTCCTGGGGAACATGACTTGGATGTTTACTTTAGGGTAGCTCCCTTGGAAAGTGAAAATATTCCATAAGTCATGGATCATTGGACTAGAGGTCTAAGGATGGTAGATGTCTATTAGAGAGATGTTAGTACATTCTTCCTCTCTAAATATATGACGATGCGTAGATGGGTATTTTAATCATTACACCTGTAGGTCGAAAACTTTGCTAATGCAACATTATCCTTGTGGTCAATATTTCCTTATGGTGATATTAGGAAATATTTAAAATGCAAGATATAGCTATTTATATAACATAAGTATTTTGGTCATTTTAATAGCCAAGGCGATGTGTTTTTTAATCCCCAGAATGGCCTTTAAGTCATGAAAGATTTGGATTAAGGAATTGGTCTTGCTAATTATGGGTTTTATTTTATTTTATTTGAATAGTCTAATTTATTATTGGACTAGAATAAATAAAAAGCCCAAGAAAGAGTATATATTTTATCTAGCTTATTTGGTTAATTAATTATTCAGGGCCCAATACCCAAATTGAATAATTAGAAAATTAATCTAGATATAAACTAGATAAAAGGCTTGATATTTTATATTGGTCTATCTGAATTTGTTAATTATTTATTGGGCTGTTTAATGAAGCTTAGAAAATAAATAATTGTGATTTATTATTTATGGGTGTTCAAGCCCAAGAGTAAATAATTTTATTTGGCATAATGAATAAGACCTAGGGTAAAATAAAATTAAAAAAATTACTTAATTAATTAATTAATTAAAAAATAAAAAAATAACATGGGATGAATTCATTGTTGTTTTGCGTGAAGAATAACAGAAAGCATGGAGTTTTTTGTTTTCACGTAGTTGGCCTCTCTCTCGGTGTGTTGAAATGAAAAGGAAATGAGGCACTGAAGGCTTGGTGGCTTTTTAATTTCAATTACAGACTCAACGCAAACCCATTTTCACAGAAAGACTATGTTTGTGAAGAAGAACTCACAGAAACCAAAAGCTTATCAAAGTCACTTTTTTAAGCTTTCACCGACTGTGCTACAGGCACCATTTTGGAAGATTAAAGGCTTCGCGTGAATAAGACGCAGTCGACATTTACAAAGACGTGATCCAATAGCTTCAAGTATCCTTGTACATACATCTATATCAGTGCGAAGAGGGCCGTTCAATCACAGAGGTAAATTTTTCATTTTGCTAGCATGTTTTCAGTTTGATGATTTTTGCTATTTTAAGCCTTCAATGACTAGTTAACTAAGACAGACTTGTATAAGATAGCTTCTGCGCTATATCACCCATTATGACTGTTCGAATGATCTAAATATCTAGGGCCTTGGGGAACATGACTTGGATGTTTGCTTTAGGGTAGCTCTCTAGCAAAGTGAAAATATTCCAACATCATGGATCATTGTATTAAAGATCTAAGGATGGTAGATGTCTTTTAGAAATGTATTAGTACATTCTTCCTCTCTAATTGTACGACGATGCATAGAGGAATATTTTAGTTTTTACACCTGTAGGTCGGAGACATTGTTAATGCAACATTGTCCTTGGGGTCAATAGTTCCTTATGGTAATATTAGAAAATATTTAAAATACAAAATACAACTATTTATATCGCATGAGTATTTTGGTAATTTTAATAGCCAATGCGATGTGTATTTTGGTCCCCGGAATAGCCATTAAGTCTTGACAGATTTGGATTAAGGAATTGGTCTTGATAATTATGGATTTTATTTTATTTAAATAGTCTAATTTGTTATTGGACTATAATAAAATAAAAGCCGAAGAGAAAGTATATATTTTATCTAGTTTAATTGGTTAATTAATTATTCAGGGTCCAAGACCCAAATTGAATAATTAGAAAATTAACTTAGGTATAAACTAGATAAAAGGCATGATATTTTATATTAGTCTATTTGGGCTTGTTAATTATTTATTGTGCTATTTTATGAAGCCTAGAAAATAAATAATTGAGGCTTATTATTTATGCGTGTTCAAGCCCAAGAGTAAATAATTTTATCTGATCCAATGAATAAGACAAAGGGTAAAATAAAATAAAATAAATAAAGGATGGATCCCGTATTGTTTGGCGTGAAAGGATAACAAAAAGCAAATGTTTTTTGTTTCATGCTCTTGGTCTCTCTCTGGTAATTTTTTTGAAAAAGAAAAGAACCAAGACCATTTTTAAATCCCAGATTTTTGCTTTCACCGGCGGTGGTTAAGGCAGTGGCCATATTCTGGAAGTTCAAAAGCTTCGCGTGAATGAGAAGAAGCAGACGACTTACAAGAGTGCAACCGGAGTTTTCTTTGGGAGAACCAATAGCTTCAAGCATTCAACCTGAAGAGGTCCAGATATCTTCTTTAGTGCCAAAAAGATCATTTAAATGCAGAGGTATTATAATTTTTAAAGCTTCTGCTGCCTCTGTATTGATATTATGCATGCTTCTGTGTTTATTTTTGCCATACATTACCTTCAAGAACAACTACAGTGTGTGTGTGTGTGTGTGTGAGAGAGAGAGAGAGAGAGAGAAAGAGAGAGAGAGAGGGAGAGGGAGTACTATATTAAAACCTAACATTTACGTATTTATATCATAATTAAGTTAAAACATAAGTTATCATGCCATTAATAGAACATTTAGTATCATAAACCAACTAAATATCAGTCACACATTTCAAGTATCTCATAATATATTTAACTGCTTCCTAGTGAACTTTATTTGGATTACTCATAAATCTACTTACTGCACACATAATTTGAGTCAAATTTGGCCTGATACACACTATCACATATATCAAGCTTCCAACAACACTAGAACATGAGATTATGACTTGTTCCAAACTTGCATACATGAACTGTTTTTCCTAAAATACCATGAGCACACACAGAACTTATTGGAAAATATTTCTCACACTTTTTATATCATGTCTTCAAGTCGATCCTACTTGGAATGTCAATTTATTTATGCTACCATGAGCTTAGAAGATTTATTTTGATGTATTTATTTATTGGAGGATTTAATTACCATCTCTTTGTTTCAAGACTTGTATAAGTATTGTTTTGGGATTATAATAAGTTTTTTATTAAGTTATTTCATTTTATATTTTCTATTACTTAGTTATAAAGATCCCTTGTCTCTAGGATGGGGTGACATCCCTACCCCTTTTGGGATACGTAGGTAGTAGGGTGTTACAAAGATCCCCTTCCCTTAGCCTCTATTTTCTTTCTCCTTGGGTGCCTTTTTCTTTCTAAGCGGCCTAAGGAAGTTTAACTTCCCTTGGCCACCCACTTCTCTTGTGCAATACTTCTATTTTTACTTTTTTTTTTCTTCCTTTTCATTTTTATTGATCTCTATTTGGTATTTTTGAATTCCTAACAAAAATAAGATGAAAAATGTGTGGTGAATAGTGATTTGCGTAAGAATTTATCACAATTTAAGTACAAAAATACTAGAAAATTATATATATAAATATATATATATATATATATATATATATATATAAGTCGAAGATGAAGCATACCATTACGACACGTGGAACCATCATAAGGTGACACGTGGCTAAATGATATTTTTAAAAGAAAAAGAAAAATTATATATAAATTCATAATTAATTAAATTAATTAATAAAATATATGCATTTAATATTAATACATTAAAATGTGTGATTCTTTGAATATTATCTAAATTAATACATTGAAATGTATGATTCTTTGAATACTATATATATATAATATTAATACATTGAAATATGTAATTCTTTGAATACTATCTAAATTTATTTTAAAATCTTAATTAATTAAATCATTAATTAAGTTAATTAATAATATATATTTAATATTAATACATTAAATCTTAATAACATAACAACCCGTACAACGCACGGGACATCAACCTAGTATATATATATGATGAGCCCTCATCAATAGCCTCTAGAGTCATGACTTTTGATTGAGCCTATTGGTGATTCATAAGTAATTCAAGCTCGATAAATTCCAAGTTATACCTATTAAGCTTTATTATGTACTTTTTTTAAAAAAAAAAAGTCAAACTATCAAAAATAAAATGATATTTTTAGCATCACCTGATTTTGTTATATGTCATTTTTATTGTTACTATTAAAACACTAACTTTTGTTAGATGTAGATGTGAGATTGAAGTACTTAGTTGTAAAAAATTTTCTTTTGGTTAATGCCTAAATCTAGAGCACAAGAATTCCTTTTGGTTGTATTTATATAAATATAGATAAACTCATAGCGTTATATTTAAATATGATATATGCCTGTGAGCCTGGGTAGTGGCTTCCATAGACCTAGGTGGTGGTCCTTTTGTATATTCTTTAATCAGTAATCATTATGTGCATTTTTTTTTTTTTGAATAATAAGATTATGCATTCTTTTTCATTTTTCCTTAGACATTCTTGTAAGAATACACTTCATTTTTGCATTTTCTTTTTAGGTAGAATTTATCTTATTGAATCTAATTTATTTAGGTTGTCACAACTCTTTTAGAATGTATTAATTTAGTTTGGAAGTTGTGATTTGAGAGGTGTATTTGGATTAAAATATTATAAATCAACATATTTAATATGGAGATCTATTTTGGTAGAGGATGTTTTGGGATTGGCAGATGTTTTATTTATATAAAGGTCGTAAGTATTGCTTGGTACATATCATATATATATATATATATATATATATATATATATATATATATATATTATTTTAATGCTGTTGAATTTTTTTTTAATTGTATTTTTCATTATGGTTGCTTCAGTTTGTTGTAAGAAAATATTTTTATATGATTAATTTGGTTAAAGAATATGTTAAATTTGCATGAATTTATTATATTTATGAATGCACTTTAGTATCATTTTTCAAATAATAATAATAATAATAATAATAATAATAATAATAATAATAATAATAATAATAATAATAATAATAATAATAATAATAATAATAATAATAATAATAATAATAATGCACTTTAGTATATATAATGAACTTTATTTTTTATGTTCCATGTTTACATATTTAGTACAAGTTTTGAAGGAGATTTTTTATATCTTTTAACAACACTACCTCATGTATGGGTTACTTTCTTAGATGTTCCTTGGGATGTGCAGGAGGCTTGGTTCCAGACATTTTATGTAATTAATTTTCTAATTACAACTTATATATTAATTTAATAATTACTTTTAAAATTGTGATTAACGGATATTTTGGCATCATTTTATTGTATTTGAAGATTAACATAATACATACTGTTGATAGGATGAGCATAGTGCACAGATCTAAAAGGATTGGAAAAAGAATTGCAGGGCTAGAATTTCAGACAATTTAGAAAGTGTTTGTAGGAAGTATACCACTAGCTACCCTTGCGGATGCAATAGAGCACTGGGCAAGTCTGTAGCAACAATGGAGTTCCAATAAATTGTAGTGTGTCTCTTTCGCTGCAAGGCAGAACAGATCTCGTGGTAGGCTATCTCACACAAGAGATTTTGCATCCTTCACGGAACATGAGATTCAGATGGTATATGTAGATAATTAGTAAATTTTAAAAGAAATTCTTTTCCTTGTTGCTATAGAATTATATTGTATTCTTTTTTACCTAAATACAGTGCAAAGATGTTGGGGACGAATTTATGTGGGTGAATTTTTTCAAAAACACTTACACTTTTCAGATTGGACCTAGACAGTGCGAGTTCATATCAGATCGCTCTAGGTAGATTCTGGTACAAATTTTTTAAATTTTATGTTTAACTTCGTTACATTTTATTTTTTGTTAATGTAAATTTTATGTTTGAATGTCCAATTTTAGGAAAATGTCGAGGTGATTAGAACTTGGTATTCCCAACCTGAGTCCTCCTCTGGTTTTGTGGGCCATCCTAACATCTAAAATGATTAGACTATTTTCGTGGAGGTTGAGAATGGATTCAAGAAAGGTCGTGTATATAGGTTGGGATTAAAGTATTCACGTGTCAAGAAGAGATTAGAGCAATCCAACATTTCTTCTCTTGCAGCTAATGCTAACAAGGTCAAGAGATAAGTCGTAGAGGTAGTAAAAGAAGTTAGGTAGGAACTAACTCATAAATTCAAGAAGAGGATGGAATTAGTCTGAAGCTAGAATAAGAGCTTGAGAGAGTGGTTGATAGGAGTGTCGCATACTTAAATTTACCTCCATCTCCGATGAGCACTATGCTAGAGATTGATAAGGATGATGTCGCTGAATTTAGTGCCAGTCCACCAGATTCTCATCCTTCCCCATCTGGCCTAAGGGATCTTCTCCTACCTTTTCGCTCAGCTCCACCTACCATAGCCACATGAGATATTTATATGGCTTTATGTATTATTTAATAAATATTACAAATTCATACAGACTCTATTGTATAATTTTTATTGTGATTGTATTTATTTATGTATTGTTCAATTTATTATTATACCTCATTCAGGATTTATTAATTTATATTATTGATTCATGGATTTTTATTAAATTTCAAAATTTGTAGTTTAAATTTTGAAAAAAAATAAATTGAGCGAGGGATTACTAAGGAATTCTGTGAGAAAATTGAGAAAAGCCCTCTGTAATCCCTTGCAATTAGTAAGGGATTACAGAGGGCTCAAAAACCAAAGAAAACGTCCCTTGATAATTCCAAGGGATTATTTAAAAAAAAATTGTCAAGGGGAAAAAATCTTGTGCTAATCCCTTGAAAACACCCAGGGATTACTAACAGCCAGCACGACTAAATAACTAATCCTTTGGTAATCCCATGGAAATTCCAAGGGATTACCATGGGAAATTTCTATTAAAAAAATGAAAGAAAAAAATCCGATACTAGTCCATTACTGTTGGAAAATATGCCCTCTTAGACTAAGTTTCTAATGTAAAAATCGAATGTTTTAATAAAAGAATTTATTTTCAAAAATTATTTGTGAATTGATATTTTATTTGTGCACAATTACGTTTGGAAAATACCCATTGTACTTAAGTAAGTGGTCCATGTGAATGGAGGTCTTTCACAGTAAGGTATGGATCATAGGTTACTTAACACATAAACATTCATTCTTAACCGATTGATGAGAATAAGAATCTCATCATATTTAGGTTATTATGTTGTGAATTCCAATGGGAAATGGCTTACCTTTAGCTAGTGAGTAGTCCACTCACTTCATGACATAAGCGTATTTCGAATACATAGAATATGACCTATAGTAGTGGTTTCTGAAAGTACTATATAATAGAAACCTAGACTACTACCACTACAACGTAGACTAGTACTCTACGACTTAAGTATGAGTTGGTGGTCTGACGAAGCTAGAAGCATGTACTTTGATATGCTATAGTTGAGGTTTTATCGTAGAGCCAATATACTTGCATGTTGGGTATATGTGACTACTTAATTAAGACAGACTTGTACAAGATAGTTTCTATACTATGTCGCCTCTTGTGGTTGTCTGAATGATCTACATATCCAAGGCCTTGGGAAACATGACTTGGATGTTTGCTTTAGGGTAGCTCCCTTGAAAAGCGAAAACAATCCAAAAAGTCGTGGATCATTGGACTAGAAGCCTAAGGATGGTAGATGTCATTTAGAGAGGTGTTAGTACACTTCTTCCTCTTTAAATGTACGGCGATGTATAGAGGGGTATTTTAGTTATTACACCTGTAGGTCGGAGACTTTACTAATGTAACATTGTACTTGGGGTCAATATTTCCTTATGGTGATATTAGGAAATATTTAAAATGTAATATACAGCTATTTATATTACAAGGGTATTTTGGTTATTTTAGTAGCCAAGGCAGTGTGTCTTTTGGTCCCCAATATAGACCATGAGTCCTAATTAAATATGGGCTAAGGAATTGATCTTAAATTAAATGAAATTTATTTTATTTAAGTAGCCTGATTTAATTATTGGGCTAGAATAAAATAAAGGTATATGGAGAGAGAGAGAGAGAATTAATTAAATTAGTTTGGTGGGTTAATTAATTATTCAGGGCTTTAACCCAGTTTGAATAATTAGGGATTAACCTGAGACTAAACTAATATAGGCTTGTTAATTGGACTAGTTTATTTGGGCTGGGAAAATTAATTATTTGTTGGACCATTAAGTTGGTTCTAATTAGAATAATTAATTTAGTCTAAAAGGTTAAACTAAGAGTCCAATGGCCTAGTCTAGTTTAACCTAGGGTTTTATTTAGGTTAAACAGGAGGATTGGAGATCATCATTATTTTTTTTACAGACTCTTCTCTATGGGAAAAGAAACACACGCCTCTCTCTCTTCCTCTCTCCAGAAAATATTCCTTAGTTCTATTAGTTGTTTACCAAACAGAATAAGGCAGGCCATATACTGGAAGATCGAGAGTTTTAGTGTTCACCTACATACAAAGACGGAGTAGGAGGCTTGCAGGAATCGCACCAGAAGCTTCCACCAACACACCTACCCCGGTTGCACACATTCTGGTCCAGCCAATTCTTAGAATGAGAAAAAGAGGTAAGAAATTTTTAATATCGGAGTCCCGCTAGAGCTTAACTGGCGCCGGCTAGGACTCCCGGAGCCGACGCCGGCGCTGGATGGGAATTCCTCTTTTCTTGGTTTTTCTAGTTTTTTACTTTTGCTCCCGCTATGTGCTCTGTGTTTTCCCATTTTTCATGCCTTCAATTGGTATCAGAGTATGAAGGTTTTGTGAAAAATATAGGGAGTATGCATCTAGTTGAATAAAACTGGACACATATGTGTGATTAAACCGTGATCTTTCGCTATTTTAGTATGGATAGATTCTCTTATTAAACCTCTTTGATGGAGGTATAGGAGATTTGTAATTTACTGTTTTTCTTAGCAAATCGTATAAGCTCGATATTAAAGGGTATAGGCGATTGTTGATTTTGGTTGATTTCATTGTATTGAGATTGAAGTCGATGAACCAATGGTAGCAGAAGTTGCATAGAAAAACAGAGGAAATTCGCAGAAGAAAATTGCAGAAAAAAACTGCAGGAAGAACCCGACAGAGTCCAACCAGCGCCGGCTCGGGTCTGGAATCCGATCCGCTCGCTGGTTGCCCATTGGTCTTGGTTCTGTGCGGCGGTGTAGTAGACCACAGTGCAGATGGGTGCTTGATCCAATACGGCGAATGCAATGGACTAAGGAGAAATTTTTTATTTTTTCCTTGTAATTTTCTTGCATTTTCCTTTTTGTTTTGGGGTCCATACCAGGCAAAATTAATATTTTTGCAATAGTTAATATTTATGGAATATTTTGCATGAAAATATTAGTAAGGGATTTTAAGATTAAACAAGACTATTAATTAATTAATTAATGTATTTAATTCTATTATCTGGACACTTAGGTTTAAAAAATAGAAAAGCATGAAAACGTCTACTGTTTTCTAGCATGCTATTTTTTTAAGTACCTATGTGCATGGTCTCTCAAAGACCAAAGTCTTTGGGAATAATTTTGACAAGGAAAACATTTTTCTACAAATTAAGTGGTTATTTTTAACTTGAACAAAAATTAATCCTTAAATATTTTCTCAAATGATTTAATCCTTGACATAAAAAATATATTAGATTTAGATATTTTTGTAAGTTAAAATAGAAAGCCATTTTGTTTTATTTTAGCACAAGAAAAATTGTTTTGTAAAATAAACTTGAGACCAAAGTCTCTAAAAACTTTTAATTGAAAAAATTTTGAAATCATTACGTTTTTTAACTTGAATAAAATTAGTCCATGGAAAAATCTCTCAAAGGATATGTACTTTGACATAGAGATTTTAATGGATTTAGACATTTTATTTTTGAGTTAAAGGGAAAACTTAATGAAAATTTTCAAAAGGATATTTTTCAGAAGACCCTTATTTTAAAAGATTAAGTGGGAGTGGGGTTTTAACGGTCCCACGGCTTCCATCACGATCATCATTAGAGATCGTGGGTCCCCTCGCGTCACCCTGGAAGTGAACCCGTATAGGATGGAGATACCACAAGGATCTAGATCTAATAGAAGGACGTAATTAATAACTCGGGGCACGTACTATGATCGGCCAGCCTCTCGTTAGAGGTTATAGTGCTTGGTATGTCCACATGAAATGAGAGGAAACGGCCATCCCCTCGATGGAGTTATCTTCTAGATCATTACCTAGAAGGGAGATTAATTTGTGGTGGTTAACACACTTAGCTTAGGGAACTGTTAATCTTCCCAAGAAGCTACGTCAGTTTTTCTAAGAGCCAAATTAATTATTATCAATTTTGATAATAAGGATAAAGTGCACAAATTTGTTTTGTTTTCACAAATTAAATTCTTTTCTTTTATTTTTGATTTTTCAGAAATGGTGGGAGGTTCTTTTAGTCCATTGGCCGTTATTCTCAGAGAGAATAAGCTAACGGGACCAAACTATATGAACTGGAAGAGGAACCTGGACATAATACTCACAATGAAAAAGTATAAGTATGTCCTTTACGAAACCAGCCCTGTTATTGGGGAGGGTTCTACCGCTGAGGAGCGTGAGGCTGAGAAAGCATGGAAGAAGGCTGGTGAGATGGCTTATTGTTACATGTTGGTCATGTCTAATGTGCTCCAGTCCAAACATGAGCACATGACCACTGCGTATGACATAACTCAATCATTGGCCATGATGTTCGTGGATAAGAGCCAGCCCACAAGACAGGAGACTCTTCGAACTGTCATTAACACTAAGATGGCTGAGGGAGTATCAGTCAGAGAGCATATGCTCAAGATGATTGTTGCTTTCGAGGAGGCAGAAATCTTAGGGGCTATATTGACCCCGAGAGCCAAGTGAACATGGTTTTCGAATTTCTACCGGGTTTTTTTATTCAGTTCAAGTAGCTCCAGTTAGGAGCCAATTTGAGGGAAGGTTGACCTCTTGCCAAGAGATAGGTTTTGGAATTGAAAGATGGGATCTAGTGAGATCGGTTTGGAACAAGATCGTCTCACCTTTGTTTGAGACTCTCATTGCTCCGGTATTGAATGCAGAATTCATAGCCTTATATTGAATTCTGTATAGAATGGCTACTGGGAGAGATCCAGTTTTGATTTTGTAATTTGCTGTCTGGACATTCAGAGTTAAGGAATCTAAGAGGTTCCTATCTTGAAGAGAGACAGTAAAATTTGGAAAGCAGTCAAAATAAACTGGCCCATTGCAAAGGCTGGTTTCTACCATACCTAACAAGGAGTCATTGAAGAATTACAACATGAACAAGTTAAACATGAGTTTAACTGAGTTGATGAAGGAGCTCCAGATGGCAGAGAAGGTCATGAAGCCACAATCTAAGGCTATGATTGCTAAGGCTTCTTCTAGAACTAAGCCCAAGCTTAGGAAGTTCAAGAAGAAGAAGGGGAACACAACGGCCCAGCCCAAGACCCAGCCCAAAGACAAACCCAAGGGTAAGTGCTTCAAATGTGGACTGAAGGGACACTGAAAAAAGGAGTGTCCAGATCTTCAAGCCAAGAAAAACCCCACAGGTAATGTTTTCTATCTAAAGTCTATATCAATGGTTGGATCAACTTCCACTTAGATTGTTGATTCAGGAGTCACTGATCACATCTGTAACTCCTTGTAGGGGTTTAGGAAGATTAGAAGACTCTAGAAGAGTGAACATGGACTACGTGTGGGAAATAGAGCATAAGTTTGGGCTCTTGCAGTGGGAGAGCTGGATCTTGTTTTTTATTGTAATAAAATAGTGGTTTTGAAAGATATTTTATATATACCTGGATTTCGACAGAATTTGATTTCGGTTGCGAAACTAATAAATTAAGGATATTCTGTATCTTTTCATTCTGTATTTCTATCAGTAGAGATGGAGAAATTTTATATACTGGGCACATGTAAGGAAATCTATTTTTCTTAAACCCTATTAACAATAAATTAAATAATGCTCAATCTGAACCTTTAATAAGGAAGAGAAAGACCAATGTCAATGATTCTTATCTTTGGCATCTAAGGTTGGGTCATATAAACTCAATCAGGATTCAGAGGTTAATCCATGATAGGCCTTTAGGCTCATTGAGATTGGAAAATTGGTCTCAGTGTGAGTCCTACCTGATGGGAAAGATGACCAAAAGGTCATTTACCCTTAAGGCGGATAGAACCAAGGAGATATTGAGTCTTGTTCATACTGATGTGTGTGGTCCTTTGTCTACACCAGCTAGAGGGGGTTTTGAGTACTTCATCATTTTCACGGATGATTGTACAAGGTTTGGTTCTATTTACCTGATGAGACGCAAGTTTGACTCTTTTGACAAGTTCAAGGAGTTTAAGGCTGAGGTGGAGTGTCGGACAGGTAAATTAATCAAGACCTTTGATCAGATTGAAGGCTTAGAAAACGAAAAACACAGGGCACGCAGTGAAAGCGAAGATAAAAAATTGGAAAAATCAAGAATAGAGGAATTCCCGTCCAAGGCCGGCATCGGCTCCGGCAGTCCTAGCCAGTGCTGGTTGCAGTCTGGCGGGACTCTGAGGTTAAAAAATTTCTTACCTCTTTTCCTCGTTCTAAGAATTGGCTGGACCGGAACGTGTGCAACCGAGGTGGGTACTCTGGTGGAAGCCTCTGGTGCGATTCCTGCAAGTCTTCTACTCCGTTTTGGCATGTAGGTGAACGCCAATCTCTCGATCTTCCAGTATATAATCTACCTAAATCCGTTTGGTGAACAACTACAGACTAAGAAACCTTTTTTTCTGGAGAAAGAAAGATAGAGAGACGTTTGGCCTTCCACAGAGAAAAAGCCGTCACAGAAAGTGTATGTTCTGTCAACTACGTTGTTTCCAATCCACCTATTTAACCTAAATAAAACCCTAGGTTAAATTGGACTGGGCCATTGGATTCTTAGTTTAACCTTTTTGGGCTTAATTAATTATTCTAATTAGAACCATATAAATGGCCCAATTAATAATTAATTTTTCAACCCAAATAAACTAGTCTAATTAATAAGTCTATATTAGTTTAGTCCCATGTTAATCTTTAATTATTCAAACTGGGCCAAAACCCTAAATAATTAATTAACCCACTAAACTAATTTAATTAATTCTCTCTCTCCGTGGACCTTTATTTTATTTTAGCCCAATAATTAAATCAGGCTACTTAAATAAAATAAATTTCATTTAATTTAAGATCAATTCCTTAGCACGTATTTAATTAGGACTCACGGTCTATACTGGGGACCAAAAGACACACCGCCTTGGCTAATAAAATGACCAAAATACCCTTGCCATATAAATAGCTGTATTTTGCATTTTAAATATTTCTTAATATCACCATAAGGAAATATTGACCCCAAAGACAGTGCTGCGTTAGCAAAGTCTTTGACATATAGGTGTAATGACTAAAATACCCCTCTATACATCGCTGTACATTCAGAGAGGAAGAAATGTACTAACACCTCTCTAAATGATATCTACCATTCTTAAGCCTCTAGTCCAATAATCCACGACCTCCTGGATTGTTTCTGCTTTCCAAGGGAGCTACCCTAAAGCAAACATCCAAGTCATGTTTCCCAGGGCTTTGGATATTTAGATCATTCAGACAACCACAAGGGGCAATATAGTATAGAAACTTGATGGAAAACGCAGAAACAGGGGAGCCATGGACGAAAAAAAAAACAGAGAGAAAAATTAAACGCGAGCCTTAAAGGCTATGCGGAAGCGTGAGGATCATACCTTTGTATTCCTTAACCCTCCTAGGTTGCGTAGGAACAGATTAAACGGCTTATATCCTTTGAGAGATTTCCTCCATGGACTAATTTTATTTAAGTTAAAACTTAATGATTTCAAAAAAATTTCAATTAAAACTTTCTAGAGACTTTGGTCTCAAGTTTATTTGACAAAATAATTTTTCTAGTGCAAAATAAAACAAAATGGCTCTCCATTTTAATTTACAAAAATATCTAAATCCAATTTATTTTCTATGTCAAGAATTAAATCCTTTGAGAAAATATTCAAGGATTAATTTTTGTACCAATTAAAATAACCATTTAGTTTTTGAAGAAAAATATTTTTCCTTGCCAAAACAAAAAGTTCCCAAAGACTTTGGTATTTGAGGAAAAGCACACATAGGTACAAAAAAATAATAAAAAATAGCATGCTAGAAAATAATAAACGTTTTCATGCTTTTCTATTTTTAAACCTAAGTGCCCAAATAATAGAATTAAACACATTAATTAATTAATTATCTTGTTTAATCCTAAAATCCCTTACTAATATTTTTCATGCAAATATATTCCAAGAATATAAATATTGTAAAAATATTAACTTCGCCTGGTATGGGACCCAAAACAAAAAAGAAAAAAAAATTAAAAAATTTTGACTGGCGGTCTACTGCACCGGCCGCACCGGATCTTCACCCGCGTGGCCTGCAGTCCACCGCGGCCGCTGTGCACCAGCCGCACCTAATCTCCTGCAGCTTCAACCCGTGGAGCCGCCCCGCGCCCGCGTGCCCTCCGCTTCCGACCTGCGAACTTGCCAGATTACCCGCGCGCCAATTGAATTTCAATTGCAACATCAGATTGATTCGGCTTCAATTCACACGCAATTAGCTCGGTTTCGCGGCTCCAGCAGCACGGCTCCACTCACAGAACAGAAGCGGCTCGGCTCGAACACGGCGGCTTATGAATAGTTGTCTTCTTCGTTTTTTCTTCTTTCTCGCCCTGAACTGCGTAAACTCTTCTGCTTCATTTTTTTCAGCCTTCTTTGGCTTCTTTGGACATTTTTACTTACAAAAAACATCCAAACCAAAAACACAATCGCCTATACCCATTTAAATTGGGTTTACACGATTATCTAGCAAAGCCAAAAAAAATTTACAGTAGCTCCTATGCTTCACGGTGAAGCTTACAAAACCATCTATCGCATACCAAAACAGCGAAGGATCACAGGTATAATCATCTTCTCCATTTTATTAACTACCATGCTCCCTATATTGATCAAAACCAGTGTCTCTGATACCACTTTGATGGAAAACGCAGAAACAGGGGAGCCATGGACGAAAAAAAAAAACAGAGAGAAAAATTAAACGCGAGCCTTAAAGGCTATGCGGAAGCGTGAGGATCATACCTTTGTATTCCTTAACCCTCCTAGGTTGCGTAGGAACAGATTGAACGGCTGGAATCGCCTCGCTTTGCACACTTGAAGGAGCTTCCGGCTGAACACCCGCTAGCCTTCGACTCCGCCTTGTTTGCATTAACGCTTAGCTCTCCAACTCTCGGAATATTCCTCAGCCTAACCTCTAGTTGGTGAACACAATGGGAAAGAGAAACGGTCTCAATTTTCCTTGGTTCGCTCGCTATTGGTTAGCAAAGAACAAGGAGAAAATAAGAAGAAGAAACGTGAGAGAGAGAGCTAGAGAGAGACGTGAGAGTCTTGTGGCTTGGGAAAGAATTAGGGTTTTTCTTTTCTTTTCAAATAGTTGTTTTATTAGTTAGCCAAAAATTAAGTCTCTCATTATCTGATAAACATATCCCCGGGATTTCAAAACACCCAGATGTTATCCTGAGAATCAGTTTGGCCTAGCCCTAAACTCCTCTTAACCATATCTGGAAAAAACCCTAAAGTCCAAGCTATTGGGCTAGATAAATATTTATTATTTTTCTTGGACCCAAAAAGGCCCAAAATAATAAATATTAATTATTTATTTCCTGAGCTTACATAAGTAACCCAATAAATAATTAATGAGCCCAAATGAACCATAATAATTAATCTTTAATTATTTATTTCTTGGGCCTATATAAATAACCCAATAAATAATTAAACATTAATTATTTCCCCTAGTTTAAGCCCAGGTTAATTTCTTAATTATTCATACTGGACCTAGGCCCTGAATAATTAATTAACCAAATAAACTAGATAATTAATTTCTCTCAACTCCTATTTTATTTATTTATTTATTTTATTCCAGTTCAATAATAAATTAGACTTCCTGAATAAAATAAAATAAAACAAAATAAAATAAAATCCTCTTCAACTGAGACCAATTCCTCAACCCAAAATAGTTAGGACTTACGGGCTATTCCGAGGACCAAAAAGACACATCGCCTTGGCTGCTAAAATGACCAAAATACTCCTGCTATATAAATAGCTGTATTTTGCATTTTAAATATTTCCTAATATCACCATAAGGAAATATTGACCCCAAGGACAATGCTGCATTCGCAAAGTCTCCGACCTACAGGTAAAATGACTAAAATACCCCTCTACACATCGCCGTACATTTAGAGAGGAAGAAGTGTACTAACACCCCCCTAAATGACATCTACCATCCTTAAGCTTCTAGTCCAATGATCCACGACTTCCTGGAGTGTTTCCGCTTTCCAAGGGAGCTATCCTAAAGCAAACATCCAAGTCATGTTTCCCAGGGCCCTGGATAATTTAGACCATTCAGACAACCACAAGGAGCGATATAGTGCAGAAACTATCTTGTATAAGTCTGTCTTAACTAACTAGTCACACATACCCAACATGCAAGTGTATTGGCCCTACGATAGAACCTCAACTACAGCAAATCAAAGTATATGCTTCCAGCTTCGCTAGACCACCACTCATACTCAAGTCGTAGAGTACTAGTCCACGCTGTAGCGGTAGTAGTCAAAGTTTCTACCATATAGTACTTTGAGAAACCACTACTACAGGTCCTATTCTACGTATTCGAAATACGCTTATGTCATGAAGTGAGTGGACTATCCACTGGCTAAAGGTAAGTCATTCCCCATTTGTAATTCATAACATAATAACCTAAACATGATGAGGTTCCCAGTCTCATCAATAGGTTAAGAACAAATGTTTATGTGTTAAATAACCCGTGATCCATACCTTACTGTGAAAGACCACCATTCACATGGATCACTTATTTAAACACAATGGGTCTGTTCCAAACGAAAATCGTGCACAAATAAAAAGTAAATTCACAAACAATTTTTGAAAATAAATTCTTTTATTAAATAATTCGATTTTACATCAGAAACCTAGTCTAAGAGGGTATACAATCCAACAAAACTATCTTGTACAAGTCTATCTTAACTAACTAGTCACACATACCCAACATACAAGTATATTGGCCCTACTATAGAACCTCAACTATAACATATCAAAGTATATGCTTCCAACTTTGTCAGACTACCAACTCATACTCAAGTCGTAGAGTACTAGTCCACGTTATAGCGGTAGTAGTCTAGGTTTCTACCATATAGTACTTTTAGAAACCACTACTACAGGTCCTATTCTACTTATTCGAAATACGCTTATGTCATAAAGTGAGTGGACTACTCACTGGCTAAAGGTACGCCATTCCCCATTTAGAATTCACAATATAATAACCTAGACATGATAAGATTCGCATTCTCATCAATCGATCAAGAACGAATGTTTATGTGTTAAGTAACCCGTGATCCATACCTTACTGTAAAAAACCTCCATTCGCATAAACTACTTACTTAAACACAATGGGTCTTTTCCAAACGTAATTGTGCACAAATAAGAATGTAAATTCACAAACAATTTCTAAAACTAAATTCTTTTATTAAAACATTCGATTTTTACATCAGAAACCTAGTCTAAGAGGGCATATTTCCCAACAAGGATCGTGGTGGAGAGTACCTCCTTGGTGAATTCAAGGACTACATGGTACATCATAAGATAGTATCACAGCTCTCTGTGCCGGGGACACCCTAGCAGAATGGAGTAGCTGAGAAAAGGAACAGGACATTGATGGAAATGGTTTGAAGCATGATGTCTTATGCTACTCTTCCAGTGTCTTTTTGGGGGATATATCATGAAAACAATGGCATACATTCTGAATTTGGTGCTTTCCAAGTTAGTACTTAGGACTCCTTATAAGATGTGGACTGGGAGTAAGCCAAGTCTTAATCATCTTAAAGTATGGGATTGTCTAGCTTATGTACTGGTCAAGGGAGATAAGTTGAAACCAAGATCAGAATTATGCTATTTTGTTGGGTATCTAAAAGGGACAAAGGGTGGTTACTTTTATCATCTTAAGGAGCAAAAGGTACTGGTTAGTACCAATGTTAGATACTTAGAGGATGATCAGAGTACCTCCACTAAAAGTTCAACTAGGTTAGAACTGGAGGAGAAGTTATCTTCGGAATCAACTTTTTCTGACCCGATTGTGGAACTAGAAGAGGCACAACCTCAGGAGCCTATACAATTGGAGCCTCGTCATAGTGGGAAAGTGTCTAGGGTTCCAGAGAGATGGACTAGAGAAGCTTTTGAGCTAGTCTCCGACCATCAGGAACAAGACCCCACTAGATACGAGGAGGCCATTGCTGATGCCGATGCAAATCTATAACATGAAGCAATGAAAGTCGAGATTGAGTCTATGTACTTCAATCAGGTTTGGGATCTTGTAGCTGCACCTGAAAGGATAAAACTCATTGGGTGTAAGTGGGTATAAAAGAGAAAGAGGGGAGTAGATGGGAAGGTAAAAACCTTCAAAGCTAGGCTTGTGGAGAAATGATACACTCAAAAAGAGGGAATCGATTATGAGGAAACCTTTTCCCCGGTAGCTATGCTTAAGTCCATCCGTATCCTCTTTGCCATCGCATGTCATTATGATTACGAGATATGACAAATGGATGTCAAGACGACATTTTTAAATGGCCATCTTAGCGAAGACATCTATATGTCCCAACTGGAAGGCTTTATTGCTGAAGGCCAAGAACATATGGTTTGCAAGCTTAAGAAGTCCATTTATGGATTTAAGCAAGTATCGAGAGCATGGAACATTCATTTTGATGAGACTGTAAAGTCGTATGGATTTATTCAAAATGGGGATGAACCATGCGTGTACAGAAAACTTAAAGGCATTAATGTGATTTTTCTTGTCTTGTATGTGGATGACATTCTACTAATTGGAAATGATGTAGGGTCATTGTCATCTACAAAAGTTTGGTTGTCTAGTCAATTCAGTATGAAGGATTTGGGAGAAGCCAACTACATTCTTGGGATTAGACTTCTTAGAAATAGGAAGTAGAGAATATTAGGATTATCCCAAGCGGCATACATTGACAAAATGCTGGCCAGGTATAGCATGGACTCATGCAAGGGAGCTCTAATTCCTTGCAGACATGGGTTGTCATTTTCTTCAAGGGATTGTCCTAAGTCTCAAGAAGAAAAGGATAGAATGAGTAGGATTCCCTACGCTTCGACTGTGGGAAGTCTCATGTACGCCATGCTGTGTACTAGGCCAGATATCTGCTTTGCCGTAGGCTTAGTTAGCAGATATCAGTCAAACCCTGGGGAGGTTTATTGGCAAGCTATAAAGCATATTCTCAAGTATCTCAAGGGAACGAGAGATTACATACTGGTTTACAAGGCTGATAACTTGGTTCTTACAAGATACACAGACTCAGACTTCCAGGCGAATAAGGATGAGAGAAAATCTACTAGTGGATATGACTTCACCTTGTCTGGAGGAGCTATTTTATGGAAGAGTATCAAGCAATCTTTCTTTGTTGACTCAACTATGGAAGCTGAGTATATAGCAGCTTTGGAGGCATCCAAGGAAGCAGTCTGGCTCTGAAAGTTCCTTTTAGAACTTGAAGTCGTGACACACATGGACAGGCCGATTGTGATATATTGCGACAACACTGGAGTAGTATCAAAATCTAAAGAACCCAGGAACCACAAAAAGGGGAAGCACATCGAGAGGAAGTACTACCTGATCCGAGATTTCATCCAAAGACAGGAAGTCGGGGTAGAACAGATTGCCTTCGAGAATAATCTAGCTGATCCATTTACCAAGCCTTTAACTGAAAGAGTCTTAAAGAGACACTTAGACGCTATAGGGGTGGGCACCTACGGACTTACATAGTTTTAGAGTGCAAGTGGAAGATTGTTAGGAAATATGCCTTTTTAGACTAGGTTTCTGATGTAAAAATCGAATGTTTTAATAAAAGAATTTATTTTTAAAAATTATTTGTTAATTTATATTTTATTTGTACACAATTACGTTTGGAAAAGACTCATTGTGCTTAAGTAAATGGTCCATATGAATGGAGGTCTTTCACAGTAAGGTATAGATCACGGGTTACTTAACACATAAACATTCATTCTTAACCAATTCATGAGAATGAGAATCTCATCATATTTAGGTTATTATGTTGTGAATTCCAAATGGGGAATGGCTTACCTTTAGCCAGTGAGTAGTCCACTCATTTCATGACATAAGCGTATTTCGAATACATAGAACAGAACCTGTAGTAGTAGTTTTTGAAAATACTATATGGTAGAAACCTAGACTATTACCACTACAGTGTGGACTAGTACTCTACGACTTGAGTATGAGTTAGTGGTCTGACGAAGCTGGAAGCATGTACTTTGATATGCTATAGTTGAGGCTCTATCGTAAGGCCAATATACTTGCATGTTGGGTATGTGTGACTACTTAGTTAAGACAGACTTGTACAAGATAGTTTCTACACTATGTCACCTGTAACACCCCACTACCTAGACCCGCCAGGGCCGAGGATGTCGCCCCGTCCAAAGGACAAGGGGTCTTTATAATTAGGTCATACAAATAAAATAGCGGAATAAAAATAATACTTTAACTTAAAATTTATTACAACCCAAGAATAAATCCAAGAATATCAAAAAGAAATCCATAATAAAATTTATGCACTCTCATCTTCCCAAAGCACTACATAAAATAAATTATCAGAAATCTTCCAAGGCAGGCAATATCTAGCTACTCATCCCCACAGCAGGATCGACTTGAAATCATGGTAAAAATGGTGATGAGACAAAAATATCAATAAGTCCGTGTGTGCTTTGAGTGTCCAGTGAAAACAGTTCGTGAATGCAAAGTATAAAATATATATATAAGGGAAATACTGGTAAGCAATAAACATTAGTTAAAATCAAGAGTGGTGTTTTGGTTTTTCCAACCATGCATAATCAATAAAATCAACCACTTAAAAGAAATGATTATGAGTTACTACACGTTGGGCCCCATAACCGGTCAGAATGCCGACACTTTGTGCAGACTGACAAAAAGGTAGGTGATCGGCTTACCAGGCAAGTTACTCCTCCTTCTCTATACCCAAACAATAATCGGGTGTCCATTCCGGCAAAACATAGTCACTTGACTGAAAAATAAACTGCTAGCTCGGACCAGCACGACCTACTGGACTGACATCTTATCCGGGCAAGACTCATTCCTCAGAGATGGCCACCTACTGAGAGACTTATCCTAACCCTTCAAAGACTAGTCCTAGCACTCCATCCTTATTGAGTACTCAACGTAACGTATCCCACTTGGGAAAAATGAACAAAACATAGTTTCAATTGAAAATGACAATTAAGGGTTTCCAAAGTCTTTGTCAAAATCAATTTTAGAAAGAGTTTTAAGTTTGAGTAAATCTGCGTATTGATTTTCAAATAATTTGTTTGACTGAAATAAGTAAGGAGTTAATCCTCAATTGTCTTTACCGAAATGAGTGTCCATGCACTCTACATTTGGCTTGCCATAATAAACATTTTGTATCAAACAGGTTTTATGCAGAAGCTTACCTGATCCTTAGCTCGAGATAAAATAAAGATCTTCAACTGCTGACCCAACCCCGCCTGGGGTAAATATAAACCACAATCAAACTCAAGCCAAAATCTACTTTCACAAATAAGATTAGCTCAACTCACTACTACCATGATCCTAGTGTCCCAAGCTTTAAGGCCAAATAATAAATAAAAAGGTTTATAAGCTAAATCTAATTTGATATTTAAAATAATTAGTGTTTTGGGAAATAGGTACTAATAAGTTGAAGGTTTAACTCTGGCTAAGAATAATTTAGAGTTTATTTGATGAAGAGTCCTAAGTGGTATTAGGTAAAATAATAATTTATTAATAATTAATTATTTAAAAATAATTGATAACTAAAATTAGTTGAAAATAAATTTTAATGGGACTTGATTGAAAGCTAATAAATAAATTTTAACATGTTTTGTTTAAAAGATAATAATTGAAAGGTAATAAATTTTAAGGATATTTATGAATATAAGACTTACAAAATTAATATTTTTACTTATAATTATTTTCATAAAAGGTTTTATTTGATATTATTATTTTATATAATATCTATATATATTTTATTTCCTAGTAAAGCTATTATTTATTTGACTAAAATATCTTTATTATATATATAATAATTTAAATCTACCATTCCTAGGGTTTTTCGAAATTACTAGCAAAATTCATAATATTAAACATTTTATTAAAGAAATAAAATTTAGCTTAGGGACAACTAGGTCATGATCATAATTCCACTTGCTAACTATAATCATGAACATATACTCCACTTCAATTCATCAAATCATCCAAATCATGAATAAAAGTATAGATTTAGTATAGATCTAAATTTATCAAGGTATGATCCAACCTCTACTAGCATAAACATAATCATGGCTTCAATAATCATACATGAATATAAATTCTATTTACCATAGGTGACATAATCTCTAGTATACTTGATCACAAATACTACTTATGACATGGAGAAATGTATTAAACCCTAAAAACACCATACAATCAACCAAGATAATCAACTCATGCATAAATCCCATCTCTATCATAATCACACATTTATTCATACTTCAATCTCTACTCATCACAACAATACATGCTCAAATCCTATTCATAATCCATCTCCTACCAATATCATCCAAGAGACATGAATCTAGAATTTAAAAGGAGGGTTGAAAAGGCTTACTTGATTGATGAGTACTTTGAAGGAGTTTCGAATAGATCTCAACTCCTAGATGTCTAAATCCGTCCAAGAAAGATGAAGAAAGCATGGCCATTGGTGAAAAACCATTCGGCCAAGAAGAAGAGAGTGTTCGGCCAAGAGAGAGAGAGAGAGAGAAAAGAGAAGAAGAGAGTCCATTAGCATGCTTATTCATATATATATTCATTAGAGATCAAAGATTAGTGAAGATGAAGTTGTTTGAACAAACCTACCTTGAAGGTGTTTTTGAGCCTTCACAAAATTTCTGATTTTTTATCCAAAAGAGCAAGTTGGATTTTGGAGTTTGATGTTAAAAATGGTATGGATGGACTCACGATAGTGAGTAGATGAAATCTGGAATTTTTGGAAGAAGTTTGAAGTGGTTTGGGGAGGTATTAGGCGAAAGAAAGGAGTATGCATTCTTGGTGTTCTATGTGTGCTTGAAGGTTGAAGAGAATGGAGGGATTTTGGGTTTGTGGCTGCCGAAATTCTATGTGTGTGCAGTGGCCGAATTGTTTGTGTAGTTTAGGAAGATGATTTTTCCGGTTTGAAAGGAAAAGGAAAGGCTAGTTGTTGAAATCCTAAAAGAATATTTTTGAAGATCAAATTTGGAAACAAAATATAGCAAGAATATCTTTGTTCAATGGAAGCTTTTTGAAAGCTGCTATGGCCAAATTGTTGCTCTGTGTTTCTACTGGATGAAAGCTGGTTGAAGAAGGTTAATGGTGGCTGAAAAGAAGGAGTGTAATGGTGAAGGGAAGGTCTGGTTGTTTGAGGGACATTTTATGGAAGGTTGCTAAATTAAGTTTGCTGGAATTTTGGTATCTAATCAAGGCATGATTGCAGTGATTTGTTGGAAATATTTTCGGGCAGTCATGTCTGATTTTCGTGCAGAAGCCTGGGAAGACAATGGATTTCAGTTCATAGCTGTTGAAGAGTGGTTTATGTAGAATAAAGATAAAGTTTCGGCCAGGGCTGGAATAGGAAACAAAGCTAGAAAATTACTGCACAAAATTTTGCCATTGCTGGAATTTTTCTAGGCAGTTTCGGCTGCTATTTTTCATCCATGTTGCAGAGAGTTTGAAGGAGATTTCAGAGGCCTTTCATGGTTGGTTTCCAACCTACTTCATGGAGGAAAAATGTGGCTAAGGAGCTAGGAGAAAATTGGAAGAAAACAGCTTGGTTGAAGACCACCAAAGCTGCGATTTCAACCAGAAATTTTTCTGGTTTTGCACAGCATTTGTGGAACCCGAAATTAACCAGAAAATTTCAGATTTCAAGTTGATCAAAAGGGCCATTTTTTGGCAGCATTTGGGAGGGAATAATGGCTGAGAATTTCAACACCTTGAAGGCACAAGAAGCTGGAAAATTTTCAATTTATTACATGAAAGAAAATGAACCTAGCTAGAGTGAAGTTTAGAAGGTTCACTAGGGGAATTAATTCTCTTGGAACCTTCCCTATCTCTCCCATATTTTCGGTCCATAAGACGTCTTTCCCTTAGACATTTTGAACCTTCAAAGCCACAACACTTTACTGAAATTTCTGGAATGAAATTGGCTAGAACAAATTTGTCCAATCTACTGAATTGAGAATTAGGAAAAATTAAAGATTAAGGAGGAATGAATTCCCATAGAAATTTTTGAGTAGGGCACAAGAATAGGATTAGAGTACTCCTATCATGTCTCCCCTAGGACAACACCTCTACCCTATGCTAAAGCACTTAAAGCCGAAAATACCCCTTCCCAAGCAAAAACAAAAATTTAATCGTGCAAAACTCTAATGATGGAATTTGAACCCAAGACCTCAATAATTACTTCCAAAGCTCTAACCACTACACCACAACAATTCTTGTTCTTATTTTCTCTCAAAAATATTTTTCCTATTTAATCCTCAAGTTATCTCCCTATTTTCATCTCAAGCAAAAATTACCATTTTGCCCTTCTTTCTCATTAATCATAATCAAGCCCTCTAGACTATAAAACACACATCTAAAGCACATAAAATCATCTAAAAATATATTTAAACATGCAATAAAATATTATATGCATCCTAACCCCCTTACTCTAAGGTTGGTTCCGACTGAGGTTTCACATCGCCCCTTGTGGTTGTCTGAATGATCTAAATATTCAAGGCTCTGGAAAACATGACTTAGATATTTGCTTTAGGGTAGCTCTCTTGAAAAGCGAAAATAATCCAGGAAGTCGTGGATCATTGGACTAGAAGCCTAAGGATGGTAAATGTCACTTAGAGAGATGTTAGTACACTTCTTCCTCTTTAAATGTACGGCGATGTATAGAGGGGTATTTTAGTCATTACACCTGTTGGTCGGAGACTTTCCTAACGCAGCATTGTCCTTGGGGTCAATATTTCTTATGATGATATTATGAAATATTTAAAATGTAAAATACAGCTATTTATATGGTAAGGGCATTTTGGTCATTTTAGCAGTCAAGGCGGTGTGTCTTTTGGTCCCCAGTATAGACCGCGAGTCTTAATTAAATACGAGTTAAGGAATTGATCTTAAACTAAATAAAATTTATTTTATTTAAGTAACCTGATTTAATTATTGGTTAGAATAAAATAAAGATCCATGGAGAGAGAGAAGTAATTAAATTAGTTTGGTGGTTAATTAATTATTCAGGGCTTTGGCCCAGTTTGAATAATTAGGGATTAACCTGGGAATAAACTAATATAGGCTTGTTAATTGGACTAGTTTATTTGGGCTGAAAAAATTAATTATTTGTTAGCCCACTAAGTTAGTTTTAATTAGAATAATTAATTTAGTCCAAAAGGTTAAACTAAGAGTCCAATGGCCCAATCCAGTTTAACCTAAGGTTTTATTTGAAGACTTAGAAAGCAGAAAATACAGAGCACGCAGTGGAAGCGACGATAAAAAAATTGAAAAAACTAAAGAACAGGGAATTCCCGAACAGAGCCAGTGCCGACTCCGGCAGTCCTAGCCAGCGCCAGTAGTGCTCTGCCGAGACTCCGAGGTTAAAATTTTTTTACCTCTTTTTCTCGTCCTAAGAGTTGGCTGGACCGGAATGTGCGCAACTGGGGTATACGGAGTAGGAAGCTTGCAGGAATCGCACCAGAGGCTTCCACCAGCACACCTACCCCGCTTGCACACATTCCAGTCCAGCCAATTCTTAGAACGAGGAAAAGAGGTAAGAAATTTTTAACCTCAGAGTCTCGCCAGAGCCTAACTGGCGCCGACTAGGACTGCCGAAGCCGGCGCCGGCCCTGGATGGGAATTCCTCTGTTCTTGGTTTTTCCAATTTTTTGCTTTCGCTTTCGCTATATGCTCTGTGTTTTCCCTTTTTCATGCCTTCACTTACAAACAACGACGTATTTCTGACGGAAAAGGGCACATGAACCCACCACGCTTCACTAATCCCTTGCTAATTATTGATGGATTTCCAAGGGACAACAATTGTTAATGTTATTAATTAAATAGCCGACGGAAATCCCTTGTAAACTTACAAAAGATTACTGACAGAGTAATTAATTTCATGCCCATAGAATTTTAAAGGTCGTCACTAATTCATTGGTAAATTTGCTCCAAAAAATGATGTTGTCCCAATGTATGTGGCCTCGGTAATCTTTCGTAATTAGTAAGGGATTTTGTTTCCCTTAGTATTTGCAAGGAGTTTTTCAGTGAACAACGAATCCCTCGCTAATCCCTTGTTGAACACGAAACACCGAAGGATGTGTCCCTCTTTGGTTATCTTTTCCTTTTAGTGTCCTTTTACAAAAGAAATTTTGAATTACTTATGTGATTTTATTACAAAGAAACATTGGTAGCAAAAACATAAATATTACATAGATGGGAATAGATTGGAGAATGGCCTTGATTAAATTTCTTTTTCAATTCTTGATAAAAGCTTCCCTTTCAATCTTATGTTTTTTTTCTCCCAAACCCATTCCTTGATAAATGGAAAAAAATTTCCCTCTTTGATTGTCCTATAAAGTAACATATGCACAATTATTTTCTTTTTCTATTAGAAACCTACATATCCAATTTCCTAACTATTTCATTCCTTTTATGCTCATATACTGACTTATAAAAAAAATACAGATGAGTTCCTATAATTAAAATTTTGTCCAGAAACCAGATTACTTTGTATAATTAACCTTTAATTCCCCAGAAACCATTTCATATATGTGGAACACTTGAAAGACCATGTTAACACATTCCAAATCTACTCTATGAAACAACAAACTATCATTTGCAAAAGATAATGAGAGAGTAGAGGAGCTTGTGAAAATCCATAAACAATCCCTTCCAATTTATTTGGACAATAACTCTCCTAATAAGTGTAGATAACTCTTCCAAATAAATAATAAATAAGGACTAAGGAGGTCCCCTTGTCTATTTCCCGTACTTGCTCTAACAGACCTAGTAGGAATATCATTAATTAACTAAAATTTACAAAGAAACATAAGAGATACTCCAAAATATAAGAAAAATATATGACTTTAGAAGCCCCAATTTGCGTCTAACATCCACCTCAAAAATTTTCATTCTACTCTATTATATGCCTCTATCGTATCTAACTTAAGAGATTATAAGCTCATCCTACAAGTCACTTAACCCTAGACAACTAATAAAAAGCTTCAAATGCAATGATTGTATTATTGCCAATTAACCTATACAAACAAATGCATTCAGAGATGCATTTTGATATATTTGGATTGAATTTGTAATATATATATATATATATATATATATATATATTAAAGTATGATTTTAAATTTTATAAAAAATTATGAATTTAAAAATTAATATTGTAATCTATTTTACAAATAAAATTTGTTTATATTAATTTTTTTGTTGTCAAAATAAGCTTTAAAATAGTTTTCTCTTAAAAAAAAAATTCAATCCAAGTGAACCTACATGATGACTTTTTAATTTTTTTTCTTTTTGCTAGTTGATAAATTTGTTAGACTTTTACACATGTATTTTCTAACTCCCATACATCTATTGTTCGTGATTTGGGGATAACGGTATATTTGTATTGAACTTTACCAAACTGTTTGGACTTAATTCGATAAAAATTCAATTCGAGTTTGATTTTTTGGAAATTGAACTTAGATTCAAGTGTTAGTATTACATTCAAATTTTTAATCGAGTCCAATTCAAATTTTTAAGTTTTCATCTTAAAAGTTTGCAAATATGTTTGATTCTATATATATATATATATATATATATATATATATATATATATATATTATAATAAAATATCAAAATAATTTTTCACTTCTATATTTTTAATTTTTTTTATTAAAAAAAACCTTCTTGTGATCTATTTTTAATACCTTGAACATTTTTAACTTTTTTCTA
Organism: Voacanga thouarsii; assembly: GCA_026120185.1. Taxonomy (NCBI): domain Eukaryota; kingdom Viridiplantae; phylum Streptophyta; class Magnoliopsida; order Gentianales; family Apocynaceae; genus Voacanga; species Voacanga thouarsii. The sequence continues at coordinate 1,683,151 of JANUWF010001102.1, read as the reverse complement.
TGAGCTAACAAGACACATGTACTCTTGTTATATATATAGTTCAAAATTACCTGCATTTTTCATTAAATAAAAAACTCCATTGTTCCTTGTCTGCCATACATTCTCTTCTAGTTTCCTATTCCTCTAGTTTGATGGTCCCAACTATTTTCTAGCCAAGCAACAGTTCCCAACATGATGCTTCTTCAATGGTTCTCAAGCTAAGTTTGGATATAATAAGTCGAACATGGCAGAGTAATAATAAATGGCATTCTTGAAAGAGTTAGATACTAGATTCTGTTAAACCTCTCTTCATATTCACCCAAATGGCTGCACACGGGTTTTGTGACATGGTCATGATGGAATATTAAACCAAATTATTAATTATTAGAATTTTGGTATTTACTAATTCTAATTATATTGGGTTATATTTTTTAATGTCCTATAGGATTGGGAAGTGTACTCCATTCTCATCCTAATTTGATTAGGAATCAAAATTTCTTGTATATATATAAGTAGAGTTGTTAAATCTTTAAGGGATATAGGTTTTTTTTTTTTTTTTAGAGTTAGCCTCCAAGAGCCTTAGGTATTGTTGTTTGCCTCATAAAATTCTGGTTTCGTTATTTGTTATTCGTTCTTAAAATCCTTCAAATTAGTATTAGAGATTGGTTGATATGGAAACACTAGTTTGTTCAATTCCTACCTTTGATGGCAAGAATAGCTTTGATTCATGACGTCTCAATATGCAAACATTTCTTATAGCCTTTCACCTTTGGGATATTGTTGAAAAAGATTTTAAAGACCTTGCTGTTAATATTCAATTAATAGCAAAAGAAAGATAGGAATATGAGAAAAAAAGATGCAAGGATACTAAGGTACATTATTATATTTATACATCTATAACATTAGATGTGTTTAAAAATATTCATCATGCAAAAATAGCAAAAGAGGTATGGACCATATTGGTGAATTCTAATAAAGGAAACGAAGGAGTGAAAGGAGTCAAATTACAAGATTTGAGGAAGCAATATAAATTGGCTCTAATAAAACCCATAGAGTTAATTAAAGATTACATTGGTAAGATTCAAAATCTTACTAACAATATGAGGTCCAATGGTGGTTGAAAAAAAAAAATACTTCGATCCATTAATAGCAATTTTAAACCAAGAAAGTAGTTCTTAAGGCCACCAAGAATGTAAATATATTGACTGTTGATGAGTTAAAGGGCAAATTATATTTATATGTGTTGTCCTTAAATCACGAGATGCTTGGTGCTCTGAAGGAATTGTTACTAACCAAAGCAGAAATCAAAAATAGAAAGAGGAGATTTATTCAAAAAGACTAAATCAAATCATCGTAGTGGTCAAAATTTTAGAGGACGAGAAGAGGTAATTTCAGAGGCGGCAACAGAGGTAGATGTCGAGGTAAAGGTAATTTTAATTACAAGAAAAATAATTTTGATAAGAATATGAAAAATAACAACTCTTATCAAAGGTTTGATAAGTTTAAGATTTTGTGCTATTATTATAAGAAATTTGGACACTTTGAGAACGTAAAATTAAAAAAGAGCACAAGGCACTTGTACAGGCTAAATTTGCAGAAAATAATGTAGATTATTCGGAGGCTTTATTATTTATTTCTTCTAGAACTGGTGAAAATAAAAGTAATGAGTGGATTTTACATTTAAGGTGCAATAATCATATGTGTTGAGATAAATATATATTTTTAGACTTGGATACATCAGTTTAAAGTATTGTGAAATTTGGGAATAATGAACAAGTGCCTGTTCTTGGAAAGGGGAAAATTGCAATTATTTTAAAGGATGGGTCTTCTAATTTTATTTTTGATATTATCTATATGTCAAGTCTTCATCATAATTTATTAAGTATTGGACTATTATCTGCAAATGGATACAATGTTAATTTTAGTGGTGGAATTTGCATAGTAAGTGACCTACATAAAAGATTAATTGCAAGGGTAAACATGAAGGCTAATATATTGTTTCCTCTTTCTATTAGTTTTGGTGATTTACCTTGCTTGAGTTCTGTGGTTTTTTATGATCATTAGTTGTGGCATATGCAGTTTGGATAGTTGAATTTTCCTAGTTTGAATTCACTTGCAAAGAAAATTTTAGTTTTGGGCTTGCCATCACTTAGTTTTGGTGATAAGAATTGTGAACCTTGTATTGTTGGAAAGAAGCATAGGGATTCTTTTGACGAAGAAAAATCTGGGAGAGCAAATTCACTATTAGAATTAATTCATTCAGATTTGTGTTTGGAGGACATTCCCTCTTTTGGTGATAAAAAATATTTTATCACTTTTATTGATGATTTTAGTAGAAAGACTTGGATATATGTTTTAAGAAATAAATATAAGGCATATGATATAATTAAATGTTTCAAAGTTTATGTAGAGAAGCAAAGAAGTTATTCTATTAAAACTTTGAGAACTGATAGGGGCACTGAATTTCTTGTTTGTGATGATTTTTTGAGAAAACATGGTATCCAACATCAGCTAACTACTAGATATACTCCCCAACAGAATAAGGTAGTTGAAAGAAAAAAAAGAACAATGATGTATATGGTGAGATCCATATTACATTCTAAGAAGGTTCCTAATGATTTTTTGGTTGTAGCAGTTGCTTCTTCTATCTATGTTTTGAATAGGTTTCCTACTCGGAGTAGCGGTAGGAAAATACCACAAGAACTTTGAACTGGTAGAAAGCCAACTATTAGCTATCTTAGAGTTTTTGGGTGTATAACTTATGCTCATGTTCTAGGTGCTTTGAGAAAAAAAAAATTGGATAATAAAATAGAAAAATGTATTATTTTTTTTCTTGGTTATGCTCATGAAACTAAGTGGTATAAGTTGTATAATCCTATCACTAAGAAAGTGGTTATTGCTAGGGATGTTACCTTTGATGAGTAGGCATAATGGGATTGGTCTACTAAGAAATCTACACAACCATTATTTTTACCTTCTATTCTATTGCAGACAATAACTTTGGTAAATGATGATTTGGTTCAACAGGAAGACAAGCAGGTTGAGCAATCTATTAGTACACAGTCTACTCTTGTGCAAACTTCCAATCCCCACAAAGACAATGCTATTTACCAACATGTTTGTAGGATTATATTGTTGGTACTTATGATGATTTGTCTAATGAAAATATTATTAAGTTTGCTTTGTTTGCAGATTATGATCCAGTTACTTATATGAATGCTACTAATGATGATCATTGGATTCGTGCTATGGATGAGGAGATTCATGCCATTGATTAAAATAAAACTTGGGAATTAACTTCTCTTCTAGTTGGCAAACAACCTATTGGTGTTAAATGGGTGTATAAGACCAAGTATGAATCGTCTAGATAAGTGGATCATTTAAAGTGATGTTAGTGGCAAAAGGATATAAACAAAATATTGGAATTGATTATTTTGAGGTATTTGCACCTGTTGCCAGACTTAATACAGTACGTATGATTATTTCTCTTGCTGCTCATAATTCTTAGATAATTTATCAAATGGATGTTAAGTCTGTATTTTTGAATGGAGTTGTGGAAGATGAGGTGTATGTAAAACAACCTCTAGGATATATGGTAGAAGGTAACAAAAATAAAGTTTATAAATTGAAAAAAGTATTATATGGGTTGAAGCAAGCTCCTAGAGCTTTGTATACTCATATTGGTAATTATTTTGTTGATCACAGTTTTAAAAAATATCTACCTGAGCATACTTTATATGTGAAGTTTGATGGCGATAGTAATGGTGATGGTGATGTACTTATTGTGTGATTGTACATTGATGATCTTATTTTTACTGGCAACAATTCCAAATTAATTTCTGAATTCAGGAAGGCTATGATTAGTAATTTTAAGATGACAGATTTGGAGTTGATGTCTTATTTTCTTGAATTGGAAGTTTATCAATTGGATGGAGGAATTTTTATTTCTCAAAGAAAATATATTGGTGATATTTTAAATAAGTTTAAGACGGACACAACCAAGCCTATTATTGTTAGGTATCTCAGGCTCGTATCATATACGAGCCAGCGAAAAATAAAACGAGATACCCTCCCAAGACCCGTTTATGTGTGAAAAACAAGACATAATAATAATAAAGGTAATAGCTTTTACCTTTGGGTGATCGTCCGAAGAACAAAATTGATCTTCTTCAAGTCGATGCTCGATCCAGCAATCCTCTTAGGCAAACTCCACGAGAGTTGGACGTCTAAGCATTATAATCACAATGTGATTATCTTTAACAGTAATCCACACAGAGGAATACTCAAGTACCAAAATTTCCTATGCTAGCAGAAAAAGATGGCGGCTATAGCTGTTTTCGTTTTCAGCAAAAGAGCGAGAGAGAGAGAGAGAGAGAGAGAGAGAGAGAGAAGATCGTGTGTATTACTCACAGCTAGGGTTGGCGGCCATATCATCATATAACACAAAAAAACCCTACCATAAATTGAGAATTCTAATCCTATTACAATTCCTCAATTGTAATTGGAAACATCAAATTCTCACAATTATAATTTGAATAATAAATTGTAACTAATTATAATTTGTTCACAACAACTTCTCTTTCTCACAATTAACCCCACTATGTTATCAAATAACATCTTGAGTATATAATCCTCTATTGTGTGTGACCTATTAGGTTTCCCGGTCAATTGGTAGCGAACATAAATTAATCCAAACGTCTTTGAGATTAATAATCCATAATTAATTAGAATTCATCTATTAATTCTAATTTGGATTGATTTATTAATTCATCAATTAATAAACCTATATTCCCAAATCATGAGTGGTATCTAGCAACAAATCATGATCACCCAAGAGTCCAAGAAGTTAAGTGGCTTGACATGAACCCTTCAATAACAAACTTCAATGCAATTAACTCATTTCACCATACAATATCTCATTTGGTTTGGAATACGGAATTTGTGCCAACTAACTCCAGAATTAATTCTGGCCCGAATATAATAGTACTTGTATCAAGAACCCACTACTCTAGATGTGTATCAATCGAAACTATTTTCAATACACAATCGCCTTGGCCAAAGACTTTTTGAGAAGTAATTCCTACATGTGGCCATGAGATATTCGCCCCTACTATTAGGAGTGGTGAATCCTTTATTGACCCTCTCAACTATTTTCGTTTACCTCACAATGTACCCAATATCCATCCCATAGGCGGCTCTCGATTGAGCTCTGAAAATTGGAATCAAAGTACAATACTCAGCAAACAAAGTACCTTAGAGATCTCAAGTATAAGGATACTTGCACGTTTGCTATATTGAGATTATATCACTAGCACTAAATAGCTATCCATGTGATTATCTCAAAGCTAGGTCATCCAATGAACTTATTCCATTAACAAGCATTCATGTGTTAACTTTGAGTATCTCAATACTCACGGTTATGAGAACCACCGTCTGATCAAATCAGGAAGTTTAACGCATGCTAGTCTTAACGTATTAATGATATCCTATCTTATTAATACAATGATTAGGGACTATTTAAGTACTAACACCATCTAGTGTAGTAGGAATCTCATATCATGATCTCTATCATGATTTTCTTAACACAGTGTTGTACTAGGGACTTTATTGAATAGTTATATTACTTAAAGTAAACAAAAGAAACTGTAAGATAAATAGTGCCTTTTATTAAAATAAAATGTGTCATATATAATGTACAAGTAATTGCTTCTAGGGTACAACATTAACAATTATGACTCTAGTTGAAGAGAAGTTGAAGTTGGAAAAAGATGGCACTGGAGAATTGGTTGATGCTACTAATTATAGAAGATTAGATGGGAGTTTGAGATACTTAGCTTTGACTATGCCTGATATTACTTGTGGTGTTAGGCTATTTAGCAGATTTATAGTCTCCCCGTTAATCTCACTTGCAAGCAGCAAAAAAGATTTTGAAATATGTTAGAGGTATGCAATCGTATGGTATATTTTATTCACATACTAATAATATAACTCTTATTGGGTATACAGATAGTAATTAGGCTGGCGATATAGTGAAATATAAGAGTACTTCTGGTTATGCATTCTATTTGGGTTTTGGTGTATTTTTTTTGTCTTCCAAGAAATAATCAGTGGTGGCTTTATCTACAGCTGAGGCAGAATATATGGCAGTTACATATGGTGCTACTCAAGCATTATGGTTGAGGAGGATGCTTGGTTTTCTACAACACCAACAAGGTCATCCTACAACTATTTTTTTGTGATAATAAATCAGCTATCAATTTGTCCAAGAATCCAGTATTACATGGACGTTGCAAGCACATCAATATTAAGTTTCACTTTATTTGTGATTTAATTCATGATCAAGAAGTTGTGGTTGATTACTGCCCTACAAAGGACCAAGTTATAGACATCTTCACCAAACCGTTGAAGGCTGACTCATTTTTAAGTTGAAAAAGATGTTGGAAATGATCAAGTTTGAAGAACTTAGTTTAAGGGAGGTAATGTTGGAATATTAAAACAAGTTATTAATTATGATTTTGGTATTTACTAATTCTAATTATGTTGGGTTATGTTTTTAATGTCCAAGTAGGAAAACACTAGTAGCCTATGCATTATAGGATTGGGAAATGGTACTCCATTATCATTCTAATTTGATTAGGAATCAAGATTTCTTGTATCTATATAAATAGAGTTTTTAACCCTTAGAAGGAAATAGATTTTTTATTTAGAGTCATCCTTCAAGAGTCTTAGTGCTCCAATTTCTTGTTTTACTTATTAAAAGTATTGTTCTTTACCTCACAAAATTCTGGTTTCGTTTGTTTTATTCCTTCGTAAAATCCTTCAGGTCAGCTTCATTGCATCAACCTCCATACTACTATTATAATATGACCATAGTTGCAAAAAACACTAATAATTAAAAGATTTAAAAATAAGAAAAATAGAAGAACATATAGAATTTATATGATTTGCTTAATTCAATATGTGCGTCCATGGTAAGGAGGGAGATTTCTTTATTTCTTTCTAAAGAACAACTACTCTGTGTGTGTGTGTGTGAGAGAGAGAGAGAGAGAGAGTACTATATTAAAACCTAAAAATTACGTATTTATATCATAATTAAGTTAAAACATAAGTTACCGTGACATTAATAGAATATTTAGTATCATAAACCAAGTAAATATTAGTTACACATTTCAAGTATCTCAAAATATATTTAACTGCTTCCTAGTGAACTTTATTTGGATTACTTATAAATCTACTTACTGCACACACAATTTGAGTCAAATTTGGCCTGATACACACTATGACATATATCAAGCTTCCAACAACACTAGAGTAACAAACTGTACTTAAGTATTCGCTCACTTCGTCTATATGTTTTGAATGAACTGTACTAGGTAATGAACTAGTATCAAGTTTAAAGTATTCTACCAAAGGAGCACTAATTGGTTTAAATTATTACATCTAAAAAGACTGCAAAAGCTTTTCAAAATAATTTTGCGAAGATATATTTCCACCATCTCCTTTTATCTGTCTCATTTTAGCTAAAATTTTTGTTCTAATTTATCTGTTGCATTAGCAAACCAATAGTATATTAATTGCTATTTTTTCACAAATATCCCTCTTTAATACATTGAATATGGTTAAATGAGAACTCCTCTTGAATGAATTAGGTCTTCTAAATTGAGTAAATTGAATTATGTTAGCAGCAGTTCTCAAGAAGTTGAATATTCTTTGCTATCTGTTCAACTTCTCATTGCTCTTGAGAAACCTCTTGTCCATGGCTACATTTATATACTCAACCAAAGAAGGAAGCTATGATTTTCACTTCAAAGAAAATGGAATTCAAGGGAAAGTCAGCCATGAGTCTCAGTGCAAAGGGAATGGAATTCAAAGGAAAGTCTGATTATGATGCTCAATAAAAAACAAAGGAGTGAAATTTACAAACTCTTCCAAAGAAAATGGAGATGGATGAAGAATCAAATTATTTGTTATGAGTTTGGCCAACTCAAATGAAGTTTTTCAAGGAGAAAAGAAGAAAGTTCCCCTACCATTTGACTTAAATGTTCTTGCAGATCGTGGGTTTGATTTGAGTAAATTTCCAGAAGAGTGACTAATTGGTGCTAAAAAAGAATTCCGGCTAGTGGTTAGGATGATGTTAAAAAATTATCTTCCCAGATTTTATTAACAATTTTTTTTGGGAAGTGTAAAATGGGTGTTTCAGATGAGTTTTGCAATGTTTATTTTGGGTTTTTGATGCTAATATACTCATAGATATTACTCCTGCAATTTAAATTTCTTCCTTTTAATATGCATTTTCCTATGCTTTGTTTAATTGAGTTAATGGGGCATTCATTAAAAAAAATAAACAAAGGCTGAAGGTCTTCCGTGCTTTAAATTTCTACAGTATGTAACAATTTTCTCCAAAAAATTAAGAGAGAAAGAGAGAAAAGAGTATCACACAGTAAATTTTTCCCTAAGAGAGAGAGAGACATAGAGAGAGACAAAGACAGAGCAATAGATCAGTGGCAAGATGGTAATATATATGAATCCTACCAAGGCCATAATTTTCATCCAAGGCCGTTACGGAGATCATACGGCTGCATTGCCACTGAAAATCCTATGAGCTTGTTGGAAGAAAAGAAATGGGTCACCATTGTGATTGGTGGGGGCCACAATGGCCTCACTATCACTGGGACACCATGGTGTTGTTTGTCATATGTCAACTTTTAAATTTATGATATCGATAAGCATATAATATGTTTTATTCTTTTCATAGTCGTGAGTTTCATATGCATAAGTTGCTTTCATTAAACAACACAAAGGGAAAAGGCATTAATGTAGATGATGCTTAAAACAATTCATGTTAGTTCCAATTTCCTTGATCTGCCTCTATTTCTATTTTATTAGTGCAATGTTCTCAATATCAATTTGAATAAATCCCTTCAAGCTTCCTTCTACGTCTAATTTCTACTTTAGAATAGTCACAAAAAGCTAAAATGATATTTTAAGAATTTCAGAATTTTCAATAGAGACAAAACTAATCCAATATAAGTATCAAGTAGAAACATTATTCAAGTAATCAACAACTCCTTGTATTACTATAGGATCACATTTCAGCTGAGTCTGGAGTTAACCTTTCTTTGTAGTATTGCTTTCTTCATATATGAGATTTGGTATTTGGTTGAACCTTTTATCTCCCTGATTTTTCTTATGTATGACTGTAATGTTATAAAAATATTGTCAGATTCCACAACTGAATAAGTCTCAAATGAATTTAGAATAGCATTGAGTAGATCATCAATAGTTTTAGGCACTTTTTTTTTCTTGTAATGCCAAAATAACTCTGAAAAATCCAAGGTCTAAGACATTTAAATCTGGGAAGTTTGCGGCTGGCGTAACAAAAGAATATTCAACCCCATTTGAGCAGCTACTTGACAAAACTCTACATCGTCAATTAGAATGTGAGTTCTGGCATTATCTTGTTAAATATATGTGGGATATTGTAGATCACCTCTTGGCCACTTTTCTTTGATAGTAGGTTGAAGTTTTTCAATTAGGACCTTTCTTATAATTTCTCACTTTACTGAAGTCATCGTTTTTGTTTCCAACGTTCCTGCAGCTCTGTTACACCTTTTCTTTTAGTTGGCTCTTGATTGACAAATAAGAATATGCCAAATTTTCCCGAGAATACTTCATTTCTGCAAGCATCAAATCGTGGACGAGCTATGCTAGCCAAGAACATGACCTTCTCTACACTGAGTTTTTACTTTTGTTCAAAACACAAGCTAAAGATCGAATAGTTGTTTGCTTAGATAAAAGAATGTTACCAAACTGAACTAGGTCAATCTACACTCTTTTATGTCCACAATTTGCTGTCTTATTAACGCATATCACCTTTTTTTTCCTTGTTCCCAAATACAACTAACAGTCCTTATGGAGATTGAATATAATGAAGCCACTTTCTTCTTTGCACCTCCTTTTAACTTCCAGTCAATACTAGTTTCCAACAAGCATCGATAAATTATTGTGCGTTCTTCATTGATTATAGCTTTCAGTTTTTGTCTTGATTCTTTGAATTCCGTATGTGCAATGTCATTAGTCATACCATCTCCCATATGCACTTTTTTTACAAAATGTAAAGCACCAACTTAATTAAATATCTAAATAAAATAGAAGCATGATAGATCTGAGCATAAAGAATTCTTGTGAAATTTCTGAGCATGATGAATTCAAGTAGCAATTTCTCAATAGACACCTCCAATTATAGATGCAGCAAGTAAAGTGGGAGAAATCATAATGAAGCTTTGTGATAAAGATGATGACAACATATCTAGGCTGCAAGCTTAATTGGTATAGATTATACGTGAAGAAAATAGAAAAAATATCTAGGCTAGATGTCATAGTATTATTATTAGTGGAAATTTAGATTAATTTGCAATCATATCAGTTGTTACATGTAAAAAATAGGAAGATCAAAAGAAAATTCTTGTACCTGTGTTTAGGATTGGTTCATCAATTTCCATGCTATTTTCTATGTTGACAACATCTTCTACACTAAGCTCTTTGTTTAAGTCAAAGAGAAATTGATTTGATGACCACTCATTTGCTTTAGATATGGGATTGAGGATATCAGTAGCAAAACACTCTTCTAGAAAAGTCTTAAGATCTGGCAATTGAATTCGTGAATCATTTTGTTGAATGTCACTATCAGCAGTGTTTGGATATGTGAAAATGGAGTATTTAAATCCATATGTTGAATGCCACCATCATCTGGCAACTGAAATAGAGTATTCAAATCCATTTCATATAAAGGAATTTGATGTCTCTTTCTTGATTTAAAAAGCATGTGTCTGTTTTTTTCTTCTCAAAAGAAAAAAAGAAATTGTTTGTATATATAGGGTTGGTTTTTGAAGTTTTTTGGTGGGAATGTAATTCAAAATTTGTGCATGAAATTTTAATTTTGAGGTTCGATTAGCAAGCTGTCAGTTAAGTGGCAGTAATGAAGGATCATACAATGGGGAATTATTTTTAGCACTTGTAATGGAAATATGGAAGTAAATTAAGTATACTTGCAATATATAAGGTTTTGGAATTTAATTACACTTTAATATAGATATTATATATATATATATAGAGAGAGAGAGAGAGACTTTTTAAAGGTAAGATAAGAAATATTGATTAATTAATTGAATTTTTTTTTTCAAACTTGTGTAATCGGTTAAATAAGATAGATAAAAGGGACGGAGGAAGTATATAGTAGTCCACTCTTCTGTCTCTCTTAATTTCCATGTCCAAAAAATCTTCTTGAGATAAACTGTGATTTGTATTGACTTTGGTTTTTACTCTCTCATAATATATTTTCCCATAGATAATAAGCTTGCTTGGGATATTTCGAAGAAATCAACCAGTCAAGATATGCCTTATCACACTATCTGACCCCATTGTCTTACAGCAGATTTTTCCAAAACTCTTCTCTGTTTAGCTTCTCTAGCAGCCTTCCAGCTCACGAATCACTTTACAATCTTTTTAATATGTTCTCACTGCAACATTCTCCTCTATACCACCATCACTCCCTTCCTCTGATCCTTTTTTCTGTCACTACAATCTTCTTTGCTCCTTCCATTATAACTCCCTCCCTTGTATTTTTCACCACAAAATATTTCAATCTTCTCTCCTCCCACCATGCTCCCTCCTTCTGATCTTTCAATCTTCTTGAACTAAAAAACATTTATTCTGTTGAAGCCATGAAGGTTTTTTAAGATACGTGTGAGGATATGTGTAGTACCGAAGGAAAAGAAATCAAAACCGGGGAAGAAGATCACAAGGATGAGGAGAGAGAGTGCAAAGAGAAAGAGTTAAAAATTGAGATTTTAAAAAGAAGTTATAATTGAATTATATTTGATATATAGGATCCCCAAGGAGAGAAGGAAAAATAGCTTCCAATTTAATAAGAGAATATTGACTCTAGGAGTAGAAATGTCAACAAAATATAAGTGCACTGTTAGGAGAAAACCAACTCAGGCAATATAGCTAGCCTAAAAAAAACTGATAATTATTTAATCTAAATTGAATTTTATGTAGATTGAACAAAATTTGTCAAACATATTTGCCATCATAAATATTTTAGTTTATTCAAAGTATTGCTCGTTTTGGGAACCCCTTAAAAAAAAAAAATCCAAAATTCACATATCTTTCTTGGTATACATAACAAGAATTAAGGAAAAAGAATCCCGGGCCAGCTTTTCAATTATAAAAAATATAATAAACATTCTTTTCCTAATCTTTGGCAAGGAAAGCTACGTTTGACCTCTAATATCCAGCATTGCAGAACAACACTCTAATCTTTGAACTCTTAAACTGAGAGGTAAAGGCAAAGGTGGGATAAATAATTCCACCGCTGCACCTCATCCTAAGTTTCAGTAGAGGCTTATAGGCCGTCAATATGCATTTTTGTTTCTGTCTTGATGGAGATTCGAGACCTATAGGAGCCAAGTGAGATTCTGTTAATTATTTCCTCCTCAATACACTTCCAAAATCCTTTTCCCCATCCAGCATTGTTCTATTAATATGTAGACCGAACTAAATTTAAATATATGTTTATTTTTTTCTTTTTTTTATAATAGTTTATATATAGCGTAGGTAGACAGTAACTCAATTACAATAAATTTATTTAAATATAAAAATAAATAAATATAATATGATGTAAATATATAATAAATAAAAATTATTTAAATTAAATAAAATTTGAATTGAAATAGAAATATAATCTAAACACACCTACAATATCTCAGAAGGAAATATAATTCAAGTATAGATTACTAATCGATAAGAACAGTGGTGAACGTACTTATCCATGTAGACTTCAAATCATAAAGCAAATATTTTTACATTTAGAAATTCACAGTACATGAATGATTTGATAACCTGAGTTCTCTCGCTAGAGAATCTGCAAATAATTTAGCATAAATTAATGTACACCGAACTGAATTCAGATATATGTTTATTTCTTGTATACTTTTTTTTTAATAACATATATAAAAAATAAGTATACAGTGATTAAATTAAGATAAATTTATTTGAATATAATAAAAAATTATTAAATATATAAGATCATGTGAGGTTTTAATGTAAAATTAAGAAAAAATGATATGATACATTATAAGTATATAATAAATAAAAATTATTTAAATAAAAATAAAAATACAATCCAAATACACCCATTGTATCTTGAATAATGGAAATATAATTAAAGTATATATTATCAATTTAAAATATTAATTCTAATTGGTAAGAACAGTGGTTAACGTTCTTATCCATATTATATAGACTTCAAATCATAAAGCAAAATTTTACTTTTACTGTTAGAAATTCACAGTACGTGAATGATTTGATAACCTGAGTTCTCTCGCTAGAGAAATCTGCAACTATTTTTAGCTTTAGTTAAACCACTAGCTGAACTCTACCTCACAGTTCTTTTCCTACCATAACAACTGAGCTGTCGCTCTCTTGAGCCCTTTTCCCCTTTTGTCGTCAAGTTCAACTGAAATCATGAAGAAGACCGAGCTTATATTTGTTCCTGCGCCTGGATCCAGTCACCTAGCTCCGGCAATGGAGATTGCAGAGCTTCTTTCGGCTAGGGAGGAATCGCTTACCATTACAATCCTTGTAATTAAGATGACTATGGATAAGGTGAAGCCTTCTGACTCTTCAAGAATACACATTGTAGAGCTTCCGATTGTAGAACTTTTTTCTGATCCGGTGGCCCCGAACACTTTTCTCTCTAGTTACATTGAGAATCATAAGAAATTTGTTAGAGATGCTGTGGAGGAGATTGTAATCGCTGGGACAGTTAGGATTGCGGGGATAGTTGTTGATCTGTTTTGTACCCCGATGATTGATGTGGCCAATGAATTTGCTCTACCGTCTTATGTGTTTTGCACTTCTGGTGCTGCATCACTTGGGCTAATGTTTCATCTTCAGAGTCTTAGAGATGATTTCAACTATGATATTACTGAGTTTAAGGATTCTGAAGCCGAGCTTTCCATTCCGACCTACGCGAACCCTGTCCCAGCCAAAGTCTTGCCTTCAATATCCGTTGACAAGAATGCTCTTTCTGCAGTGTACCTCAATCATGCCAAGATATCCAGAGAAACTAAAGGAATCATAATAAATACTTTCTTGGAGTTGGAATCGTATGCTCTAAAAGCCCTTAATGACGACCAGAATGTTCCACCAGTTTACGCCGTTGGTCCGATACTCAAAGCTACGGATGCTACTGGTCTGAGCCCTGATAAGGACGTGATTATGAAATGGCTCGATAATCATCCCCCTTCATCAGTTGTATTCCTTTGCTTTGGGAGACTGGGGGCTTTCGATTCTGACCAAGTAAAAGAAATCGCCTATGCTCTAGAGCGCAGTGGGCACCGGTTCTTATGGTCCCTGAGGAACGCCCCACCGCACGAAATGGCTCTTGGTACCGAATACCAAAACTTTCAAGAAGTATTGCCAGAAGGGTTTTCGCAGCGCACCGCTGAAATTGGGAAGGTGATTGGATGGGCACCGCAAATGGCAGTGTTGTCACATCCAGCAGTGGGAGGTTTTGTGTCACATTGCGGCTGGAATTCGACACTGGAAAGTGTTTGCTGTGGGGTGCCAATGGCTACATGGCCAATTTATGCTGAACAACAAGCCAATGCTTTTCAACTAGTTGTGGACTTAGAAATGGCTGTGGAGATTAAGATGGATTATGAGAAAGATATTTGGACCTCCTCCTTTGCATGCATTGTAACAGCAGAGCAAATAGAAGTTGGGATTAGAAGATTGATGGATCCAGAGAATCAGATAAGGAAGAAGGTGCAATTGTTGAAAGAAAAAGGCAGAATGGCATTGAAAGAGGGTGGATATTCTTGCGCTTCTCTGAGCCATCTCATCAAACAACTTATGGGCAAGACTTAGGTACCTAGAAATTTCCAGATTTAACTAATCCATAGGGGTTTCAAAGATGTTACATTTTGAGATTTAGCTGATGTTTTCTTGTGGGAGGATTTAATTGCCACCAGATATGTAGTACTGCTGAAGCTTTTGGATCACTTCTTTTTCCTTTTACTTTTTCTACTTCTTGTTGAATGCGTTCATGTTGGCCTCAAAGGTAATTATGGTTTGAAATTCAATTCGTGAAACAGATCAGGCTAATAGCGTGGGTTCTGTTACTTTAGGAGAGAAAAGAGAAATAGAAATTTTAAAATCACGTGAATTTCAAATTTGCAATGTTTTTGTTATTATTATAAAAATTGAAATAAGAACAAAAGTTTTAATATACGATGCTTTATAATAATATAGATTAAATATTAAAGTTATTACTTGAATTAAATGTTTGTGAATAAAAAAGTTTTTTCGAGTTTAATTAAAAATGTTTAAAATGTTTTTGAGATAGCCTCCCTCTGTCTCCATGCCTTCTTATTTTAAAAGTAAATTTTTATTTTGAATTTGATTTAAAATAGAATTAGTAAATATAAAATTATAAAGTAAAGATACTAGAAGAGGAGAGAAAAGAGAGAATCACTTAGATACGATTTCATTGATTGATCGTTTATTTACATATGACCCCTATTTATAAAGGTTTCGATACAAAATTTGAAAGGTTAAGAAATGAATTTCATCCATTAATAACCTTAGGAAAACGAATAGTCACATTATCTTCAAGATAACGAACAGTCACATTAATAGAAAATAAATAACTATTTAATATTTTCATAACACTGCCCCTTAGATATTCATTTTCAACCACTTCGAAAAATGTTTCGTTAAAAACCTTCATAGGAAAAATCCTGTGGGACAAAAACCTAGTGAAGGAAAAGAGTACACTTTTCATTCTAGAAGGAATACTGCCTCATTAAAAATCTGACTAAGAAAAACCCAGTAGGGAAAAATCTTAGTTAGGAAAAAATAGTACAGTATACATTCTCTCCCTCTTAATAATATTTTTAAGATGACTTTATATCATTCAATCGACGCATTTCAATTTTATGTACTAATTTTTCAAATGAAGCAGTCGGTAATGCCTTAGAGAATAAATCTGCCAGATTATCATATGATCGAATCTGTTGCACATATATTTCACCTCTCTTCTGGAGTTCGTGAGTAAAGAAAAATTTTGGTGAAATATATTTTGTCCTATCTCCTTTAATATATCCACATCTTAATTGAGTTATACAAGCTGCATTATCTTCGTAAAGATGTATTGAAATTTTCTTTTCAGAAGGTAACCCATAATTTTCTCGGATATAATGGATCATTAATCTCAACCACACACATTCTTGACTTACCTCGTGAATAGCTATAATTTCAGTATGATTAGAAGAAATAGCTGCTATAAATTGTTTTGTAGAGTGCCATGATATAGCAATATCACCACATGTAAATAAATAACCAGTTTGAAAACGTGTTTTATGTTGATCGGATAGATAACCAGCATCAGCATATCCAATCAACATTGGATTGGTTCTATTTGAATAAAATAATTCAAGATCCATTGTCCCTTTAAGATATCTTAGGACATGTTTAATCTCATTCCAATGTCGTCGTGTTAGAGAAGAACTGAATCTTATTAATAAATTCACAGAAAATGCTATATCGGGTTTAGTATTATTAACGAGGTACATCAATGCGCCAATTGCATTGAGATATGGTACTTTAGGACAAAGTAATTCTTCATTATCTTCTCGAGGTCGAAAATGATCTTTATTTATATCTAACGACCTTACGACCATTGGAGAACTTAATGGATATATTTTGTCCATGTAAAATATTTTAAGAACTTTTATTGTATATGTTAATTGATGAATAAAAATACTATCTTTCAGATGCTTAAATTGTAAACCAAGACAAAACTTAGTTCTGCCAAAATCCTTGATTTTAAATTCTTGCTTCAGGTTATTTCTTGTTTTTTGGAGTTCTTCTGGAGTTCCAATAAGGTTAATATCATCAACATATATCACAAGTATCACAAAATTAGATCCAAATTTCTTAATAAAAATACATGGACATAGTGGATCATTTTTATATCTTGATTTCAATAAATATTCACTAAGACGATTATACCACATGCGTCCAGACTGCTTTAAGCCATATAATGACTTTTGTAATTGAATGGAATAATTTTCACGAGGGTTAGAATTATATGCGTCAGGCATACTAAATCATTATAGGATTTATATATAAATATTATTATCAAGGTTTCCATATAAATAAGCAGTCACAACGTTCATTAGACGTGTGTCAATCTTTGTACTACTAGACTTACAAGGTATCGGAGTGTAATTATATCCACCACAGGTGAATATGTTTCATCGTAATCAAGACTCGGTTTTTGCAAAAAATCTTATGCCACAAGTCGTGCTTTATATCTTATGACTTCATTATTTTCATTTCGCTTTCGCACAAATACTCATTTATAACCAATTGGTTTTACATCTTTTGGTGTTCAAACTATAAGTCCAAAAACCTCACGCTTTGCAAGTGAGTTTAACTTTGATTGAATCACATCTTTCCATTTTGGCCAATCATTTCTATGATAACATTCTTCAACTGATGTTGGTTCAATGTCCTCATTATCTTTTAATACTTCAAGTGCTATATTGTATGTAAAAACATCAATAGTTATTTTCGTCCGATTCCAACTTCTGCCAGAAGTTATATAATTAATGGATATCTCACTATTCTATTCACTATTTTCAGATATTTGGATCTTTTCATCAGTTTCCACTTAATCCCTTTTTTCCTAATTCTTCAATTAGATCATTCTGATCATTTAATTCTCTTTTCTTTCGAGGATTTTTATCTTTTGAACCAATGGATCGTCTATATTTCTGACGTGTTTTTGATTCAGTAACTATAGGAATTTTATTTTGTCATGCTGGGAATTCTATCCAAATAGGAGTATCTATAGTTAGAATATGTAAATTAGTTACACATGTAGAGTCAGCAAAAGAATCTGGCAGTTGATTTGCAAGTCTTTGCAAATGAATGATCTTTTGAACTTCTAATTCACTTGCGCTTGTACGCGGATCTAAATAATTCAATGATGTTGTCCAGACAAACTCCTTTTTATGTGGTTTATATTCTCTCCCTAATTTAGGAAACAAAGTTTCATAAAAATGACAATCAGTAAATCTTGCTATGAATACATCATCTATCAATGGTTCAACGTATCTAATTATAGAGGAAGAATCAAATCCAACATATATCCCCAACCTTCTTTTGAGGACCCATTTTAGTACGTTGATTTAGCACTGTCGGTACATATACAGCACACCCAAAAATTCTCAAATGGGCAATATTTAGCTCAAAACCAAAAACCAATTATAAGGGAGAAAATTGGTGATAACTTGTTGGCTTTATGTGCACAAGTGTTGCAGCATGCAAAATAACATGTCCCCAAGCAGTTGTAGGGAGATTTGTTCTCATTAATAACGGTCTAGCAATTAATTGTAACCGTTTAATAAATGATTCAGTTAGACTATTCTGAGTATGAACATGAGCTATTGGATGTTCAAGAGTAATGTCAATTGACATGCAATAAGCATTAAAGACTTGGGAGGAATATTCTCTAACATTATCTAGACGGATTCTTTTGATAGGATAATCTGAAAATTGTGCTCTTAAGCGAATTATTTGGGCAAGCAATCTCGCAAACGCCAAGTTGTGAGTTGATAATAAACTGACATGCGACCATCGAGTAAATGCATCAATTAAAATCATAAAGTATCTGAATTGCCCACATGGTGGATTAATTGGTCCCATATATCACCATGAATTCTTTCTAGAAATACTAGAGACTCAAACTCCACTTTTGTTGGAGATGGTTTAATACCAATTTCCCTTGAGAACATGCAGTATATGAAAATTTATCAGATGTTAAAATCCTTTGACTTTTCAAAGGATGACCATGCGTATTTTCAATTATCCTTCGCATCATAATAGCTCTTGAATAACCCAAACAGTCATGCCAAATGATAAATGTAGCAGAATCAGTAAACTTCTGTTTTACTGAATGATGCACTTCAATTGCATGGATTTTTGTGCTATATAGGCCAGATGAAAGAGATGGTAGCTTTTCTAATAAAGACTTCTTACCTGACATTATTTTTGTAATACAGAGATATTCAAAACCATTTTCTTCCATTGTTTCAATGTGATATCTATTTCGGCGAATATCTTTAAAACTTAATAAATTTTTTCGAGATTTTGAAAAAAATAACGCTTTAGAAATAACAACATTTGTTCCTCCGGGTAATACAATATTCGTTCTTCTAGAGCCTTCAATCAACTTTACACTATCACCTATAGTATTAATATTTGTTTCTCCCATCTGCAGGTAAAAGAAATATTTTCTGTTTTTCAATATGGTGTGTGTTGTACCACTATCAATTAGGCATATATCTTTAATGCCACTTGTATATCCAGTAAGTAGAATAATAGTCATCTGGGCATAACAAAACATTTATAAATTTAAATACTCAAACAATAAAAACTTTAAACGCTATTACTATTACAATGCCAAAAATATAAAACATAAAAGAAATATATTAAAAGTAAACTTTTAATTCTTCTAGACACTTCCATCACTAATCAAATGCTCAATTCTTCCTTCAGGGTGCTCAAAGAAATCAGCCACGTCTAAATGAGTTACATCAACATCAACATCGTCAAGGTTAGTATCATCATCATGAAGAAAATGTTGTAGAGTAAAATTTGCTTCAACATTTTTGCATTTCTTCTCAATAGACACCTGATACAGATCAATAAGGTGTTTTGCAGTACTACAGGTACGAGACCAATGACCTTTCATGCCACAGCGATAACATTTATCTTCATAATTTTTAGGAACAACATCATTTTCTTTTCCTCTCTCGTTAGTTTTTGGCCATTTCTGGCAGTTGTCATTATTTCTCGTAACTTTGTTTTGACTATTGCGATCATAATGAATATTTTTATCACGACCATATATACGTCCACGGCTATATCCACGACCACGACCACGATTTCTTCCAGGGCCAAAATTATGAGTTCTAACATCATTCACTTCTGGGAATGGAGTAGAACCTGTTGGTCAAGCTTCATGATTTTTCATTAATAACTCATTATTTTGCTCAGCTACGAGAAGACAAGATATCAATTCTACATACTTCTTGAATCTCTTTTCTCGATATTGCTATTACATGAGCACATTTGAGGCATGAAAAGTAGAGAAAGTTTTTTCTAATATATCCTCATCAATAATATTTTCTCCACACAGTTTTAGCTATGAGCTAATTTTAAAAATAACAGAATTATACTTATTAACGGATTTAAAATCTTGTAATCGCAAGTGCATCCAGTCATATCGTGCCTTTGGAAGGACGACCATCTTCTGGTGATCAAACATTTCTTTCAAATTAGTCTACAAAAATAAGTGAATTTTTCACGGTAAGGTATTCAACCTTTAAATCATCATGAAGATGATGGCGGAGAAAAATCATAACTTTAGCATCATTTTGTGATGATAATGGATTTCCTTCTATAATGGTATCTGCCAGACCCATTGTAGCTAAATGCATTTCAGCATCTAATGTCCAAGATAAATAGTTTTTCCCAATAACATCAAGAGTTGCAAACTCAAGTTTGGTGAGATTTGCTATGTGAATACAAAATCAAATAGAAAAAGTACCTACCTTCCTCTTTTGTTCTAGAAAACTTTAATAGTGTCACCGTGATTATAACCTTCAGTAAAACAACTTTGGTAGAGTCTCGTGCTGATAACGTATTGTGAATTTGATTCAAAATAGAATCAGTAAATATAAAACTGTAAAGTAAAGATACTAGAAGAGGAGAGAAAAATAGAGAATCACTTAGATACGATTTCATTGATTGTTCGTTTGTTTACATATGACCCCTATTTATAGAGGTTTCGATATAGAATCTGAAAGGTTAAGAAATGAATTTCATAAATGTTATCTTATCTCATCCATTAATAACCTTAGGAAAACAAACAATCACATTATCTTCAAGATAACGAACAGTCACATTATCTTTAAGATAACGAACAGTCACATTAATAGAAAATGAACAACCACTTAATATTTTCAAAACAAATTTGATATTAGTAGTACGTATTTTGAAGTTATTTAGATTTAGATTTTTTTAAAAAGAAATTTTAATTATTATTTTTATAATATTTTAAAATAAAAATATGATATAAATGAATTTAAATTTAAATAATTTTAATTCCAACCTTACTTGAGTTTTTGGAAGTTGAATGACCATCAACACTCCCAAAAATAATCAAAGTAAGTAAAAATAGTCAAGTAAATATTAATCAATAAAATTGAATTGCCTTTGATTTTAACTTGAGTTTACATTGAAAAAATGATGCTCATATCATTGTATTTAATTATAATTCTATCCATCGCCATTGCTCTACCGTGAGCATAAACGATTATGGAATTTGAATTGTTCAAAATTACCCTTATAAATAATTGATCTCTCTCAAAATAGAGGAATGGCAAGACGGGAATGGCTGGTGGCACTCTCCAATTGGCATACCACGACAAACTGCCTTGAAGGCAAGGAGCCCACTCAAGCTGGGCTTACGGACCGGCCTCCAAACTTTTAAAGCCTATAGATTTTGCTGTAACACATTTTTCCATTTCGCAAGTGGATCTGGATTAGGTTTACAATATCCAACACACCGGCCCAGATGAGAACTTGCCCATTTAGTTAATAACCGATCATATTTAGTTTCTACTGGTTACCAATTACTTACCAATTAAACTTAAAATTAAAAGAATTTTAAAGTTTTGTAACTAATTACCAACTATGTTTATTCAGTTGGTACCTATTCAGTTAGTAAATAATTGGTAAGTTGTTAGCATTTTGGCATAAAGGCATTTTTCCAACCACTTATTAACTAAATGGTATATGTTAGTAGTATTCTTTGTTGATACTTGATTGGAAATAAAGCTGTCAAAATGTTACTAACCACTTACTACCCAAATCGTGTTGCTGGTAAAAGTTTTCGTTAATAATTGGTTGGAAGTACAAAAGAAAAATATCTTTTATTCGAGTAGTAACTAACTTTTTTTGTGGATAACATAAGCAGTTAGTAGTTTGTTGGTAAATGTGTAGAGTAATCAAATAAGTTGCCAATTATTAAGCATCTATTGTTTCTTTAGTTGGTAAGTTTGAGAGAGAAATATTTACCAACAAAAATATATGGTTGGTATTTGTTCATAGTTGGTAATTGATTAGTATATTATTTAATAAATATTTACATGATTTATAATAATAACTTTCTACTAATTATACGTTTGAAATTAGTTATAAAACTGGAAGGATTGTATTTACCAATCAATTACCAACCAACAATATAGGTTTCTATTGCTATTTAATTGGTGATTAGTTAGTAATTTATTCATGAGAAAATAATTATGAACGATTTGAGAATTTGAATCGACAAATTCAATATTTATTACTTATGTGTGTATATTATAAATGCTTTCTCTCTCTCTCTCTCTCTATATATATATATATATATATATATATTTATATATGATAATGTAGTATTATTTTAATTGATTGAAACATAATATATAAAAACATTAACAAGCATTGATCCAGGCAAAAGAACTTGTAGAGATACGTGCATTGTTAATACCCCGAAGAAATAATTCGTCCCTACCTGATTCAAGAATCCCATCAATGTGTTCCAACAGTAGCACCACTACATTAAGGGTATAGACCATATTTTAACATAATTCCTGCCTTACTTGTTCATTCATGTAGCAAAGTATACGTATAAATAGTTCATCATCCCTTTTTTTTTTTTTTTTTTGGATCTGGTGTTGGCTGATGTTTGTTTTGGTGTTGGCTGATGTTGGTTTCAATGCATTCTGAGTAGCATTATCAGTGCATCTTTGGTGTTGGCAGATGTTGGTTTCAGTGCATTTTCAGTAGCATTTTTAGTGCATTTCTGGTGTTGGCTGATGTTGGTTTCAGTGCATTTTCATTGAATTTTCAGTGCATTTTTAGCTTATTGATTATACATCTCTAATTTTCAGTAATTATTTTTAGCTTGTGTTGAATGGATGAGAAATGCTGCTAATGACCATTCCTTTTGATGAGTTCTATTTACTGGAACAGTGACCGGAGGATTCTTGGTATTACTTGCAAAGTTTAATAAGTTGTTAATTTAAATTTCTGGGAAGTTGGAACAATTATTTTTGAAGTCTAATTTCACCTGCCTTAGATTTCTAGAATAGAAGGCTTTGAATAGAAACTAAACGATAGCAAAACTGATGAGTCTGGACTTTGAAGGTTTTAGAGAGAGTAAATTTTGCACTTATGCATTCTTGAATAAGCATCCATTACTGACCTTAATTACTTATTGCCTTTGACTTTCATTAAGTTTGTTATGCTTGGAAGACAGAAAACTGAAAATGTAAGATGCATTGGGTACCTTAAGTTAACCTTGTGGCCTTTGTTGGTTCCTCAGATATGGTTGCAATCAGTAAACCTCTCCATATGTAGAATACACTTATTTAAGTCTCCCAAACATTCCACGTATAAAACGGATGAACTTAGAACTTCGGGCTAACTTGTGGATTTATGCATTAGGCTTTTATGTTTAACACCCAATTTTTTCTTAGCTTGTCTTGTTCTTATTTTTCCCCTTTCCCCCGATCGTCAACAATGAAGATAGCTTGCTGGAATATTCGAGGGCTCAATAAGGCCCTCAAGCAACATGTGGTGCGCAGTTTTCTTTTCCAACATCGCGTGGACGTTATGGGAATCCTCGAAACGAAGTTGTCAGACTCATCTCTTGATTGGCTCATGAAGACTAAGTACCCGGGCTGGGCGCATGCCTTTAATTTCTCAAAAAGCCCGGGCGGATGTATTCTAGTCCTTTGGAACTCTCGCTCTATTTCCCTGGATGGAGTCTTGGTCTCGGACCAGCTCCTTTCTTGCCATTTAATCTGCCGTATGACCAATGTCTCATTATTTTGCAATTTTGCCTATGGTAGGCACACAGTGGTTAG
Source organism: Voacanga thouarsii (assembly GCA_026120185.1). Taxonomy (NCBI): domain Eukaryota; kingdom Viridiplantae; phylum Streptophyta; class Magnoliopsida; order Gentianales; family Apocynaceae; genus Voacanga; species Voacanga thouarsii. The sequence continues at coordinate 1,659,119 of JANUWF010001102.1, read as the reverse complement.
CAGGCGACCCCTCTGGGACAACCTCCGCACTGAGGCATTGTCCATTAGCCTGCCCTGGATCATCTTCGGGGACTTTAATGCATATCTTAGCCCGGCGGACAAGCTCAATGGCACATCACTGTCTCTATATGCCCTACAGGATTTCTCCAAGTGCTGTGCTGAATCATCTCTGGTGGACATTCCCTTTTCGGGGGAGACATTCACCTGGTCTAATACCCATGTTTGGTCCAACTAGGATTGAGTTTTGGCAAACTCTGAGTGGTTTCAGTCCCCCCTCTCAAGTCACGTACACTTCTTCCCCATTGGTTGTGTATCTAATCACTCTGCTGCTCTGTTTTCTTTGGAAGACCAGAGCAATGCTTGGGTATCGGCCCTATTCCGCTTTCTTAATGTCTGGGTTGATCACTCGGAGTTCCTACCTATTGTTCGTTTGGGCTGGGAAGTTCAACCTGCGGGGACCAAGCAAAACATCCTATCCAGGCTGCTCAAAGCTCTTAAAGGGCCCCTTAAGGAGCTCAACCGAGCTAAATTTTCGCATCTTTCAGATAGAGTTAAACAAGCAAACCAAGCAATCTCAGATGCTCAAGCATTGCTCCAAGCCAGGCCTAACGACCCCCCTCTGCTTGTAGTTGTGTGTGCGGCCAGGAAACACGGCTGGCATATGGCGGAGGCCGAGCTGTCCTTATATCAACAAATTGCCAAGGCCAGGCACCTTACTAAGGCTGATCGACTGACTGCATACTTCCATGGCTTAACAAAGTGTAATGCTAAGCGAAACTTCATTACCAGTATCTGCAAACCTGATGGATCTCGGGCTATTGGGCAATTTGAGCTTGTAGACGAATTCACCAAGTTTTACTCTGGACTTCTGGGCACTAGTGCCCCATGCATGCCCCTGGACGCACAAGTTGCCCGGGCAGGCCTGCTGCTGCTCTCTTCCCACATACAGGACTTAGCGACTGAGGTATCTACAGCGGAGATTAAAGCCGCCCTATGGGACATTGGGGACCTTAAGGCTATAACACATCCTTCTTCAAAAAGGTATGGCCGGTTATTGGGACATCTGTCACCCAAGCTTGCTTGGAATTCTTCTCCTCGGGCAAGCTACTCAAGCAATGGAATCATGCGATTATCTCCCTCATTCCGAAGAGCCAGTGCACGAATGAGTTTGGGGACTTCAGACCCATCTCTTGTTGCAATGTTCTATATAAGATTATATCCAAAACTGTGGCCAACCGCCTCAGCCGTATCCTAGACTATCTGGTGGATCCTGCTCAGGCGGCTTTTATTGGGGATCGCTTACTAGCGGAAAATGTGTTCATGGCGCAGGAACTCTTCAAGCCTTATGCCCGTAAGCGAGTAGCGCCGCGTTGCGCCATCAAGGTCGATCTGCGTAAGGCGTATGACTGTGTTCACTGGGACTTTCTCTTCTGTCTCTTGGAGGAGTTCGGGTTCCCCAGTTAGTTCTGTTCTTGGGTGGAGTTGTGCATATCCACTTGCTCCTTCTCCATCTCCATCAATGGAAATCTTTATGGGTTCTTCCCAGGGGCCAGGGGCCTGCGTCAGGGAGACCCCCTATCCTTCCTTTTGTTTGTCCTCTGTCTTGAATATCTGTCTAGAAGCCTTAAAGTGGCATCATCTTCGCCACAATTCCATTTTCACCCTGGCTGTCAGGCCACTGGGCTAACACACCTTGCCTTTGCAAATGATCTCCTCTTCTTTTGCCGGGGGGATCCCCAATCAGTTGGTATATTGACTCAATGCCTGGGACATTTTCGAAACGTCTCGAGGCTCTCAACCAACCCAGCTAAGTCCAACATCTATTCTACTGGATTATCAGAAGCCCAACGCATTGATCTTATTTCTCTATCCGGTTTCCAACTTGGTGCCTTCCCTTTCCAATACCTCGGTGGTCCTATTGCAATAGATCGCAGGCGCATCTCCTTCTATAAGCCACTGCTGGACAAGATTGGCTCGACCATAAATGGATGGATGGCTAACTCTCTATCCTTTGCTGGCCGCCTTGAGCTGGTTAACTCTGTACTCTTTGGGGTAGAACACTTTTGGCTATTTATATTCCCAACCCCTCAGGCTGTTCTCTCTGAAATTTCAAGAATGGCTCAACACTTGCTGTGGAATAGCAAAACATCCATGGTGGCATGGGCATGCTTGTGCCGCCCTAAGGCGGAAGGCGAGCTAAACATCAAGGATGCCACTGCCTGGAATTTGGCACTTCTAACTCGTGTCTTATGGGACATCCACCGAGACAAGCCAACTTTGTGGATTCAATGGGTTCATCACTGCTACTTGCGAGACCACTCGGTCTGGACGGTCTCCCCGTGCCCGGATGCGTCCAGCCTGTTCAAGAGCATTTTACTTATCTGGGACAAGCTCGTGCATGCCACTGGCGACGGCCTGGCTGCTGCAGCTCTATTGGAGGGCTAGGTAGTAAGGCCAATGGCTCTCACCAGGCTGGCCTATGACTTCTTTCGCTCCCCGAAGCCGCGGGTTCCATAGGGACATTCTATTTGGGGCAAGGCTCTTATGCCCAAACACTCATTCTTGCTTTGGTTAGCCACTCTTGGGAAGCTAAGATCGAAGGACAGACTCCCCTTTGCCACTGCTGATCCTTCCTGCCCGTTCTGCTTACAAGATGCCGAGACTCTAAGGCACCTATTCTTCCAATGCCCATGACCAAGCAGGTCTGGGACAATGTCAAACATTGGGCGCGCCTACGGCGGCCTATGACCACCCTGGCCATCTCGTTGAAATGGCTCAAGAATGAGGCTCGAGGTTCCTCCTGGCCGGCCAAGGTTAAGTGCTCTACTTTAGTCGCGACGGTGCATACCATCTGGGATGCGCGTAACAGGCTAATATTTGACGGAATGCCTACCTCAGCAGACCGCATGGCCAATAGGGTCAAAACGATTGTATACAGGGTTATTTTCACTTTGTATCCTTCCGTTTTGACTCAATTTGAAGCAAACGGATATGCCTTAGAGGCACTACTTGTTTAGAGGATTTTGGGACTACAAAGCTGGCCTTCGAGCATTGGCTAACCACTGTATATTCTTTCTTCATGCTATAATACATTTACATTTACATCCAAAAAATAAAATACTCATTGCAGGTTGGTGGATATGTTTCAATTTTAAGCATGTTGGATTCTACTAAAGTAGCTGCTACATGCCGCATTCAAAATTTGGATACATCCCAATAAGTTGGGGGACTAAGGCTAGGTGAGGGATGGTGTGAAGTTGCGATTTTAGCTCCTTTCCATCGTGATGAGCAATTGATAAGGCTATTAGATCTTATTCAAACAATTGGAGACTCCATTGGATTATCTATTGCTTGGTCACGCCATTTAGTAACTATCTGAACACTTACCTTATTAATTAGTTTAATATTTGTTGTTTCTCATCATGCCTTATAATGTTGTTGTTACTAAATTCGTTCCATATAATAAATATAGGTGAGGATTCGCAAAGAAGATTGAATATGCATCTCAGTATGAAAGCAGTTTGGGATTGGGACAGCATAAATGATGCTTGGTTTGGAAGAACGAATTTTTAGTTTTAGATTAGCTTGGTTTCAAGAACTAATGTATTCAAATATATTGGTACTCACTTTTGTGCTGTTTTCGTTCGATGAATATGAATGTTAAATTTGGATATTATAAAATTTACATTTGGATTTACTTTCTCTTCGGTGTGGCTTTTGATTATTTTGATCTTTCATATAATGCATTTAAAAATTATATTTTATTTATGGGGGAAACATGTATATATTTAAGGCAGGTCAAAAAAACATAGGCCTAACGAGCACTGATGCTTATTGGCATTACATAACCTATAGTGACGCTTTTTTTCGTCATATTAGAGCCGACACATTACATGACACTTTTCAGTGTCACACAAAAGGCCATATACTGACGCTTTGTATGTCATATTAGATGTACTTTCATGACCCTTTAGGCGACACATTATAGTATCTATTGTGACAAATAAAAGTGTCATAGTAGAACACCTTTTGTGATGGAAATAAGTGTCATATTAGCCATGATTTCTTGACAAATGGCCGTGTCATAGTAGTGGTATTTGCCTAACGCCGATTAGTGTCACAATATAGTACCTATTGAGACCACCTACTGTGTCAAATTAACATTGAGTTAATGACGTTTTTGTTGACGCAAAAAAGTGTCACAATAGAATACCTATAATGACACTAAAATGCGACGGAATAGACATTCTTTAGTGACGATTTTCAACGTCAGACCACCTATTGTGACGCGATTTTGGACAACGCCATGGCAAAGCGTCAGTAGGCCAAAAGCATAAGGAAATCCACCCTTTAGTGACGGAATTTCGCGTCACTATAGCCTATTTTTCTTATAGTGAAATATTCTTGGTGCAAAGTCAGAACCAATCGTAGTCATGATGGATTGAATTAGAGTTTACTTTATGCTGAGAAATCAAATGAGGAGAACTTGGATTGAAAGACAAAATGGAAGAATCTGCCCTAAGATTGCAAAGAAGTTGGAAAAAGTGAAAGAAGCGTCATTTCACTACTTTGCAACGTATACTGGGGGTTCAAAATTCCAAGTAAGAGAAAGGGACTTGGAGCAATTTGCAGTTGACACCTAATAAAGAACTTGCACTTGTAGGAAATGAGACCTTAGTGGAATTCCCTGCAAGCATGGGGTTGTAACTTTAGGAATAACAAGGAAAGATCCTGAAGACTTGGTTGACGACTTGCTATTCAAGAAATACATATATGAGAACATATAACCCTATTATTTGCCCTACAAATGGGCTAAACAACTAGACTAAAACAAGAATTCCAGCAGTGCTTCCTCCTTCAAAACTAAAACTTCCAGGAAGGCCTAAGATAAAAAGAAGTCTAGAAGTGGGTGAAAAAGGATTCAAGGTGACTGACAAAGAAAAATTGAAAATGCCAAGAGTAGGATTTAATCTTGGCACGTGTAGCAGATGTAGTAAAGCAGGACATAACATTAGAAAATGTCTAGCCTCCCAACAAATCAATACAACAATTTGTCAAGATGTGCCCCACAATAGTACTACTGAAAGGTAAGAAACCATCATTGAACATCTCTGAACCAAGATTCTGGTGCTACAAGCTATGCAAATTTAGAGGTAAATTTATAACGTTCATTTTATAACGGAGTAATGTCCTAATAAAAACACACACACACACACACACACACACCCATGTAATGTATAATTTGCCCTCTTATTTTATTTGGCAGCCTAAGAAGAAGAAAAGAAGGCCAAGCAAATGTAGTTAGTGTTCAAAGACTAGTCACAATAGGGTAACATGCAGAAAATATGGAGCGTCATTGAACCGTAACATAACACCTGGAGTTATGTTAAAAAAGTTTGATTAAAAATTAGCTGCAGCTGTAGTTTAATCTTTATTGAATTTGGTGCGTGTTTTCAATAGGGAAACATGTTTTGTGGTTGATGTTTTGATGTATATTTTGTGGGAATTTGAAATCTTATCTCTTTTTGCTATGTTACAGCTTTGATGTATGTTTTTGGGAAAGATTGGTAATTGAGATTGTTGGGATCTTAGCTTGAAGGTTGCTATGAGTGCTCCAAAATCTTACAAGAATTGGCAATTGAATGTGGTGTAGAATTTAAACTTTTAGATCTTTGGTTCTTCCTCTTTGTGGTGAATTAGTTGCATTTTATAGGAGGACTATGATGTTCGGAAGCATAAGATATGCTGGTATAATTAGGTTTTATAACTTCAGTTATGGACAGAATAAGATAATACTAATGTTCCACTATTTCTTGTTGCATATTAGTGAAATATTATGATTGAAAAATTGAAATATTCCTATTGCATAAGTTAATAAACTAATCAGGGATTTCTTTATTTATAGCAAAAATGAGAGGAAATCCCCCTTTTTTTATTATCTAAAAAACATTTCTTTTTGTATGCTTTGAGAGTCGGACACAGTTAGGAGAAAGTAATCCAGTTTCCTGGGGAACATTTGCCCAAGCCAAACCGCAACAAACTACAACTAACTACTACAAAGCAAAACCAATGAGAAATTATCTTCTTTTCCAATAAAGGATGAAAACTACTATTAAAAAGCATTCAATTCACATTACTTCCCAAATTTATAACATGGACTACAATAGTCATAAAGACTTTCACACATACTACTCCTCAGGTTACACCATCAATACAATTGATGTTCTTGAAAATTGGATATGCAACTCCACTAGATGATAAAATTTACTTTCAATCCGCAATCAATAAGTAGGGGCATTAGTTCCCACTGCACAAGAAAAGACATATATGGTAGTGTGAAGTTAGCAACATTCTAGAAATTTTAGTAAATAATTGTTTGCAATCCAAAATAGCTTAATAGCACATGCATATAGAGAAATGAGATGGAAATGGATATATGTGTTCATCATCAAGGTGATGTCCCCCTTGAGAAGTAAATGACAATGTAAACTTTAGTAAATGAAGCACATGAGGATAAATTGACATCAAGTGTAGGAAAATTCATAAAAATGATGAAAAAAAAAATGCTAATTCATTTACTCATGATGTGTCCGGACTTGGGTGTAAAAATCATACAAAAACTAAGTACATTCCCAATCAAGTTTAAATTAAAACGTTCAACCCAAATTACACATATGAGCAAGCGTACCCATCATTAACCGAATATAGGGTTTAAACGAGTGTCGATCCTCCAGGAACAAGTAGACATTAATCACATTTCTTTCATTGTTTAACCAACTCAATAAAGTGAAAAATAAATAAATATATACATGTCAAGGATGGAGAAGTATGTAACTCAAACCATTGTTTAGACAAACATGATCTTAAAGGACCTAACCATTATTATAACTAATCATTCTCTTGGCACCATGAAGGATAAATGTAAATTAGCATCACTTGGTCTGTCTCAACTAATTCATCCAAAAGATACATTAAACACAATCCTTGATTAATTTTCCTTAGTCTGACAAATTTAAAACATGAAATTAATCAATGAATCCTTGGTCTGGCAAACATTAATTAACCTTAATTAACCTTTTTGATATAGCAAGTTAACAGCCAATAAATATGAAATTAATCAATTGCAACTATCATCAATCTCTTTGGTCTAGCAAGTTAATGAAAAGAAACAACCACTTAATCTCGTAATACGCCCAAGTAATTGAATACCAAAAAGAACAATCAATTAATCAAAAGATTAAGCAACTCTAAAAATCATGAATATCTCAACAATGTCAAATTACAATGAAATAATTAACATATCATTGTTCAAGAAAAAGAAAACAAAGTAAAAGAAAGCACTCATAGACAAGCCTCATTCTTCTTCCTTTAAAGACCTTCTTGCACAACCATTCTTGAATTGAAGAATTCCTCATTTGATTGAGTAATTTTCTATGATGATCAATGAATTCTCCTCCATTTTTCTCGTGTTTTTCATCTATTTATAGGCTTAGAAAGTGCCTAAACTCATAGGTATAAAGTTTGAGTAGAAGTTGGAAGATACTAAAACTCCTTAGATTACCAAAAACTGCATAGAAAAAGTCAAGCACCGCCTTAGCTCCAGGGCATAGCTGGCGCCGCCTTGACTCTTGGAGCTAGTGCCGGTTGTGATCGGCTTCTCTATTTGTTCACCGATTTTTCTTCGAATTTTGTACAATGTATTCCAAAATGCAGCCGGCACCGGTTTGACTCTGTTTTGCTCTGTTTTGCTAATTTTTCGTTGCTTCGAAGTTCGTTTCAACAGTGCATGGCCGGCGCCAGTTCTAGAGCCCTAACCGACGCCGCCTCTCCTCTGTTTTGTGACGTTTTTGTTCGTTTTACCCTAAAAATCTGAAATAAAGAACAAAATACCTTTCCAAGGGTAAAATCTCAAATATGAAAGAATATGACTAGTTAATGAATAAAATGTATCACAAATGAACGTCAAATAATTAGGAAAAATATGACTAATTTAGCCCCTATCATATTCCCCCACACTTAACTCTTTGCCTGTCATCAAGTAAAGTATCAAGAATAAGTAAGAAAACACAAGGTTTCGTTAATCACTCAATCAATTTCAAAACCATATCTTCAATGCTTTCTTCATTCAAGAACATAAAACACATGACACTACATCTTTCACAACCAATGCAATACTTGTGTAAGTGATAAATGACTCAGTAGAACTATCCCAATACTTCACACTATTCTCAAACCATTGGAAAGAATTTAGTTAAAAAAAAAAAAATGCATTCCATAAGCTTACTTTTCATACACTCTCTCTACTAATCCGAGATATATCATGATTCTATTTAGATCAAGTAGGACTTTTAAGCTTGTAATGTAAGGCTAAAGACTTGTAATGTAGCTTATCAAACGAAGGATATAAGAGAATCAAAAATCAAAGAAACTGAGAGTTCGTAAGAAAAGGATAAACAACTGAATCAATAATCTCCAACTCTTCTTGCTCTCCTATTGCAAAAATCAATTAAACCATAACCTTGTATAGCAATTACAACTCCATTCAAGCAAATCTTGCATTTTTTCCTCTTTTTCTTTCAACTCTTCTTTTCATCAACTCTTTTTTTTCACAAATCACTCAAAGTTCCAGTAATGGTGTCAAGATTTAAGATGAACTTAATTTGTACAGTTCAATCACCATCCCTTTTGTGATCTTTTCTTTCTTTTTCTTTCAATTTGTCTTTTCTTTTTCTGCTGCTATTTTTGTTTTCTTCGTTTCTTTTCTTCATTCCATTCTTTCTAGCAACTTTTTTCTTTTTTTCCAGCTCAACTCATTATTGATCCATGACTGAAAGTAACAAGTCATGATCTTTATCCCAACATTCTTTCTCAACCTTCTCATACATATACTTTCATCATCAAGAGCATAAAGATTTGAAAAATTATTCAATCTCTCAGCACAAGCAATGGACAAAATATTGTGACGGGTTTTAATGAAAGAAATCAACCATTTAGACTCAAAATAGGCACTAAGGATGTTATGAAAATAGGTAGGCTTGAAAAGCTCAAGCTATCCAAAGAAGGCCTATTAACGTCATCCCTAAGTTAAATTATGACTGTTTTTCTTATTTCGCTTCGAGAGGTATTCAAGTAAGTTCTAAAATGCTCCATGAATTTTAGTAGAAAAACAGGTTTAAGAATAATGCAAAGCATTAGATCAAGAACTACTTTGTCCAAATACGTGCAAAAAGTCATGCATAAGTCATAAATGATCTAGAACATATGCTCTATAATCCATCATAAAGACATACACTAAAAATATAGCTTGAAATCTCCAGAAAATCAGAAAATTTTGCTCAAAATTTGCTCCCAAGAAGGCAAAAAAATATGTATAGAAGATTTGTTAATCAAATTACCCCCCCCCACTTAAATTGGACATTGTCCTCAATGACCAAGTAAATATAACAAGAACAACAAAACTATGGGACCAACAATATAAAGGAGAAGAGATAAGAAAGACAAACTTCCATTCGATTAGCAATGTGCTGTACAAAAGTGGAATGCTTGAAGAATGAAACATTGCAAAGTACCTAGAAAGAAAAATACAAAGGAAAACACACCAAAGCGTAAAAACTAGAAAAGGAAAATAAATAAAAAAATAAAAGAAATAAAATAGTACAAACAAAGGAGAGCAAAACTAACTAGAGAAAAAAAAACATGAAAAGAGAAAGGAAAAACAAGAGTGATCGATAAAATATAGACAAGCATCATCAGTCCTCCTCATCATCATTAGCTGGTGTAGAGGTACCCGCACCACCATGTGGCCCAGAAGAATGCTACCTCAACTCGGCCAACTGTTGCTCAATAGTAGCTTACCGTCTCGCCATGTCATCCATAGTACCCTGTAAGCATAAGAGCACCGCCATTTGCTGATCGAGTCGTCCCAGCACGATAGTCTCAAAGTCAGTCCGGGAGTGGGATTAAGAACTGTTAGCTCATGCACGTGTCGGTGATGGTGGTTGTTCCTCCTCTACTGTGGGTGGCCTTACCTGACCGGGGTGTTTGGCCTCGAAGGGAGTTAGCCGCTTCTTTAACTCCTAGCTATACTTGTACCCGCAACTCATAAGAGTTTGCTCAGTGACCATATCGTGCTTAGTGGTAGCTTCCATGAGCTCTTCCTCAAGATGCATACCAAAGTCTTTTAGAATTTTCATTATAACTAAGGGAAAAACGAAGGCTTTTGTGGAGAGTTGGTGATGAACAATTTCCCTAATAGATTAGATGATCAAGGGTGCAAGAGGGTTAGATAATGTGTTCATCATCCGATGCAAAATATAAGTGTCAATAAGTCTAGTCTCGTTGAAATCATTAGCACGGGGTACAACATTGAACTTAAACATGTAGACTAGAGCTCTAAAGTTGGCTGCCAAATCATTGTTGGAATAGAAATTATTAGCTTGGAAGGCATTATGCTTATGTAATTCTAGGGTAGCTCTAGTCCCTCTAACATCCCAATTCCGGTAAGACAGAATCTTTTAATTATTCACATCAATTCATTGCTAAGTATCATCGTAAAAAACCTGGAAGAGATTAGCTAATTGGTTTTGAGTGATGACAATGGGAACTCCTTTTACTCTTGTTTCAATATGTGGAAGATGTTTATTGTCCGTGTCCATCATATTAGCATAGAATTCCTTAATAAGCACGGGACAATCCTTCCCTTTCAATTGTACTATCGCCCCCCCCCCCCACCCATCCTAGCCTTCTAAACATCATGCCTAGTTTGAGTGCACGGTCTAAGGTGGGTGAGAAAGTACGCTCGACAGTAATCTTATTAGATGCTTTCCTACTATACCATTCCTCACAAGATGCATCAATAAACTCAGTAGGTTGAAGGGACAAAGGATTAACAGATGAAGTGGCCGAGGAAGAGGAAGTTCTCTCCCTTTTAGAAGACTGACCGCTTGCTCTAGACATGGTCAAGTAAGGAATGGGGGAATTAGGAAGAGAGAACCAGTAAGCTCCAAGTCTGAAAACAGGGCTACTACCCTTTCAAAGATATTCCTCAAATCTCCGGCAACCCTTAACCAGTCTTACAATCCACAAAACCCAAACAACATCAACGTATAGCACCTATCAACAAACAATTCAATCAATCACCTCCAATTTGAAAAGTTGAGATAATTTTGAAAAATTTTATATAAATTTTACTTTCTCCACTCTTATAATAAAAACTAAAAAGATAATATTATAATTTTTTTTTCAAAATTTATAATATTATCTTTTTATTTTTTTTTCCTTCGACTTTATCTTCAAATCTGCACCTGACAAATTTTCAGTGTGTCTTCTTTTATTGTTTTTCCGAGTCAAGTTATTATTAGCGAACTTATGAGCTGTTAAGTACTGGGTATATATAGTCAGCCGCCTCTAATATCTTTAGCCAGCTTTGGTTTTCCATTGTCGGAAGGCTCCCAATCGTTATTTTCTTTGGAGTTAGGTCTCAACAAAATTGTTGTACTTGTTAGAAAATCTACTGCAAACAAATACATAAAACGTTATTGGTAAAAATAACGTTATTGCATGGTCATGTCTTGTGACATAAGTGACTTTTGCCTCTAACTAAATTTGACAGAGACCTAAAGCCGCCTAGAAGTATATTTGAATTCTCAGTGCTCTCACAGCTTTATTTCCCAAGAAAAAATTAAGGTCAAGAAGGAAGAAATTAAGCGGGCATGAGTACTTATTTTACTTTTTTGAATATGTGATATAATTACAATATGAGAGTAAGCACGGAATAAATCTCTTTTTGTATAATTACTTGTAAATTATTCTATACTAATCAAATCTTATATAGTAATAAGTTCATGTGGTAAAAGAAGTTTGAAGAATGAGTGAAAGGACCTACTCTTTTGACAATGACAATGCGAATTTGTTGCTACTGGAATTTGGGACCAACTCTTACCACCACCGAACGTGCTAAAACCGCGTGGGGTGTCGTTTTTAATCATTAAAGGAAGAAACTTCTTGTCTTCTTCGTTGGCATTGTCTGAGACAAATTTTCATCACTTTTGTCTAGAATATACAATGCTAAGAGAAGTTTGGTTCAAACATGTAATAGAGCTCTTTGATGGGATGGGGGTAGGAGGAAGAACAATTAGGTAGGGATCTTCATTACAATATTCAATCGAAATCAAATTTGTAATGAATTATTGGAATCTCCATTAATTAGTGGAGGCTCCACTAATTATGGATTTATGTGAATTATTAGAAGATTTTTATGGATGTCCATCATTTAGTGGAGACACCATTAATTGAGATTAGTTGAAGATGATGTATGCCATGATGTATTTCACTAATTATAACTCTATAAATAGAGCTATTCTCTAAGCTTGTAATACACCATCATTTTGTGAAAGAAAGATTAGTGAAAGAAAGATTAGAGAAAGAATTGTGAGAGAAAGAAAGAGAGAAGTTTGAAGAGAAATTCTTGTGCAAAGAATAGTTAGAATTTTCGTAGTGTGTAGTGTGTAGATTTTATTCTAACACTACCCTAATTTTATAACACGTTATCAGCACGAGTCTCTGTCGTTATTAAAGCCAGAAGACAGGTACGCATTTATTGATCTCGCTAAATTCGAATTTGTAACCCTTGATATTTCTGGAAAAAAAAATTTTATATGTCATACAAAAATGCATCTAAATGCTAAAAAAAAAAAAAAAAGGAGATCCATATGTCATGTGGATAAAAAGAAAGATTTGACCACCTGAAGATGGTCGTACTACCCACTGCACGGTATGAATGGTTGCACCTGAAGTTGCAAGATTGTAAAACCGTGAACTCCGTGATGTATAAAACTACATCTTAGTTAAAAATTTTACGGAGAAAAAGTTACTGATGAAGTTATATTGGAGAAGACATTCTCCATTTTTCATGTTCTACAGTAACAATATCGAGAAAAAGGGTATCTAAAATTGACAAATTTAACATGAGTTATTATTGAGAAATCATGAAGCCAGATGAACTGGCTCAACAGCACTCAAAGAAGTGAATGCTGTTGGCTCCAGCAGAAGCCATCGTTATAGTCGTAGTTGTGGCAGTGGCCGTGGTTATGGTCATGGACACACTCGATATTTCCCTTATCATAGAGAAATACTGGCCACCTGAAGTGGAACAGAAAAGATAATAAGGGAAAAAGATATTTCCATTAATAATAAGCATCACATCTTTTATTCATATCATTAGTGTTCATATGAACTTGAGGATACATGCTTATAGTTGCTCTTTTGTAATTGAGCTGACAAATGTAAGATGAAGGTTTGTAATTGTTCTTTTTCAATATTTACATTAGAGGAAGCTAAACAATTAGTAATTATGGACTTCAGCTCCTCTTTTTCGACATCCTCCTCCTTTTCTTTCCCTTTTGAGCCAGCATCGAGACTAGCGATAGAATTAGCCGTAAAATTATCTGCTGAAATGAGTCTTGAGATTTTATGATCTCCTTAAGTTTATTATATTTCTTATTATATTTGGCCTTGAAGCATGCTTGTCTCAATTTCTGTGTTTGGTCCTCTAACTGCGTATTAGGACTTTCTTCCACCAACTATTTTTCACATTCCAGCATCGCAATGGCTTCTTTTAATTTCTTCTCAGCCATATGTCCTCCTTCTTCTTTATTTTGCATATCCTGTAAATCGAAGTGATATCATCGGTTATTTACTTATAAATCTTTCATAGTTTCATACTTGCAAATTATAAGTATGTATGAGAGAGAACCTAAACATTCTTGATTATGGTCTCCAAGCTCACCAATTTCCTGTGAGGCCATCGACGAATTCCTAACTCCCTACATCTTTTCTTGAGACGGGTTATGCCAATATTCAGTTCTTTGGCTGCGCTCTTGATTGGTAGGTAAAAGTACTGCGAAATTGTTTCTCTTGATAGTGTTTGGGAGTTATTTCCCTTCTTCTCTCTCTGCCTCTTAATCATCTTCTTCTCCCCAGGAATTTTGTCTGCAATAATATCTTGAACTTCGATATTATGCATTTCATGAGTACTTACTCCGACTTCATTGCTAAGACCACTCATTATTTCTCCTAGAAAAAGAAAATAATATCAGTAAAGGTAATACCATTCAAAATCCATGTTTAAATGTATAATAACTCGGAAACATATTCGGCTTTGTTCAAAATCCATTAGAGAGTAGAAAGGATCATGCACAAGCATATCCTCATTCAAAGGAATAGCATCAAGAGGAACAGTATCAAAAGCAGTCTCTTGTAGGGGCAGATCAACTTGGTCCAAAGCAGTATGTTCAAAACTTCCACTGATTTACATAAAAAACAAACCAAAAGAAAGTTTAATTTCATGATCAAGCACACTAAAAACAAATGGAAGCCCTCAAAGGTATCTCACCTGAAATTAGGAGGAAGCGGTTGGTTTGGAAAGGAAAACATATCAAAATCTTCTGCGTTCGAATTAGGCAGAAGCGGTTGGTTTGAAAAGAAAAATACATCAAAATCTGCTGTGAAACTAAGTCAAAATTTGACCATGTCTCAAATGAATTACGAGTCTCCATATCTCGCTTTGTGATTTTTGTTTTTGATGTTTACTAATGATCGATAACCGATATATATATCGATACATATATATATATATATATATATATATATATATATATATATCGATGAGGAAGAAGAAGAGGTAGATGGTAGGTAGAGGGTCGGAGGAGAAGAAAAGACAAGAGAGGAAGAGGAAAAGTCGGTACGGGAAGAGTGAAAAAAAAAGGGGATATTTTTCTTGGCATTTCCTAGTTGTCATCATTTTCTTATATTTCTTTTCTTATTTTCTTGTGAAATCATTATTCCCAAAATTAGGGGAGAATAGAAACAAGTACAAGAAAGATCGTGATTGGACAACATCATTAAATTATCTTGATCCACATACAAGCGCGTGTGAACTTGAAGTTCAAAAGATAATTCATTTGTAAAGCATTGCAAATCAAATGCCGGACACTTTTGTTGACTCTAGAAGAGTAACAAAATCGCATATGCCGCTTATAAATGCTCCTATTCTAATTGAAGTTCCAACGAACAAAAGATTTTACATATAGTCACTGAGCCAAAAGCATGCCGAAGCATGGCCGACCTCTTGGTTCTAAAGATAAAAATCCTCGAAAGAAAAGAGGATTAAATGATCCGGAAGATCATATTGAAGAAAAGAATGATAAAGACCAAGAGAGAACCGATGACAAAGAACCGAAGTTGATGAAAGTAACACCGAAATTTCTATCAATTATACCACTTCCGGTAGAAGTTGGAATCGGATAGAAACCGTTATTGATAATATATTTGCATACAATATATCTCTTGATGTTACACAGGATAATGATGATCCCGAACCAATATCGATTGATGAATGTCGGCATAGAAAAGATTGGTCGCAATGGAAAGATGCGATTCAATCGGAGTTAAATGCATCGGCAAAACGTGAAGTCTTCGGACTCGTAGTCCGAACACCGAAGGTGTAAAACCTGTTGGCTACAAATGGATATTTGTGCGAAAGCGCAATGAAAAGAGTGAAATCGTTCGATATAAAGCGCGATTAGTAGCCCAAGGTTTTTCACAAAGACCAGGTATTGATTATGATGAAACTTATTCTCCTATTGTTGATGCTATTACACTCCGATATCTTATCAGTTTGGCAGTACATGAAAAGATAGATATGCGCCTATTAGATGTTGTCACTGCTTACTTGTATGGAAATTTAGAAAATGATGTTTACATGAAAATCCCCGAAGGATTTCATATGCCTGAAGCATATAAACATTATCCTCGTGAAAATTACTCCATCAAGTTGCAGAAATCATTATATGGCCTGAAGCAATCTGGGCGCATGTGGTTTCCACGTCTTAGTGAATATTTATTGAAAGCGGGATTTAAAAATGACCAGGTATGTCCATGAGTTTTTATTAAGAAATCTGGTTCTAAATTTGTGATATTAGCTATATATGTTGATGATATTAATCTTATTGGAACTCCTGAAGAGCTCTAAGAAACAATTGATTATTTAAAAAGAGAATTCGAAATCAAGGATTTTGGTAAAACCAAATTTTGCCTTGGTTTACAAATTGAATATCTGGAGAGTGGAACATTTATTCATCAATTAACATATACAGCAGAAGTGCTAAAAAGATTTTACATGGACAAAGCACATCCATTGAGTATTCCAATGATCGTCCGATCATTAAATGTGGATAAAGATCCTTTCCGACCTCAAGAAAATGATGAAGAACTCCTTGGTCCTGAAGTACCATATCTCAGTGCAATTGGTGCATTGATGTATCTTGCTAATAATACACGACCTGATATTGCTTTTGCTGTCAATTTATTAGTAAGATTTAGTTCTTCACCAACACGACGACATTGGAATGGAATTAAACAAGTCCTTCGATATCTCCAAGGTACAATTGATCTCGGATTATTTTATTCAAATAAAACCAGTCCAACATTGATAGGTTATGCAGATGCTGGTTATTTATCTGATCCACATAAAGCACGTTCTCAAACGGGCTATCTATTTACATGTGAAAATACTGCTATATCATGGCGTTCTATGAAACAATCTATAGCAGCTACTTCTTCAAATCATGCTGAAATTATAGCCATTCATGAAGCAAGTCGAGAATGTGTATGGCTAATATCCATGATTCATTATATCCGAGAAAGTTGTGGATTATCATCAATCAAAGGTATTCCAACTCCTCTTTATGAAGACAATGCAGCTTGCATAGCTCAATTACGAGGAGGATATATTAAAGGAGATCGGACAAAACATATTTCACCAAAATTCTTCTTTACTCATGAACTCCAGAAGAAATGTGAAATTGATGTGCTACAAATTCGGTCATGTGATAACCTCGCAGATATTTTCACGAAGACTTTACCGACTGCAACATTTGAAAAGTTGAGATATAAAATCAGTATGCGTCGGTTTAAAGATTTAAAGGAATCATCTCATCAGGGGGAGTAATAAACAGACATATAGAATGTGTACTCTTTTTCCTTCACTAGATTTTTTTTCCCACTGGGTTTTTATCTAGTTAGGTTTTAATGAGGCATATTCTTTATGTATGGATGGACATCCAAGGGGGAGTGTTATGAATTATTGGAATCTCCATTAATTAGTGGAGGCTCCACTAATTATGGATTTATGTGAATTATTAGAAGATTTTTATGGATGTCCACCATTTAGTGGAGACACCATTAATTGAGATTAGTTAAAGATGATGTATGCCATGATGTGTTTCACTAATTATAGCTCTATAAATAGAGCTATTCTCTAAGCTTGTAATACACCATCATTTTGTGAAAGAAAGATTAGTGAAAGAAAGATTAGAGAAAGAATTGTGAGAGAAAGAAAGAGAGAAGTTTGAAGAGAAATTCTTGTGTAAAGAATAGTTAGAATTTTCTTAGTGTGTAGTGTGTAGATTTTATTCTAACACTACCCTAATTTTATAACAAAATTCAAATTTTGGTTTGATTTTTAAACATTTGAAAAAATTTAATTCGATTTTCAGTTTTAATTCTCCAGAACTGAATTGAACAAAAATTTTGAATTTAGAATAATTTTATAAGTGTAATTTTTCTCTTTATTGTATATGCATGTCTTGCATAATTTACATAAAATGTATATGACATCATTAAATGTTTGTATTAGATATAATATTTTAATTTTAGGAATATAAAATTGTGTCTTAGTTTATTTCTTGATATGTATATATTTCATTACTGGAATTAAATGAATTAAATATTATATATATTTTTGCATTAAATTTTATATACTTTTTTTATGCACGTCTAATTTAGAATAAAGTATTAAATTATTAAATAAAAAATTATTATATATGATTTCAATATTTGTTTTCTTTCTTATAACTTTTAAATAATTTTAATAACATAAACTTAAATGGCGCAAGTTATATTTGATGTTAGTTAGATATTTCAAACAATATATGAATGCGCATATTAAGTTTAAAATAAATAAATAGGCAACAACTGAAAAAAGGGGAAAAAAGAGACAAAAAAGTAAGATAAGTTAATAATTCCCTTTTTTTTCTCCCTTCTCCCTTCCTTTCATACCCCTTCCAAATAAATAAATAAATACTTTACATAAGTGAAGTATTTGTTCCATATTCCTTCCCCCTTTCCCTTCCCCTCACCTTCCACAAACCAAACTATGTGTTAATTACATAGTGTAATTACATATTAGTGTCAACGTCATTATATATCCTTTTTTTTTTTTTTTTATGTCTGCTAAAAACTGGCTTTCAACAATGAACTATTTTTGTTTTTTTCTACTGGCTTACAACTATGAAATGTTGACACTAATTACATATTAGTGTCAACGCCATTATATATCCTTTTTTTTTTTTTTTTATGTCTGCTAAAAACTGGCTTACAACAATGAACTATTTTTATTTTTTTCTACTGGCTTACAACTATGAAATGTTGTAGATATTATTGATTTATATTTAGTTTGCATGGAACACTAGAGAATTCTTTGGTTCGCACTTGGAATTGCAATGGGAATGGGAATGATAATTATAACGAAGGGTATAACATATTTCATTATCCCTTTTAAATTTATTAAGGCAATTAGAGATCATAGAATTATTTAATTAGCAATAGAAAAAGAGGAAAAGAGGAAGGAGAGAAAGTGGAAGGAAAAATGAAACCCATCTTTATTTTGATGGAAAATCACAGTTTCAAGATATAGTTTTTGATTATCTTATTTTGAAACTTATAAAATTAAACCCAACGTAAAAGGGAGGTATGAATTTCACTTCTTTTCTATTTCCTATCCCAAAATTTTCCAACCAAACAGCTGGTATTTAATCTTAATTATGATAGTAATGAGTAAAAACAAGTCAATAAACAACAAACTAAGACAAAAAGATAGAAAATTTTGATTTGGATTTGGAATCATGTTGAGCAATGGTATACAGAGTACTTTTGAAAAGTTTGTCCTGCTGGAATCATATAACTGGGTCACATATTCAACTTCTACTTGAGCACTAAAGCCAACAACGCAATGAAGAAAACAAAGGAAACACGTTTTTTAACTGTTTCTTCTTCACTCTGTGGAATGGATACCTCTATATATAGACTCAAGAGACTTTGCACATTAATGCCAGTACAAACAAGAGATGTAATATAGAGATATATAGACTATCAAACCATGAAGAGTTTCATTTTACAATTTCTTGTGCTTGTCTTTTTGGGAGCTCTCTTACCCAATGAAGCTTCAAATATTCATCGCTATAAATTTGTGGTACGTGTGTATTATCCCTTTCTTGATTTGATGTTTGATATTCATTGCCATTATGCAAATTTCTTTGGTCATAATAGAAATATAATCGCTAATTTTTTCGTATACAAAATATATAATTGTTACCAGTAAGAGTTGGTTAATTAAAAGAAATGTGATATCCTTTAAGTGAGGCTTTAAGAAGTATGAGCTTTGTGTATAGAAAATATTCTTTTAGGAGCTCTACGGCAAGGGATCCAATCGAATTAGTTGTGAATCATAAAATGAACATGAATAGCGATTGGGTCCCAAATTTAGACCCAAAAAAAAAAAAAAATTGTTTCTCATACATTGTTACTTAATAGTTAGAGTATTTCAAATTCAAATATAATGAGAGATCATGATAGGATTTTTAAAGGTGAGGCTTATAATTAATCAAAATTTGGAAAACATATATAGTTGTTATTTATTATTATTATTATTATTATTATTATTATTATTATTATTATTATTATTATTATTATTATTATTATTGTTGTTGTTGTTGTTGTTATTATTATTATTATCACTCTAATTTTTATTTAACTTGTTATAAAACTAATCCCAACTCTCATAGCCAGTAATAAGTGGCACGTTAAACAAATTCTTACATTTATTTATTTTCGCGCTAAACTCGTGGTTTGGGTTTTTCTTGATGCTCGTTGAGAAAGCTTTCTACTTGCACTAAACATTTATTATCTGTTTCCTCTTCTTTCTGCCCTGGCTTGAAAATTCACAAACCTGATTTAGAGGCCCCGGACCACAAGTTGCTATATACTTAGATAATCCAAAATCATGTGTAGAAATGGCCTATGGATGCTTGTGGTTTCATCTTCAAGCTAGTCGACATCTAGCAAATCTCACTGTAAGAAAGATCCTACTCTTTGTAGGTTAAGGAAGCTTCATTCACAAGACTCTGTGAAACCAAGAACATTTTAACAGTAAATGGTCAGTTTCCCGGACCAACTCTCCACCTTCGCCAAGGTGACACAATCCTTGTTGATGTCCGTAACAATGCCGGCGAGAACATCACCATTCACTGGTATAGTTACCACCCCCCCCCCCCATCT
The DNA here is from genome assembly GCA_026120185.1 of Voacanga thouarsii. NCBI lineage: Eukaryota > Viridiplantae > Streptophyta > Magnoliopsida > Gentianales > Apocynaceae > Voacanga > Voacanga thouarsii. Next base: position 1,638,725 of record JANUWF010001102.1, on the reverse strand, counting down.
TTGTTTCTTCTGAAGTTAAAAAAAATCATTTTTTATGCATCTTGGTGCTGGGACTATTGTGAAGAGATTTTATCTTGAGCTCTCTAAATATTGACAGAGACTCGGAAAACGTTAGACTGAAGCAGTAGTATGAAACCTGACTTTGTAGGCATGGAGTGAAGCAGCCAAGGTATCCATGGTCAGATGGACCAGAATTCGTCACTCAGTGCCCCATTAGGCCAGGAACAAAGTTCACCCAAAAGATTGTTCTTTCTGATGAGATTGGAACTTTATGGTGGCATGCTCACAGCGATTGGTCTAGGGCAACGGTACATGGTTTGCTTATTGTTTACCCCAAGAGAGGCAATAACTATCCATTCCCAAAGCCTAATGCAGAATTGCCACTCGTTCTAGGTGAAAATGAGTTTGTTCTTCTTCTTTTCTTTTGTCCACATTTTCTTCACAGCATGGCTAACCATTTTTGCGTTTTCATTTCTTGTGAACTTCATGAGAAAGAAATCAGTTTGAAGAAACATTTCATATGAATGCAGGAGAATGGTGGAAGAGTGATATAGAGGAAGTTTTATCTCAGTTCATGAGTCGCGGTGGAGATCCCAATATCTCTGATGCTTACCTCGTGAACGGTCAACCAGGCGACTTGTATAATTGCTCAAAAGCAGGTACTGTAGTAGCCTTCCATTACAATTTTGATTATAAAATTAGGAAGGATTCACAGGACTCTTGTTACTTTTACGGGAAACTCTAGCCTAATCCTGGCACATTTTCTTCTTCACACAAATGATATCCTGGGTGCTATCCTTTTTTTAAAAATTTTTATATGAATCGAGATTACGATGGACCATCGTTTTAAAGTACTATACCTTTTTAAAAATATATAATTTACAAAATATGTAATATAACACTCAAAGCATGTGATCCATTATAAACCCTGTCTATATATAAGAATTTTTCAATCCCTTTTCCTGCTTTAAATGTAACTGTTTGTCTAACTCCACCAACATAACCACCAGACGATACCTTTGCTTTCTCTGTAATATATCTAGCATGGGTTACTTTGAGGCAGAGTTTTTTTCAAATTTTTTTTCCTCTTGAATGAGATATTTACTTTTGCTAATTGGACTACTTTGACATATTACAATAGACAAGGAATGCTCTTATTCCTAACGGGTCAAGCATTCAGGCTACAAAACTTTGTACCATTCTCTTGTTAATTCTTCTCCAGGAAAAGTATAGTCAAAAGAAGTTAGCCTTGTTGGCGTGCATAATCACTTGGACTATCCACACTCCCGGCCTAACTCTCGCCCACTCAGTTGAATAATGAAAAGTTCATACCCAAAATTCTATTCATGAGTGAACTTTTAATTAACAAGAAAAGCATTAATATTACTCAGCAAATTAAATACTTCTTAAGGAAAATTTCTTTCTCACATAGTTATGATTTGGCATGATATGTATACCAATGACAAATGAGTTTCGCATTTGCAATTGCAGATACATTTAAGCAGGTGGTGGATAAAGGCAAGACCTATTTGGTACGAATGGTGAATGCTGCCATGAACAACATTCTTTTCTTTGGCATTGCAAACCATGATGTTACTGTGGTAGGATCAGATGGTGCCTACACCAAGCCATTGAAAAGTGACTACATTGCCATATCCCCTGGACAAACCATAGACTTTATGTTGGAAACAAATCAAAAACCTGATCATTATTACATGGCTGCCAAGGCTTACAGCAGCGCCGGTGCTGCCAGGTTCGACAACACCACTACCACAGCGATCATCAAATACCGGGGAAATTATACTCCTTCATCACCGCCAATCTTCCCAAATCTTCCAAATTTTAGCAATATAAGTGCATCGGTTAATTTCACTCAAAGCCTAAGAAGTTTAGCTAGTAAAGAACACCCTATCGATGTCCCGAAAAGTAAGAACATGACCAAACTTTTCTTAGAAAGTAGCACTCATGCAAAGTAAAATCACATTAAATTAATTATAGGAGAAGAACAAATGATGGATATGCTCTCTTAGCAACACATGTGCTATGTTCACGTTCATCTACTTGCGAACCTAAATCTCTCCACTTTCTCATAATCTAGCTTTCTGATAGATGATATTAGCAAGAATACACCCTTCTGCTTTGGCTAAAGAAAAGTTTCATTTTCTCTCCCCACTCCCTCCCCCCCCTCCCCACCGCCCACGCCCCAAACACATTAAAAAAAAAAGAGAAAAGTAAGTTGCTACCCTGTTAAGTCACCAGGATCTTCAAATGCTAATTCCTTAATTCTGCTCAAATCGAAGCACATAAAGATTTGGGGGAAAAAAAGTACAATGATGCACCGTTCAATCCTCAAATTCTTCTGCTCAAAAAACTAAATCTGAATCTGCGATTTCTGGTGAAAAAGATTAACATAATCAGTAATATATATATATATATATATATATATATATATATATATAAATATATAAGCAACCATTTGGATATTGAAAAGAAACAAAGATATAGAGATATATGTCAAATTCTTCCTTGTCTAGTCCTAGAAGATCAGTAGTAATTTTGTCCCTCTTTTCAACTGTGTAGTTTAGATTAGGGCTATGGGTACCGTACTCTAGTGTAAAAATTGGTTTTTTAATGCCAGACTCACGTGAGGGGGTTAGATTTGGAGGAAATATAAGTGGAATTACAATTCTACCATCTTAAAAAAATGTTAGCAGACATGAGGTGCCCGAATTTGTTCACTTTTTTTACTAGAAGGATAAAAAAAAGTTAAATACATAAAGGATGAAAAAGTTGAAAAAAATGGTGAGACTAAAATGGTAAAAAAAATATAAAATTAGGGATTAAATAGGCTAATTTTCCATAATACACCCTTCCTGTGAAAATGAACACCAGCGAGTCTTAGTTACGGGCCTGTACACAGGATGGGCTATAGTGAGTAGGCTTGGGCAGTAGCTCTATTGGATTTAAAATTTGACTTAATCTTTTACATAACGCAAAAAATAAAATCCAAATAATATCAAATTTAAAATCTAATCTAGCCTTTTATTTAGCTGTTAAAAAAACAACAAATAAAATATATCAAATTATAATATTAATAATAATAAAACACAACAAATTATAAAATAAAATGCAATTTTAGAAATTTAAATTTTTTAATATAATTTCATTCACTCAATATTAAAAAAAATTACAAAATAAAACATCAAATATCAAAATCATTTGATTTTATGCAATCAAACATTTCTTTCATATTACCTCCATTCGATTGTCAAGGAAAGTGATGTGTGAAAGTAATCACAATCTTCATTTCTAAAATATAGCATTTGGTTCACTATTTATGATTTGAAAAAAGAATTTCATTCTTCAAATCTGGGAAAATAAATGTAAAATATTGAAAAAAATGATTATTTCCTCAGATATGTATTGTGATTCATTTCTCAATGATTATAATAATAAAAGATAAAAAAATTAAAAACTACAAATAAATATGAAAATTTATCAAAATCTACATCATTTACTTGATCTCTGATGTTTTTCTTTACTAATTCTTTTCCCACCACACCTCCCCAACCTAGTAGTGTATTAAAATTTTTTTACATTCTTAATTATAATAAATATTTTTTTAAAAAATATTTTAAAATAATTGTAAAATTTTAATTTAAAAATTATATCATGATTGAATTAATTACATAAGAAGAAAAATTGTTGAATTATATATATATATATATATATATATATTAATTTGACAATAATCAAATATTATTTTTTATCAAATATTAAAATTTAAACTCAACTTCAAAAATAATTAGAATATTGAATAAAATAGAATAAAATTTATATTTAAATATGTGAAAAATACTATTTATATGATTTTTATTTATTATAACCATTTAAAAGAATAATATAACTAAATTGTACAACACAGAGATATTTAAAAATAAATTAAAAATTTTTTATATGTATAATATTTTATTCTAAAATATTAAAAATATTTTATGTTACTTTTTTTTAATATTTTTCAACATTCCAAACAGAGGAATATAATCTATCCAGAATTATATTCCGTAGATTCACTCTCTCAATATTTAAATTTTGTAACATTACTTTCTTGTGTGCCAATCAAATGATGCGAAAGAAAAATTTTATAGCAATTTAAATTAATTCTAAAAAATACTACATCTCTTGCAAACTAAATATTATCATATATCTTTTACAAAGCTTTAGAAATGTTTAACAATTTAATATATTTTAAATTATAAAAATATACTTTTAAAATATATTAATTATATATATATAAAAGCACACAAGATAAACGGTATAAATACCACAAAAAAAAAAAAACTAAAAGATTAAGAACTAGGCCCCACTTGGCGGGCTAAAGATAGAACCTACTCCCAGCCTCTCCTCTCCGCTGCTGAAGCAGGAAATTGCCATCTCTATTAGGGTTGACTGATACATGTATAAAGTTAAGACCTATAATTACATATCAAGTGAAGAATAATTAATGAAGCCTAATTCAATTCTAGGCACTTTATGATACTAGAGCCATCATCATCTTTTCAAGGTCTCATACATGGCAGTAGATAGCAGAACAACTTGGAATTTTGCTAAAGTTTAAGGAAGAATTTTGTCGGCAAAATTAAAAATTATTGCTGAATTCAATTTGTCAAATACAAAGGAATCAACTAAAACAAGAAAATGTCATATTAGTACCATGCATACACCACGTTGAAAGGATGATTTGGAGAATGATAGTCTAGCTAGGTGTCTTAGTCCTTACAGCTGCGGTTGGGTTCACAGCATTTGGACAATTAAATATTTAATTGTTTGATCTATTTCAAATGTGAATGATCAGCACAGTTTTTTTCCCCTAAAATTCTACAATCAGTAAAATATTTATTTTGAGCCGTGATAAAATAATAGAACTACTTGGTTAGAGTATAAGAGTTAGCATGATACGGGGGGGGGGGGGGCTGTCCCTTCAGAAGATTCAATTTTTTTTATTTGAAAAGTTGAGATAATTTTGAAAAATTTTATATAAATTTTACTTTCTCCACTCTTATAATAAAAACTAAAAAGATAATATTATAATTTTTTTTTCAAAATTTATAATATTATCTTTTTATTTTTTTTTCCTTCGACTTTATCTTCAAATCTGCACCTGACAAATTTTCAGTGTGTCTTCTTTTATTGTTTTTCCGAGTCAAGTTATTATTAGCGAACTTATGAGCTGTTAAGTACTGGGTATATATAGTCAGCCGCCTCTAATATCTTTAGCCAGCTTTGGTTTTCCATTGTCGGAAGGCTCCCAATCGTTATTTTCTTTGGAGTTAGGTCTCAACAAAATTGTTGTACTTGTTAGAAAATCTACTGCAAACAAATACATAAAACGTTATTGGTAAAAATAACGTTATTGCATGGTCATGTCTTGTGACATAAGTGACTTTTGCCTCTAACTAAATTTGACAGAGACCTAAAGCCGCCTAGAAGTATATTTGAATTCTGTGCTCTCACAGCTTTATTTCCCAAGAAAAAATTAAGGTCAAGAAGGAAGAAATTAAGCGGGCATGAGTACTTATTTTACTTTTTTGAATATGTGATATAATTACAATATGAGAGTAAGCACGGAATAAATCTCTTTTTGTATAATTACTTGTAAATTATTCTATACTAATCAAATCTTATATAGTAATAAGTTCATGTGGTAAAAGAAGTTTGAAGAATGAGTGAAAGGACCTACTCTTTTGACAATGACAATGCGAATTTGTTGCTACTGGAATTTGGGACCAACTCTTACCACCACCGAACGTGCTAAAACCGCGTGGGGTGTCGTTTTTAATCATTAAAGGAAGAAACTTCTTGTCTTCTTCGTTGGCATTGTCTGAGACAAATTTTCATCACTTTTGTCTAGAATATACAATGCTAAGAGAAGTTTGGTTCAAACATGTAATAGAGCTCTTTGATGGGATGGGGGTAGGAGGAAGAACAATTAGGTAGGGATCTTCATTACAATATTCAATCGAAATCAAATTTGTAATGAATTATTGGAATCTCCATTAATTAGTGGAGGCTCCACTAATTATGGATTTATGTGAATTATTAGAAGATTTTTATGGATGTCCATCATTTAGTGGAGACACCATTAATTGAGATTAGTTGAAGATGATGTATGCCATGATGTATTTCACTAATTATAACTCTATAAATAGAGCTATTCTCTAAGCTTGTAATACACCATCATTTTGTGAAAGAAAGATTAGTGAAAGAAAGATTAGAGAAAGAATTGTGAGAGAAAGAAAGAGAGAAGTTTGAAGAGAAATTCTTGTGCAAAGAATAGTTAGAATTTTCGTAGTGTGTAGTGTGTAGATTTTATTCTAACACTACCCTAATTTTATAACACGTTATCAGCACGAGTCTCTGTCGTTATTAAAGCCAGAAGACAGTACGCATTTATTGATCTCGCTAAATTCGAATTTGTAACCCTTGATATTTCTGGAAAAAAAAATTTTATATGTCATACAAAAATGCATCTAAATGCTAAAAAAAAAAAAAAAGGAGATCCATATGTCATGTGGATAAAAAGAAAGATTTGACCACCTGAAGATGGTCGTACTACCCATCGCACGGTATGAATGGTTGCACTCGAAGTTGCAAGATTGTAAAACCGTGAACTCCGTGATGTATAAAACTACATCTTAGTTAAAAATTTTACGGAGAAAAAGTTATCGATGAAGTTATATTGGAGAAGACATTCTCCATTTTTCATGTTCTACGAGAACAATATCGAGAAAAAGGGTATCTAAAATTGACAAATTTAACATGAGTTATTATTGAGAAATCATGAAGCCGGATGAACCGGCTCAACAGAGCACTCAAAGAAGTGAATGTCTGTTGGCTCCAGTGAAGCTCATCGTTATAGTCGTAGTTGTGGCGATGGTCGTGGTTATGGTCATGGACACACTCGATATTTCCCTTATCATAGAGAAATACTGGCCACCTGAAGTGGAACAGAAAAGATAATAAGGGAAAAAGATATTTCCATTAATAATAAGCATCACATCTTTTATTCATATCATTAGTGTTCATATGAACTTGAGGATACATGCTTATAGTTGCTCTTTTGTAATTGAGCTGACAAATGTAAGATGAAGGTTTGTAATTGTTCTTTTTCAATATTTACATTAGAGGAAGCTAAACAATTAGTAATTATGGACTTCAGCTCCTCTTTTTCGACATCCTCCTCCTTTTCTTTCCCTTTTGAGCCAGCATCGAGACTAGCAGTAGAATTAGCCGTAAAATTACTGCGAAATGAGTCTTGAGATTTTATGATCTCCTTAAGTTTATTATATTTCTTATTATATTTGGCCTTGAAGCATGCTTGTCTCAATTTCTGTGTTTGGTCCTCTAACTGCGTATTAGGACTTTCTTCCACCAACTATTTTTCACATTCCAGCATCGCAATGGCTTCTTTTAATTTCTTCTCAGCCATATGTCCTCCTTCTTCTTTATTTTGCATATCCTGTAAATCGAAGTGATATCATCGGTTATTTACTTATAAATCTTTCATAGTTTCATACTTGCAAATTATAAGTATGTATGAGAGAGAACCTAAACATTCTTGATTATGGTCTCCAAGCTCACCAATTTCCTGTGAGGCCATCGACGAATTCCTAACTCCCTACATCTTTTCTTGAGACGGGTTATGCCAATATTCAGTTCTTTGGCTGCGCTCTTGATTGGTAGGTAAAAGTACTGCGAAATTGTTTCTCTTGATAGTGTTTGGGAGTTATTTCCCTTCTTCTCTCTCTGCCTCTTAATCATCTTCTTCTCCCCAGGAATTTTGTCTGCAATAATATCTTGAACTTCGATATTATGCATTTCATGAGTACTTACTCCGACTTCATTGCTAAGACCACTCATTATTTCTCCTAGAAAAAGAAAATAATATCGATAAAGGTAATACCATTCAAAATCCATGTTTAAATGTATAATAACTCGGAAACATATTCGGCTTTGTTCAAAATCCATTAGAGAGTAGAAAGGATCATGCACAAGCATATCCTCATTCAAAGGAATAGCATCAAGAGGAACAAGTATCAAAAGCGAGTCTCTTGTAGGGGCGAGATCAACTTGGTCCAAAGCAAGTATGTTCAAAACTTCCATCGATTTACATAAAAAACAAACCAAAAGAAAGTTTAATTTCATGATCAAGCACACTAAAAACAAATGGAAGCCCTCAAAGGTATCTCACCTGAAATTAGGAGGAAGCGGTTGGTTTGGAAAGGAAAACATATCAAAATCTTCTGCGTTCGAATTAGGCAGAAGCGGTTGGTTTGAAAAGAAAAATACATCAAAATCTGCTGCAGAAACTAAGTCAAAATTTGACCATGTCTCAAATGAATTACGAGTCTCCATATCTGCTTTGTGATTTTTGTTTTTGATGTTTACTAATGACTGATAACTGATATATATATCGATACATATACATATATATATATATATATATATATATATATATCAGTATGAGGAAGAAGAAGAGGTAGATGGTAGGTAGAGGGTCGGAGGAGAAGAAAAGACAAGAGAGGAAGAGGAAAAGTCGGTACCGGGAAGAGTGAAAAAAAAAAGGGGATATTTTTCTTGGCATTTCCTAGTTGTCATCATTTTCTTATATTTCTTTTCTTATTTTCTTGTGAAATCATTATTCCCAAAATTAGGGGGAGAATAGAAACAGTACAAGAAAGATCGTGATTGGACAACATCATTAAATTATCTTGATCCACATACAAGCGCGTGTGAACTTGAAGTTCAAAAGATAATTCATTTGTAAAGCATTGCAAATCAAATGCCAGACACTTTTGTTGACTCTAGAAGAGTAACAAAATCGCATATGCCAGTTATAAATGCTCCTATTCTAATTGAAGTTCCAACAGAACAAAAGATTTTACATATAGCTGCTGAGCCAAAAGCATGCCAGAAGCATGGCCGACCTCTTGGTTCTAAAGATAAAAATCCTCGAAAGAAAAGAGGATTAAATGATCCAGAAGATCATATTGAAGAAAAGAATGATAAAGACCAAGAGAGAACTGATGACAAAGAACCAGAAGTTGATGAAAGTAACACTGAAATTTCTATCAATTATACCACTTCCGGTAGAAGTTGGAATCGGATAGAAACTGTTATTGATAATATATTTGCATACAATATATCTCTTGATGTTACACAGGATAATGATGATCCTGAACCAATATCAGTTGATGAATGTCGGCATAGAAAAGATTGGTCGCAATGGAAAGATGCGATTCAATCGGAGTTAAATGCATCGGCAAAACGTGAAGTCTTCGGACCTGTAGTCCGAACACCGTAAGGTGTAAAACCCGTTGGCTACAAATGGATATTTGTGCGAAAGCGCAATGAAAAGAGTGAAATCGTTCGATATAAAGCGCGATTAGTAGCCCAAGGTTTTTCACAAAGACCAGGTATTGATTATGATGAAACTTATTCTCCTATTGTTGATGCTATTACACTCCGATATCTTATCAGTTTGGCAGTACATGAAAAGATAGATATGCGCCTATTAGATGTTGTCACTCGCTTACTTGTATGGAAATTTAGAAAATGATGTTTACATGAAAATCCCCGAAGGATTTCATATGCCTGAAGCATATAAACATTATCCTCGTGAAAATTACTCCATCAAGTTGCGTAAATCATTATATGGCCCGAAGCAATCGGGCGCATGTGGTTTCCACGTCTTAGTGAATATTTATTGAAAGCGGGATTTAAAAATGACCAGGTATGTCCATGAGTTTTTATTAAGAAATCTGGTTCTAAATTTGTGATATTAGCTATATATGTTGATGATATTAATCTTATTGGAACTCCGAAGAGCTCTAAGAAACAATTGATTATTTAAAAAGAGAATTCGAAATCAAGGATTTTGGTAAAACCAAATTTTGCCTTGGTTTACAAATTGAATATCCTGGAGAGTGGAACATTTATTCATCAATTAACATATACGACAGAAGTGCTAAAAAGATTTTACATGGACAAAGCACATCCATTGAGTATTCCAATGATCGTCCGATCATTAAATGTGGATAAAGATCCTTTCCGACCTCAAGAAAATGATGAAGAACTCCTTGGTCCTCGAAGTACCATATCTCGAGTGCAATTGGTGCATTGATGTATCTTGCTAATAATACACGACTCGATATTGCTTTTGTTGTCAATTTATTAGTAAGATTTAGTTCTTCACCAACACGACGACATTGGAATGGAATTAAACAAGTCCTTCGATATCTCCAAGGTACAATTGATCTCGGATTATTTTATTCAAATAAAACCAGTCCAACATTGATAGGTTATGCGAGATGCTTGGTTATTTATCTGATCCACATAAAGCACGTTCTCAAACGGGCTATCTATTTACATGTGAAAATACTCGCTATATCATGGCGTTCTATGAAACAATCTATAGCAGACTACTTCTTCAAATCATGCTTGAAATTATAGCCATTCATGAAGCAAGTCGAGAATGTGTATGGCTAATATCCATGATTCATTATATCCGAGAAAGTTGTGGATTATCATCAATCAAAGGTATTCCAACTCCTCTTTATGAAGACAATGCAGCTTGCATAGCTCAATTACGAGGAGGATATATTAAAGGAGATCGGACAAAACATATTTCACCAAAATTCTTCTTTACTCATGAACTCCAGAAGAAATGTGAAATTGATGTGCTACAAATTCGGTCATGTGATAACCTCGCAGATATTTTCACGAAGACTTTACCGATCGCAACATTTGAAAAGTTGAGATATAAAATCGAGTATGCGTCGGTTTAAAGATTTAAAGGAATCATCTCATCGGGGGAGTAATAAACGGACATATAGAATGTGTACTCTTTTTCCTTCACTAGATTTTTTTCCCACTCGGGTTTTTATCTAGTTAGGTTTTAATGAGGCATATTCTTTATGTATGGATGGACATCCAAGGGGGAGTGTTATGAATTATTGGAATCTCCATTAATTAGTGGAGGCTCCACTAATTATGGATTTATGTGAATTATTAGAAGATTTTTATGGATGTCCACCATTTAGTGGAGACACCATTAATTGAGATTAGTTAAAGATGATGTATGCCATGATGTGTTTCACTAATTATAGCTCTATAAATAGAGCTATTCTCTAAGCTTGTAATACACCATCATTTTGTGAAAGAAAGATTAGTGAAAGAAAGATTAGAGAAAGAATTGTGAGAGAAAGAAAGAGAGAAGTTTGAAGAGAAATTCTTGTGTAAAGAATAGTTAGAATTTTCTTAGTGTGTAGTGTGTAGATTTTATTCTAACACTACCCTAATTTTATAACAAAATTCAAATTTTGGTTTGATTTTTAAACATTTGAAAAAATTTAATTCGATTTTCAGTTTTAATTCTCCAGAACTGAATTGAACAAAAATTTTGAATTTAGAATAATTTTATAAGTGTAATTTTTCTCTTTATTGTATATGCATGTCTTGCATAATTTACATAAAATGTATATGACATCATTAAATGTTTGTATTAGATATAATATTTTAATTTTAGGAATATAAAATTGTGTCTTAGTTTATTTCTTGATATGTATATATTTCATTACTGGAATTAAATGAATTAAATATTATATATATTTTTGCATTAAATTTTATATACTTTTTTTATGCACGTCTAATTTAGAATAAAGTATTAAATTATTAAATAAAAAATTATTATATATGATTTCAATATTTGTTTTCTTTCTTATAACTTTTAAATAATTTTAATAACATAAACTTAAATGGCGCAAGTTATATTTGATGTTAGTTAGATATTTCAAACAATATATGAATGCGCATATTAAGTTTAAAATAAATAAATAGGCAACAACTGAAAAAAGGGGAAAAAAGAGACAAAAAAGTAAGATAAGTTAATAATTCCCTTTTTTTTCTCCCTTCTCCCTTCCTTTCATACCCCTTCCAAATAAATAAATAAATACTTTACATAAGTGAAGTATTTGTTCCATATTCCTTCCCCCTTTCCCTTCCCCTCACCTTCCACAAACCAAACTATGTGTTAATTACATAGTGTAATTACATATTAGTGTCAACGTCATTATATATCCTTTTTTTTTTTTTTTTATGTCTGCTAAAAACTGGCTTTCAACAATGAACTATTTTTGTTTTTTTCTACTGGCTTACAACTATGAAATGTTGACACTAATTACATATTAGTGTCAACGCCATTATATATCCTTTTTTTTTTTTTTTTATGTCTGCTAAAAACTGGCTTACAACAATGAACTATTTTTATTTTTTTCTACTGGCTTACAACTATGAAATGTTGTAGATATTATTGATTTATATTTAGTTTGCATGGAACACTAGAGAATTCTTTGGTTCGCACTTGGAATTGCAATGGGAATGGGAATGATAATTATAACGAAGGGTATAACATATTTCATTATCCCTTTTAAATTTATTAAGGCAATTAGAGATCATAGAATTATTTAATTAGCAATAGAAAAAGAGGAAAAGAGGAAGGAGAGAAAGTGGAAGGAAAAATGAAACCCATCTTTATTTTGATGGAAAATCACAGTTTCAAGATATAGTTTTTGATTATCTTATTTTGAAACTTATAAAATTAAACCCAACGTAAAAGGGAGGTATGAATTTCACTTCTTTTCTATTTCCTATCCCAAAATTTTCCAACCAAACAGCTGGTATTTAATCTTAATTATGATAGTAATGAGTAAAAACAAGTCAATAAACAACAAACTAAGACAAAAAGATAGAAAATTTTGATTTGGATTTGGAATCATGTTGAGCAATGGTATACAGAGTACTTTTGAAAAGTTTGTCCTGCTGGAATCATATAACTGGGTCACATATTCAACTTCTACTTGAGCACTAAAGCCAACAACGCAATGAAGAAAACAAAGGAAACACGTTTTTTAACTGTTTCTTCTTCACTCTGTGGAATGGATACCTCTATATATAGACTCAAGAGACTTTGCACATTAATGCCAGTACAAACAAGAGATGTAATATAGAGATATATAGACTATCAAACCATGAAGAGTTTCATTTTACAATTTCTTGTGCTTGTCTTTTTGGGAGCTCTCTTACCCAATGAAGCTTCAAATATTCATCGCTATAAATTTGTGGTACGTGTGTATTATCCCTTTCTTGATTTGATGTTTGATATTCATTGCCATTATGCAAATTTCTTTGGTCATAATAGAAATATAATCGCTAATTTTTTCGTATACAAAATATATAATTGTTACCAGTAAGAGTTGGTTAATTAAAAGAAATGTGATATCCTTTAAGTGAGGCTTTAAGAAGTATGAGCTTTGTGTATAGAAAATATTCTTTTAGGAGCTCTACGGCAAGGGATCCAATCGAATTAGTTGTGAATCATAAAATGAACATGAATAGCGATTGGGTCCCAAATTTAGACCCAAAAAAAAAAAAAAATTGTTTCTCATACATTGTTACTTAATAGTTAGAGTATTTCAAATTCAAATATAATGAGAGATCATGATAGGATTTTTAAAGGTGAGGCTTATAATTAATCAAAATTTGGAAAACATATATAGTTGTTATTTATTATTATTATTATTATTATTATTATTATTATTATTATTATTATTATTATTATTATTATTATTATTGTTGTTGTTGTTGTTGTTATTATTATTATTATCACTCTAATTTTTATTTAACTTGTTATAAAACTAATCCCAACTCTCATAGCCAGTAATAAGTGGCACGTTAAACAAATTCTTACATTTATTTATTTTCGCGCTAAACTCGTGGTTTGGGTTTTTCTTGATGCTCGTTGAGAAAGCTTTCTACTTGCACTAAACATTTATTATCTGTTTCCTCTTCTTTCTGCCCTGGCTTGAAAATTCACAAACCTGATTTAGAGGCCCCGGACCACAAGTTGCTATATACTTAGATAATCCAAAATCATGTGTAGAAATGGCCTATGGATGCTTGTGGTTTCATCTTCAAGCTAGTCGACATCTAGCAAATCTCACTGTAAGAAAGATCCTACTCTTTGTAGGTTAAGGAAGCTTCATTCACAAGACTCTGTGAAACCAAGAACATTTTAACAGTAAATGGTCAGTTTCCCGGACCAACTCTCCACCTTCGCCAAGGTGACACAATCCTTGTTGATGTCCGTAACAATGCCGGCGAGAACATCACCATTCACTGGTATAGTTACCACCCCCCCCCCCCATCTTTGTTTCTTCTGAAGTTAAAAAAAATCATTTTTTATGCATCTTGGTGCTGGGACTATTGTGAAGAGATTTTATCTTGAGCTCTCTAAATATTGACAGAGACTCGGAAAACGTTAGACTGAAGCAGTAGTATGAAACCTGACTTTGTAGGCATGGAGTGAAGCAGCCAAGGTATCCATGGTCAGATGGACCAGAATTCGTCACTCAGTGCCCCATTAGGCCAGGAACAAAGTTCACCCAAAAGATTGTTCTTTCTGATGAGATTGGAACTTTATGGTGGCATGCTCACAGCGATTGGTCTAGGGCAACGGTACATGGTTTGCTTATTGTTTACCCCAAGAGAGGCAATAACTATCCATTCCCAAAGCCTAATGCAGAATTGCCACTCGTTCTAGGTGAAAATGAGTTTGTTCTTCTTCTTTTCTTTTGTCCACATTTTCTTCACAGCATGGCTAACCATTTTTGCGTTTTCATTTCTTGTGAACTTCATGAGAAAGAAATCAGTTTGAAGAAACATTTCATATGAATGCAGGAGAATGGTGGAAGAGTGATATAGAGGAAGTTTTATCTCAGTTCATGAGTCGCGGTGGAGATCCCAATATCTCTGATGCTTACCTCGTGAACGGTCAACCAGGCGACTTGTATAATTGCTCAAAAGCAGGTACTGTAGTAGCCTTCCATTACAATTTTGATTATAAAATTAGGAAGGATTCACAGGACTCTTGTTACTTTTACGGGAAACTCTAGCCTAATCCTGGCACATTTTCTTCTTCACACAAATGATATCCTGGGTGCTATCCTTTTTTTAAAAATTTTTATATGAATCGAGATTACGATGGACCATCGTTTTAAAGTACTATACCTTTTTAAAAATATATAATTTACAAAATATGTAATATAACACTCAAAGCATGTGATCCATTATAAACCCTGTCTATATATAAGAATTTTTCAATCCCTTTTCCTGCTTTAAATGTAACTGTTTGTCTAACTCCACCAACATAACCACCAGACGATACCTTTGCTTTCTCTGTAATATATCTAGCATGGGTTACTTTGAGGCAGAGTTTTTTTCAAATTTTTTTTCCTCTTGAATGAGATATTTACTTTTGCTAATTGGACTACTTTGACATATTACAATAGACAAGGAATGCTCTTATTCCTAACGGGTCAAGCATTCAGGCTACAAAACTTTGTACCATTCTCTTGTTAATTCTTCTCCAGGAAAAGTATAGTCAAAAGAAGTTAGCCTTGTTGGCGTGCATAATCACTTGGACTATCCACACTCCCGGCCTAACTCTCGCCCACTCAGTTGAATAATGAAAAGTTCATACCCAAAATTCTATTCATGAGTGAACTTTTAATTAACAAGAAAAGCATTAATATTACTCAGCAAATTAAATACTTCTTAAGGAAAATTTCTTTCTCACATAGTTATGATTTGGCATGATATGTATACCAATGACAAATGAGTTTCGCATTTGCAATTGCAGATACATTTAAGCAGGTGGTGGATAAAGGCAAGACCTATTTGGTACGAATGGTGAATGCTGCCATGAACAACATTCTTTTCTTTGGCATTGCAAACCATGATGTTACTGTGGTAGGATCAGATGGTGCCTACACCAAGCCATTGAAAAGTGACTACATTGCCATATCCCCTGGACAAACCATAGACTTTATGTTGGAAACAAATCAAAAACCTGATCATTATTACATGGCTGCCAAGGCTTACAGCAGCGCCGGTGCTGCCAGGTTCGACAACACCACTACCACAGCGATCATCAAATACCGGGGAAATTATACTCCTTCATCACCGCCAATCTTCCCAAATCTTCCAAATTTTAGCAATATAAGTGCATCGGTTAATTTCACTCAAAGCCTAAGAAGTTTAGCTAGTAAAGAACACCCTATCGATGTCCCGAAAAGTAAGAACATGACCAAACTTTTCTTCACAGTCTCCATTAATACACTCCCTTGTGAGGCAAACAACACCTGTGAAGGACCGAGAGGGAGAAGATTCTCGGCAAGCGTAAACAACATAAGCTTTGTTAATCCTAAGATTGACATACTTCAAGCTTATTATAACAAAACCAAATATGTGTATGGAGATCAGTTTCCTAGTTTCCCACCATTGATATTCAACTTCACAGCTGATAACATTTCCCGAGCACTGCAGACTCCTGAGCTGGGAACGGAGGTGAAAGTTCTTGAGTATAACTCTGAGGTGGAGCTTGTTTTCCAGTCAACAAATCTGGTTTCCGGCATAGATCATCCCATGCACTTACATGGGTATAGTTTCTACGTAGTTGGATCAGATTTGGGAAACTATAATGCCTCCCAGGCCAAATATAACCTTGTTGACCCTCCACTACAAAATACAATTGCAGTTCCTAGGAATGGCTGGACTGCCATCAGATTCAAGGCAAATAACCCAGGTAAGTGTCCATATCATCCACAGGGTTTTCCTTACGTCCCGGGGCGCGTCCCTGCATGTTGATCTCACGGTCACCATGCAGGGACCTGCAAGGACCAAAAAGAATCAAAATCAATATCGATATAAGTCAAATTATTATTGTTGTTGTTATCATTATTGGATGACTAGCATGAGCGGACCCGTGTGATTTCTTGCAGGTGTGTGGTTCATGCACTGCCATTTTGAGCGTCATGTAAGTTGGGGAATGGGAATGGCATTCATAGTCAAGGATGGGAAGCGTCCAGAAGAAAAAATGCTGCCTCCGCCCAAAGGCATGCCACTTTGCTAATGGGAAAGAATAATTAAGGCCACTTGAAGCAGAACGGCAGCTCATTCTTTTCTTGGGGAGCAAAAAGAATTTCTCCGATCCAATTTATATTGATTAAAAATTTTGCTTGCAAATTTTGTTGTCTTATCAGTCTTTTTTTTTTTTTTTTTCCGGACGGATTGAGAAAATTGTATTTTTCACATTGAATGAAATAAAATAGAAGGTTTAAATTCATTAAACCTCTTTCATTGCATGTAATGAAAAAGTAGTAATTTACATACAACCTATTTCATACCACCATTTTTTACACTGTGATTAGTGGGTTCATAAGAATAACGTTTGCTTTTGGCCTTGTAATTCGTAAATTGTCGTTTTATTAATTTGAAGTAATTAACATTCTCATTTTTTTTATGTGTCTTCCAATTGCTTGTGTATATATTTCTCAGAAAAAGGATTATATACTTACTCAACATTATTCGGTGTCATAGATAAATGTTACCCATTCCTCAGGTAATTATCTATTGGCGTAATGCCACGAAACTATGAACTTAGCGTTGGCGCAGGCTTTCTTTTTAAAATTTTTAATGTAGTATAACACTATAATTTCTAAAAAATTTTGAAGCAAAAAATAGAATTTTAAAATATTTATTAAAAATTAATCTTTTTAAAAGAAATATAAAATCTTAAAAAATTTTGGGGGTGAAAGCCACATGCAGCAACCTCCTAGTTATGTCTATGCTAAGTATCATATGAAAAAAATTACAAGGTTTCTAATTTTAGTGACTCAAACACCAAAATTTGGGTTTGAACTATGTTCTCAATTAGTTTGAGAATGCTCATTCCTCATATATTCTCATTTAATTCTTTCCACTTCTTCACTAAATGAGGAAATACAGACCGATTGATTCCACTTTAGTACCCCTATAATTTTGGGAGCACATTAGTTTAGCTTGTATTTAAGCTTTTAATTTCACCAAAGAGGCCCTTGTAAAAGACTAGCCAAACATACGAGAGAACCAGAAATATATATATATATATATATATATATATATATATATATATATATATATATAAAAGGAGCTGCAGAAATCCCCTGTTATGACACTTGGCAACTCCTGGCAATAGCTGAAGTTAGTAAACTAAAATCCTAAAACTATAAAAGTGACATCCAATCACAAATTTTCTGTATCTCAAAAGTTATAACCTTTGATTTGCCCAAGTTATTAAATAGTCATCTATATACATTGCACAAGATACATTCCATTCATTTGCAGATAAACTCTTTGATTTGCTCTCTAATTATTATATACATTGCACAATATACATTTTATTTATTTCAATTCTCAACTTTTGAATTTCCTATCATTGTTAAATAGTTCGATATACATTTCGTTTTGTTGAATCAGTTGTCTCAAGCTGTCCAGATCAACAGCGCCACCACTACCAAGCCGAAGAAGTCCTCAATTCCAGTTCTCAAAAGCCTCCTTATGGATGAACCAACTTCTGGTTTTGATGCAAGAGCTGTAGCAATTGTCATGAGAACTGTCAGAAACACAATGGACAGAGGAAGAACTGTAATCTGCACCATCCATCAGCCTAAAATTGACATATTTGAAGCTTTTGACGTGGTAGAAAATTCAAAAAAACTTAATTTTCTCCTTCATTTTCATATCTGCATCCAATCCCTTTTGCCACACAAGGGTGCTCTCTTTCTTTTTCTCTCTCATTCACACACATTATATGCACACATATGTACATATCTGATTTGTACTGTTATTTTTTGCAATAGCTGCTTTTGATGAAAAGGGGAGGCCAAGTGATCTATGCAAGACCATTAGGCCGGCACTCACAGAAGATAATCAAGACCTTCGTCTTCCTCGACTCAGCATCACAAGCTTAGCTCTGCGAAAGACTGGAAGGACCGAATTGCCCCACATGCTTCATCTCTCCCCTCCAATGTCCAACCTCAAGCTAGCACTTACACTAGAGAAGCCCTCTTTGAGCTCCAAAAGAACACAAGGACCCTTTACCCTTCATGACCCGTCAGGCCGGAGCTCAAGGCCAAGCCTGCAGCACCACTTCTACCAAGCCGAAGAAGTCCTCACTTCCAGTTCCCAAAAGCCTCCTTAGCTTTGCAGACGACGACGAATCGTCTATTCCTACTCCCGTTCCTCTGTCTACCTCTCGCCTCTCAAGATCTTCGTCTTCCTCAACTCAGAGAGCAAGGTTCTGATGACAAAGAAATAGGCAATTTGTTGAAGAGTGAAAGAGATGAGGCCACGGCCAGGTTGGGTTCAATGGGCAATTAAACACTCCAGGATACCACATCTTTGACGAGCACCTCATCAAACGCTTTACTTGCAAAATCCAAGGCGGCTAGGGTTTTCCCGAATGAGGAGATGAGAAAAGAGAGATTGTTTGTATTAGGATAGGGTGGGCTATCATATAAAAGTGGACCGAGTCAAATATGGACTCAAATTTCAGGCCTAGAAGCAAAAAAACTTGACCTCAATTCTGTATGTTTTTAAAAGTCAAAGCAAAGTGAATAAGTGGGCCTCTAGCCCTAAAATAAATAAGTGGGTTTATTTTCTTCTTAATGATACAGTATTATAATTAAAATGAGTTTTATTTTTGGTATCTTTTTCCCCTCTTATAAGGAAAATTTGTAAACTTTTATAAGATATAAAAATACCAACAAGGCTATTTTAAAATTAAAATTATTTTTATCTAAAATCAAATAAAGAACACGAATTGAACCCGTTTGCTGTGGCAACGTGTACAGTAATGCTGCACGAAACACAAAGCAAATACTCATTTAAGGTGTATATGTATTGTAAATTTTTTATTAACAAAATTATTTAAATTGAAAAACTTTAAAAAATGATATTTTATATAAATAATAAATTTTAAAAATAAAAATTATTTATTTACTTAAAATTGAGTGTAAGTATATAAGAATTAATTTGATATGAGTTTTATAAAAAAAATATTCTTGGACTCCAATTTGTATTGCAGGAGTAAGAAGGAATGGACATACTAAAGTAGAGGAATTTCGCTGGGGGATTCTGGGCTGATACAAAAGATGGAAAGGAAACAGAAGCTAAAGTGCATCAATCCAAGCAGTTCTTTACTTTATTATTTATTATTTATTTTATTTTATTTTCTCCAGCTAAATTCATTGAATTAAGAAATCTCTTGAAAATGGTTCATATTCAGATAAGATATATCTGAATTAATTGAATTTAGAGAATCTTGATATTAAAAATAAAAATATAGATAATGTTGATATTTAAAATTAAAAACTTTGACATTTCCTTTAAAAAAAACTTCATTTAAATTTAATGCACCCCATGTCACATGTCACAGATGGACGTTGAAATTTTTACAAAGATAACTTTTCTATATTATTTCGAGAACTGGAAATTGTTTTCCTAATTTAAAAGGAACAGGTAACACAGCTCTTTATCAACAAAGAGGCACGATTCGAAAATTTTTTAAAAGAAAATTAAAGATTATATTTAAATTTATTTAAAATCTTAATTAATTAAGTAATTAATTAAATTAAATAATAAAATATATATGTATTTAATATTAATACGTTGAAACGTGTTATTCTTTAAATATTATCTAAATTCATTTTAAGATATATATGTATTAAATATTAATATATTGAATCTTATTAACATAACAAACCGTGCAACGTACGGGTATCAACCTAGTTTAGAATTAAGAGGCAAATATCTCTTAATATATATATATAAAAGTCGAAGAAGAAGCCTATCATTACGATATGTGGAAGTATCATAAGGAGACACGTAACTAAATAATTTTTTTTTAAAAAAATAAAAATTATATAGATTCATTTAAAATTTTAATTAATTAAATCAACTAATAAAATATATATGTATTTAATATTAATACATTAAAATGTGTGATTCTTTGAATACTATTTAAATTAATACATTGAATTTTGTGATTCTTTGAATACTATCTAAATTTATTTTAAAATCTTAACTAAATAAATAATTAATTAAATAATTAATAATATATATTTAATATTAATATATTGAATCTTAATAATATAATAACCCGTGTAACAAACAAGACATCAACCTAGTTATATAAAATGAAAGTAGCAAAAGATAGAAGGGTGTACTTAAATAGATGTTAACTCCTCCCTTCTAGGGTTTGCCCAGCTTGCCATGGGGGTAGCCGCTGACTGGGACAATCGCTCCTTCGCTTCTCTCCTCTCTTCTCCTCCTTCTACGAATTTCTGATACTTTTAAATCATGCACTCTCTTTTTAAGGGAGAGCCAGCTCTTCTGTTTACGGAAGCTGAAATTTCTAGGCTTTCGACTCCTTTTCAATATGCATTTCTGGGAAGATTCTCAAGTGGTAGGTCGGCTTTAGAAAATATTGTAAAGCCTTCTTAACTATTGGCCTTAATGGTGAGGTTTGATTACAACTAGATTCTTATTAGACCTACTCTGAAAAAATATCACATTCATCTATGGCATGAAAAGCTTTTGTATCTGTCTGGATTTTCGATGAGGATAGTTAAATGAACCCTAAATTTTTTATCTTCAGCAGATCCGTCGGTGGTTCTGGTTTGGATATCATTTTGGGGGGTTGCCTTCACAAATTTTCACTCAAGCAATCCTGTTTTTGATAGCATCGGTAGTGGGCAAACCTCTCAAGATTGATGCTGCTTCGACAACCTTACCCGCTCTAGCGTTGCAAGGGTTTGTGGGAAGTTGAATTGTGCAAAACCATTAATGAAGTGCATCTAGATTGATATGGCAGGAACTAGCTTTTTCTAGACGATGATGACTTACCAGAATATTACAGCCACGGTTGTTGTCTTCGGCATTCTGCCAATGCTTGCAGTTCTCTGAA
Source organism: Voacanga thouarsii (assembly GCA_026120185.1). Classification (NCBI taxonomy): domain Eukaryota; kingdom Viridiplantae; phylum Streptophyta; class Magnoliopsida; order Gentianales; family Apocynaceae; genus Voacanga; species Voacanga thouarsii. Next base: position 1,616,821 of record JANUWF010001102.1, on the reverse strand, counting down.
TAGATCAAATGAGCACAAATCATTGTTGCATCCATCTAGGCACAAGAATCCTTCTTCGACTAATCCAAAAGGCAATCGGTGCCTTAGACCTGCTGGACGCCAAAGAAGGATGATGGGCATGCGTCAAAGACAAATCTAGAGAATGTTTATGAGCCCCTGAACAATGTTCATGTTACCACTGCAAAGGATGACATTATTCAACAACCCTAACGACCTTTATAAGTATTCTACTGTGCTAGATTCAACCACAAAAAATTTGTTGATGACGGCACAGTAATGAGAGGCGGCTTGACAAGCCCTAATGAAAACCCTACGGGTGATTCTATTCTCCCTTTGGTGTTTTTGTCTAATAAGAGGAAGGGGAAAGGAATTGTTGATGTTGATCCGGAGGCTGTCCCCGCCTTTGTAGTCTCTGATGATGTCGCTGACCGTTCTGGCGTTAATGATGTTTCTACTTCTCCTGCGACTGAACTGGATGGCAATTAAAGCGAAGTCCTGATAGTTGCTGCTATACGATGGGTCTTGGACTCTTTTGATACGGGGCCAATTTCATCTCGAGGCCAGATAATTGGAGCTCCAATGGCAGGCTGGGGGATGTAGTAGAGGCACATCTATTTGCCAATGATTCATCTTGTCTACAGGCAATAACGGTAGACTGTTCTTCAACAACTATTAAGGCACATTATCAGGATACTATCCCACCAGTGAAATGCTACTAGGAGTGTTCATTTGATTTTTTAGTTCAGTTTCAGTTTCAAATTTTAATTTTATAAAATTTGAACAAAATTGAACCGAACTGAAGTTTTTATAAAATCGAACTGAAATTTAATCTAATAGAACTGAAATATTAAAAACTCATAATTTATATATAATTAATTAATTAACATTTTAATATTAATTATATCTAAATAGATTACGAAGTAGAAATATTATCTTTCTTGAAGACCAAACTATTGAAGATGTGGACAACTATGATAAGCCTAAGCTAAAGCCAAGATTCTCTAATGGCCTTTCTTCTAGTTCAAATCCAATTCATATACTAGCTAACTCTGATGAGCTAATTCTTGATATAGATTATTCAAATCAAGGTGGAGTTGAGGTATAGTAAGGAGAAAATATTGATGATAATGATGATGCTGGTGAGATTGAGCAAGAAGCACTATCACCACCTGTTGTTGTCAAAATAAGGAGCCGATGCAGACGGGGATCGGCTTCTTTTCCGATAAACACAAACGATCCGATATGATGAAACAGAAAATGATATCAGATCTCTTTTGAATCAGGGATCGGGTTTCTTGAACTTACTATAGAAATGGTTCAAGAAAGTCAGCTGAAAATGCTCAACGGAAGGACTTTTCTGGGGTAAAAGACTGATACTTGTATTAACTTGCTAAAGAAAAAGGTCTAACACTTGAAAGAAGAAAAGCAATCTGTAAGGAAAAATTAGAAATAAAGTTGTAAAGGAAAATTATAACAAAGCGGTAAGAAAGCTGTAAGAAATTGAAATCCTAGACTAAAAAGCTGTAAATGATGACAAAGTAGAAGAAATTGAAATTGAATGTTGTTGGTTGATGGTTGATGATCTTTTGGTTTTGGGCGATGCTCCCATTTTATACTTGCTGCAATCGAACCACTAACAGATCGTGGAATTTTTTCCAGCCGAAGAGTGCTCCCAATGGTCGTGTAGGATTCTTGCGCCGAAAGATTAGGGGTTTGTTTTTCTTCTTATCGGCTTTATGGTGCCAATGTTGACCATGACTGTCGGCTGCTTGAAACGTTGACTTTATCGGCTCGTCCAAACTTATCGAATCGGCATCGACTCAAAGTAACCGTTGTGTCGGCTTGACAAAGTTGACGTTAACACATGCTCCCCGAGTCCCGTTATTTCAGCGGGCGCGAGTCAGCGAAACGATGGGAATCGTACAACTATTAATAGCAGCCGTTATTTTTTTGACAAAATCAAAACATCCCGAACGTTGCGGAGTATTTGTGATGCCTCGGCCTTAGAACCCGCGAACGGCCCAATTTCAAATTTCCTTATAAATAGCAATGGTCCCCAATCGGAACTCCTCACTTCCTACGACTTCTATCTTCTTCAGAATTCTACTGCTTGAGTGATTCATCGATCCTTTATCTTTTCGCCATAACTTCCTATGAACTGTAAATTCCCTTTCGGTAAAAAGACAACATTGCGATGGCAACCCCTACCGATAAGAACATTCTGTCCTCGGTCCAAGCCGATGCTAACCTGTTTTCCTTGGGCCCACGTCTCTTGCCTGCAGAAGTTACCGCTGAACACCTGCGGTTTGTTCTCCCTACCGATTTTACTTTCCCTCTGCAACATGATACTTTTACAACCGCCAATCTTCCCTCCTCTTTTCGTCATTGGCCCCGCAAGCTCAAGAACTACAGAGACTGGCGGGACTGCTGCTACGCCCGATTTGGGACCATCTGGGAGCAATGGAGAATTTTAGATGCCATCATGATGACCGACTTCGAGATGGCGTTTGACCATAATCTGTTCGCTACCGTTTTTCCCTTTCGGTCCTCGGCGATAAATGGCTTCATTTTTCTGCACGGGATATTTTCTCCTACCATTCTTGACATCTGCACCATCCTCGGCTTCCGATGTGATGGCGATAAGATTCCGAGGCTCCATGATGAAGAAAGCTTACCAACCGTTGAGGCTCGTCTGGACAAGGCCTCTTCTTCATATGGCAATTTCATCTACGCTCAAAGAGGGGTGGAGGATACTCTTTCAAACCAAGAATAAGCGGCCTTCCTATGGCTTTGGTTATGGAAGTATATTATCTGCTCCTATTCTACCGGTGTCAGCAACGAGTACCGATATTATATATCGGCTCTTTTATGGAACAAAAAGCGCTGTGACCTGGCCTCGCTAGTCCTCACCTTGGTCTATCGCACCATTAATTAGCTGATGACTGCCCTTGCCGCTGGGGAAGATCCGACCAACCTTGGGGGCCCGCTCTGGATTGCCCAACTTTGGCTGTACCAGTATCTGCCCAACTTTGACGTTACTCGAATCACAGGAGCCCAGGCGGACCCTTCCGATCGAGCGACTGGCTATCGGCTGCTTTGGGTTCCCATAAACACTGCTTCTGTCGAAACCATCGTCTCGTATCTTTACCAATATCAAGACTTCCATGTTGCTATTTTCTTTTCGTATGCTGCTCGCCAAGAAAGCCCCCTCTGGTTGAAAGGCTTGTCGGAAAGCCCTGAAGCAACACAAGAAACTCTATGGGCCCGAATTCTGTGTCCTCGAGAAATTCTTCTAGGGGCCAAGCTTGGAGCTCGGAGTGTTAAGACCTCTTGTGAGAGGTACAACCCCCACTGCTTCTCCGGCCAACTTGGGCTAATACAAGATATCCCTGCAGATCCAGGGCACGTTTCTTCTTTCTCCGTGAAACCGATACTATCGGTTGAAGACGTACAAACTTTAGCTGAAAGCACCCAGGCCATCCTGAGGTCTTTTGAATTTAAATCCTTCCAGGTGATATTGGAGACTTCTCCAAACTTCAATTTATGGTGGAGACTACTGAGTGGGGCCCTGTTCTCTGCTCCCATAGGCGTCTGGCTTCTGTGAATTCCTAGGCCGACCACCTCTTTGCTTGAACCATCATCTGCTAAGAAAGGAAAATAGGTAAAATATCATGTAAGTCCTATAATAATGTCGGCCTTACGTACTCCCTTGGTGCAGAAAACTATTGTTGCTGCTCCCGCGGTCCCGGAGGAGGAGGAAGAAGAGGTTGAGGTCCCGTCACTGTTCCGTCGATCAAAGAGGAAACATGAAACACTGACTTCTCCTGTTTCCAAGGTTTACTTTTGTCCCTTCTAGTTTTGCTCGGCTTCCCTAATGCTCAATCTTTGTCTAAATATCAGCATAATCTTTTCTGCAGAAGCACAAATAAGGGGTAGGTCGTCTTGTTGTCATTGACACTTCTTCTGATTCAGAGGAAGACATTCCGCTTTGATCTCTAGTGAAAAGGGCCACTAGCAGAATTGTTCTCCCAACGACAGACACCTCGTCGGTGGAGGCTACTGCTCTTCTTCTGATGGCCGACGTATTGGTTCTCCCAATGGTAGACCTCCCATCGGCTGAGATACCGACTCCAAAAAGTCCATCCTCTGTCCCGCCAAGGCCTGAAAAAGAACCAGTGGCTGCTATCATCGAAACACCTCCACCTCCCCCCAGCCAGGGAACTGCAAAGGTTGCTACTCCTCTGCTGATGCTAACGTTAGCCTCAGCACTGGACTTTCTTAATGGCCTCATTGGGGCTTCCTTGCCTGCTGAGAGGTCTACCCTCAACAACGTGAGTCTCGCCCTTCTGCGGATTGTGCAATCAGCCGACCCGGACATGCCCCCTATGCTCCAGGACTTGGCAATTGGGTGCCTGGAGCAAATGCGCTTCACTGGTCGCTTCCTCTTTGACACGCAGCGTCGTTGAGATGAAGCTCATGACCAGTTAAAGCTTCTAAAACTGCATCGAGAAAATGCAGCGTTTGCTGAAAAAGACCGTCGAGAATCCATGGATCATCTTACGCTTCTGTGAGCTGACATTGCGGAGGGAATAGGGAAGATTGAACGGCTGGAGTATCAGTTATCAAAACTCCAAGAAGAACTTGCCTCTGAGAAAAAGGCCTTGGAGCAGCGGCTTGAATCAGAGAAAGGGCTCCAGGAAACAGTCAAAGCCATTGACGACTCCCTTCTTAAGCATAATGACAAACGACTAATACTGGAGGCGGAAGAGGAATTGCTTGAAATTGAATTATCAAACTCAACCGCCCTACTGAATGAGATGAAGTCCAGATAGGACCGCTTTGTGGCCGAGCTGAACAAGGTTTTACATCCTTTGACTACTGATGAAACAGGTCCTTCCGGAACTTAAACTGAAGAAACTACCATTTCGACGACCGAAACAGGGGTTCCAAAGATATCCGCTAACGAGTTGGCCCTGCCCCCTGAGAGAGGAACAGAAGCTGAGGCTGAGATGGCTGGAATAGAGCTTCCAGTTCCTGATCCGCAGCTAACAGAAACTACCCTGATAGCTAAGCGTCCGAATCAGAAGACCCTAATCGGCTATCGATTGTTCCTTATCGGCCAATGCTGTTGCCCAACGCCCCTTCTAATGATAGCTTATTTCTTTTGTAATGATGTTTATGGCTATCTTGTCGGCATCTTGTAATCAGTTCAATATATCAGAACAAAACCTTCTGCTCAATAAGATTTTTTCTTTTTTTTTTCTTTTTTTTTTTTACTCTCTAGTCCCCTCCCAGAACGCCGGATAATACCTTTTTAAGAACTTACCGTTAATTGCTTTACCTGCTTCCTTTCCATTAGGTGTCATTAGGCGATAAGCTCCTCCATAAAAAACTTGTGTTACTAAGAATGGGCCTTCCCAGGATGCGGACCACTTGCCGTACCTCGGATATTTTAGTGCAATGGGGAGAATCGTCTTCCATACTATGTCTCATTCTTGAAAACTTCTTTCACGGACTTTTCGATTATACGCCCTTGCTACTTTCTCCTTGTGTTGTTTTATATTCTCCACGGCAACCCAGCGGTCCATCTCAACTTAATCTAAGTTCAGGGCTGAAGCTGTCTGATAATCTTTAGTCGTTAGACCATACTAGTAGGCTATCCAGCTGATTGCAATGATATTTCAATAGGCAACACAGCATCCTGCCCATAAGTTAGTTTGAACGGGGTAAAGCTAGTAGCAGTTTTAGCAGCATTCCGATGGGCCCATAACACTTCCTGTAACATCTCGTGCCATTTTTTTGGATTGCCTTCTACTGCTTTATGGATCATGCCGATTAAGGTTTTGTTCGTTGCCTCTGCTTATCCGTTTGCTTGTGCATATTAAGGAGAAGAGTGAAGCAACTTAACTTTAAACTGTATTAGGAACTTACGTACCTGGTCCCTTGTAAACACCATTCCTTGATCCGTTGTTATTGTCTCTGGGATTCCAAATTGAAATAGAATATTTTGTTGGAGAAAGTTGATGACTACTGTTTGTGTCACTTTGGTCAATGGTTGCGCCTCTACCAACTTGGTAAAGTAATCCGTTGCCACCAATATGAATGTGTGCCTTTTTGCTTAAGGTGGATAAATCTTTCCGATGATGTCCAGGGCCCATCCACGAAAAGGCCATGGTTTAATGATCGGATGCAATTCCATGGAAGGAATGTGCAACAAAGGGCCATGCTTTTGGCAAGTTTCACAGCCAACCGCATAAGCATTACAATTTATAGTCATTGATGGCCAAAAGAAACCATGACGTTGAAGCGTCCATTTCAGTTTCGGGCCCGCTTGATGTGCTCCACATAAGTCTTCGTGCACCTCTGCTATAGCCCGTAAGGCTTCTTCCTTGGAGAGAAACTTTAAAAAAACTCCGGTGTGACTTCGTTGGAACAAACCATTGCCTATAAACGTAAAGCTGAGGGCCTTTCGTTTCACATCGTGAGACGCTTGTCCAATAGGGTTTCTTAAATAAGTAACAATCTCTTGTCGCCAATCCTCCTGATACTTAGTCTCCGCTATTTGTTGGCACATTACTGCTTTCCTAAAATCTGAAGCCAACTGAGCTAAATCATTAGCATTTTGATTTTTCGATCTGGGAACATGAGTTAGAATGACCTCTTGAAAATGCTGAAGTAGCCCTTTTACCTCCTATAACCTATCCGACAGAAACGGGTTAGCACATTTCTAATTTCCTAATACTTGTCGGATAACCACTTGAGAATCTCCTACAATTCTAACTACTCGAGCCTCCAGTGCTTTCAGAATCCGTAATCCTAATAAAAGGGCGTCATATTCCGCCTGATTATTACCTTGCTATCCATTTGGAGATTCAATAACCAAACCAATACCAACCTTCTGTTGGGTACTTGAGCTATCAAATTGTAAAACCCTTGGCTTCAAAGAAACGTACCTCTGTGGCTTGTTTCCATCTATTTGTGGTATCTCCAGAGAAGGATGTTCAACTAAAAAATATGCAATAGCCTGTCCTTTTACAGCCCTCAGTAGCACATAAGTTAGAGAAAAAGTATGTAATTTGACTGCCCACTTCATAAGCCGCCCATTCAGTAAAGGGCAATTCAACAAGACTTTAATTAAATCTACCTTACATAAGATATGTACTTCCCTAAATAACAAGTAATGCTCCAACTTTGTGCCTGCATAGTGGAGAGATAAGCATAGCTTTTCAATAAGGGTGTACCTAGTCTCTGTATCCGATAGATTCTAACTAAGGTAGTATACTGCTCTTTTTATCCCTCGTTGGTCATCCTGAGCCAATAAACTGCCGATAGATCCTTCCGCAGCTGAGATATATAACTTCATAGAAGACTGGTTATGTGGAGGAGCTAACACCGGTAGATGCGATAAAGCTACCTTTATTTGATCAAACTCTACCTGATGCTTAGGCTGCCAGATAAATTCTTGAGATAATTTTAATCGTAACAGAGAAGAAAATACCTTCTGTTTACCTGTGACGTTTGCCAAAAAGCATCGTAAAAAATTGATCTTTTCCAAGAAACTTTGTAGCTTCTTTTTCGTCTGGGGTGGTCTTGTTTGTAGAATATCCCGGGCCTTATTCTGATTTATTTCAATCCCCATCTGATGTACTAGAAACCCAAGAATATTTCTAGCTGTGACTCTAAAGGCACACTTAGCCAGATTGATCTTCAAATTGTGCTGACACATCCAAAAGAACACTTGTTCCAAATCTACTAAGTGTTGTAGGAACACGGGGGATTTTATGACCAAATCATCTATGTAAACCTCCATGGTGCTGCTGATAAGATCGTGGAAGATGAGGTTCATGGCCCGCTGAAAAGTGGCCCCAATGTTCTTCAAACCGAATGGCATGACCACCCATTCGAATAAGCCGATAAATCCCGGACAATGGAACGCCGTTTTGTATGTATCATCTTCAGCTATGAATATCTGGTTATAACCTGAGTAACCATTCATGAAGCTTAAAAACTGGTTACCCGCAGCAGAATCCACTAACATAGCTGTCATTAGCATAGCATACTCATCCTTCGGAGTGGCCAGGTTCACGTTTCTGAAGTCTATGCAGACACGTAGTTGACCATTCTTCTTAATGACCGGCACGATGTTAGATATCCATTCTGCATATCGGCACGTACGGATAAACCCACATCGAAGTAACCTTTCTACCTCCTTCTTGATCCTGGGTAGTAATGCAGGATTAAAACGTTTGTCGGTTGTTTATGAGGTTTAAAATCTTCTTTGACAGGTAGGCGATATTCCACAATACTTCAGTCCAAGCCTGGCATCTCGTGATAGTCCCATGCAATGCAATCCTTGTATCAACGGATTAGACAGGTTAACTTATCTCTTTGCTCAATAGTAAAATATAAACTTACCTTGGCTGTTCTGTTCTCCCCCACTTCTCCTATGTTTACTTCCGTTAACGGGTCTTAAACAACGAAGCCAGGAGCTCGTCGGACCTCTGAATCTTCTGGTCGTAGGCCGTTTGGTTCCTCAATGGTGATCAAGTTATGGGCCATCATTAGCTTAGCATATTGGCTTGGATCAAAGGTCGGATAATAAAACAGAGCTTCGTTCATGTGGATTTCAACTGAAAACGGATTAGGATCGGCTGGGATTTGCTCTACCCGTTCTCCATCCCAGATCAGCATCATCTGGTGTAAAGTGGACGGTACGCAACGGTTTGCATGAGTCCAATCTCTACCCATTAAAATGGAATAAGCTGGCTCTGCATCAATTATAAAAAAGACCGTTTTATTGATTTTGGACCCGACTGTGACTTCACAGGTGATAATGCCTTCTGACGCAGCTGCTTCTCCGGTGAAGTTAACCATCTGTACATCGGTAGGGGACAAATCCAGCTTATCCTTTCCCAGCCATTTCAAGGTAGAGAAATGCATTACGTTTAAGACAGTTCCACCATCAACAAAAATCCGAGTAAGTGGCTTGCCGTTACTATGTGCTTTAATGTACAGGGGCCTGAGCAGGTTAACACTTTGGGCTGTCGGAATGGGAAAGAGCATCCCCTCTGGGGAATTTTGACGTCAACCAACTCCACTGCAACTCTTTCTTCTGCATGAAAATCCTCTTCCATGGACTCTCGACGAGAGGTGGCTCGAAACTTGATGGTAAGATGCTGAGCATGTTCTGACCATGATCAGGGGCTAATTGTTCTTCAACCCAGGTATCAAATAGCCGCCTTTGTTGTGCCCGCTTCCGCTGTTCTCGTCTTTTTTAAGACTTTGACGGTCAGGAACAGAGGCCAGGCAGAAATGTCCCATCTTAGGGTACTTGCACTGTTAATTTCCCTTTTTTGCCATGGAAATGTGCTGCAAAAGAAGGAGGAGATAAACGGGTAAAAACCGATGGTTTACCATCCAATCTCTGGAATGCTTTTCCTATCCCCCCAGGCTTGTTGTTTCCTGCATGTTCTTCCTGCTTCCCAATCATTGTTTGCAACATGTGTACATCGGCTAACGGGAATGGATATGTGTCTAGCAAAGTCTCTTCTTTTTTATCTGTAAACTTCAATTTTCCATCCTGGATGGCCTTCTGAATGATATTTCTGAAAACAATGCAACTGTTGGTACTATGCGAGAAAGAATTATGCCATTTATAGTACCGTTTTCCTTTCAACTCTTCTTGGCTTGGAATCATGTGTCCATAAGCCAGACGAATCTACTTATCTGCCACCAGTTGGTCAAAGATTTGTTCAGTTTTTGAGACGTCAAACGAATAGGTAGGCCCTGATGTGGCAATTTCCTCATTTCCCTTGCCTGGTTTCAACTGAGGACACGTATAGGATGCACCCTTTACCAGTTCTACTGCCATTACCTCTATAGCTTGCTCCTCGTCGTCCTTATTAGTATCATCTATAACGGATATCATTGTCTGGCCATGAGAGAACTTGACGGAACGCCTCTTCTCTTTCTCCTTGATCATCTCTTCTATTATGACAGCATGAGACAATAGCCGGGATAAATCCGAGAAGTCTTGGAGTATGAGCCTTTCTTTGAGTTGTAGATGCATCCTGCTAATAGCAATTCTCGCACACTCTGTTTCGGGTAACTGGGTTGTACACTTGGACTTAGCTTGCCGAAAACGTTCAATAAAATCCGCAAAATCTTCTGATCCCTTTTGTTTTATTGCCAAAAGATCAGCGATGGAAACTTCCAGTACCGGCTTAAAGAAACGTTGGTGAAACATTCTTTCCATGGCAGCCCATGAGTATACTGAATTAGGAACTAGATTGGCATACCATGTGAATGCTCTCTTGTCAAATACAATGAAAACAGTTGTAATTTATGCCATTCATTGTTTCCTAACTCACCGCACTGTGCTGTGAATCTTTCAATGTGCTCTATGGTGGACTTATTATCTTCACCAGAAAATGTTGAGAACTCTGGCAGTTTGTAGCCTCGACGGAGTACTGCATTGGAATCCACCCACTCAGGGTAAGATTTTTGGTATATGAGCCGATCTCGTGACTGCCGACGGAATGTTTCCGTTATCATATCAACCAGCTGGTACGACTGCTGAAACTGAGGTGAAGGACTTTGCATGACAGGTCGGGGACCTTGTCCCGTGGAAGGCTCAGTACTTCCGATCCCCTACCCTGGGTTAGCCGCTGTGATTGTCTGATATAAAGGAGGGTAAGGAACAGAGTAATTTGGATGTCCCCCAAAAGGTGGCATGTTTCCCCTAACAAAGGTTGGAGCTATTTCATAAGTCGTTGGGACCGGACTTCTGCTTGGAAAGATTTTTGCTGGCAACGTGTTTTGAGCCACCATTCCTGGAACGTGATGCCTCCCAGTAGCAGGGAAGGATATTTCTCTCCGCAGGAGGTGCACTAAACCATGAGAAGGTGCACCATCAGCTGATGACATGGGGTATGCAGGTGCCATGTTTGTCCCTTGTGCAGGGTAACCCGATGGCGGAGTGAAGGTTTGCATATTTTGCCTCTGCACACATTGTTGAAGCTCATTCTGAAGCAGAGGTCGAAAAATAGTAGCAAATTGTGGGATAAGACCCTGTAAGAGTTCGCCAGTACATTGTTCCATAGTATGTCAAATGGCCGTCAATGAGGTGGACGTCGACTGAGACACCGGTAGTGGGAGCGAGGACTAACACCCTTGCTCTACAGAAGTACCCTGAGTACAACTGGTAGTAGTAACCAAAGGATCAAAAACTCCCCGAAAGGCACGGACTGGGGGTCGCTCGGATGAATCCGGTGCCGGTGGCTGCTGTGAATTGTTTGTCATCGTTTGTCCTTACCGCGATAGCATGCGAACACTAACCTCTAGTCCCACTGGGCATGCCAATCTGTGTTGTTGTCAAAATAAGGAGCCGATGCTAACGGAGTTCTGCTTCTTTTCCGATAAACACAAACGATCTGATATGGTGAAACAGAAAATGATATTAGATCTCTTTTGAATCAGGGACCAGGTTCCTTGAACTTACTATAAAAATGATCAACGAAATGACTTTTCTAGGGCAAAAGACTGATACTTGTATTAACTTGCTAAAGAAAAAGGTCTAACACTTGAAAGAAGAACAACAAGCTGTAAGGAAAAATTAGAAATAAAGCTGTAAAGGAAAACTATAACAAAGCGGTAAGAAAGCTGTAAGAAATTGAAATCCTAGACTAAAAAGCTGTAAATGATGACAAAGTAGAAGAAATTGAAATTGAATGTTGTTGGTTGATGGTTGATGATCTTTTGGTTCTGGGCGATGCTCCCACTTTATACTTGCTGCAATTGAACCACTAACAGATCGTAGAGTTTCTTCCGGCCGAAGAGTGCTCCCAACGGTTGTGCAGGATTCTTGCGCCGAAATATCAGGGGTTTGTTTTTCTTCTTATCGGCTTCGTGGTGCCGATGTTGACCATGACTGTCGGCTGCTTGAAACATTGACTTTATCAGCTTGTCCAAACTTATCAAATCGGCATTGACTCAAAGTAACCGTTGTGTCGGCTTGGCAAAGTTGACGTAAACACCACCACAACCACAAGATGAACCTAGGAGATCCATCAAGGAAAGAAGATCATACAGTATGTATCATCCCAATTAATATGTGTTGTTGACTGATAGAGTAGAGCCAGAATCTTATAACAAGGCTTTAAAGCACGAGAAGAAAGAAAAATGGCTGCAAGCTATGCAAGAAGAGCTACTATCCTTACAAGAAAATCACACTTACGACTGAGTGAAACTGCATAAAAGCAAGAGAGTATTGAAGAACAAGTGGGTCTACATGTAGAAGACTCGAGAGAATAGCTCACAACTAAAGTATAAGGCAAGATTGGTTGTAAAGAGGTTTAGTCACAAGAAATGCATAGATTTTGAAGATATCTTTTCTCCAGTAGTAAAGAAGACATCTATTTTGGTTATTCTTGATATTGCTTCTAGTTTGAATCTTAAGATTGAGTAACTTGATATAAAGACAACCTTCCTACATAGTGATTTGGTAGAGGAAATCTATATGAAACAGCCGGAGGGGTTTAAAGCAAGTGGCAAAGAGAATCTAGTATGTGGTGTAAAAAAAAAAATCTATATAGATTGAAACAGGTATCGAGACAATGATGTAAGAAGCAAGAAAATTACCTCCATTGTTGAAGGACAAAATCCTTCATAATACCTTTTATCCTAGACGTCCTTCTTAGATTGAAAACTTGAAATTTTAGTGGAATCAAAGGCTAAAAATCACCCTCTTTTCTTCTTAAGGTTGATTGAAGCTAGTGTAGCAAGAGGTAATATCAAAAAAAATTTCTTGTTTTCCTTAAAACCTTTGTGCTGCCATTTTCACTAACAAAAAAAGTGACTTTTGGCAATGTCAAAAAAAGTGTGACGAAATTGACCAAAACTGTGGCAAATACGTTTTTGCTGTGGAAACACCACGGTTTTCGAAGCGTGAGCATTACGACCATTGCAAAAAGTTTGGTACAGTTGTGTAGCCGTGAGAAATACCTTTTGCCACAGATTTACCACAGTTTTGGAGTCGTTATAAATAAAGTGTGATATTTGTTCATGAACTTTTGCCACAATTTTTCCTAACGGTTATTAACTGTTGGAAAAGATTTCATTTTTTTGTCACAATTTTTCCAACATTTTACAATTGTGGGGAATATTATTTGTTACACTTAAATATCTGTTGAAAATAATCCTGGTTGTTACGGTTCTTTTCTAAATTGACATAACCGTGGGTAATGCCCATTTGCTACGATTTTCTTGCTATTGTAATTAATACTTTTTGTCACGCTTTAAAACTTCAGAAAAAATAGTACGCAATTTTGGGACAAATTTCCATATTTTTTTTCATCCATAGTGAATGAACATTGAATTCAATATGATGATATTGACAAATTGTTTTCCTTCTACTTTAACAAGATCATTTACTATACATATAGAACTATGAAAACCTCTAATATTAACAATCAACTATCATCCATTCAATAAACATTCAAAATTCCATCTTCTATTAATAATAACTTAATATACAAAAAAAAAAAACTAAATGGAGTCTGATAAGTATCATGAATCTAATAATTGATATTAGTTCAAAATAGTCCAAAACAAAACCACAATTCTAACCATGTCATCCATCAGAAGTCATAAAAATTCATGGAGGACAAAAAAAAATGCCATAATTAAATGAACCATCAACCACCTTGATCTTCATTCCTCCTACCATTAAGAAAAAAAAAAGGATTTCCAATGTACTTGATAATGAAACTGAACTTCTTTTGGTTTGTTGTGATGTGAATCAGCGAAAGTTCTGAACATGCTGCTTTGAATTTCCAATTTGATCTGTCTATTCAAGCGACTACTTTTGATGCTGTTCCTCTGATGGATGATATACTTGTGCATGATCATTTCTACTCTCTAATGGATTTTGAACAAAGGCAGAACATGGTTCAAGGTTATCATACATTAGAGCTCGTGATTCTAGAAAATTACAAAGACTTCCGTTGAATGGCATTACCTTTACTGAGATTATTTTTTTTTTCTAGGAGAAATATGGAGTGGTCTTGGCAATGAATTCGGAGTAAGGAATCACGAAATGCATCTTAAAGTTATCACTTCAAACAAAATTTTTGTGGAGAAGAAGATGATCAGGAGGCAGAGAGAGGAAAAGGGCAGTAGCTCCAAGACATTATCAAGAGCAACCATTTCGAAGTACTTTTACATGCCACTCATTCAGGTGGCCAAAAAACTAAATGTTGGCCTAACCATTCTCAAGGAAAGATGTAGGGAGTTAGGAATTCGTAGATAGTCTCATAAGAAGTTGATGAGCTTGGAAACCCTAATCAAGAATGTTCAGATTCTCTTACACACACATACACACATACACACACACACACACACACTTGTGCATGAATAAAAAATGAGGAAAAAACTTACATAACGAATCTGCAAGTGTGAAAGATTCATAAGTAAATAAGTTAATTGTATGCCTCCAAAGATCACAAAAAACTAATAATTTGAGAGCATGCTTTTGGATTTGCAGGAGATGCGAAATAAAGAAGAAGGTGGACATATGGCTGAGAAGAAGTTGAGAGAAACCATTGAGATACTTGAACGTGAAAAGAAATTGATGGAAGAAATTCTTAATATGCAGTTGGATGACCAAACAAAGAGACTGAGACAAGCATGTTTCAAGGCTAACTATAAGAAGAGAAAACTCAATGGAAAACTTGCAGATTGTATATCGAGTAGAAAGCAGAATGTAAAATTGCGGCCATCGGAAAACTTGTTGGCGGGTCAAAACGGGTTGAATTTATATAGCATACATAGAAAATTCCTCTAATGTTTATCTATCTCTTTTTCTCCGACCTATGCAAGTATAAACGAAAGATTCCTGCAAAATAGGAGATAAGATTCCTGACAATTAGCCAAAATCAGTGAAAAAAATTGTATATGATTGAATTTAGAAAAAAAGAAATTAAAAGATTAGAAATGCGAAACAAATAATAATAATAATAATAATAATAATAATAATAATAATAATAATGATTAAAATTTAAAATTTGATATGCGATATTAATAATGTAATAGATTTCAAGAATCCCTTACCATTCACCATATAAATGGTAAATGAATTTAAATCAGGCCAAATCACTGGAATTATTCTTCGATAAAGACTCCTGATCATCTACTGAGGTATTGCTATTTGTATCCCAGTCATCTTCATCATTTTCATTGGTAGGAGAATTTTCTCTTACCATTACAGCCTCATCTTGAACATCCAACATTTCATTCATACTGTTCTCATGTGTTAAAATACCAAGATTAATAAATAACAATATGTTAATTTCGTTGGTAGCATCTACTTCTTCTTGATTAGCTCTGCCAATCGCAGGTGCATCTATTATATGTCGAGCTTTGATTTTGCAAACACCAATTAGATCTTAACCTCTTACTCTCGTGATATGATGCATAATACACTTGGCTAGCTTGTTGAGCTAGAACAAATGGATCATAGTTGGGGTAGCTCATATTGTGGTTAATTTTGACAAGATTCTATTGCGGATGTACCCTGGTACCACAATTTAATGTTTGATCAAACCAGTGACATTTAAAAAGAACAACGCTTTGTTGTGGATTACCAGGAAACTTCATTTCAATAATCTCACTTAACACTCCATAGTCATCAGGTCTTAATGCATCATTTCCAATTCCTTTCACACACCATACGCATCATTTCAAATCCCTTTCAATTCTTGCTATAATGAATTCTTCAGAGGTAAGGAATCGGGCTCGAATTCGCCCTATCACCTTTCCTTGAACATTACATATTGACAGCCCAGGTTCTTGCACCCTCTACAATCGTTCTCCCTCTTCATTACGCGCCATATTTATATGTTTTGTTTGTACATGTAGCTAAAAATAATAAGAGAAGAAAGTGGATGCTTCTTCAACGAGATAAGCATTGCAATTGATCCTTCAACTCTCGCCTTATTTTTCACCTTGATTTTCAAATGATGCAAATACTTGTCATTTGAAAAAAATTTCAATTTCAGTCACACACACTTATATTGTACCTGACAGGAAAAGAATTAGATTAAATGATTACATTGCCGTTCAAACGGGTACATCCACCTATATTGAATAGGGCCACAAACTCTTGCTTCGTAAGGCAAATGAATTAATAAATGTTCCATTACATCAAAGAATCCAAGTGAAAATATCTTCTCCAACTTACGGAATAACAAAGGAATGTCGGACTCTAATTTGGCCATATGAGCTACACTCAACTTAGAAGAGCATAGATCCTGATAAAAAATGCTTAATTCCGTCAAAACACCCCATACGTTAGAAGGGAGAAATTCCTTCAATACAATGGGAAGTTGTCTCTCCATGAATACATGACAATCATGTAATTTCATACCGGATAACTTCAACTCATTCAAATCAGCACATCTTCCAATGTTTGAAGTGTATCCGTTTGGGAGTTGCAATCCCCTCAACCATTCAAGTAAAAGTTTCTTTTGTTCTGTTGTCAACGAGTAGCAAGCTTTAGGTATAGCCACCTTTCCTCTTCCCACATCTGAGGCATGTAGCTCTAGCCTATGGCAATATATTTTCAAGTCACGCCTAACCTTTACATTGTCTTTTAATTTACCATTTACCCCTTGAATTGTGTTCATAACATTGTCAAATACATTCTTCTTATTGTACATCACATTAATATTATGTCGGACCAAATTAGTAAGCCAATACGACAAATCCCATAAAATACTCATTTTGGCTAATTATAAGATATACCCCTGCTATTACTCCTTTTAATTTCTTTGCTTGTTTTTGTGATTTTTTCATATTTAGAAAGACTACCCCAGATTTTTTCACCAATAGGGTACTACACAGGTTGTGATGTCTCAGAACCTCTATCATTCCTAAAAGATCTCATGTCCTTCCTGTAGGGATGGTCAAATGGTAAGAAACGACGGTGATAGTCAAACCATGATTGTTTCCCACCATTTTGTAGATGAAAAGACTTTGTATTGCCCATAAAATATGGATAAGCTAATCTTCTAGTTGTGCTCCAGCCACTCAACACGTCATATACAGGAAAATCATTAATAGTCCACAAAAGTACTGCCCGTAGTTGGAAGTTTTGTTTCTTCGATATGTCATAAGTGGTGACACATTCAAACTACAATTGGGTTAATTCATCTATTAAGGGTTGTAGATAAACATTCACCTGATGCTTTGGATTCTTTAGGCCCGAGATAAAAATTGTTAAAAACATGACCAAATCTTCATACACATCTACGGGGAAAGATTATACAGTGTAATACACATCTACAGGGGAAGATTATACAGTGTAAGAATGGCTGGCCAGGATGAATATTGCTTATCCAACATCCTAAATGGTGGGAATTCGTCTGTACATAAACCATGTTTGACATTCTGTACTTCTTTTGCAAATTCAGGATGCATCCGATCAAAGTGTTACCATGCTTCACTATCACGAGGGTGACTCATGGTACCTTTCTCTGATTTGCTCTTTCCATATCATCTTATGTGTTCAGCTGTTATTTTAGAAGTATACAGTTTTTGTAGCCTCGGTGTTATCAAGAAGTAATACACCTTCTTGAATG
This sequence comes from Voacanga thouarsii, assembly GCA_026120185.1. Taxonomy (NCBI): domain Eukaryota; kingdom Viridiplantae; phylum Streptophyta; class Magnoliopsida; order Gentianales; family Apocynaceae; genus Voacanga; species Voacanga thouarsii. The sequence goes on along the minus strand of JANUWF010001102.1, from coordinate 1,599,185 downwards.
AAATTTCCTTCCTACTTATGTTTTTCCCGACCTTTTTCTGTGCATATCGAGGATGGCCACAAAATTTGCATTATTTACAATTCATGTAATCTTTTCAGTAAAGCATGCATCCATTGATGCATACATGTATTTTTTGTACCGACAAACCCAACCCAGCCATTAATTTTTTCATCTAATAGAAATCATCCAGAATTGTATTACTGCTGGGCACAACCTCTTTCATCAATTGCACAACATCGTTAAATGCTTTTCGCGAGAGGTTTTTTTCAGACTTAATATTTAATAACCTTAAAGCTAGTGAAAGCTGCGAATGTGTAGTGCAACCATCCCATATAGAAGTCTCTGCAGCCCTTAACATATCGTAAAACATTTGTGCCTCCACATTAGGTGGTTCTTCAATGTTTTCTGCTGATGTGGCTTTAGGGGGAAAGTCAGGACCTGTTATGTCTAAGACCATTTCTTGAGACGAATTTTCTTGATGTGACTTAAGTTCTGGGATTGAGGTAGACACACTTGACGTACACTCGAAGGGCTCACCATGACATGTCCACCGGTAATAACTAGCCACAAATCCAGACTTCTATAGGTGGGGGCTTAACTTGTGCTGGAACTAGATACTTTTTATTCTTACATTTTGCACATGGACATCTAATTATGCTTGATATTGCACTTGATAGGGCAAATGCCAAAAAAAGCTTTAACCTCTTCCTCAAATTCAATAGTGATCCCTTTTACACCTGGAGCGTGCTTTTATACATCCAACTACGATCTTCCATGACGTCTAAATGAGAAATAAAGTCCTATTGTGAATAAAGGAAAATATTTGTTATTTATTTTAAAATAGAATCCTATTGTCATTCAAAATTTAACTAACTATAACATACATATATCAGATATATATATTCGTGTTCGATTAAATAACACTCTTCAGGATAAGGATCGTTGTTCTATTCCACACTAAATAGTACTACATTTTGAAAAAATTTTGATAGAGTCTCCCTAATAATTGGACATTTTCTAGGTACGAGGCCACCTCAAAATTTGATAATCAAAATGTTGCAACAAAGACAGATCATTCATTTATAGAAAAAGAACAAAAAGTAACTAGGGGATAATCACCCATTACCCAGGAGGAGTAATCACTCATCACTCACGGGGTTCCAATTATTAAAAAGATACAGTTAAAACTATAGTAAAGATCTACCTTTGGATAAGGCAAAAAAGCCTACATATGGCTCTATCCTTATGAAATGTCTGTCAATAGCGCAACAAGGATTTGTCAACTCGTATATACAATTGTGTTAATTTAAGGAAGGAATAAATACACTTAGACTTGAGAAGTAAAATAAAAATGAAGGAGTTGATGAACATAATGTTATTATTTTTAATTTTATAGAAAGCTCTTAGATAATAAAAAAATTACAATGTAAGTTGGATGGTATTTTTAAAGCTCATGAGGGTAAGGAACCGTGGTATATAGAAATGGGAAGTAATAAACTAACATGCTTAAATTTAAAACTTGAAGGAAATGCAATCAGAATTTCTATTTTCCAGCTTGGGTAGCCTATGGTGTAAAATGCATAACTTTCTATCCACAAGTCCAAATTATGTGAAATTTATCTCAAAATCTTCCTAAGAAATTTATCTACAAATGGAAGTCAAAGGTTACAAGAATCCACTATCATTTTGTATAGTTTAATCCAAGAACAGACTTGCTTTACATAGGGCACAACACAATTCACTATTTCTTTCTCCATTTTGCACAAATTCTACTTTTCAATTCTTCTATATAACCTACCTCATCCGAGCATTCCTAAATCATGTTTAAGACTCAAATGAATGTGTTTTAGGTATTCCTTCAACCCAGCTATTCCAGAACTGTTCAAATAGAGCACAAAGACAAGCTTGGCAAAATTTTTTTAAGAACATTGTACAACCATTTTTCATTCCTTTTGTTCCTATGGTTTGGTTTGCGTTCAAATCCTCCAAAAATTAGTTCAATACCTTCTCTAAAATCATATAAAAAATCTTAGACTCAACTATTATGTTCAGAAGCCACAATAAATAGTACTAGATTTTGAAAAAAATTTGACAAAGTCTCCCTTATAATTGGACATTTTTCAGGCACGAGGCCACCTCAAAATTTGACAATAAAAAATCATATACCTAAAAATAGTTATATCTCAGAAAATAATATCTCTCATATAGCACATAACACAACCATAATGTTGTTCACAATCAATAAAAAATCAAGCCCAAACTCCTCAAATTCAATCGAACTAATTCCTTCAATCAATCACAACACCCATAACACTTAATCTACAGCAATAGAACCCCAATGATAGCAAAAAATTTGCAGAATTTTCAGCCATAAACATGTCCACAAGCAACCATAATCATTAACCAACATAATTTTCCAAACTCAAAATAGACAAACAAATCATTCCTCAATAAATTCTCATTTCCTAAATAATTAATAACTCAAAATAATGCAAAAAAGTGTAGCATTTTTGGACCTTTAAGGCAGTAAATTTATCAACATAAACATGAAAAGATCACAACTTATTCATACAATCTTTCGCTTATCTATCAAGGATAAGTTTTATCAAGCTTTTCTTACCAATGCTTTTTGAAACTGCAAACAATATGCTGCATAAAGCTCCCATAGAAGCTGCAATTTTTAGCTGAATCTTCAAGGGATTATGCAAGTCTTGTGAATTTGATAGAAATAATCATACATTTGAAGGACCTGACTTGCATTGGGGGGGAGAGGAGGGCTTAGATAGTCTGGTATGGGAGGGGGATAGCCGCCACAGGAAGGAAGGGAGACTGGCTGCCGTGGGGGTGGCTTGCCGCTGCGACTGATAGATAGGGAAGCAGGATGGGTGGGGGTTGGGGTAGGGGAGGCCGCAGGGTGCGGGACTGCGGCGTGGGGGGAAGGCACGGGTGGGGGCTGCGGGAGGGATGGGCGGGGCAGGTGGGCTGTCACGAGGTGAGTGGTTTCGGGTGGCTGGCTTACCGGTGAGGTGCCTCGGGGTGGGTGGCTCCAGGTGGCTGGGCTACAGGGGTGCCAGAAGGAAGCAAAGTCAGGACACGGGGAGGGGGGGCGACGGGGTAGGGGAAACCACAGGGTGGGAGGCTGCGGGAGGGGTGGGTGGGGCAGGTGGGCTGTTGCGAGGTGGGTGGCTTCGAGTGGCTGGGCTGCTGGTGACGTGCCGTGGTGTGGGTGGCTCTAGGTCGCTAGGTTGCGGGGGTGCCGGGGGGAAGAGAAGTTGGGACGGGGGGGCAATGGGGTAGGGTGACCAACTAGGGGGGTGGCGGGAGGGTAGAAGGAGGGATTGGGAAGAAGTTGTTGGGATCTAGCAAAAATTTTTCTACGTGTTAGAGAACAAAAATTGAAGGGGTTTTTTTTTTTTTTTTGTAAATTATCCCTTGCAAATTGCGAGGATGGACATTTTAAATTTTTTTTTACACATTTTGTCATTAAAAATAATCAATTGTCGCAAAATCTTCCAAAATTTGCAAAAGTTTTGCGAGGGTTAGTGGCTATCTGTCGCAAAACCCTCGCAAATTTGTGAGGATTTTGCGATGGTTACCAACTAGATTTTTTCTTTTTTTTATTTTTAAATGTAAAAAATTCCATTGCAAAATCCTTAGCTAAGTCTAGGAAATGTGATTTTTTTTTTTTGGTTATAAATCCCTAGCTATTTCCTCGCAATTTGCGACGAAAGATCTAACTAATTTTTCGCAAATTGAGACGAAGAACATTACAATCTAATCTTTACATTACAATTTTCACCATATATTTTTTAGTGATCTCAACAAAAACAATACTATTTAAATTATTTTTCTTTATATATTTTACTTTATATACTACTTAATCAAAGTGATGGATTAAAAAATTAGACATATGTATATACATATATAGATGTTATAATATATATATTAAACCAAAGAAATACTTTTATACATTGTATACTACATAAACACATACATTTACTTATATATTACAATAGTTATATAACATAACAGAATTAACTATATATATTTACTTATGTAATACATTAAGTAAATGACAAAACATAATTACATATACACATTTATAATAAAATGCACCATCTAAGATACGTTATTAAAAATATTTTACTAAATTTATCAAAATACACTACCACACAAACACATAAATATAAATTAAAAAAATTAAAGAAAAATATAAGATGAAAAATCCTATTTTGTCGCAAAACCGTCACAAATTGCGAGGGTTTTGCGAGGAAATAAGCAAATCCGTTGCAATTAGTGACGGATTTGCAACGAATTTGTGACGACTTAGGGTATTCAAATTTTCACTGTGCAAAAATTAAAAAAAAAATGACGGAAAGGAATATTCAATTTATTCTATGCAAAAATTCAAAATTTCAATCTGAAAATTTTGCCTAAGAAAAGGTGGGTAATTTAAAATTTAAAATTTCGTCGCAAATTTGCGAGGGTTTTGCTATGGTCTAGGCTTTTCTCTTTTATTTTTAAATATGAAAAGTCCGTCGCTAAATTCTCACAAATTGTGAGGGTTTTGTGATGGGCATTAAAAAAAAATTATTTAAACATTTTTTTTCATTAAAAACAACCACAACTTTGCGAGGATGACCGTCCGTCACAATACCCTCACAATTTGCAAGGGTTTTGTGACGGTTATTGAGCTATCCGTTGCAAAACTCTCTCAACTTTGCGAGGGTTTTGCGACGGTTAATCAACTAGACTTTTCCATTTTTTATTTTTAAATATGAAAAATTTCGTTCCATTCCAAAAAAAAAATTTCTTTTACATATTTTATCATTAAAAATAATTGACTGTTGCAAAATCCTAGCAATTTGCAAAGGTTTTTGCGACGGACAACCAACAAGACTTTTTCCTTGGTATTTTTCACTATGAAAAGTCCATCACAAAACCTTTGCGAGGGTTTTGCGAGGGCCTTTCCAAAAAATTGTTTTCCCACACATTTTATCATTAAAAACAATTTACCGTCACAAAAACCTCACAAATTTGCGCGGGTTATCCACCCCTCTCAAAACCCTCGCAAGCCAACCAACTAGACTTTTCTTTTTTATATTTTTAAATATGAAAATTCCGTTGCAAAATCCTTGCAAATTGCGAGGATTTTGTGACGGACATTCCAAACATTTTTTCTTTTTCATATTTTATCATTAAAAATAATCAGCCCTCACAAAACCCTCTCGCAAAATGTCGCTAATTGCGAGGATTTTGTGACGGACTTCCCAAAAAAAATTCTTTTACATATTTTTTCATTAAAAATAACCAACCGTCGCAAAATCCTCACAAATTTGTGAGGATTTTGCAATGGATAGCCATGAACCCTTGCAAATTTGCGAGGGTTTTGCTACGATTAACCAATTAGACTTTTCTTTTTTAAAATTTTTTAAAATATAAAAAGTCCGTCGCAAAATCCTTGCAAATTGCAAGGATTTTGCGACGGTTGTAACAATTTTCTTTTTTGTTTAAATAATTTATTTTTAAAAAAATTAACTGTCACAAAACCCTCACTAATTTGCGAGGGCATTTTAGCCGTCGCAAAACTCTCGCAAATGGCGACGGTTTTGCTACAAATTGCGATGGCCATTTTAGCCGTCGCAAAACCGTTGCAAATTACGAGAATTTTGTGATGGTTTTGGTCAACTTGTGATTTAATCAGTTGTCGTTGCAAAATCGTCGCTAATTAGTGACGGTAATGTAGCCCTCGCAAAAAAATCGTCACAAATGATGATTTTTCCTATAGTGTAATTATCAAAGTTATATCTCCATTTTTATCTCCCTCAAGCGATCTAGTACAATAAGGTTATTTAAATATTTTTTCTTTATTTTTATCAACAAAATTTTGTTGAAATGGTTAGCCATTTACTTAATTGAATAATTATTCATTAACTAACTACCTATTTAGTTACTAATTAATTTATTTATCATCTATCTACTTAAATTTTGGGCTAAAATTTTCATTCAATAGTAGTAGTGCTAGCATATTCACGACTAGCATTAGTATTGCCTTTTATTATTTAAAATACCCATTATTTGTTAACTATCGGCTATTAATTGATTATGAGATTTTATTCAATTTGTGAACCATCATCTTAAATAATTACCTATTTATTCTAACTAATACATTTAAGTATTTATTTACTTACCTATTGAACTAAAAGCCACGCAATATTTAATACTATTAGACGTTCACAAAAAAATTATTATTTACTATTTATTTATTTATTAAATAATATTTTTAAAAATTAAATGTTATTGATTGATAGATCCTTTTTGATTATTTGCACCCATTATTGTTCATTGCATACACCTATTTATTTATTTACTATTTTATTTGCTAATAGACACACACACACATGTAAATCGTACGTTACTATGTAATGTTGACTAATTGATTTAATCAATTACTGTTGTGACTACTTAACTAATACGTATTTACTTTCTTCTCATGTATTTATTATTTACCATTTAATATTAATTATATACTACTCATTAGACAATATTCATTTAATTGTTTAACTATATGGTTATTAATGAGATCTATATCATATATGGGTAATTGATGAATTACGAATATGATACTAGATGGTTGAAGTGGATGCTTAAGGGTTGCGGGGGATGAATGTTGAGACTTATTATATTTCAAATCTTATGAGTGGAGATAGGTTGTGATTTATACTTTTAATTTCTTGTTAGGCCAAGTTGCACTTCAAACCCCTGCAATCCAGCAATTCACTTTACCAAGTCATCTAGACCGGTAAGTCCTTGCATCAAATATTTGATACTAAAACTTTAAATTGCAAGTCATTGGGAAAATGGAAAAATGAATATTGTCTCAATGATTTGATTGTTTGGAATGCAAGCTTAACTATTTTCATTAAAAGCTTTTATACAAACAAAAGTTTTATTGCAAAATCACCTTTTATTTGTAAAACAATTTTACCGCAAATCATTTGAAAACCATGCTTGCATAACCAAAGTGTATTGGAAATGGTTTCATTGAGTTTGGATCTTGAATAATGTAATGAAACGTTGAGTACTCAACAAGGGTAGGCCTCTAAGACTAACCTTTGAATAGTAGGGCAAGTCTCTCAATAGGAGGCCACATTTGAGAGATAAGTTTTATTTGGAAAATGTGATAATTCTAGAAGGTCAGGCCAGTCCGAGCTAACACCTCAGTCCAAGTGGACTGTTATTTCGGGGTAGACATTCGGTAAGATAGGGTATGAGATGGAGGAGTATTTTACCCCGTACACCGTACACCCACTATACTGTAATGCAGGATTTCACAGTATTTGTCATGATGTAAGGTTTCATGGTAAGGCTATGATGCAATGTTCCATAGCCTATTTATTTTGAGTGATTTTTGTATGATACTTACTATTGTGATATGACTTCAATTTGATACCGCTCACTATGTTTATGGAAAACGTTTGACTTGCAATCAACATTTGATTATTGGTTTCAAAGTACATTCATAAAATCTATTTCGATTAAGATAAGAGCACACACAAGACTTACTGAGAATTCTTTTCTCATACAATTTTTGCTATCATATTTTAGGAGGTGGTAGACCTAAGATAGGAAACTGTTAAGGACAAGTGCTGATCAAGTTTGCCTTGTTCATTTATTTATTTGGATTTGAGAGGTTGTTTTTCCTTTAGACATTATTTTATTTAAGTCATAGTTTGTGGTTTTGTATGCTATAAGTTTATTCTCGAAACCTTATAATAAGTTTTGATGTGATGTATTTTAAAATGAGTTTACTACATATTCTGTTTCACTAGTTATAAAGACCACTGGTCCTAGGAACAGGCGACATCCCTGACCCTCTTCCAGTCACATAGAAGCAGGGTGTTATATGGGGTGTTAGAATTTGAGGATTCCTTAAACACGGAAAACACTCTCGAATTCTTCCAGGATCTATGCTAAAACGTATTATTAGGGACTTAATAAAAGGTTATACCTTAAAACATCGTATAATCTGATCTAATACGAAGAAAACTCCGATATCTGGTTAGATCATAGGTGCTATCTCTGCAAACGCCCTCTATAATTGCACATAACAAACTTCATTTTCAACCAAAGTGTGCTAGCACCCTGGGGGAAAAAAATATTTTCTGGAGATTCAGAGCGTTGAACAGAGAGAGAGAGAGAGAGAGAGAGAGAGAGAGAGAGAGTTTTGTGACAGCTAGGGTTTATACTTTATAATATAGAGCTTATATATCAAATATCTGAACTCTTAAAACTGTTTTTAAGAGTTCTTCTCTAAACCAATCTCCCTATATGGTGGATCATATCTTTTTATATTAGTCATATTTTTATAAAATCGAATTTCAAAAGATATGAATTATCTTACCAAATAATTTATGTAGTTATTGATTGTTCTATCAAATTAGATATAAGGTATTTGGACATCTTTCAAATATATCGAAGCTAGACACCTTTTCGAAATACAATGTATTTGGACATACTTCTAGATACGATAAATTTGGACACATTTCCAAACATAATGAATCTAGCCTCCAGAAAAAAATAAATTATTCACTTAATGTGTGACCTTATAAGTTTATCTAACACTGGTAGTGTGCACATGTCACATTTATAAGGCCCACAAATTATAAGCGGTTTCTTGCAAAATATTATAACTACCCAAGTTAAAACGAAGATCGTGATCTCTTTATACCAAACCAAAATTTGATATTTAATCATTTTGTCTCACGATATTCTGATTAAGTATAAGACATGGAATATGTCATTCTTATAAAGCTTAATCAACTATTTCTTAGTTTCTAAGTAAACTATTTAAACAAATAATATCAATATCTTTAATTGATACATTTGAGCATGACCATGCATTTTAACAGGTTAACTTATCAAAGGGTCCATGGATATTTCTCTACAAGAATAAGAGAGACAAATTCCTTCACTTTCATTCACATTCCTCTCCTTGATTAGTTCTATATCCAATGGTAGTCTTATTTAATTATCTAGTTAAATACAACTTAAGACTATGCCAAGATATAGAATTCATCAAGAAGGAAATAATGATGAATTCATGTCAAAGGACATATAATATCATAATTTGAAAAAGAAGTATTTATGATATGTCCCATAAAGTACTCTCATAGTGGGTCGTGTTCAATACAATGTTCCATAACATTTATATATGTTTTGACTTGATATCCTATATAACTATGACCAATAAAACATATACATTAAGTCATAAACATACTAATCTTAATTTATTATTGTTCCACTAATAATAATCGATTAGGGACATTTTAAGAATAGTCATTTTACTTGCTATAGGTTTTTACTATCAAGTCACGTACTTGATAACCATAAAGCGAAATACAATATTCATGGAAATAAATGCCTCCTATTTATTGTGAAAATATTAAATAACAAAGACAAATTGTTTAGGACATATCCTCAACATAAGGTTTACTAAAATTTCTTAACTCACATGTTTTTAAATTCATGATTTTTGGGATATCTCAAATTCTACTCAAGTTGGGAGTACTAAGTTTGGAAAAGTGGGATTTGTCTTTTTTATTTGCTTGGAATGATAGATTCATCAACTTTGAATATTTGTTTCATTGCATTTACTTACAGATAATGTATAAGTTTTATGAAGGTTGTAATGGTTCGTAGGTTTTATTTTTTTTATTTTGGAGTTGAGTTTCATTTTTTCATTATAAAGACCCCTTGTCGAGAGGATGGAGTGACATCTTCGATCTCTTTAGGTTATGTAGGTAATTGGGGTGTTACAAGTTATGTCAGATGCTAGGTTTAGGTATTTCTTTAAATTATATAGATTAGTATTTTAAGAATTTTGGATTTGTTACTAACTTAAGTATGTTTTATGTGTGTACAATGATTAGAATGTATAGGACTACCTGTAAGAGTACGACTTTACACTGACCTATCCCATCTTTCCCCTGATGATTCTTTTTCATTTGAGTCATTAGTGGAGGACGACCACGAGTAGGATAATAGTGATAATGATATGCAAGTTAATAGTAATGATGAAATTCAGGCTAACAGTGACAATAAAGTCTAGGCTGATAGTGATGATAAGTCTCAAGTTCCTAGTGACCATGAGGATTTGGCTAGCAATAATAATAGGGCCAAGATTGTAGTTCCAGACAAATACAACCCCAAAGAGATAGATTATTAGGAATTTAAAAGTGAGCTAGAGGAAGATATGGGAAGGCTTCGTAGAAAAAGCCTAGGATTGGGCCTTACATTTGATTTTAATAATTTAGAATTCATGTATGATTATATTTATCTAAGTTTAGCTCTTCTGATGATGATTTGAACTTGAGACCTTAATAGGTATTGAAAAGTTAATATGTGCAGCAATTTTACCCCGGTGTATTGTATGATGATAATCTTGATGAGGTTGTCAGAAAAGGACTGTGTTGACAATGATAGATATTTTGGAGAATTTGATGAGTATACTTAAGTGAGATTCTCTTAGGTTTGAGAAGACTAGATATGATGGAGAGATAAAAGAACTTGGTATCTATTCTAAGCTTTCGATTTTGATTATTCTAATTTCGATTTGGCGGATAGGTTTGTGGAATAATGTGGGAGCAAGAGTTTAAGAATGATGATTTTTTCTGGGATTTAGGATCTTGATATCCGTACTTTAGAGATTTGTGATTTTCTGTAATATTTGTCAATTATGTGTGTATAATAAGAACATTGTCTAGAATGCCTCTATGATTGTGTGTGGTGATATATGCTACGTAAAATAACTTTATATGTGTTTTATTTGATTAAGCATGCCATATGAATTTAATTGTTCTTAGTACATGGTATATTTGCATTTTAATTTTTAATTTAAAATAATTAGGTTGAAGAATGGTTCACTAAAGAGTATTTGGATATCCTTTGGGAGTAGAATTAAAAGAAGAGATGATTGTAGGAGGTAGACACCATCTACAATGTGTGCTATAGTAGTGGATGCAACTGCATAAACGAAGAAGGAAGACTTAGATAGGACAATTTTGAGAATGATTCTGAAGATGCGAAACTTCTATGCTAAAAGACAGGTATAGCAATAGTAAAAGAACAAAGGAAAGCAAACAAGAGCTACTCCGGTGGAAGCGGCTCCAAATTTAATAGTTTATTATCACAGCAAGAGGAAATAGTGCAAAGTCATTAGGGAAGGCTAAAGAGTTCACTTTGAATAAAGAGGACATAGGGACCGGATATACCCATGATGTAATATGAACTCTATATCCTATTTCTTGATAGGAACTCCTTAGACCAAGTTCTACGCGATTATACATACATACATACATATATATATATATATATATATATATATATATATATATATGTGTAGTGTATTACTGATTTGAATCATGATAGTAGTATATAGGCTTATAAATCGTCTTTGCGCACCTCTTGGTATAAGAAAGTAAAAATTTATAGATTTTTGGGCTGAGATGTTAGATTTTAGTTGGAGAAGTAAATTACTAAGAAATCTTATTTGGTTATTCTTTAAGAATGATGATATTATATTAGGTGTGGATTGATTGCAATGCAAGGGGTTTGAGTTGATTGTAAGGATAGAATAGTGTATTGCCAAAGAATGTAATTAAATTTAGAGGAGATAAGGCAGAGGGAAAATGCAGTGCTTAATAGTGGGAACGAAGGCTCGAAACTGATATTGAAGAGATACCCAGATATCTAGCCTAATTAGTTAATATACCCCATAGGCTGCGAGTATAAGAAGATAACCAATTGGTTAAGGTTTTCTATAATAATTTCTCTAACAAAGTTGATTTCATTATATCTAATTTGAGAGAAAGAACTTGAATTAACTTTGGTTTTACACAAAACCCATCTTGAAAATATATATTGACAGCAAGGCTCAAGAAACTGAAAAGACGAGTAAAGGAACTTCTCAAGAAAGGATACATCTAGCCTAGTGTTTTAGCTTATGGAGCCTCAGTATTCTTAGTGTAAGAAAGGAATGGAACTTTAAATTTGTGAATAGACTATAAAAGATTAAATGGTTGGACCATCAAAAAATGAATATTGCTATTTTGCTAGGCTTAGGTCGAAGATACTATTAAGAATGCACCCAAGAGAAGGATATACCTAAGATTTTGATTAACACTAGGAATAGGTATTATGAATCTATATTGAAGACATTTAAGATAACAAGCGAAGCTACTTTTATAGAATAAATGCATAGGATTGTTTGTGATCTCCATTGAACAAGTTTTTGGTGATTTTTATAGATGATATTTTAATATATTCTAAAAGCCCTAAAGGGCATGCAAAGTATTTGAAGATGGATTTAGAAAAGTTGAAGGAACATAAAATTTTGCCAAGTTTAGTAAATGTGAAATTTTTGTTGGGTAACATTTTATTTTGAGATATGTAGAAACTAAAGATAGAATTATGGTTGACTCATTTAAAGTGAAGGATATCGCTAATTAGAGGTAATCCGAGCTAGTTGCGAAGGTTAGAAGTTTCTTAGGATTAGCAATATAGTACTATTACCTCATTAAGGAATTATCGACCTTTACAATACGTTGACTCAACTAATGGTTATATGATACATTGTTCTTATAGTTGAGAAGTATGAAAAGAGCTTCCAAGAAATGCAAAAGAAAACTCATGACTGTAACCATGTTGACCCTACATAAAGACAGGACCTTTGTGCCTTATACACAGATGCAATAAAGGAGGAATGGTAGTCGTGTTAAAAATTTTCGTAAATAAAGACTCATTCTTCTTGATCTTGACTCTATCTTCTTTCTCTTGAGTTTCTTCTTGCTAACTCCTTCCCTTTACCTGATGTTGTTATCATGAACTCTCTCTTAGGACTAAGTTGGTTAAGGCAACCATCATCATTAAATCCATTGTTCAGAATTACTTCTCATCAAATCCATCAACATTATGCTCAATGTTTCCTTATAAAATCTTTATGTTGGCTTCCTATTTCTTATCACATTAGACTTATTCTATCTATTCCATTTGCACACTTTGGCATATGCCTTCTCATTCGATCTCCTGCATGCCAATTCTTTTCTCCACCATTTGTTAGGAATTTTCTTCTAACATTTGGTTGATTAAAGCAACATTTGTTACTAATTTAATATTTGCAGCTGTTAGTCGTTAAACTTTTTAACATTCTCCTAAATGTTTTCTACCTTATCTCTATAATAGCTTTCAATTTCTCGCCTCATTGAACTTACTTCATCTATTACTTGTTCTATTCCATTCCTTTGATTTAGCACATATACTAGGAAGAAACTCTTCCCTATCCAAATCGAAACTCTAATTTAAAATAATATTAATTTAAATAATTTTTATTACCTGAGAGCTGTCACATACCCACAATACATCATATTTTCTCTCTTAATGATTGGGCCCCATATTTATCTCACATTTAATAATATTTTATTAAATTTTAACAAACTTATCTCAATCTAATCCTTACACAAGTACAGCCTTGGACTTGCGTTTGTCTTTACTATATTCTCATAGCTCTAAAATTCTAATGTCACCATTTCCACAATCTTTTCACTCTTTTATTCTTATAGTTCTTTTTGATGACCAAAGCTTTCTCTCTTTTTTTTTTTTTCAAATCATATTGATTTATATACTATCAAATATTATAATTATTCTACTTTCTTGCCTTTAATGTTTTCTTGATCATCAATCCTTTCTCGGTGTTGAATTTTTCTCACTCTTCGTTCCTTTTCTTCTAGCAAATATTAACGACACTATTTGCTTAACCTTTTCATCCTCTTAATATTATACTACCTTCTATCGTTGGAAAACTCTTCTTCTTTTCAGATATTATTGACTTCTTGTACTCATTTTTCTGTCTAGTACCTCTTGTTACTTCTTATAAATGCACTTCTTCTTCTTCTAAGGCTTGTATATTCAATGACTTCTCCTTGCCATTCAATGAAGGTGCACGATACTCATCAATCAAAATGATTTCTTTGACGACCAATGGTTTTAATTTGACTCCCTTGTTTTTTTATGTCTCTAATAATCATTTTCCTCTCGTCATTGAAATTCTTCTTTAATTTATATTCTTTTCAATCTCTCTTGTATTTGGAATGCAACTTTTAGTATTTGGAGGACCGTCCTTTTTTTCTTGTCCTTTGGTTTTTCATCCAGCTGATTTTCCATTTTGATCTCCTTTCTAATCCTTTAGCTCTCAACTTTTCTTTATCCTTGAACATATAATTAATGATAAATCCTGCAACTAAACCCCTCTAAGTTACGTCAAAAATTGAACAGGATTTTGGAAAGAAGTGGTGAAGGGGCATGTCGCGGAATTCAAGATGCTGCTTGGAAGACAGAGGAGTGGATGCAAAAAAAAAAAAAAAAAAAACCTAGTATTACTCTAAGATGCGGCACCATAGGAATTTCGGAGGTGAAATTCTTTTAAGAGGGGAAGAGTGTAATATTCTACATTGAAACACACATAAAAATAGGGAGTATGTCATTCATAGAATATGAGCATATGTGCACATAAGCATATAATAAGATTTTTGTATATAAATATGATTTACATGGATTATTTAAATTTATTTAGTTATGATAAATGAATGGAATTTTATGCTTGGATAATAATAGAGAAAACATTACTAAGAATAAGATTATATGAAATATTTTTCATAGTAATTATTTGAGAGAGCTATATATTTGTTTATTTAGAATTAATCTATTGATATATTTTCTTTATTAAATTATTTTATTTATTTACTTAGAAAAAATAAAAAGAAAGGAATTTATTTATATAAGGAAGTCTATTGGAAATTAATTCTTTCAAGGGTTCTTATTTAATTCCTTTGCAGAAAAAATAAATTCTCCTAATTTAAATATTTATTCTATCTAGTAAAAGATTGGTGGTAAAAATCTAAGGCCACTAGAAGCCTTGTGCCACCACACTTGGGAGAAAATAAGGAAAGGAAAATTTTTATTTTATTTGGGAAAAGATTTTAGAGGATTTTCTAAATCGCATTCTAGAAAGATTTCCTTCCCTAATTCTCCTCCCTTCTAGCCACCACAAGCCCCTCTTGGGTTGGCAATTTGACTTCCTAAACCTACTAGGATTTGGTTTAATTATCTTCCTAAGCTTAGCTTAAATAGAAACTTAGAAAACCTAGGAAAACTCTCTATTTAAAACGTCTTAGCCGTCTTACCCTATTCTTTTCCATGTTCCAACAATTTCTTCTCTCAAAATTTGATTTATTATGGCCCTAAAATCCTTCTAGCTGTCCCACCTTTTTCCCTCTCAAAACACCAAAATTCCTCTCAAGAAAATTATCTTTATTGTTGAAGAACAAAATTCTACACAATACCTTTTGTTCTAGATGCCCTTCTTTGATTGAAAGTTTGAAGTTTTAAGTGGAATCAAAGGCTAAAAAACATCTTATTTTCTTCCTAAGGTTGATTGAAGTTAGTATGACAAGAGGTAATATTAAAAATCTTTTCTTTTTTTACTTAAAACCTTTGTGCCGCCATTCTTGAGAAGTTAGGGCTCGTGTTGTTTAAATTACTAATGTGATTTTCTCGACAAAAAATGATTGAAGAATTATGTTTATGAATCATACTTGATTAATTATTGAAAAAGAAACATTCTTTCAAGGGATTTCAAAAAAAAAAAAAAACATTTTCTCTTGAATTTTTGTATTTTTGAAAAGTTAGAATTTTTCAAAGAAAAAGATGATTTCTTGATATGTTCGTAAAAGATCTTAACATGTTTTATGCTAGGGTTATTGTCGCCTATCTTAACACGTACCATGGATGTGTTTTCTTGAGTTAATAAATCCAAGGAATTGATTTCTTGAAGCATAGAACAAACTATGTGCTTTAGAATTTTTCTAAATTTGTGATAGTTGCTTATTTTAATTCAAAATAAATTAGCAAAATAATTTATCTTTGTAAGGCCTTTTGATATTGTTTACTAGACATGTTTAGGTTGTTATTTATATTAGAGATCATGCATGAAAACCATAGGATTGATCCCAACAGTTTTTTGAAAAATAGGGGAAGGAAATATAGAGTTTATCAGTTTTATTGTATATTCTATTTGAGGCTATTATTCCTATGTAATAAATCATGAATTTGGAGAAGGTTATACAAAGAAAAAGTATATTTATGTGTATATTTTTAAACTGTAAAGTTTCATATTCTTCTGGTGTAAGAATAAAAAGTTTTGAATTTTTCTTTGTTACTTGTCTGTGTTAGACATAATGCTACAGTAATAATTCTGATTTTTTTTTTCTACGTGATTGAGGTCTAAATTTTGTGTTTGGCTACCTGAAATATGTTCTCTATATGTTAGAGTTTTTCTCTATAAAACTTGAGCCCAAATCGATGTGTTTTCGTTGGTGTTTGTCGTCTATAAATTTAGATTAAGCTTGCTGGAATTTAGAAATAGCTTGAATATGTTTAGGAAACTTCTTAAAAATTAATTCATATATTTCTTTTATTATTTGGAATAATTTATGTACTTTTTAAGGATTGTATTTAGGGTCTAAATATTGCTTTGATGTGGATATATATTTGTTGTACCTTAGTATTATTTGGTACTCCCTCTGTTCTAAAAATGATGTTTAAAATTTCTATTTTTGTTGTACCAAAATACTTATTAATTTTACAAATCAAGAATGCATTTATTACGTATATTCCTAATTTATCCCTCATTCAACTACTCAATAAAGATTTGACTCATTAAATATGTATATATTTCCAATCTAGTTAATAAAGGTTTACTTTTATTCAGGAATATAATAGCCCTTTTTTATTGTAATTATATAAGTTTTAGCAATTTCTTAATTTGTGTGCCATTTGCTAGATTGACATCCTTTTTAGAATAGAATGAGTAAAAGCAAAGTGTTATAAATTAGGTGCACTATGTAAAATATGCTTTCCTATGGTAATTAGGATTGGGTTGTGACTTCCTATTTTGTGACTTTTCTTAGACTTGGAAGGTTTCCAAGAGTAAGGGCCTATTTATTGTGATTGAGGAGCTTATTTATAGCTTAATTAAGGTAAGTTCCCTTACATTCATGAAAACTTGCATATGCCTATTTTTGGAAATTTTCCTCAAACTCAACACTTTCTAAATTTAAAAACTTTCTATATACGGAAACCATTCCTTTTTAGAAACCTTTCATTTTTTTTGGGAAGCTTTTCCTTTTTAGAAACCTTTTCTAAATGTAACTTTCCTTTCTTGAAAAACTTCTATAAATGAAACTTTTCTATTTTGGAAACTTTCTAAAAATGGAAATTTTTTAAATTTGTCCATTTCACATGAAAGCCAACGTAATTGATTCTAATTCTTGTTTTTGCAACCAAACACATGTTTTCAAGTTTATGCATATAAATATGCCAAAATCATGGCATTACTATTTTTAGAAAGTAGCTCCTACTAATGATGCTTGATATGAATGTCATACATGGGAATGTGCCAGTTTGGAAATTTGAGCAACAAGATAAACTCGGCTTGACTAACGTATTGAGCCATCTTAATATGAACTGTTGTGGGAGCTTTGTGAAATATGAAAATGGTAAGTGTTAAGCACTCAGTGAGGGCAAAATCTCTAATACTAGCTAGTCCTGGTTAGATTGAGGATATCTTCCAATTAGTTTATACCTTTGGGAGATAGACTCCTTTTGATCAAGACAACAATATAGAACTGTGGAGCCATGCCTCAACTAGTGACAGGGTTCAAAAGGAACCGATAACCGGATGTTTGGTAACTGAATTGGGATTAAGTGAGAGATAGAGGTGTATCTCACTTAGTAGGTCGTATACCTACTCGGTAGTTTGGGATTGCACGTAGTTACACTTATGGGTGGGAGCTACCTCTGTACTCTTACACCATCGGTAGTTTGAGATTGCACGTAATTATATCGATGGGTGAGAGAATTACCTCTGTGCCCTTATGCCACTAATTTTGATTTCTTAGATTATGGATGTTCCGTAAGCACAGTCGAAAAGCTGTGGAAACTTTGGAATTGATAGCTTTGAAAATACTTACTGTTACTCAATACTCTTATCTATTCTTGTGCATGTCTAAATGTTTTAATTCGAACATGCATCATGAAATGTTTTATTAAGTCCATTACACATACAAGATTTACTGAGATTTCTTATCTCACACATTCTTTAAATTTATGGTTTTCAGAATATCCTGAATTCTACTCAAGTTGGGAGTACTAAGTTTGGAAAAACGAGATTTGTCTTTTTTTATTTGCTTGGATTTCTAAATTCCTCAACTTTGAACATTTGTTTCATTGCATTTGCCTAGGGATAATGTCTAAGTTTTATTAGGGTTGTAATGGTTCGTAGGTTTTATTTCTTCCGTTTTGGAGTTGCATTTCATTTTTTTTATTATAAATACCCCTTGTTTAGAGGCTGGAGTGATATCTTCGACCTTTTTGAATTATGTAGGTAGTTGGAGTGTTACATGTGGCCCTTACAGATTTCTATGTTACCATGAAATATACAATGCAAAATAAAGTTTTAAATATTGTTCATAGACACAATAATCTCACGACAAGAATTAACTTACTCTATAATTACATTTAGAGATGGAGCAATATACCATATTCTACTAGTGCAGACAAAGCTATCTTGTCGTAGCTACTGAGAAGCCATTGAGTCCTCCTGCTGGATTGACAATACTTATCTCACGCCCAATTAAGGTTTCTTAGCCATTGTTAGGGTTTCTATGTGGGCATTTAGAGAGGTATGAGAGACTATATAGTTGTATTTGAAGAAAATTCATGTCTTTTGTTGAAAAGATTTGACTCTTATTTGAACATACGTGACTTTTAGTGTTTCTAAGTAACCATCCCAATTTTTGATTTCTAGAATGAATAAGACATAGGTATATGTGGAATTTAATTGGTAAACATTCACTCATTTTGGCATTCTTGCAGAGTTCAAATCATGTCATACCATCTACATATCTGCAACATGTCCTGAACATACCCGAATAGTTCTTTTTTTTTTCTACTTTTGTCAAAAATAAAAATAAACAACAAAGAAAGTTTTTTATATACAAATTTGACACAAAACATAATATATGTCAAAGTAAGTAAAATCCTAATACTTTCTTCAATTCTTCACAATCACATAGTTTTAAGAGATTTTGTGAAGATATCTGTAAGTTATTTCTATGATATGACATATTCGATCTTCACAATTCTTTGTTCAACAAGTTCTTTGATGAATAATGCCTTATGTCAATGTGCTCAACATCTATTTCATCTACAACAGCTGAGTATAATAATTTCCTACCGCAATGTATTCAGCTTCTACCATTGATAATAATATACAGTTCTATTTCTTGTTGTGCCATAACACAAGTTTGTTTCCTAGATAAAAACATTCACTAGAAGTGCTCATATGGTCATCATAATTTTCTACCCAATAAGTATCACTATACCCAAAAAGATTTGTGGTAGAATCCTTACTGAAGTAAATGCCATGCTCTGAAGTATGACAAATATATTTAAAAAATCTTTTTATAGCTTTCCAATGTGACTCTTTAGGACTTGCTTGATATCTTGCACAGACTCCAACACTATAGCAGATATCGGGACAACTTGCAGTCAAGTGTAGCAAGCCTCAAATCATACTTCTATACAAATGTTGATCTATCTCCTATCCTTTCTCATCCTTTAACAGCTTCTGAGTAATACTGCTAGGCGTCTTAACAATTTTTGAACCTTACATATTGAACTTTTTAAATAAGTTGACAGTATACTTAGTTTGAGAGATAAAAATCCCATCCTTCATTTGTTTAATCTTCAATCCAAGAAAGTATGTTAGATCACCAACCATGCTCATCTTAAACTTAGTTCGCATGAGTTCAATAATGTCTTTTGACATTTGTCTCAATATAGAATTGAACACAACATCATCGACATACACTTGTGTAATAATAAAGTCTATTCTCAATTTGTTAAAAAATACTATCTTGACAACTCTCCCTTTCTTGTAACCATGCCTTAATAGGTAATTTGTCAAACTTTATACTAGGCTCTCAGTATTTACTTCAAACCATAGAGAGCTTTCTTCAGTTTGTAAACATGATCAGGAAATTCATGATTAACAAATCTTTTGGGTTGTTCAACATATGCTTCCTACTGTAAGAACCTATTCAAGAAATCATTCTTTACATCCATTTGTGGAAGTGTAAAATTCTTGGCACTAGTAACAACAAGTAGCAATTTGACAGATTCCAACATTACTACATGAGCATATGTTTTATCAAAATGCCTTCAACCTGTGTATAATCTTGTGCAACCAATCTTGCCTTATTTCTAATAATGTTACCAAGTATATTTGTCTTATTACGAAATACCCACTTAGTACCTATTATATTTACATTCTTTGGTCTGGTTACAAGCTCCCTTACATCATTCATTTCAAGTTGTTGAAGTTCATCTTGCATTACAACAATTTAGTGTTCATCTATTAAAGTTTCTTTGACATTCTTTGGCTCTAGTATCGAAGTATAGCAGACATACTTGACCATTTCCTTGTAATCCATCCTTGATTTTTCTCTAGTTTTTCTGGACTCATCAAGACTACCAATAATCAGATCAAATAGTTGATTCTTTTTTACTCTAGATGATAGAACTTTATGTTGAATATCTTTTCATTCTTTGTCAGAGTCGTTTTCAACTTCCTTATTGACTTCATCTAGAGTTTTACTCTCATCATCATATTGAATAGATTCGTTATCATTTCCTGATGTAACTAACTTCTTTTAATTATCTTGTAACATCCTGTCAAGTTCTATAAGGTTAAATAGATGAAATTGCATTCATTAGCATATGTGTGCATATTATTATTATTATTGAAAAAAATGCACACACACACACACACACACACACACACAATTTATATGATAGTTAATTGCTTTAACTTGTAAATGTGATATTCAATTATTTGTAAGTAATTTGACTTGGGTGATATTTATGAAGGTGGAAAAACTTTATTATATTTTTTTTGAGGGAGCAAAAATGATATTTAGCAAAATATAATTTTAAATTTTTTGGGAATGAAATTATAAATTTTGTTTTCTTTATAGAGTAAATAAATATCTTCTCTATATATGGTGCCTATTTTGTAAATAAGACAACTTTCATTACCATGCATTTATTTGCAAATATAATAGAATTTCATGAGCATATTATTATAAGAGAATTTAATTAAATATATTATGAATTTATATTTACACATTTATTAGGAAATTTATTTAAATATAATTTCTTGACTATTTTTTATATTCTTTATTTTTAATTAAAATATTAGCGTAGGAAACTTGTATGCACTTGTGTGAATATAGTGAGATGCCCTACTATGATTGATTTTATATCTTGAGTGGGAAATTAATTATTAATAGGCATTTTCTGCATTTATTAAGCAAAAAATAATATTTTTGGGGTACATGTGAGAAATTAGTTTTATTAAGGACTCAATTATCATTTTAATTAAATAAAATCCCTATTTCTTTATTTTATTTATTTTTATTTTTGACTTTATTTAATCTTGACTATTAATTGACCAAGACTAATTTTATTTTATTATTTCTTTTATATATGTAAGACTAATTTTAATATTTCTTTATTTCTATTATCAAATTAATTTTTTATTTTTTTTATTCTAATAAATCCTAAAAGCCCAAAATAATTTAAAAGACTATCATATCCCTCTTTATGGCAGCTTAATCTCAACTATTGGTATATTTTAATCTTAGATATTGATTTTAATTAAGTTTTAGCATTAAAGCAACTTCTAAATATCATTTAATTAATCTGATTCTTTCTTTTATTAAACAAAACACTTATTTACCAAATCAAATATCATATCTTTCTCCTTCATTTCACATGCCATACACATATACACTCACACACACTTCATGGTGTTCTTGCTCTAGCTCTCTCCTTTCCTTTCATCTTTGTTTTCTCTTAAAAACACTTAGAATCCTAACTTAAGGACACTCATTTGAAGGCTTTTGAACCCAAAGAATTCAAGTAATAAAGTTAGTTGTAAGAATATAAGGGTTTTCTACTCATTTTCTTTTACAATTCATACTTTAGTGATGAAGCCCTTATTGGGCAGATTTGGTTTTCTTGAGGAAAACTTGGTTTTGATAATTATGATGATGGAGGTTTGCTCAAAAATTGATGCTAACATGTAGTATTGATGTTGGGTGATTGAATTTGGGTGGTTTAATGTGCTTGGACGGAGTTCTGATTGTGGAAATTGTGTTGAGAAGGAGGATTGTGTGGAGAATTTCTTGATCCCGTAATTTGTGAGATTAGTACTGGAAACATACTTTGGGAGATTTTGATCTAACTTGATTTTATCAGATTCTTCTATGCCTTACGAGTAAAATCCTATTGGAATCATGCAACTTGGACTTGTAGTTGATTTTATATAATTTTTCAAAATTACCATGTTCATTTTTTTGTTGAGGCTAATTTTCTAGAAGTATTTATCATTTTGAATCATTTGATTTGTACTTGTATTTTTTTTAATGATTTTTGCAACAAAAATACCAAAGCAGAGTATCATTATTACTGTATCATTTCTATAATTTTGAGTAATCAATACTTGCTTAATAATAGTGGAAGAATCCTTTCCAATATTAACTATTCTAAGTATTTTCCCTTTTTCTTGACTCAAAAGGTGACAAATTCATCATTTGTAACTTGAGTGTCTTCCATTAGTGTTGCATTTTCCGTCATGTGTCTAGAGCATCCACTATCTAAGAACCACTTTGTGGAGCTCATCTTTTGCGACAAATGTTCCTATACACAAGATGGAAGAATGACGTTTGGTACCCACACTTTTTTGGGTCTATGGGGTTAGTAATGGATCCTTTAATTCTCTACACTGTTTTCACATTGAATTCCACTTTCTTGCTAACGTGACACCTAAATGCTTTGTGTTCATGTTTACCACAATATGTGCAACAGATATGAGTCATATATGAAGAACTAGCTTTCACAAAATAAAATTTGTAATTTCCAATTTTGTTCACATGCCTATAGCCAAGACCATTTCTTTCCCCAGTTACACGTTGCATTTCAAGTAATCTATTTAGATTATCTTTGCCATTTGTGAATTTCTCAATGCATGTAGTAAGATCATCAACTCTCTTTTTCATGTCATTAAAATCACGAACCATAATTTCAAGAAAGAATACTTTGCCATATAAGTATTTGTTCTCAAGTGACATACAATGCAAAGAAGTTGAGATAACATCATTTTCAACATTCGAACAACTAATAGAATCAAATAGAGTTTTGTTCTCACTCAATAGCTTAGCATTGCCATCTAACAAGGAATCAATCTTCATTTTCATTTCCTTATTTCTTTTGGACATTTTTTTGAGTTCATGGAACATGTCAACAAGAAGCTCATTCGGATCATCAGAATTTTCACCAGCAGAATCATGTAATTCAGATACAGAATTAAAAGGAGTAGGATTTACGTTATCTTCCATGGTCATGAAGCATATGCTTGTTATTTTAGTTTCGGATTCACAATTTCTTTCAATTTCAGATCCATCTTAGTCCCAAGTCCCAACTAGTCATTTTCCTTTCTTTGTCTTCATGTTCTTTCTTTTCTTTTTGTTTTGCTTAGCCTTCATTTCTTTAGCTATTAGATAATTAGCAACAAAATATTTTGTATTCTTACACTCATAACATTGATGTTTAAATGATGAAATTTGTCCCTTATTTTTGACAAATTTCTTGCCTTTTTTGAAGTTGCTTTTTCTGAACATCTTCCTGAACTTTTTAGCAACCATGGCTAATTCTTCAGTATCTAAACCAATGCCATAATCACTTTTCGATTGTTCACTGTTATCTTTATCATCAGCAGCTTTTAAGGCAATTCCTCTTTTGGCTCTATCATCATTATCATGTTGTTGAAACCTTTTAAGTTTCATTTCATGAGTCAATAGAGATCCAATCAGTTATTCGGTTGGTATGTTTTTCAAGTCCTTAGATTCTTCCATAGCTAAGGTCTTAGGTTACTAGCTTTTTGACAAGGCATCGAGTATTTTTCTATTTTACTCTCCAAGTTCTTAGATTTTTCCATATGCCTTTAATCCATTCATAATGTTTATAAATCTAGTGAACATATCAGTTATGTTCTTATTGAGTTTCATGGTAAACAGCTCATAGTTACGGACTACGAGTACTAACTTTGATTCCTTTACTTGATTTGTCCCCTCATGAGTGACTTCAAGTAATTTTCATATTTTGTAGGCTGAATCACAACCACTAACCTGGTTGTATTCATTAGCATCAAGGGCACATCATAGTATATTCATAGTCTAAAAATTCAAAGTCATTTTTTAACTATCTTCACTGTCATATTCATCACTCTGCTTAGGGACTATTCTACCTTCAACAGTTTTAGATGGGACAAATGGTCTATTTTCAATCAGGTTCCATAGCTCAAAATTGATTAAGCATACATAGATCTTTATTCTATTTTCCCAGAAAGTATAATTACTTCTACTGAACAATAGTGGTCTGTTTATTGAAGACCCTTTAATGTATGGTAGATATAAAGTATTTGCCATTCAGATCTTTCCTATAAGGTTTTTAAATAGAAAATAATGTAGACTAAGCTTTGACACCAATTGATAAACCCTAGAAGGGGGTGAATAAAGTTTATGGCAAACAAATGCAAACTTTCAAAGGCTTTTGAAAACTTAAAAGAAGAATCGAAAAAAAAAAATGTATGTGTGCCGAATAGCAGATATTCTGTGCAATTTTTAGTGTGCAGCCAAAGATCTTTCAATGCTTCACTAAATAATGAGAGAAATGACTATATTAAAAAGGGACAGATAAAGCATTAACAATAGTTTCACTCTACTACATAAATGTTTTTAATCAGTGAATGTAAGGACGAATGCATTCTTTTTAAATTGAACAGCAAAATCGCAGTCATAAATTTTTGAGTGAATGCAAGAGAATAGACCCAATGATTTATAGTGGTTCGATCCTTAAATAATCTATATCCACTATCTTAAGAACGTACTTAAGGATTTCAACTCAACCATTAAAACCTTTTTCCCAAATTAATGGTGGTAAACAACACTAATATTATAATAAAGGGTCACCACACTTGGTTTTACACCCGACAATCAAGGTTTACCCAACTAGGTTTTACTTCCCAAACCTTAACAACATTCAAATTAAAGAGAAAATACAGTAATAGCTCACAGATTAAGTAGATATACACCAACTAGAAAACCTTTACCTTTTGACTTTCAGAATAATAGTTCTCACTTTGAAGCACAATATAGATGAGGGATTTTTGTTTTTCAAAAGTGTAGAATATTTTTGAAAGTGTTAGCACGAATCCCTAATAAAAATCGCACTTAAGTGGCTTTTATAGGGGAAAAATCAAAACTGCAACAGCTAATAATGGCTAGTTGTTGCTGTTAGTTTTTGCAGGGATTTTAGACTCCCAAGGTAAAAAATTGTGTGTTTGAAAAGTGCGTCCAAAATAGCACTTTATGTCAAGAAATACATTTTGAACAACTTTAGATTTAGGCACTTGGGAAACAGATTTTGGATGGGCGTTTTGGATTCAGAGGTCTGTTCAAAACAACTTAACCAAGTTTTTATAAAATAAAAAACTTTTATTCTAAAATTCTTTTTATGATCGAAAAACTAGATTGAAAATACCCTATTTTTAAAATGACTTTAAGTGCTTCAATATAAAATATATTGAACTTAAGGTAAAGAGACATAGGAAATACAAGTAATACCTTAACCATAATTTCATAGTCTATAATTTTTTAAAAGTCTTCATGGTATGCAACTCCTTTAGGTAGGATTTTGACTTGATCAATTTTTTTAGACTTTATCATCTATGAGTTGCTTTGCAATCCTATTTGTAAGACTTTGAAGAACCGTGGTCAAACATGCCATAATCCAAAAATCCAATCACATACAAATTGCACATGTTAGTCCACATCAATATTTGTTATTAATCAAAATATAGGATAAAGCCATTTGGGCTAACATAAGCCAATAGAAAGATTCATTAAACTTTGAACAAAGTTACAAGGATAACTTTTATCTCAAATCATCGTGTAATCTCTTGGGATTCTAACAAAACACAACCTAGTGTTCTTTTGTCAAACTCAAAGAAAACTTTTGTTGAACTAACCACCTTGATTGAACACCCTTCAATCCTTGTTACTGCAACTTAGTAGGTCTTTATTTGACAACATGAACACTTCCACCAGAAAGATAGTTGTTCAAAAGAATGATGATTCAAAACTGCCACAAGTCTAGAGAATGTTGAAATAATTAGTTTGAATCTTTGATGCATCCTCTAACAAAGAGTAACATAAAGCATCATCAGTTGCATGTGTATCAGTATCACTTAGAATATAAGCATGAATTCCTCACCCTATAATTCGACCAACTTTCTAGAGAATGCTCCATTTGATTTGTGCAACTCCCTCTCACTTTTCGTATCTTCTTGGTCAACTTCTTATACTTGTGAATAGAGTGACTATTTCCTTATTGAATTAGGAGACAGCTACAGAGATTTCTTCACAATGTTTCTTAAATCATTGTAGCCTCAAGAATACTTGAATTCTAATTCCTCTGTGTAAGATCTCCATTAGATTCTCTCCAAAATACTCCCTAGATATCTTGACTTTGGTTTTCTAATCCAATTCAAATTATTTATGCAACAAACCTTGCTAATATTGCTATTTCCATGATAACTTCAGAAATAAGTTCAGATTGTCAATGACTTTTTTGTTAAAGAAAGTTGTCAGTTAACAGCCTTGACACCATTTATCCTAACATATCCGTTATAATTTACAAGAAGCAATAGTATTTATTACCTGTTGTAGTCCTTCTTGACCTATACAATGATTTATTCATTACAAGCTAGATGCAAAGCCTTTCCTGTTTCTTTTTCCATTTTCATTATTATCTAACAACTTAAAAAAAGTTGGCCCAAAGCATACAAAAAGTTGGGGGCAAAATTAAAGTAGAAGTGTTTTATTATTCACAAAAATAAGGTTAAGATAATGTTTTGCTGGTGTTGGAATTAGGGGCGGGGTATAGGTTGGTGCCCTCTAAATTTTTTTAGAATTTTGTATTTTTCTTAAAATAGTTAAATAATTTTTAAAAAATTCTTTTAAATTATATTTTTATTACTTTTTTAAAAGTAAAAGTCACCAAAAAGCGGCTTAATTTTTATTCATAAAAATAAAGTAATACATATATGAAATTTCTTTATTTTTTGCTTGGTAAGCATTCCATATTTTTGTGGTGTTTACTTTGTCCTTCCTTTGCACGGGGTAAAATAAAAATTTGTTTCATAATCGTCTTTTGAATAGGCCACAAAATTAGCATACAAATCAGTTTACCTATAGATTGGAGCTTTTTTTTTCCTTCCTTTTCACAAATAACTAAACTGCTTGAAGATTTCTTTCTCGAAACTAGGCCACAATGATTTTTTAGGTGCTTGATGGTGTGTTTTTGTGTGTATAAGAAAATAATATCAATAATGTCCACAATCAATTAAGTTTTAAAATAATAAAATACAAATTTAACTCACACAATGCACATTTAGGCAAGTGTATCTATCATATAGTCTAGAGTACAATGGCAAGTATCAAAGAACCTTAGGGAAGATAGCAAGTACTCCTACTTCCTTCTTATCTCATTATTTAGCCA
This sequence comes from Voacanga thouarsii, assembly GCA_026120185.1. NCBI lineage: Eukaryota > Viridiplantae > Streptophyta > Magnoliopsida > Gentianales > Apocynaceae > Voacanga > Voacanga thouarsii. The sequence goes on along the minus strand of JANUWF010001102.1, from coordinate 1,571,387 downwards.
AATGATTAAGTGGAAAAAAAAAAAAAAAGACTAACTGATTAGACTAGGAAGCATATCATGCATATATAAGGAAAAGTCATAAGTTCATCAAGGAATGCGAAAAAGAGAGAAAGGTCATGTAATAGAAGGAATTCTCGCAATTAAATACCTAAAATAATAGTATCCCTTAGATCAATTAATCTTAACTCTAGGCACTAGTGTGAGTTCAACGGTCAATTTCACTATTTCGAGTTATGAAATTCGTCATATCTAGTTTAATTAATTAGTATCTCTACCTAATCAACCAAACTGAAGAAGGCATTAAGCACCATCCACATACCTAATTATTCAGAAGTCATAAAATCACCATCTCAAGTTAATTTCATTAACCCTTTGATTATTAAGTCCAAATTTCCAATCTCACTCTCAAGTTAATCAAGGATGACAAACATAAAATTAGCTAAGTGAATGTCAAAACCTTAACTCCATCTCTCGAATTCATTAAGGAGAACAAATTAATTGAAGAAAATTAATCAAAACCTAACTCAACCAACTCAATACAATAAAGCCAAATAACTAAATGCCTGAAAGCTTAAAATGACAAAAATCATCAAAATGAAAGCATGTCAGGAAAATGAAAAATTTATCTCTGTGATTAAATGGTTCTCTTTGTATCGGTATAGATGTCTATATAAGGATATTCGAGGCTAGTAGCTCACGTTCTTGTAAACGTCTACTACGTCTTATCCACGCGAAGCTTTTGATCTTCCGAAATGGTGCCCGTAGCACAACCGGTGAAGGTTTGAAGTTTAGGTTTTGATCAACTTTGAAGGTTTGGTATGAGTTTGGTTTTCTGTGAATTCTTCACAGACGAAGCCTTCCCTAGAATTGGTTTTCTGTGATTCTATTTTATTGCCAATTGAAAAAGCTAGTCATCCATTCCATGAAGACCCATTTCAATTGATCAAATTAGATGCCCGAGAGAGAAGACATTATGCGTGCATAACATAAAGCTCCTACACGCAAAACAACACAGGCTCCATCTCGTGTTATTTTTTTATATTTAATTAATTAAATTAATAATTAATTAATTAAAAATTTTAAATAAATTTTATTTTACCTTGGTCTTATTCATTGGACTAGATAAATTATTTATTCTTGGGCTTGAACACTCATAAATAATAAATCTCAATTATTTATTTTCTAGACTTTGTTAAACAATCCAATAAACAATAACAAGCCCAAATAGACCAAATAAAATTTCATACCTTTATCTAGTTCCAAATTAATTTTTTAATTATTCAATTTGAGCCTTAGATCCTGAATAATTAATTAATCATTTAAACTAAATAAAATAAATACTTTTTCTCGAATCTTTTATTTTATTTTAGTCTAATAATAAATTAGACTAATAAAATAAAAATTCATAATTATCAAGACCAATTCCTTAACCCAAATCCTTCATGACTTAAGAGCCATTCCAGGAATCAAAAGACACATCGCCTTAGCTACTAAAATGATCAAAATACTATTGCTATATTAATAGTTATATTTTATATTTTAAATATTTTTTAATATTACCATAAGAAAATATTGACCTCAAGGATAATGCTGCGTTAGCAAAGTCTTCGACCTACAGGTGTAATGATTAAAATACCTCTCTACGTATTGCCGTGCAATTAGAGAAGAAGAGTGTCCTAACACTTCTCTGATAGACATCTACCATCCTTAGACCTCTAGTCCAATGATCCACAACTCCTGTAATATTTTCACTTTTCAATGGAGCTACCCTAAAGTAAACATCCAAGTCATGTTCTCCAGGGCCCTGGATAATTAGATCATTTGAACAGTCACAAGGGGCAATATAGTGTAGAAGCTATCTTGTACAAGTTTGTCTTAACTAACTAGTCACATATACCCAACATACAAATATATTGGTTCTACGAAAGAAACTCAACTACAGTATATCAAAGTATATTTTTCTAGCTTCATTAGACTGTCAACTCATACTCAAGCGGTAGAGTATTAGTCCACGCTGTAACAATAATAGTTTGGTTTTCTATTAAATAGTACTTTTAAAAACTACTATTACATGTCATGTTCTACGTATTCAAAATATGCTCATACTATGAAGTGAATAGACTACTCACTGGCTAAAGGTAAGCCATTCCCCATTTGAAATTTATAACATAAAAACCTATATATGATGAGATTCTCATTCTCATCAATCGGTTAAGAATAAACATTTATGTGTTAAGTAACCTATGATCCATACCTTATTATGAAAGACCACCATTCACATGGATCACTTATTTAAACACAATAGGTCATTTCTAAACAAAAATCGTGCACAAATAAAATGTAAATTCACAAATAATTTTTTTTAAAAAAAATCTTTTATTAATAAATTCGATAATTACATCAGATAATCTAGTCTAGAGGGCATATATTCCAACAATCTCTGATTTGCACTCTAAAACTAAGAAAGTTTGTAGGTGCCCACCCCTATAACATCTAAGTATCTCTTGAAGTTTCTTTCAGCCAAAGGCTTGGTGAAGGGATTTGCTAGGTTGTCCTCTGAGGCTATCTATTCTACCACGATTTTTCGTCTTTGAATGAAATTCCGGATTAGGTGATACTTCCTCTGGATGTGCTTCCCCTTCTTGTGGTTCCTAATTCTTTGAATTGCGAGACTGCTCCAGAGTTGTCGCAATACACCACAATCGGTTTGTCCATGTGTGGCACAGCTACAAGTTCGGAAAGGAACTTTCGGAGTCAAACTGCTTTCTTGGACGCTTCATAAGCTACCACATACTCAACTTCCATAGTTGAGTCAGCAATACAAGATTTCTTAATACTCCTCCATGAAATAGCTCATCAAAACAAGGTGAAGACATATCCACTAGTAGATTTTCTCTCATCTTTATCCACTTGGAAATCTGAGTCTGTGTATCCAGTAGGAACTAAGTCGTCAGCCCTGTAAACCAACATATAATCATTCGTACCATTGAGGTACTTAAGAATATGCTTTACAACTTACCAATGAACTTCCCCAGGGTTTTACTAATATCTACTAACTAAGCCTACAACAAAACAGATATCTAGCTTAGTGCACAACATGACGTACATGAGACTTCTCACAGCCGAAGCGTAGGGAATCCTACTAATCTTGTTTTTTTCTTCTTGCGGCTTAAGACAGTCCGTAGAACAAAAAGACAACACATGTCTACAAAGGATTATAGCTCTCTTGAATGAGTCCATGTTAAACTTGGCCAACATCTTATCCATGTATGTCGCTTGGGATAATCCTAACATTCTCTACTTCCTATTTCTAAGAAGCTTAATCCCAAGAATGTAACTGGCTTCTCCCAAGTCCTTCATACTAAATTGACTAGACAGCCAAACTTTAGTAGATGACAATGTCCCTATATCATTCCCAATGAGTTGAATGTTATCCACATATAGGATAAGAAAAATCACATTTATGCCTTCCAATTTCCTGTACACGCATGGTTCATCCTCATTTTGAATGAAACTGTAAGACTTTACAGTCTTATCAAAACGAATGTTACATATTCTAGATGCCTGCTTAAGTCCATAAATGGATTTCTTAAGCTTGCAAACCACATATTCCTGGCCTTTAGCAATAAAACCTTCCGTTTGGGACATATAGATGTCTTCGTTAAGATGGCCATTAAGAAATGTCGTCTTGACATCTATTTTCCATATCTCATAGTCGTAATGACATGCAATGACAAGGAGGATATAGATGAACTTAAGTATGGCTATTGGAAAAAAGGTTTCATCATAATCGATTTCCTCTTTCTAAGTATACCCTTTTGGCACAAGCCTAATTTTGAAGGTTTCTACCTTTCCATCAGCTCCCATTTTCCTCTTGTATAGCCACTTACATTCAATGGGTTTTATCCCTTTAGGTGAAGCTACAAGATCCCAAACCTGATTGAAGTACATAGACTCAATCTCGGCTTTCATTGCTTTATGCCATAGATCTGTATCGGTATCAGCAATAGTTTCTTCATATCTAGTGGGATCTTATTCCTAATGGTTAGAGAGTAGTTCGAAAGCCTTTCCTATCCATCTTTCTGGAGCTCTAAATATCCTCCCACTACGACGAAGCTCCGTTTGTCTAGGTTCTTAAGGCTGTGCTTCTTCTTGTTCCATAATCAGATTTGAAGAAGTTGATTCCACAAATAACTTCTTCTCGAGTTTCAACCTTGTTGAACCTTTAGTGGAAGTACTTTGATCATCCTCCAAGTATCTAGCATTGGTACTTACTAGTACTTTCTGCTCATTGGAATGATAAAAGAAACCTCATTTTGTCCCTTATGGATGCCCAACAAAGTAGCATAATTCTAATCTTAGTTCTAACTTGTCTCCCTTGATCAGTATATAAGTTGGATAACTACATATTCTGAGATGATTTAGACTTGGCTTACGCTCAGTCTATATCTCATAGGGTATCCTAAGTACTGACTTAGAAGGCACTAAGTTCAGAATGTATGCCGCTGTTTCTAAGGTATATCTCCAAAAAGAGACCGGTGCATGAGACATCATGCTTCAGACCATTTTCATTAATGTCCTGTTCTTTCTCTCAGCTATTCCATTTTACTGGGGTGTACCCGACGCAAAGAGTTGGGATACTATTCCGTGATGTACCATGTAATCCTTAAACTCACTGAGGAGGTATTCTCTATCACGATCCGATCGTAAAGTTTTGATTAGTTTACCTGTCTGATGCTCTACTTTAGCCTTAAACTCGTTGAACTTGTCAAAAAAGTCAGATTTGTGCCTCATCAGGTAGACATATCCAAACCTTGTACAATCATCCCTGAAAGTGATGAAGTACTCAAAGCCCCCTCTAGTTTGAGTAGACAAAGGACCACACACATTAATATGAATAAGACCCAATATCTCCTTGACTCTATTAGCTTTTTGGGTAAACGACCTTTTGGTCATTTTACCCATAAGACAGGATTCACACTGAGGCCAACTTTCCAATTTTAATGAGTCAAATGGCCCATCATGGATTAACCTTTGAATCTTGGTTGAGTTAATATGGTCCAACCTTAGATGCCAAAGATATGAGTCATTGACATTGGTCTATCTCTTCTTACTTAAAGGTTCAGATTGAGTGTTATTTATTTGATTGTTTGTAGGATTTAAAAAGAATAAATTTTCATACATGTGCCATGTATATAAAACTTCTCCATTTCTACTTATAGTAATACCAGAATGAAAAGAAACAGAATATCCATGATTTATTAGTTTTGCAACTGAAATCAAATTCTGTCTAAAATTGGGTACATATAAAATATTCTTTAATACAACTACTTTATTATAATAAAAAATAAGATCCAGCTCTCCCACTGCAAGGGTCCATACTTGTGTTCCATTTCCTACTCGTAGTCCATGCTCAGACTTCTGGAGTCTTCTTATCTTGCTAAACCCCTACAAGAAGTTACAGATATAATCAGTGGCACTAGAATCAACAATCCAAGTGGAAGTTGATCCAACAATTGAAATAGACTCTAGATAGAGAACAATATCTGTAAAGTTTTTCTTGACTTGAAGTTTTGGACACTCATTTTTCCAGTGTCCCTTTTGCACGCATTTGAAACATTTGCCTTTGGGCTTGTTGGGCTAGTTCTTGGGTTGGGCCTGTGCATTTTCCTTCTTTTTCTTAAACTTCCTGGGCTTGGGCCTAGTTCTAGAAGAAAAAGTCCTCGCAATCATAGCCTTGGACTGTGGGTTCATGACATTCTCCTCCACCTAGAGCTCTTTTATCAACTCAGTTAAAGTCATGTTTAATTTATTCATGTTATAGTTCAACTTAAACTGAGTAAAAGAGCTCGGTAGAGATTCGAAAACCATGTCCACTTGGCTCTCTGGGTCAATAACAACCCCTAAGACTTCTGCTTTCTCGAAAGCAGCAATCATTTAGAGCATATGCTCCCTGATTGATGCTCCCTCAGCCATCTTAGTGTTTATGATCGTCTTAAGAGCTTCTTGCCTTGCGGGCCGGCTCTTATCGACGAACATCGTGACTAATGATTGGCCAATGTCATATGCAGTGGCCATATGCTCATGTTTTGACTAGAGCACATTAGATATGGAGACCAACATGTAGCATCGAGCCATTTTGTTGGCCTTCTTCCATGCTTTTCAGCCTCACGCTCCTTTGTAGTGGAACCCTCCCCAATAACAGGGCAGGTTTCAAAGAGGACATACTTATACTCTTCAGTAGTGAGTATTATGTCCAAATATCTTTTTCAGTCCACATAATTTAGACCCGTTAGCTTATTCTCACGGAGAATAACGATCAAAGGACTAAAAAAACCTCTACCAACTATTTCTGAAATATCGAAAATAAAAGAAAATTCAGTTTGTAAAAAAAAAAATAATAATTTGACTTTATCCTCATATTTAATTTGATAATAATTAATCCTATCACTATTATCTTTAATATGATTAATTTGACTCTTAGAAAAACTGACATAGCTTCTTGGGAAGATTAACAGTTTTCTAAGTTAGGTGTATTAACCACCACAAATTAATTTTTCTTTTAGGTAATGATCTAAAAGATAACTTCATCGTGAGATGACTATTTTTTCTTATTTCCTATGGATATTCTCCGCACTATAACCTCCAACGTGGGCTGACTGATCATCGCACGTGTCCCGAGTTATTAATTACATCCATTCATTAGTTTTAGATCCTTGTGGTATCCCCATCTTATACGGGTTCAGTCCCAGGGTGACGCGAGGGGATCCACGATCTCTAATGAGGATCGTGATGGAAGCTGTGGGGTCGTTGGAACCCCTCTCCCACTTAGTATTTTAAAATAAGGATTTTTTCATAGAAAATATATTTTAAAATTTTCAATTAAGTTTTCTTTTAACTCAAAATAAAATATCTAAACCTATAAAAATTTCTATGTCAAGGTTTATACCATTTGAGAAATTTTTTCATGGATTAATTTTATTTAAGTTAATAAATTTAATAATTTCAAAAAATTTCCAATAAAATTTTCAAGAGATTTTGATATCAAGATTTGACAAAAATAAATTCTTTTGATAAAATTCAATCAAAATGATTTTCTATTTTAATTCACAAAAATATCTAAATTCAATATGTTTTCTATGTCAAAGATAAAATCCTTTGAGAAAATATCCAAGAATTAATTTTTGTTTGAATTAAAATTAACTATTTGATTTAAGAAAAATATTTTTCTTTGTCAAAATTTCCAAAGACTTTGGTCTTTGAGAAATCGCGTACATAGGGTACAAAAAGAAAAAAATATGCTAGAAAAATGTAAATGTTTTCAAGCTTTTCTATTCTTTTAACCTAAATGTCCAAATAATAGAATTAAACACATTAACTAATTAATAGTCTTGTTTAATCCTAAAATTTCCTTTACTATTATTTTTTATGCAAAATATTCAAAAAATATTAACTATTGCAATAAAAATAACTTCGCCTGGTATAGGACCAAAAAAAAAAAAATCGGTTAGGTCCATACACCCGCCACACTGGTTCACCCATGGGTCGGATCCGGGCAGTGCCCGCGACCCAGACCACACTAGCTTGCCCCAGCCGAGGTCAAAATTGCTGACCACGGTTGCAATTTGCAAAAGCAAATTAAATATCAATTGAGATTAGCAGCTCACGACTCTCGGCTCAGCTTGCACTCGGCTCCTCTCACAGAATGGCGGCTCGGCTTGGCTTCTTAGCTCGGCTTCATGGCTCAGCTGGTACAATAGCTTCTTCTCCAAAAGCTCTGCGATTTCTCAAGCTTTTGGACACGATTTTCTCCATTTTTTTTTTATTTTTTATCAAAACTCATCCAAACAAGCGCCTATACCCTTAAAAACACTGGGCTTACACGATATCTATGAAAGCAAGTAAAATACATTATTCCTATATTTCCATTTGCGAAACTTACAGTGAAACTACCCATACCAGTACACACAAAGGATCACAGATTTTAACCAAAACAAATCTTTTCTTGTTTTAGTTAAGCATAACATACTTTTTACATTTGCCAAACCATAGCTCTAATACCAATTGAAGGCTTAAAATGGCAAAAATCATCAAAGCGAAAGTATGTAAGAAAAATGAAAATTTTACCTCTGTGATTAAATAGTCTTCTTCGTACTGGTGTAGATGTCTGTATAGGGATATTCGAGGCTAGTGGCTCACGTCCATGCAAACGTCAATTGCATCTCATCCACGTGAAACTTTCGATCTTCCGAAATGATACCCATAGCACAGCCGGTGAAGACTTGAAGTTTGGGTTTTGATCAATTTTGAAGGCTTGATATGAGTTTGGTTTTCTGTGAATTATTCGCAGACGAAGCCTTCACCAGAATTGGTTTTCTGTGATTCTATTTTATTGCCAATTGAAAAAGCTAGTCATTCATTCCATGAAGACCAATTTCAATTGATCAAATTAAATGTTCGAGAGAGAAGACATTATGCGTGCATAACATCAAGCTCTTGCACGTGAAACAACACGGGTTCTATCCCGTGTTATTTTTTTATAATTAATTAATTAATTAAATTAATAATTATTTAATTTATTTTTTTTATAAATTTTATTTTATCTTGGTCTTATTCATTAGGCCAGATAAATTATTTATTATTGGGCTTGAACACTCATAAATAATAAATCTCAATTATTTATTTTCTGAATTTTGTTAAACAGCACAATAAATAATAACAAGCCCAAATAGACCAAATAAAATTTCATACATTTTATCTAGTTCCAAATTAATTTTTTAATTATTCAATTTGGGCCTTAGGCCCTGAATAATTAATTAACCATTTAAACTAGATAAAATAAATACTTTCTCTCGAACCTTTTATTTTATTTTAGTCTAATAATAAATTAGACTAATAAAATAAAAATTCATAATTATCAAGACCAATTCCTTAACCCAAATCATTCATGACTTAAGGGCCATTCCGGGGACCAAATGACACATCGTCTTGGCTACTAAAATGACCAAAATACTCCTGCTATATAAAAAGCTATATTTTACATTTTAAATATTTTCAAATATCACCATAAGAAAATATTGACTAATGTTGCGTTAGCAAAGTCTTCGACCTATAGGTATAATGACTAAAATACCCCTCTACGTATTGTCGTGCAATTAGAGAAGAATAGTGTACTAACACCTCTCTAATAGACATTTACCATCCTTAGACCTCTAGTCCAATGATCCACGACTCCTGTAATGTTTTCATTTTTCAAGGGAGCTAGGGCCTTGGGGAATATGACTTGCATATTTACTTTTCAAGGCAGCTACCCTAAAGTAAACATGCAAGTCATATTCCCCAGGGCCCTGGATAATTAGATTATTTGAACAATCACAAGGGGCGATATAGCGTAGAAGTTATTTTGTACAAGTCTGTCTTAACTAACTAGTCACATATACCCAACATATAAGTATATTAGTTTTACAAAAGAACCTTAACTATAGTATATCAAAGTATATGCTTTTAGCTTGGTCAGACTACCAACTCATACTCAAGCGGTAGAGTATTAGTCCACGTTGTAGCAGTAATAGTCTGTGTTTCTATTAAATAGTACTTTTAGAAACTACTATTACGGTCCTGTTCTACGTATTTGAAATACGCTCATGCTATGAAGTGAGTGGACTACTCACTGGCTAAAGATAAGCCATTTCCCATTTGAAATTTATAACACAATAACCTATATATGATGAGATTCCCATTCTCATCAATCAGTTAAGAACAAACATCTATGTATTAAGTAACCTGTGATCCATACCTTACTGTGAAAGACTACCATTCACATGGATCACTTACTTAAACACAATGGGTCCTTTCTAAACAAAAATCATGCACAAATAAAATGTAAATTCACAAATAAATTTTAAAAATAAATTCTTTTATTAATAATTTCGATAATTATATAAGATAATCTAGTTTAGATGGCATATATTCCAACAATGCCATAGAGAGAAATTAATAGATTCAACCAAATACATCATCCCAAAGTATAAAACAGGGTACAAAGCTCTTTCTTGTGTATAAACTAAGTTTCCTAGGGTTTTTGGAGAAAACCCAAGGTCTAAGAACACATTTCAAGGCTTATAAGAGGGTATTTATAGCCTTTAGTTCCTGGGTCACTTCAAAATCCCGAAATAGGGCATATCTGCGAACCTAGGCGGCTCAGGGTGGTTTGAAGAAACCTAGTTGCCTAGGATTCTTTTTAGTAACAAAGGCTTGGCAATTAAGGGCATCTCAAACCATCCTTGGATGCTTAGGTTTTGGTAGCCTTTTCTCCTTTAAAGGGCTAGCCTAGGCAGCTTAGGGTGGTTCAAACTATCCTAAGTTGCCTAGGTACTGAAATTTTTCACTATTTTTCTTTAATCTTCATCCTTTTTTACCTTTGTTTATCCTCAATTGATCTTTTACAATCCTTATAGATAAAAAGGGTGTGGAAGTAATAAATTAAACAAGATTTTATCACAAATATGACACAAATAATATAAAAATGTATGCGTGATAAGCACTCATTACACTCCTATACTTAATTTGTCCTCAAGCAAATAAGACAATGTATCACAAACAGAGTAGTAAACAGAGGATTGATCTATATGATCACTTTTGCAAGGTAATGTAATTGCTTAATAAAAATGGATAAATAAAGATTTTCAACTTTTATATTACCCTCTTTCGAATCTTTTTTTTTTTTTTGGAAGGTAATGCAAATGCTTAATAAAGATATGTAAATAATAATTTTCAGCTTTTTCATTACCTTATTCCATTGTCTCATTTTTTTTTTTACTACAATCTGCATTTACTTAAGCCCTATAGTAAGGACTAGTCGAATAATCATAAAATAAAGATTAACCTAAAATTCCATACTTATATTTCATCACAAACATTACCTCAATTCCCAAGAAATAATATGGCACCACTTTTAATTACTAAAATATATATATTAGGTTAATACAAATTTTGAAGACTTAAGTCACATCACACTTAATGCACAAGTTTACTAAAAAACAAACTCAACTAAAGAGGTCTTAAACTAAATTTTTATACCAAAAGAAACATAATAACAATAGCATAATAACCAAACATATTCAAAAATTGAAAAAAAATTAGCATAATTTCCAAGAATACTTAAAAACATTAGTAATCTCTACAAACATAGATAGAAATTTGAAGAGAATATTATCAATCCCTTACTCACACACATCCCTCACACTTAAAGTGGACAATATCCTTATTGACCATAATTTTCACAACAAAAGCATATCCAATAAGGCTAAAAATGAACAAGGGAGAAAAGGTTAGCAAGATTCCCTAAGTAATCGCCGTGTATGAGAAAGAGGATTTTTTATGAAGAATTTTGTCAAAATAAGATAGAAGCAAACTTGCAAAAAGAAAATAAAACAAAAAAACTCTAAAATACAAGAAATAAAATACACCAAAACATAAGAAAACAAAATAAAATAAAAGACTACCAGAACAACTCCTGAGAAAGCATATAAATAAAGAAAACACTCTTTCCTCCATACTTCAAACAAGATTGTCCTTATTATTGAGGAGTGAGAAGCTAACTAATAACTAGGAAAACCAAACAAAATCAAAAGCATACACCTACCAATATTCTCTCCACTCATTATGCTTTCTTATTTGCTCTTGATAAGAGCAATCAATGTTTAGCATACAAAGTGTGAACCATAAGGCATTTAAAAACAAGTGAGGTTTTTGTAAAGAGTAAGGAACATGTAACGTATTAAACACAATGAAAGTAAATGCATGAACCTTATTCCCTTGCTCTCTTTAGATACACAAAACAATTCTTCTATGCATGAGTACAAAGGATATCTAAAGAGTGCATCACTAATTAAGTTAGCAATTATCCCTTCTAAGAATTATCATTATCAAACATCCCCTTCAGGAATTCCAAATATAGTAAAGTAGCTCTTAAAGAAGTAGTCAAGAGACACTTATTATGTAACATATCGTTTACAGTTACTAAGTTACCTCTTTTTAGATGGGACAAAGGGTGTAATTGACTAGCGTACTCCAAAGGCATCTTATGATATATGTTTGAAAACCGTTACTCCTTGTAGCATGCTAAGCTTCTTATATTATCATTGGCATCTTTTTTCTTCTTGAAACAAAAGGTACTTACAAAAGATAAGAAGAAGTCAAAATTAGTAGAAAGCATAACAAAATCTTCATAAAGTAGTACATTGATAGTGTCCTTGATTGTAATGACCTCTACAATCCCAAGTTCTTCCAATAAATACATTTTCTCCTCATGTTCTTTTTTGGTCCTTTTGGGATTCTTTTCTTGTAAGCTCTCACACAATATTACTCAATTATTTCATTGTCTTCAACCACCTTCTTGTGATAGAGCCTTTTTTTCTTCAATGGTCTGGGCCTCTATATGATTTTTATGTTAGTATTATGCCCTAAAGGCAATCACTTGTACATTGTGTATGACACATTTTATTTTAATAAGAGGCATTATTTATCTTACAGTTTCTTTTGTTTACTTTAAGTAATATAACTGTTCAATAAAGTTCATAGTACAACACTGTGTTAAGAAAATCATGATAGAGATCATGATATGAGATTCCTACTACATTGGATGGTGTTAGTACTTGAATAATCCCTAGTCATAGTATTAATGAGACATGACATCATTAATGCGTTAAGACTTGTATGTGTTAGACTTCCTGATTTGATTAGGCGGTGGTTCTCATAACCGTGAGTATTGAGATACTCAAAATTAACACATGGATGCTTGTTAATGGAACAAGTTCATTGGATGACCTAGCTTTGAGATAATCACATGGATAACTATTTAGTGCCAGTGATTTAATCTCAATATACCAAACGTGCAAGTATTCTTAGACTTGAGATCTCCAAGGTACTTTGTTTGCTGAGCTTTGTGCTTTGATTTTAATCTTCGGAGCTCGATCAAGGGCTGCCTATGGGAAGAATATTGGGTACATTGTGAAGTAAACGAAAGTAGTTGAGAGGGTCAATAAAGGATTCACCACTCCTAATAGTAGGGCAAATATCTCACGGCCATTTGTAGGAATTACTACTCGAAAAGTCTTTGGCCAAAACGATTGTGTATTGGAAACAATTCCAATTGATACACATCTAGAGTAGTGGGTTCCTGGTACAAGTACTATTGTATTCGGACCAGAATTAATTCTGGAGGGAGTTGGCACTAATTCCGTACTCCAAATCGAATGAGATATTATATGGTGAAAGAAGTTAATTGGACTGAAGTTTGTTATTGAAGGGTTCATGTCAAACCACTTGACTTTCTGTACTCTTGGGTGGTCATGATGTGTTGTTAGATACCGCTAATAATCTGGAAGTATGAGTTTATTAATTAATGAATTAATAAACCAATCCTAATTAGAATTAATAAGATTAATTCTAATTAATTATAAATTATTAATCTAAAAGACATTTGGATTAATTCATGTTCACTACTAATTGATTGGGAAATCTAATAGGTCACACTCAATAGAGGATTATATACTCAAGATGTTATTTGATAACATAGTGGGGTTATTTGAGAGAAAGATAAGTTATTGTGGATAAATTATAATTAATTATAATTTGTGGTCCAAGTTATAATTGTGAGAATATGATGTTTCCAATTACAATTAGAGAATTCTCAGTTTTGGGAAGAAAAATTTCGCGTGACATATTACCAAGACACACATAACCCTAGCTGAAAAGTGACACATGAAAAACCAGCAACACTCGACCTTCTCTTCTCTCTATCTCTCTCGATTGTCTTGAGAAACAACCCTAGCCGCCATCTTGTTTCTGCTAGCACAGGAAAGTTTGGTGCTTGGGTATTCCTCTGTGTGGATTACTGTTAGAGATAATCACACACTATGGTTATAGTGGTTAGACGTTCAACTCACGTGGAGGTTGATCACGAGGATTGTTGTATCGCACCTCGACTTGATGAAGAAATTTTATTCTTCGGACGATCAAATAAAGGTAAAAGCTGCTACCTTTATTATCTTTATGTCTTGTTTTCCACACATAGGCGGGTCCTAGGATGGTATCTCGTTTATTTTCTGCTGCGCCGTATACAATACGAGCCTGAGATACCCAACATTTTACTCAAGGGACAAAATTTGTCATCAAATATTTCCAATGGCACCTCCTTGTCTTCTCTTTTTCGCACTTCATCTTACTTTTCTTCAATAATCTCTATATGGTGGGTAGATTAGTTGCTCATTTCTTGAAAGGATTTTTCTTGATGCTTAAAAGATGTATTTGTGTTGGCAATAAAAGTATTGACCAAATCTTCAAGTGAAGGCTTAGCTTGTTGATGTAAAAATGGTAGGTCATATGAAAAATGTTTTTGATTATTCTAATATGAACTTGTATGACCACACCACTCTAAATTGTATTTCTTGTTTTGCCTATTTTCTCCAAAGTGATAAGTTTGTTCCCATGTGTGTTAGTTTGCAACTTTCATTCATTGAGTAGCATAATTAAAGTGCTTTTTCCTATGGAAATCATAACTCACATCTTGATTTCTTTGGAGAAGTTACATTCCAATTGTCACTTGTATTATTTAAAACATCAATAAGAGCTTGTAATCTTGCCAACTTCACACTATTATGACACTCTTATGTTTGCACCCATATACTTCCCTATAAAAAGCTATACATGGTGATGGTTTCAAACAACTTAAAATCTCAAAATAAAAGTAAAAGTTAGTAACATCAATCACTATGACTACAAAAGATACAAAAAGTATACAAAAATAAAGAAAAACAAAAATTTAGACCAAAACAAAAACAAAAGAGAATATTCATAGTAACAAAAATCTAAATCAACAAGACTCATAGTTTTCAAAATATTGCCATTCAATCCCCAACAATGACGCAAAAAACTTGAAAGTATGTTTTTATGTGTATATAAGAAATTAATATCAACAACATCCACAATCACTCAAGTTTTAAAATAATAAAATGCCAATTTAACTGACAAAACACACATTTATGTAAGTGTACCTATTATGTAGTATAACATATAATGGCAAGTATAGAAGAATCTTAGGACCAGATGGCAAGTACTCCTACTTTTTTCTTATCTTATTGTTTAGCCAAATTATTAAGTAAAAAAAAAAAAAAGACTAATTGATTAGACTAGGAAGCATATCAAGCACATATAAGGAAAAGTCACAAAGTCACCTAGGCAATTTCATTAATCATTTGATCATTAAGTCCAAATTCCCAATATCTCTCTCTTGAGTTAATCAAGGATGACAAACATCAAATTAGCCGAGTGTTAAAACCTTAACCCAATCTCTCGAATTTATTAGGGAGAACAAATTAATTGAAGAAAATCAATCAAAACCTAACTCAACTAACTCAACATAATAAAACTAAATAACCAAATGCCATAGAGAGAAATCAATAGATCCAAGTAAATATATCATCCCAAACTATAAAATAGGGTTAACTAAAAATAAAAATTTAGCAAAAGTATTAAGAAGTTAGATTTATAGAATGAGTCGAAAGAAAAACTTAGGGACAAGCCCTTCGTTCCTCTTCTCTTGAAATCTTCTTGCAACATTTCTTTTTCCTTTCTTGATTTTCATGATCTTCCTCTTCTTCTTATGTGTTAACTAAGTTTCCTAGGGTTCTTCGCAAAAACCCAAGGTCCAAGAACATATTTCAAGGCTTATAAATAGGTATTTATAGCCTGTAGCTTGTGCATTACTTTAAAATCCTGAAATATGGTGTATTTGCAAAACTAGGTAGCCCAAGGTAGTTCAAAGAAGCTTGGGCGACCTAGGAACTTTTTTTTTTCAACAACGCGGGCCTAGGCAATCCAGGGTGGTTCGAACCGTCTTAGGCTACCTAGGTACTAGAATTTTTTTACCATTTTGCTTCACTCTTCATCTTTTTTCGTCCTTGTTCATTTTCAATTGATATTTTACAATCCCTATACAAAGCAAGGCAAAAAAGGTATGGTAAGTAGTGAATTAAACAAGATTTTATCACAATAAGGCACAAATATCATAGAAAATGTATACATCATGAGTACTCATCAGTGTTGAAGAATTTAATATGTAGCCTAAAAAAGGTTCCTTATCTTGCAAAATTTGTGGCCTAAGAACAATATCATCTTTAGTTGCCAAAAGATCAATATAACCTATTCAAAAGAAATTGCTTCCTTCAAGCTGCATAGAGGAGGTAATAGAAGAACAGTTCACAGAGGATGAAGTATGTGCTTGTTGAGCACTTTTGAAGAATAGAGGCCAATCGTGAATTGTTAATAGCAAGATCAGGTAAATATTGTTTCTTCTTTGAATTCCTTTCAATGGAAACTTGAATAGCAGCTGCAACTCTGGTGCTTATGGTATCCGGATTATATTCCTTAATAATTATTAAAGGTTAACCCACCATTATTCCCTATAAAACAAATGAATCACTAGCAATCATATATACCTCTGTTACACCCCCACTTACCATTAGAGCTTTAACTATTTGGCCTTAAGGTAAAATTGGATGTGTATCAAGGGAGTCAAAGACCCATCTATTGGAAAGTATGCCCTCAAAGACTGCGTATTCTATGTAAACATATTGAAATAAAATATTTTAATCATTCAATTTAGTTTGCTACTTATATTATTGCATATTTAAAGGTCCAAGTATGATAAGCAATGGTTTAGTTATTGGGTCGTTCTTCATAGTTAGGTATAGACCATGGGTACTTGTTATACAAGTAAAATTGAGTTCTTAGTCGTTTGATGGAATTGAGCATTTCATCAATGTAGGACTATTATGCCATGATTTCCAATAAAGAATGGTTTATCTTAAATCAGTGAATAGTTCACTCACATCATAGGCATAAGCGTATTTCGAATATGTAGAATTAGACCTGTAGTAGTGGTCTCTCTTAAAGTACTATAATTATAGAAACTAAACTATTACTGCTACAGTGTGAAGGGATACCCTCATACTTACATATGAGTGGCAAAGTTAGGATTTTATACTTTGATGTGTGTTGGGTGTATTACTCTAGTTAGTTAAGATGGACTCATGCAACAAAATTTCTATGCTTTACTTAGTGAAGTTAAATCACCCTCTTATGATTGTCTAAGATAATCTAATGATCCAGAGCTCTGAGAACGTAACTCTAAAATGTGTGCTTTTGGATAGCTTCTAATGATAAGCAAGTACATTCAAGTGATTCATAGATTATCGGACTAGAGATCTAAGGATGGTAGATGTTTGTGAGATGGGTGTTAATATATTTATCATGTCTCATTGATGGGTGTTACATAGAAGGGTATTTTTGTTATTTCACCTGTCGGTCGAAGCAATATTATTTTTGGGGTCAATATTTTTATATGGTGATAAATAAAAATATTTAAAATGATAAAATGTGACTATTTAATAGTAAGGGTATTTTGGTCATTTTAGTAGCCATGAATAATATGTCTCTTAATTCTCGAAGTAGCTCAAGTTATCTTGGTGTTGTTTAGACACAATCTGGACTTAATGGATAATTATTTGGAAGAAAAATAAAATTCATTCTAAGAGTCTAATTAGAATTAATTAATTAGTTTTGAATTTTAATAAGGTCTAGAAAAGATAATTAATAATTAAGAGAATTGGGCTAGAATAAATTAATCAATTGGGTTGATATATGTTAACATATATTAAGAGTCCAATTAGAATTAATTAATTAGTCTTGGGTATTTAATGAAATTTTAAAAAAATAATTAATTAATTAAGAGGATTTGGCTAGTCTTGAATTAGTTTTGGAGCACAGCACCAAGCCCATTAGGGCTTTAGCTTAATGAAGCCCTAATGGCTGGCCAAAAATATGAGGTGAAGAGGAGAAAAAAAACTAAACGTGGTTTTTTGGAGTTTTTCCTGCCTTTTAAGTGTGCGTCTCTCTCTCTTTTTTTGGCTTTCGTCTTTTCTCTTCCTTTTATCTAAAAGAGTGTTTTGATTATCCAAAAGGAGCTCTCTCACCAAGCTAACCAAAGAACAAGATAGAGTCATACTCCAGAAGATAAAGAGAAGAAGCTTGGAGACACTTGATGTTTAGGAGTAGAAGATTGGAAGAAGTTCCAGTTGAACAGCAGATGCCTCTTTCTCCCATTTCAACGCAAGAAGTTCCAGTGCAACCTATCACTACGTTGGTTAATCCGTGACCAATAAAGAAAAGTAAGTACTCTCTCTTAGATGTGGCTAAAAAAATTGAAAAAATTTTCCGCTACATTTTCTTTGATGTTTTCCGTTGATCCTTCGCCATCGTACAGTAACAACTATCGAGACTTTAGTTTGAGTGCCATTTAGTTCAGTCATAGAAGAAGTAGAAATATCATTGATGGCAGAAGGGTCATCAACATGACAACCTCTAGATCAATATTGACAATCCTCTTCCCTTTTATCTTTATTAGACAAAGACACTAAAGGGAGAATAAAATCACTCGTAGGGTTTTCATTAGGGCTTGTCAAGCCACCTCTTATTGTTGTAGCGCCATCAACAACTTCATCTATGGTTAAATCTAGCACCAGTGGACTGCTTACAATGGTCGTTAAAGTTTGCTAAATAATGTCATCCTTTGTAGTGGTAACATGAACATTGTTCATGGGCTTATCAACAATCTCTGGATTTGTCTTTCATGCGTGCCCATGATCCTTCTTCAGTGTCTAGTAGGTTTGAGAAATCGATTGCTTTTTAGATTAGTCGAATAAGGATTCCTCTGCCTATGTGGATGCAACAATAGGTCGTCCTCATCAGATCTATTCGGAGAACTGCAAGTAGTGGTAGAATGCCCAAGATGGCAACAATGGCTACAATATTCTGGTAAGTCATCATATTCAATCGATTAGAAAAATCCAATGCTTGCCATATCAATCTACATACTCTGCATTAATGGTTTTACAAGATCTAGCTCCATACAAACCTTTGTGACACTAGGGTGAGTAAGGTTGGCGGTAGCAGCGTCAATCTTGAAAGGTTTACCTATGTTAACACTATAAAAAATAGGATTGCTCGAGTGATAAATTGCAGAGGAAAGCCCCAAAGTGATACCTAAACTGAAACCATCAACATATCTACTAAAATAAAAAATTTAAGGTCCATTTAATGATCCTCATCGAAAATCCAGTCAGATACCAAAGGCTTTTCAGCCATAGATGAATGTGATCTTCTTCCAAAATAGGTCTAATAAGAATATGCTTGTAATCAAGATATCTAATCTGCACCCCATGCTTAAGGCCAATAGTTAAGAAGGGTTTACTAATTTTTTTAATGCCAGCCTACCACTTGAGAATCTTCCCACAAGCGCATATTGAAAAAGTGTCGAAAGTCTAGAAATTTCAACTTCCATAAAAAAATTGAGATGGCTCTCCCTCAAAAAGAGGGAGACCGATTTAATAGTGTCAAAAGAAGTTTTAGAAGGAGGAGATAAAAGGAGTGAAGCGAATCATCATGTGTCCTAGCCAGAGTCCAGCGGCTTCCTCGGGGCAAACCCTAGAAGAGAAGAGCTAACATCTATCTAAGGACACCCTTCTATCTTTTACTAGTTTTATTTTGTATAACTTACCTCCTAATTTTAGGTCTCTTATTCTCTTTGTATGTTTGGCTTGTCTTTTACAAAGGCCTCTTTGGTGAAATTAAAAACTTAAATACTATACTAAC
The DNA here is from genome assembly GCA_026120185.1 of Voacanga thouarsii. Classification (NCBI taxonomy): domain Eukaryota; kingdom Viridiplantae; phylum Streptophyta; class Magnoliopsida; order Gentianales; family Apocynaceae; genus Voacanga; species Voacanga thouarsii. Next base: position 1,551,674 of record JANUWF010001102.1, on the reverse strand, counting down.
GTGCTCCCAAAATTACAAGGCACTAAAATAGAATCAATCAATCAATATGTCCTCATCTAGTAAAGAAGTGGAAAGAAATAAATGAGAATATTAGAGGAATGAGCATTCTTACACTTATTGACAACATATTTCAAATCTAATTTTTGGTGTTTGAGTCACTAAACTTAGAAATCTTGTACTTGTTTTTTATCATACTTAGCATAGACATAACAAGGAGTCAGCCGTAGATGGCTTTTGTTGGTGTATAGGGATGGTTCAAGAGAATGGGGAAGTGAGAAGAGAAAAAAGAATTCTTGAAGCATGTATAACACTTTCCTTAAAGTATTATTTGTCCCTACTACAGGAAGAATTTGCTAAAGGTTAAGATAAATTACCTCTAGGATGCAACAAGAATGTTTGAGAAATAAGACAACAAATATTTTGATTTCTCCATACGAATGATAAATAAAAATATGTAAAACCTCTAAGCAACCCTTGAAGAAGAGACAAAATAGGATGTTCCACTTAGAGAAGAGTAGAGATATTTGATTTATAAGACAACACTAGTAATGCTTCGATGAGTCATAACTTTTAATTACTATTATTCACTAATGATAGGTTATGAGTTCACAAGTCATAACTTTTCACAAAGGATTATAACATTTCTTTTAATTTTAATTTTTCACTATGATCAGTCTTGTTTTCCACAAGTCATAATTTCAATTAGGTCATCACTTTTCACTAATAATTAGCCACAAGTCATAACTTTATACTAATACTTAAATACCTTTAATGCCACAACAAAATGCAAAATATGAATATTATAGGAAATATGACTTGATACTGCTAGAATGTATGCCTAAAATGGCTTATGTATTTCTTATTTTGGAAGTTAATAAAAGTTTCATTCATTAATGGTTGTTTGTTTATTTACATATATTGCACATTAAGGTCTAAGTATATTAGTAAGTAATCTACGCTATTGGGTTGTACTTTCACAGTACGATGTAGATTATGGGCTAATAACAAATAAGCAAAAAATTGTTCTTAATCGACTGATGAAATTGGGCACTTCATCAAAGTTAAGATCATTACACTATGATTTCTAAATGGGGAATAGTTTACCTTTAACCAATGAGTAGTCCACTCATACCAATAGTATAAGCGTATGTAGAATACGTAAAACTGGACCACACGATAATAATATTTATAAAAAATACTAAAATAAATAAAGATTGGTTTATTGCAGTTACTGTGTGGATAAATACCCTAAACTTGAGTATAAGTTGATGGTCTGGTGAAGCTGGACTCGTACACTTTGATGTATGATGAAAAATTGTGGGCTACTAATACATAAGTGAAAATTTGTTTTTAATCGACTGATGAAATTGGGAACTTCATCAAAGTTACGATCATTATACTATAGTTTCTAAATGGGGAATGGTTTACTTTTAACTAATGTGTAGTCCACTCATACCAATAGTGTAAGTGTATGTAGAATACGTAAAACTGGATCATGCGATAATAATATTTATAAAAGTACTAAAATAAATAAAGTTTGATTTATTGTTGTTACTGCGTGGATAAGTATCCTAAGACTTGAATATAAGTTGATGGTCTGGTGAAGCTGAACTTATACACTTTGATGTATGATGAGTGAGGTTTTAACGTAAGGCCAATAATCTTGTACATTGTGACAGTGGTTAATTAAGGCAGACTTGTACAATAGAGTTTCTATACTTCATTACGTAAAGAAATTATCCCTTTGTGATTATCCAAGTTAATCTAAATAATCTAGGGTTCTGAAAAACGTGACTAAGTATGTACACTTTTAAGTAGCTCCCAGTGATAAGTAAATACATATTGGAAGTCATAGATTATCGGACTAGCTATCAAATAATGATAAATGTCATTGAGAAAGGTGTTAGTGCATTTTTCCTATCTTAATGATGGGTGATATATAGAGGGGTATTTTTGTCATTACACCTGTAAGTCGAAGACAACGCTTTTGCAATATTATTTTCAAGGTCAATATTTCTATATGTTGATATATGAAATATTTAAAAATGAAAAAATATAACTATTTTGTTAGTAAGGATATTTTGGTTATTTTAGTAGCCAAGAATAATATGTCTTTTGATCCCCAAGATAGCTCTAAAAATCAGAATGACTATTTTAGTCATTACACAAATTATTTAGATTATTTGAGAAATGAGGAAATTTATTTTATTCTAAAAAATTCATTGGGCTAGAATAATTGATTAAGTCCAAGTGTAATTCATAGGTTAGATTAATTAATTAATTCTAGAATGTCCAAGACAATATATGGGCTTAAATACAATAAATAAGGATTGGCCTAATAATTATATTGGGCCATATATTTATTATTTTAGCCTTTAGTTGAATAAAATGCCCAAATAAAATAATAAATATAGTGGGCTAAGTTTTTATTTAATTGGTTTTTAAATTAAAAGACCCAAGACAAATAAAAAAGCCCAATTGGTGGAATAGCCCTAGCCCAACTTGGTTTAGGGCAGCCAACCTTGAGGATTTATAAATAATCCTTATGGAGGCTTGCTAGCAAGGGGGATAGTCAGTTAAAGAAAAACCCTAGCCGCCACTCCTTGCTTTCTCTTAGTTCTTCCTCAGAAAAATAATCCTAACATACTTTCGATTGTAGTTTGATTTGTGAGGTTGAGAGAATATCTTGGAAGATTAAAAGCTTCGGCCTTTAAAGCGTTTCAAGCAAAGAAGTGAACGGTTAGTTGGATTTCCTGCAGAACAAATAAACGTTCCAGTTTAAGAAGCTTTGTCGAACGCAAATTTGGCTCCGATTATTCAAACTAAATGCCTTAAAAGTAAGTAATCCTAGACTTTGGCTCATAAAAATTTTAAATTTGCTATCTTCCATTATGTTTTTTATTTTCCCACTACCTTCAAGTGGCACCAAAGCCATGGTTATAATCTAGGAGCATGCTTAGGGTGAATAACCGGCGGTGGTTCCTTAAAAATTAATTCTTTTGATTTGCCTGATCCATATGTTTGGTTTCTAGATTACTTATACACCTCGTGAGTAAAGGTATAGGATCTTGTAATCATTAGTTTTTATTATTTACTGGTTTTTGGTTTTTTGATAAATTTTGATGTAAACCTCACGTGTGGAGCTATAGGCGATTTTAAAATTATATTTTTACATAAAAGCTTTTATTTTTCATTGTAGTTTGGGTTCTAGGCATCAAAAATCAGTTATCAACCAATAATAGATTGAAGAAAAGGTGTAGAAAAAAAAGGAAACGATTTAAATCAGAGATGCCAGAGCTGTTTCAGAAAATCCCACCGCAGTTGAATAGTGAACAACTAGGGTCGGTTCACCTTCCCAACAAGTGCCGGTTCAAGCCTGGAGAAAAATCGACGAACAGACAGAACGTAGCCTGCACTGGCCCACCTGGACGCAGCCGGCACCGGCCTCTCTCTAGTTTGGTGCGATTTTGAAAGTTCTTTTCTGTAGTTTTTTTAAGGAAACCAATCATAAGTAATCTTTATTTTATGCATAGCTTTTATTTATTTTTATAAATAAATTGCATGGAAAAGGTTCTTGGAACCACCTTAAAATTAAACAAGATCATTTTAATTTTATTATTATAATGTTTAATCCATATTTGATCAAATAAAAATTAAATGTTAGAAATAGCATGTAAAAAGTTTGTTTTTTGGAGCATGGCTATTTTATTTAATTTTGAGATCAAATACACAAAGGCTTTTAAGAAATCAATTTCTTTTTAGAAAAAACAGTTATGGAAAATGTTTTAAAATGAAACTAAATAATTTAAAAATAAATTCAAGGTTTATTCTTCCAAAGGGTTTTATCCTTGATATGGAGAATAACTTTGAATTTAAGTATTTTAAATTTAGTTCATAGAAAATCGCTTTAAATTAAGTAGTGAAATGAAAATTCATTATTTATTCTCTTAAAGAGTTTTATCCTTGACATAGAGAATACTGGTTGAATTTTTAAGATTTCACTAAAGTTAATAAAAAATAAATTAAATTTTAAAGAAATATTTTTCCTAAAAATCTATTTTTCTTAAAAGATTAAGTGAAAGAGGAGTTCTAATAACCCCACAGCTTCCACCATGTTCTGTTAGAGATTGTGATTATCCTCATGTCATTCTGAGCATGACTCCCTATTGGATGGATTTCCACAAGAATCTAAAACTAATGGAGGAATTATAATTAAAGCCTAGGATATGCATTAGTGTCAGCCAGCCTATTGTCGGAGGCATTAATACTAGATTGTTCGTAGGTGGTGGGAATAGTGACCATCCTATTGATGGAACTATTTCTGGATCATTATCTATTAAGGATGTTTAATTTGTGATGATTATACACTTAACTTAGAAAATTGTTAACTATCCTACGAAGCTCTGTCAATTTTTCTAAGAGCTAAAATTTTTATATTTTTTATAATTATTTTAATAGGTTAGCCATATCATGAAAATAATATGATGTTTTAAATATGCATTTTATATGTTTTTCCAGAACAAATATTTTTCTGAATGAAGTTTTTTTTTTCGATCAACAAAAATGTTTGATTTCAGTTATTTGTCCATTATTCTCAAGGAGAATAAGTTGACTGGATCTAATTACGTGGACTGGAAAAGGAATCTGAACATAGTACTCACTGTGAAAGAGTACAAGTATTTTTCGACCGACCCTTAACCTGAAATTGAAGAAGATTCCACGGATCAGGATCGTGAGGCTAAAAGGGCATGGAAGAAAACCAATGAGATGGCATGATGCTATATGTTGACTTTCATGTCTAATGTTCTTCAATCTAAGCATAAAAACATGCCTACTACATACAATATCGATATCGTTACACACCATATTTGTTGACAAAAGTCGGCCCGCAAGGCAGGAAGCTCTTAGAGAAATCATGAACACTAAAATGGCTAAGGAGATATTGGTTTGCGAGCATATGTTTAAGATGATTGCTCATTTCGATAAGGCCAAGCTCCTAGGGACAAAAATCGATGTTGAGAGCCAAATTGACATAGTTCTTGAGACTTTACAAAATTTATATTCTTAGTTCAAGTTAAATTTTAATATGGATAAGTTATGTCTTTGATTGAGTTAATGAAAGAACTCCAGACTACTGAGAAACTTATGAAGCTTGAGTAAAAAATTTTCTTTATTCGTTCTGGTTCATCTTCTAGAAATAGAGCCCAGTCCAAGAAGTTCAAGAAGAAGAAGGCCCAAAATATTACAAGGGCCTAGTCTAAAAGATCCAAGCCCAGTCCGTCCAAGCTTAATGCCAAGCCTAAGGGTAAGTGTTTCGAGTGTGGCAAAAAGGGGCACTTCAAAAAGGATTGTCCGGACTTTTTGGCCAAGTTATCTTCAAGTATTACTCTATATTTAGAGTCTATATTGATGGTTGGATCATCATCCACTAGAATTTTTGATTTCGGAGTCACTAGCCATATCTGTAACTTCTTGCAAGCAAGATAAAATGACTCAGTAGAGGAAAGTATGGACTTAAAGTAGGCAATGGAGCACAAGTGTAGGCCGAAGCAGTGGGAGACTTGGAGCTTCTATTTGATTGTATTAGGATTTTAGTTTTAAAAGATATTTGATATGTTTCTAGTTTGAAACAGAATTTAATTTCAGTTTCAAGATTAATTAATCAAGGATATTCTATTTCTTTCTATTCTGGTATTTCAATTAGTAGAAATGTAAATATTATTTGTTCTAGAAACATGTAAAGGAATCTTTTCTATATTAATCCTATTAATTATCAAATAAATAATACTTAGAAGGAACCTAATGATAAGAAGAGTAAGTCCATATCAAATAACTCATATTTATGACACTTGAGATTAGGATATATAAATCCTGATCAGATTTAGAGGTTAATCTAAAATGGGTCTTTGGACTCATTGAAATTGGAAAAATTGTCTCAGTATGAATCTTGTCTTATGGGTAAAATGATCAAAAGGTCCTTCACTCAAAAGGCGGAAAGGGCCAAGAAAATATTGGAGTAAGTTTATACTGATGTTTGTGGTCATATGTCTACACCTGCTAGAGGAAGTTATGAGTACTTTATCATATCCATAGATGATCACACGCATTTTGGTTACGTTTACTTGATAAAAAGCAAGTCTGGCTCCTTAGATAAATTTAAGGAGTTTAAGGCTGAGGTGGAGCGTCAAACAGGTAAACTATCAAAAAATTAAGATCGGATCGTAGTAAAGAGTATCTCCTTGGTGGATTCAAGGACTACTTAGCACATTAGGGTACAATATCTTGGCTAACTTCACCTGAGACTCTCCAGCAGAATGAAGTAGTTGAGAAAAGAAATAGAATATTGATGGAAACAGCAGCATGGTGAGTCATTCAACTCTTCTTATTTCATTTTAAGGATATGCTCTAGAAACAACAACATATATTTTAAACGTAGTGCCTTCCAAGTCAGTGCCTAAGACATCCTATGAAATGTAGACTGGACAAAAGCCCAGCATGAATCATTTTTAGGTATGGGGTTGTCCAACTTATGTACTAACTAAAAAAAGCTAGCTAGACCCAAAATTAGACCTATGCTACTTTGTAGGGTATCCAAAAAGAATAAGGAGTAGATACTTTTATCATCCTTAAGAGCAAAAGATACTTATTAGTACTCGTGCTAGGTATTTGGAGGATGAATAAAGTGTATCCACTAAGGTTTCGAGTAATGTGGAATTAGAAGAGAAGTTGATTAACAATCTAACTTCTAGTATCCCATTTGAGGAACCTAAAAAGGCACAGACAGGTATTGCTATACAAAACGAGCCACGTCTGTGAAACCCCACCTAAAGCCAACCCTAGAGTAAGAGGGTCGAGATGCATATCATATTAGTTTGCATGAATATATATATTTTTGAATGATTTTATGTGCTTTAGAATTATGATTTATAGGTTAAAAAACTTAGTTATGCTTATTGAGTAGGAATGGTAAAATGGTAATTTTGCTTGAGGTCAAAATATGAAGATAGTTTGATGATTAAATAAGAAGAATATTTGGGTGAGAAAATAAGAACAAGACTTAGTGTGGTTAAGTAGTTAGAGTTTTGTGAATTAATCTTTAAAGTCATAAGTTCAAATCCCATCACTTAAGTTTTATTCATGATTATCTTAGTTAAGTTTGAAATTTTTGTTTTCTTACATTCCTTAAAGATAAGAATGTTGTCCTAGGGGAGACATGAAGAGAATGTCTTAATCCTATCATCATGTCCTAAAAAGAATTCAAGAGGAATTTTTGTCCTTTTATTTAGCTTGTCCTAACATCTTCACAAATTAAATTTGTTCAAAATTCATCAAAATTCATCTTTTAATTCCAGAAAATTCTGTGAGGATTTCTTGGTTTTGAATTTCGAAAATTGACCTTGGAAGTTGGAGGGTTGACCGAAAATAGGAGAGGAGTTAGGAAGGGTTCCCAAAGAAAATTAATCACCATAGTTGAACCTCCAAACTCATCTTCATAATGTTCATGTTCTTGATGAAGGAAACCTAGAAATTTTTTAGATTTTTGAGCAGCCTAGCTTTCGAAAAACTCAGCTAAGTTCCTTGCTCATTTGTTGCCAAAAAAATGACCAATTCATGTAGCTTGAAGATTGAAATTTCAGTGCAAATTCGGACTGCACAAAACTGCTCAAATCTAGAAAAAAATTCTGAGCAGTTTTGCTGCACAACAACCAAAAAATGGAGTTATTTTTCCTGTCTTCAATCTAGCAAAACTCCTTTGTTTTTTATCCAAAAAGAAGGCTGGAAACCAGCCTTAAAAGACCCTCAAACACACCCCAAAGTTCTCTGCAAACTGAGCTAAAGAATTGCAGAAATACTGCACAGAAATTCAGCAAGCCATTCGAAGCATTGAGCACCATGAAACCAGAAAATTCGCTGCTTGTCTCCTTAGGCCTAGACTGAAGAAACCACCCTCAAACCTCTATAAAATGAACCTTGTTCAGCCATAAGCTGAACACCATTAACCTTTCCACTTACCTTGAACACTTGGACTCCATAACCACACCTCAAAATATCTCCTAAGATCACTCCATTCAAACTACATTTGAACTTAAAAAATTTTCAGAATTTTGCTTCATGAAAACACCTTTGTATTAAGCTACACAACCAGAAATTGCTCTGCCATTAAGCTCTGAATTTTGGCCAGCCTTAAAGTCTTATTAGTCTTCATTCATTTCATCAAAACAAACCAATCCAGCCGGCTCCATTGAAGCTCAAAGAAACCTCCATCAATCAAACACCATTAGCATATCGTATAACTCAAACCACTCCTCAATTCCCTCCATTTGAATTTCAAACAAATCAGATTATTCTTTTCCTCTCTAGCTAAAAATTGAAACTCCTAAACACCCTAAACCATTCGGCTAGCACTCTCCCAGATTTCGTGCAGCACTTTTCTCAAATTCTCTCAATTTTCACCAAGAACACACACTACATTTTTTCAAGCCAAAACCCACCCTAATCACCTCCAATCCCTCTCAAATACTCCAGATTACTCCTACATACTCCTTAGAGTTCATTTCTAGTATTTATAACACAAAATCTCAAAAACAAGAAATTGCATTCGAATCAAAAACCAATTTTTTCTTGAAGGTCTCAAGAACATCATCAAGGTAATCAAGAACAACTCCTTTGTTCATCTTCTTCCATTCAACCTTTAATGCACCCTACTAATGCTCTCTCTCTCTCTCTCTCTCGGCCGAAATGGTTGATCAACAACCATGGCTGTTTTTGTGCTCTTGGACAATTCAAGACTCTCAATCGCGTGGACCTTCTTAAGTCTTCATCGAAGTAATCATCAATCAAGTATTTCTCCTTAATCCTCCTTTTTAATTTTGTATTCATGTCTCTTAGATGTTAATAGGAAGAATAGAATATGAATGGGGGATTGAGTATATGCATATGAATGAAGGGGTTGGGATTAGGACATGAGAATGGTTGTTCATGATTAAGCTATATAGATTTTCTTTAGAATCAAAGTATGTTTATCATGTCTTAAGAAAATTATGGATGTTTAAAGCATGTTAGATATTATGACACCTTTGGTGAATAAGATTTTTATGTTCTTATTTCCATTGAAGCTATGATTAATGATTATGCCTAGTAGGAATTTGGCCATGTGATAGTATGTGTTGATTTAAGCCTATGTTCATGAATGGATTAGTTTATTGTTTAATGTTGGAGAATTGTTCATGAATCTTGTTTAGCAATAGGAAAATTATGATTATTTTCTTGTTAATCCCAGGTTATTTTTTGTAACAAATTTTATTACCTTAATTAAAATTATTACTATATTTTTTCTCTAAAAATTTCGAAATTCTTAGAAAGTTTTGGAATTGGAATATTAAATGAAATATTGATATTTTATTAGTCAAATAAATAATATATTTTATTAAAAATAATATATATATATATGTATGTATGTATATGTATAATAATAAATAAGATCTTCTATATAGATAATAATAATAAATAAAATATTAAAGACCTTGTAGACCATAGTTAAAACTTTTACCTATATTTATAAATATTATTTATATTAAAATTTATTTGTTATCTATTAATAAAAAATTTAATATATTTTATTTATTACTAATTATTTATTAAGTATTAATTAATTTATTTATAATAATACTATTTAAAAATTACCATTTATTAATATTATTTAGGACTTAATATTATTCAATATTCAAACACTAGTTTATTTATTAATAATAACACTCAGGATCTATTATTTAAACCTATAACTTATTAGTAATTATTTTTCAACCCCTAGTTATTTTAACTCATTAAGCTAGACTTATTTTATAAAATTCTTTATCATCTAGCTTTAAAGCTTAGGACATTAAGGTTATGACTGTAATTAGTTGGATTAGGGATTATTTATGTAAGGCAAGTATAGCTTGAGTATAATCTTATGCCTTGTGTTTACCCCAGGCGGCGTTAGGTTAGCCTTGTAGAATTTTTGAGTTCAAGTAAGCAAAGGATTAGGTAAGCTCCTGCATGGAGTCATTTGAAGATTAAAATTACTGTGGCAAGCTAAATGCGAATATATAAACATTCATTTTGTAAAGGTAATTAAAGACTGTTTTTCCTTTTTATTTCAGTCAAGCAAATCATTTGAAAAATTAAACAAGCGGTTTTACACAAATGCTAAACTCTTTCTAAAACCCAACTTTAACAAGAATTTTAGAAATCCTTAATTGCTATTTTCAAATAAATCAATGTATGATCAATTTTCTCCCAAGTGGGACAATCAACGTTCAGTACTCAATAAGGGTAGACTACTAAGACTAGTTTTTGAAGGGTTAGGGTAAGTCTCTCAGTAGGTGGCCACCTCTTAGGGGTAAGCCCTTCCCAGATAGGATGCCAGTCCAATAGATCATGCCGGTCCGAGCTAACAAGTTTCAGTCATGTGGATTGTGTGTTTTTAGAGTGGACAACAGGTAAGTTGGGGGTAAAGATGGATGAGTATCTCACCCGATAGGCTGTACACTTACCTTTTGTCAGCATGCTCAACGTATGGCATTCTGACCGTTATATGGTCATGGGGTCAAACATGTCGTGAATATAGGATTTTAAATAAAATTATTTCAATTTCTTTAGATAATACTTCAAATAATTATTCTGCCATAACAATTTTAAAAAATACTATGAATCCTATGTTAGATGGTATTTTATTTCATACTAGGTGTGCTTGTCATATATTTAATTTATGTGTTAAAGAAGGATATAAATATATTAATGATATTGTTAATATAATTAGAAATGTTGTTTTATTTATTAAAACCTCCCTAACTAGGCAACAAAATTTTAAGGCATTATACCGAGAACAAGGTGTATCTTTTAAAAAATTTAGATTAGATTGTAAAACTAGATGGAACTCAACTTTAGATATGTTTGAAAGTGTTATACCTTTTCAAAACCAACTTATTGAATTTTGTAATAGTAATAATTTTCAACCTCCATTAACTGAAACTCATTTTGAAAATTGTACTGCACTTTCAACATTTTTATTTACTTTCAAAGAAACTACTGAACTTTTATCGGGATCTTATTATCCCACTACTCATCATATTCTTCCAACACTTGCTAAGGTAGCACATATTTTTTGTGAATATATGTATCATCCCCAATCTGGTTTTTTTATAAGAAGTATGTTTGAAAAATATAAAAAATATTATGAAGATATTCCTATTTTATATTGTATGGCATTATGTATGGATCCTAGAGTAAAGACGCCTGGTTTTCATAGTATTATTGAATATTTATATGAAATATTAGATTTTGATGAATCACAACCACTTAAACAATGTATGATAAAAGACATAAAAGATAAAACAGCTAAAGCTTTAGCTGACATGTATAATTTGTATGGGTTTGAGTCTTCTTGTTCTAGTTATCCTAGTTTAAGTAGGCAAGCTTCATCATCTAATAGTCACTTTCAACCTTCGCGAAAATTTACCTCATCAATTTCATCAGTATTTAATCTATGGGGTATTACGAAACGTAAAAAAAGATCGACTACTACCTACAACGAGATGGCAATTTACGAGATGCAGCCCTTGGTAGAAAATGAAGATCAGCATTTTGATATTTGTGGTTGGTGGAAGGCTCTTGTAAGTCAATACCTCATTTTATCTAAAATGGCACGTGATCTTTTGACACCACCAGTCTCTACAGTGCCATCGGAAAGCGTCTTCAGTGAGAGCGCTCAAACAATTGATGAAAGAAGATCTCGATTGACTCCTCAAATTTTGGAGATGTTAATGTGTTGTAGTAGTTGGTTTGCAGCCGAAGATAGGACGGCTAATTCGTGCATTATTGATGACGACTCAGATGATGAATGGGGTGAACCAAGTAGTTAGTTTAGTATTTTTGTAATTAGGAATTTAGGATAAGTAATATTATGTATTTAATTTTATTTTTAGGATATTTATTATATTTTGAAATTTTAATCATTGTAATATTTTTAAAATGTTTAGGCATCAAGTCCCCCTCTTATGTAATCTTTATTTTATTAATTAATAAAACAGGTAGGGGTCCAAGCTAAACTTCCCACCACTTCAAGGTGGCTTTTTTATAATTTTAAAAAATTATGTTAAGTAGGAAAAAAAAAAAAGAAAAAGGAATAAGCCATGGGCCAGCCCGCGAGCCAAGGTCCTGGCCCGGACCGGCCCGCCTCTTTTCGGGACTGACCCACCCTCCAGGCGGACCGGTCCTCGGGCCCGGCCTGAAACCGTGTGGGCCGGCCTAGTTGCCACTGCTATGGTTACCAATAGCTACTTCTTCGAATGGTTGTATTTATTATACACATGTATGGTTTGAAAAGCAAAACACCACTCTTCATTTTAACATTTATTTAATGCTTGCCAACACTTTCTTTTACGAAATTTTTACAACTTGCATACATGAACTATTTTTCCTGAAACACTCAAAGCACACACGGGCTAAGATTTTTATCTCACCACCTTTTATGCCATGTTTTCAGGACAGTCCTGTTGTGGAGGTTATTAACTAGATTGTTGCCTATGATTTTGAAGACTCTTTACTATTTCGCTTATGTGATGTTTTGAGAGATTGTTGCAAACAATTTATTTTGGATTTGTTCATGTATTTTTAGGTTGTAATAAGTTTAATTTTGAAGTATTTATTTTATTTTATTTTATGTGACCTAATTATAAAAACCCGTTGTCCTATGGACGGGGCGACATCCCCGACCCTGTTGGGTCTAGGTAGTGGAGTGTTACAATGTCGTAGTGAGAAGATATCTAGAGTTTCGAAAAGATGAACTAGAGAAACCCTTGAGGTAGTTCCCGACCATTAGGAGTAAGATCCTACTAGATACGATGAGGCATTGTTGTTGTTGAGTAGAAAAATGGCAAGTAGCAATAGATGCTGAGATTGAGTCAATGTATCTCAATCAAGTTTGGGATCTTTTCACTGCATATGAAAGAATTAAACCCATAGGGTGTAAGTGGGTATACAAGAGAAAGAGAGGTACAGATGGAAAGGTAGAAACTTTTAAAGTAAGGTTAGTTGCAAAAGGTTATATTAAAAAAGAATGGGTCAATTATAAGGATACATTTTCGCCTGTTGTTATACTTAAGTCCATTCACATTCTCTTGGTCATTACATGTAATTATAACTAAAAAATATGGCAAATGAATGTTAAGACAATTTTTCTAAGTGGCTATCTTAGCGAATATATCTACATGTCCTAACCTGAAGGCTTTGTTGTGAAAGGTTGAGAGCATATGGTCTGTAAGCTTAAGAAGTCTATTTATGGACTTAAGCAAGTATCATGAGTATGGAACATACATTTTGATGAGACTGTAAAATCTTATGGTTTTATACAAAATGTGGATGAACTATACATATATAGGAAAACAGATGGCAACAACGTGCCTTTTATGGTACTTTATGTGGATAACATTTTACTCATTGAAAATGATGTACGGACATTATCATCTATAAAGGTTTGGATATCAAGTCAATTTAGTATTAAAGATATGGGAGAAGCTAGCTGCATTTTTTAATAAAGCTTTTTAGAGATAGGAAGCAAAAAATATTAGGCTTATCCCAATTTGCATACATTGATAAGATATTGATTAAGTTTAGCATGGATCAGTGTAAAAGAGCAATCATACCCTTTAGGCACGGATTGACCTTATCTCCCATGTAGTGTCCTAAAACATAGAAAGAAAAGGAAAGGATGAGTAGGATTCCCTATACCTCGGTAGTGGAAAGTCTCATGTATTCCATGCTTTGTACAAGGCCAGATATCTGCTTTGCAGTGGTATGGTTAGTAGGTATTAGTCAAACACAAGAGAAGAACATTAGTAAACTGTAAAGTATATTCTCAAGTAACCAAATGGAATGAGGGATTATATGATTGTTTACAGGGGTAATAACTTATTTCCTACCAGTTATACGGACTCAAACTTCTAGACAAATAAAGATGAAAGAACATTTACTAGTAGATATGTTTTCACTTTGTCTGAATGGGCTATTTTATGAAGGAATGTTAATCAATCTTGCATTGTTGATTCTGTTATAGAAGTTGAGTATGTAGCAGCTTTAAAAAAAACAATTTAGTTCCGGAAGTTCCTCACAGAACTTAGAGTTGTACCATAGATAGACAGACCTATAACTGTATATTGTGAGAATTCTGGAGCTGTGTCACAATATAAGGAGCCAATAAACCATAGGAAGGGTAAACACATTGAGAAAATGTATCACTTGATCCAAAAGTTCATCTAGAAACAAAAGATAATGGTTTACCAAATTATCTTTGTAAATAATCTGGCAAACCCATTTACCAAGCCTTTGATAGAGAAAGTATTCTGAAGATGCTTAGATGTTATAGGAGTAGGCACATATGGATAATCATAGTCCATTTAGTGCAAATAGGAGATTGTTGGAATGTATATCCAAAATGGCCTAGTATTTCAATATTTTGAAAGTTAATAAAAGTTTCATTCATTAATGGTTGTTTTATGTATATTACATATTAAGGTCTAGGTGTGTTAGTAAGTAATCTACGTGATTAGGGCGTGCTTTTCACAATAAAATGTAGATTATAGACTACTAATACATAGGCGAGAAATTATTTTTGATCGATTGATAAAGTTGGGCACTTTATTAAAGTTTAGATTATTACACTATGATTTTAAATGGGGGATGATTTACCTTTAACTAATAAGTAGTCCACTCACACAAATAGTGTAAACGTATTTGGAATATATAGAACTGGACCACGCGATAATAATTTTTATGAAAGTACTAAAAAAAATGAAGATTAGTTTATCGCAGCTATTGTATGGACGAGCACCCTAAGACTTGAGTATAAGTTGATGCTATGATGAAGCTGGACTTGTACATTTTGATGTATAATGGGTGGGGTTTTAATGCAAGGCCAATAATCTTGTGCATTGGGTGTATATCTCTAGTTAATTAAAACAAACTTATATAATAGAGTTTCTATATCTCATTACGTGAAGAAATTACCCCATTATGATTGTCCGGGATAATTTAAATAATTCAGGGCCCTGCAAAATGTGACAAATATGTACACTTTTAGGTAGCTCTCGGTGACAAGTGGATACTGATACGTTTTTTTTAGTGTAGAAAATATTACCAACAAAGTCTACAATCAATCAAGCTTTAATTAAAATACTAACCATTAAAACCACACATACGAGAAGTATACCCATCATATAGTATAAGGAATAGCAAGTATTGAATCCACAAGAACTTAGAATTTCATCTTATTTTACTCAAATTTTTATTGTTTAGCCAATAAAACAAAGAAATAGAAGTAAATAACCTACTAACCTAATATATTAGAGGATAGATCAAGTTCACACAAGACAAGTCACAAGGATTATCAAGGAGTAAAAATAAAGAAAAAAGACATGCAATGAAGAAATCATCCCAAATCTATGACAAGTAAAGTAAATACCTTTAAATCAATTAAGTCCTAATCCAAATACCAATATGAGTTTAAAAGATGAATTCACTCTTTCTCGAGTTTTGAAATTCCTATTATTAAATTAATTGAAGAGTATCTCTACTTCTCTAATTAAATCTAAGAAGCATTAATATTAATTCAATTAAACAATTAATGTCCCTATCTTTAGGTAATACTAAAGTCTTTATACAAGAAATCAATAACCATATCTCTAGGTGAAATTAACCTCTCTTTGATTACCTAGTCTTTACCCTTAACTTCTTTCTCGAGTTAATTTAGAGATAGAAAGTATTGAATTAATTAGTTGATACCACTCTCCTAACCTCTCTCTTAAGTTAGTTAGAAAAGAACCAATTAATTCAACAAAATAATAAATTCAAGTAATCAAATATTTGAAGTTGGAATTACTAGATCAAAAGAATTCCAATCCATGAACATAAACTTAAGGTTCAACCCTTAAATACAATTAAAATATAATAAACTCAAATTGTCTAGAATTAACAAAGAAAAGGAAAAGAAATCAATAATAGACAAGCAAGCCTTCTTCCTCTTCCTTGAAACCTTCTTGATCAACCTTATCTTCTTCTCTTAGAATTCTCCTTGATCCTCCTTAATCTTGGTGTTCTTGAGACTCTCTAGGAGTTTTCTAATTACATAGAGTGAAAATTAATTTAAAGAGTGTTAATCTCTTGTATTTATAGGAGTTTAGATTGCCAAAAAGTACCTACAAGAGTCCTAATTCGTGTCCAATTCAATTTCCAAAAGATTCATATTACAATTTTCAAAATTTGATATTAAAAGGAATCTTTGCCGCCACTGAACAGTCAAGAGCTAGCGCTGGTTCAGATTGAATGGGTCAGTGCTAGTTCTTCTCTAGAAATCTGGTTTTGCTTGATTTTTCCTCTATTTAGTTCAATTTTTCTAGAATTGAACCCCAGCCGACTCAACTATGTCGGCCGATGCCAGTTCACTACTGGAACTATACAATTTCGCTCCAAATTCTTCAATTTCTGCACAAAATTACCAAAAATATTTTCCACAGGTAAAATATCAAATAGAAAGAAATTTGACTAGTTATTGCATCAAAAATATCACAAAATAACTTTAAATAGCTAAGAAAATATAGATACATTTAGACCCTATCACATTCTCCTATATTTAAGCTTTGCTTATCCTCAAGCAAATAAGAATTAAACACCAAACAAAGAGCTTATGAATAAGAAGATTTTAGTGAATATGGCTATTATAATAAAGATATTTTCCTTCTTTTAGATAAAGAATTCAATCTAATACCTATTCAACCAAGCCAATTTCATGTAAACTTATATATTATGCTAGATATAACCATGGCCATTGAAGCTGAGTTAAGCAAGTTCATATTCATTCAATGTGTTTCACCCCATTCCTTAAGTCAAGAATGCAAATATTGTGATTCATATAAGTGAGGAATAATAATCAATTCAAGTTCCATAATTTCTGTTCATCATTTATTTTTTCATTCTGTACATTTATGCTTTCTCTCTCTCTCTCTCTCTCTCTCTCTCTCTCTCTCTCTCTCTCTCTCTCTCTACATTCTATTTATGATTTTACCATTCTAGTCCCTATTTACTTAAACTCAGAACAAGGACTAGTTTAGAAAACCATAACACCAAAATCAACCAAAATTTCATACTTATATTTCATCACAAAATCAATATCAATCCTCAAGAAATAAAATGCCACAACATCTACTAAAACATAAATAAGGTTAATCCAAATTCTCAAGACTTAGCCTATACCATACCAAATATAAAGTTTACACAAAACCAAACTTAACCAAGTCTTAAACCAAATTCTTATAGTAAAAGAAAATTAATAACAATACTATAATAGTCAAAATTCAAAAAATTGTAGCTCATAGTTTACCCAAAATTCTTAAAAATTTCCAATTTCGAATTCTTTCAAATTTCCAAAATTTTTAAATTAGCTCAAAATTATAAGAAACACCAAGAAAATTAATAAAAACTTGGGCAAAGAGTATTACCAAACCACTCCCCAACACTTAAACTAGACAATGTCCTTCTTAGCAAAAAATTAACACAAGAAAGCATCTTCAAAGGAACCAAAAATAATAAAATGAGGGATAAATTTAATCAATACTCCTTAAGTGTAATATGCTCCAAGAAATGTAAAACTTGGAAGAAAGAATTAAGTAGGTTCCGAGAAGACTTTATTTAATCCTGTAAAAGAAAACACACATAAAAAAACAAAGAAAATAATAGCCTACTTATAATAAAGGGAGGGATAAAGTTAAGCAATACCCCCCAAGTGCAATAAGCTCCAAGAGATGTAAAACTTGGAAGAAATAATTAAGTAGGTTCCAAGAAGACTTTATTCAATCCTGTAAAAGAAAGCACACATAAAAGAACAAAGAAAATAATAACCAAAATAAAACACACAAAAAACAAACCAGAAGAATGTAAAATACTACTAGAAAGCCTAAGAAAATAAATAAAAACCAAAACTCACTCCCCCCCCCCACATAAGATAGGACATAGTCTCCTTATTATTAGGGGAAAGAGACACCTAACAACTTAAACAAAACCAAACCCAAAACAAAGATTTAAACTCTTTCCTCTCATCATGCTTCCTAATCAAACCTTTATAAAAGAAATTAAAACTCAAAGTAGAAGGATAGACATGATAAATGTAGAAAGAAAGGAAGTTTTAGAAAAGGGTAAGTGACATGAAAGTTAAGGTGCTCAATGAAAGTAGATGAATGAAACCTATTCCCTTTAACCTTTTTAGATGCATTAATGAATTTTTTAACACACGCATGCAAATTAAATCTAAATAATGCTTCAACATTAAAATCACCATTTTTCTTTTCAAAAGAATTTTCACGATTAAAATTTTCCTTTAAACCTAGTATTTGAGCTCCTTAAGATAGGATCAAGAAATCTTCACTTTTCAATGCATTTATAAATATCAAGTTACCTCCCATAGGTTGGGGCGAAGGATAAAATTTATTAGTGTACTCCAAGGGTTTCTTAGGATTCATTGTGAAAAAATCCAACTCCATGAAGCATGGCAAACTCAACACATCATCATTGGCATTATAAGGCTCCAAAAATTTAGAGGAACCTACAAAATCAAGAAACAAAGAGAAATTATAATTATTAACATATAGAGTAAAATAAAATGTTCCTGTCATCACATGTTGCAATTGTTTCTTATGGCCCTTCTCCTCTTCGTCACATTTGGCAAAGGTTTTATGCATCGGTGTTGGTATTTGCTGAGAAGCCAATGCCACCTCCTTAAATGTAGCCGACACCAGTGCACTTCTGTTTGCCATCCCCTATTTTTCTACAAAATTTTTGTTTTTGGACTGATTTTGTATTAGTGTTACATGGGTCTCCACTGTAATATCCAATGCATGGACAAAGATTCCCTATTGAATCTCCTCAACTAGCTTTGCAAGTTGTGTCCTTTGGTGGCTTAGGTGTTAGGAAACTTTTTCATGCCACCTAATGGATGAATCATTATTGGCAACAAAAAAATTCACTAATATTTCTAATAACATCTTACTAAAAACATCAATATGAGCTTGTAAACTTGTCAATCTATCATCATTGTAGCCCCTTTGGTTTTGTGCTCTATGCCATGTACTCCTCCAAGAATGATTGCCCATGATGATGTCAACCTCGCATTAAAAATAAAAATAAAAAATAAATTGAAAAGAAAAATAAAAAATAGTAAAAATTTAAATAAATAAAAAAACAAAAGAAGATACTAATAAAAGATGTAAATATTCACAAATTACGTAAAATCAAAAGTTAGTGATAATTACAAATATAACAAATGCTAAATCAACAAGACTCGAGTGTTTCCGATAGTGCCCATTCCCGGCAACAGCCACAAAAACTTGATACTTTTTTTTAGTATAGAAAATATTACAAACAAAGTCTACAATTAATTAAGTTTTAATTAAAATTATAACCATTAAAACCACACGTACGGGTAAGTATACCTATCATATAGTATAGGAAATAAAAAATATCGAATCCACAATGTTAGCCCTAAGGGCTTTCTCCTATGTTTTGACTTATAACAAACGTTGATATGAACTAACTTGTGTTAACTATTGTAATAGGACATGTTTGACCTCTGTTCTTCTAAGGCATTCAGATATGATTGTTTGGCAACTCTTCAGTAATTGAATTCAAGTAAAGAAGACCTAAAAGAAGATCAAAGTGTATGGAGTTGCATACCAAGAAGTCCTTATAAGAAGAAATTTAGACTAAGAAGTGTTATTAAGGTATTTCTATTAATTCCTATGTCTTTTTACCTTTTGATTCAATTGATCTTACCTTGAAGCACACAAAGGAGAAGATTTCAAAGTTTTGAAAATCTCAGAATTTTGGATTGAGTAGTTTGGATCCAAAAGATTTGTCCAAAATCCTATAAACTATGTTGAAATATTTCTACTTGATTTAGTGCCATTTTGGACTTACCTTTTGGATGCATCATCGTCTGAAACCGGAGTCCAAAATTCGGATAATTTTAACAGAAAAATTATAGCCATTTTTATAGCCGTTGGCACTTCACTTTTTTGCTCTATAAATAGCCTCTAAGCAAGATTAGACATAAGACTTTTGAAACATTCTTCTAAGAAACACTATTGCTCAACGTTTTCAAAAATCTACTTTTATCAAAAAGCTTTTAAGTGAATTTATATTGTATCAAATGTAAAAGTATTTGTGCTTTGTATTTTAGTGAACATCTGCTCAAATAAGTGAGCCATTTACTGTTCTATTGATATTCAATCTTTATTATAGTACAAGGTTGTGGTGTAAAACCTAGTTGAGGTGAACCTTGTTGTAATTGTTTATTTGAGAGGTTTTGGAAAACCTAGTGTGGTGATCCTCTCTTGTATGTGGTATTATTTGATTTTATTAAGTGGAGTTATGAAATCTGGTTAAAAATCCTTAAGTGTGAGTTTAAGATAATGGACGTAGATCTTGGAAGATCGAACTACTATACATACCGTGTCTCAACTCTTTTCTTACTGAATTGCATTTTCATTTCTAGTTTGAATCTGAATATATATATCAAAGAGTTCTTCGATAGCTTTCTTTGTTACCATAAAATTGGTTCAAGAATCTTGATAATCATTGTTGTTCTGCATATCAGAAAATTTGAAAAACTTTAGTTTGCTAAAAACCTTATTCACCCCCCCTCTAAGGTTTTTCATTTTGTATCAAAGCCAGGTCTACATACTCTTGGTTTAACAATCTTGTAGAAAAGATCTTTATGGCAAGCTCATCCTCTCTTCCATATGTTGAAGGGTCTTCAACGAATCGTCCTCCTTTATTTAATAGAAATAACGATACTTTCTGAAAAAATAGAATGAAAATCTATGTGTGTTCTATCAACTTTGAGTTATGGAGTTTGATAGACAATGGTCATTTTATTTAATCAAAGGTGATTAATGGCATAAAATTACCTAAACAGAATGATGAGTTTAGTATGGAAGACAATGCTAAGATGACTTTAAATTTTCAAGATATGAACATTTTATGTTGTGCACTAGATGTGACTGAATACAACCGTATTAATAGTTATGATTCAACCCATGAAATGTGAAAATTACTTGAAGTCACCCAAGAGAGGACAAACCAAGTCAAAGAATCAAAATTGGGGCTTCTGATTCATGATTATGAATTATTTACAATGAATCCAAATGAAAATATCACTGATATGTTCTCGAGATTCACTAATATCTCAAATAGTCTCAAAGCCTACAGGAAGGTTTATTCTCTTAGGGAACAAAATAGAAAAATTTTAGATGCCTTACCAAAAAGCTGGCAGCCTAAAACTCTTGCTGTAGAAGAATTTAAGAATTTAAAATCCTTACCAACTGAAGAGCTGATCGGACCTCTTCTAACTCATGAGATGAAACTTAAAAGATTTCATGAATCTGACGATTATGATAGAGGCAAAAAAGGGATAGAATTGAAGGTTGAAAATGAAGATGAAGAAACAAGCCTATCGGAAAGCAGTGAGGGCATGGGAATGGAGAATGATGATTTGGCGATGATAGCAAAAAAATTCAGGAGAATGTTCAACAAAGGAAACTACAAAAAATGAAGGAAGTTTATGAGAAACAAATGATAAACCTCAGGATTCAAACCACAATGTTATGAATGTAAAAGCACTGATCACTTTATTGCCAACTGTCCTGTTGCAAAATGTAAGGAAGGAAGAATGTTTAAAAAAAAGAAAGATCTAAAGGCAAAGAAAGGTAAAGGATTTATGGAAACTTGGGACTTAAATGAAACTGAGTCCGAATATGGAGATTTTGAAAATGAAAATGCCAACATATGCTTCATGGCTTTGGAAAATGAGGTAAACTCTTCTACATCTAACTTCATGCCTAATTTGCTTATATCTATGACTGAAAAGCATGTTGATCTAAATGAGTCATTAAGTGATATGTTTCATGAATTAAAAAAAACTGTCCAGAAAAAATAAAGAAATGAATTTGAAGATTAAATGTTTGATGGAAGAGAACGAAATATTGTTAAATGATAACAAAATGTCTCTTGAGTCACATATGTATGCTATCATTGAGAAAGATGTGATTATGACTGCTTTGCAATATGCATCTCTGGAAAATAAAAATTTGTGTGATAGAATTCAAACTCTTGAAAGCATGGTTAGCACTTTTAATGACATGAAAAATAGAGTTAATGATCTTACCAATTGTATTGAAAAATTCACATATGGTAAAAGCAATCTGGAAAAGTTACTCGGAACTCAACATCAAATTGGAAATCGAAATGGCTTAGGATATAGACATGAGGATAAAGACAAAATTTACAAGTCTAGATTTGTTTATGCTGGAAATCTAAATGGCTTAGGATATGAACATGAGAATAAAAACAAAAATAACAAGTCTCATTATGTTAACATTGTTTTATCTTACAGAATACACAAAGTTTGCATATATTGTGAAAAATCGGGACATATAGTTTCAAGATGTCTTATTAATAGAAAAGTGGAATCCGGTGGAATAACATTCTGGAAAATCAAAGGAAATGTTACTAACCTTCATGGACCCAAAAAAATATGAGTACCAAAAATCATTTCTCCTTCTCATGTATAGGCACAGTCTTTGAACTTCACCAAGTGGTTCTTGGACAGCGGTTGTTCAAGGCACATGACTGGAAATGCAGCCTTGTTAAGAGGATATTCAGACCACAAATGAAGGATTTGTTACATTTGGAGACTAGAAGAAATGAAAGATTCTCGACATTGGTAATATTGGTAAAGGTTCCTTAACAATTATAAAATAAGTTTTACTTATTGATGATTTGAAATATAACTTGCTTAGCATTAGCCAACTTTGTGACAATGGTTGCAAAGTCATCTTTGAAAAGGATTCTTGTGCTATATTTGACAGTACAAATCTTGAAATAATCTTTACTGCCAAACGTATGGGAAATGTATATGTGTTTTATCTAAATGACCTTATAGCTAATGGTATTAGATGTCTTTCCGTATATGATAATGGTGGTTATCTTTTGCATAGAAGATTATGTCATGTATATTTTGATTTGCTAAATAAATTGTCTTCAAAAGAACTCGTTAGGGGACTGCCAAAAATGAAATTTGATAAACACAAAATTTGTGATGCATGTCAGTTTGGGAGACAAATCAAAACCTCTTTTAAACTAAAGAAAATTATTTCTACCTCAAAACCACTCAAATTAATTCATATGGATTTGTTTAGACCAATGAGGACTGCTAGTATTGGAGGTAAGAAATATGCATATGTGCTTGTTGATGATTTTTCTAGATTTACTTGAACTTTATTTCTTGGACAAAAGGATGAAGCCTTTTCTGAATTTTTGAAACTAATTAAACGCGTCCAAAACTCGATTGGATGCAAACTAATTTCTATTAGAAGTCATGGTAAAGAATTCTGCAACAGTGACTCATTTTTGTGATGAAAATAGAGTCTTTCACAATTTCTCAGAAGCAAAAACCTCTCAACAAAATGGTGTTGTTGAAAGGAAAAATTGTACTTTGTAAGAAATGGCTAGATCAATGCTTTGTGAAAATGTCATTCCAAAATATTTTTGGGCGGAAGCTATTAATACAGCTTGCTATATAATAAACCGATTTATCCTAAGACTGTTTTTGAGAAAAACTCATTTTGAATGTATGTTTGACAGAACTCCATCTATCTATTATTTTAAAGTGTTTGGATGTAAATGTGTTATCCTAAATACCCGAGATAATCTTGAAAAATTTGACAGCAAGTCCGATGAAGCCATATTTCTTGGTTACTTTTCCAACAAAAAGGCATATAGAGTATACACAAAAGAACTCTTTGTGTGGAAGAATCCGTGCATGTTGTGTTTGATGAATGTAATATTTATACTTTAAAAAGAGATGATGATAATGTAGGAAGTTCAAAGGAAGTTAAGTTAGATCAACTCAAAGCTCCATCGCTAGATACACATGCAAAAGAAGAAGAGATTGAAGAGCTGCAAGATGAACAAGGAAAAGAACAAATTGAAGATTCTACGAATCAACAATTGCCAAAAGACTGAAAATACAAAACAGGTCATCCCAAAGAACAAATTATTGGGGATCCAAACTATGGAGTTAAAACTAGACGGTATTTCATTGACAACTTTGCTCTTCTTTCAAATATTGAACCTAGTTGTATCGATATTGCATAGCATGATGAATTTTGGATTATTGTTATGCAAGAAGAATTAAATCAATTCGAAAGAAATCAAGTTTGGAAACTTATTCTTAGACCTCTTAATCGTCCTGTTATTGGTACAAAATGGGTATTTAGAAATAAACTTGATGAAAATAGGGTTGTGATTAGAAATAAAGCTAGATTAGTCGCTCAAAGATTTAATCAAGAAGAAGGTATTGATTATGATGAGACATTTGCTCCTATTGCTAGACTAGAATCCATACGAATGCTGCTTGCCTTTGCATCCTTAAAAATTTTATACTCTACCAAATGGATGTCGAGAGTGCATTCCTAAATGGTTTTATTGAGGAGGAAGTATATGTTAAACAACCTCCTGATTTTATTCATGAGCATTTTCCAAATCACGTTTTCAAACTTTCTAAAGCTCTTTGTGGATTAAAGCAAGCTCCAAGAGCTTGGTATAAAAGACTTAGTAGATTCTTGATTTCAAAAGGTTTTTCTAGAGGTTTGATTGATAACATCTTGTTCATCAAATCTGATAATTCTTGTGATTTACTAATTATTCAAATCTATGTTGATAATATCATTTTTGGTACTACTAACAACTCTTTGTGTAAGATGTTTGGTAAGACTTTACAGCAAAATTTCAAAATGAGTATGATAGGAGAACTAAACTTCTTCATCGGATTGAAAATTAAGTAAACTAATGATGGGATCTTCATAAATCAAGCTAAGTATGCCAAGGAGTTGCTCAAAAGATTTGGAATGAATGAAACAAAAGAAATCAGCACACCTATGAGTACTTTTATAAAACTTGATCAAGATGAAAATTGTAAGAAAGTAGATGAACATAAGTATAGATGTATGATTGGAAGTCTACTCTATCTTACTGCTAGCCGACCAGACATTATGTTTTCAATATATCTTTGTACTCACTTTCAATCTCGTCTAAAGGAATCACATCTATGTGCAGTAAAACGCATACTCCGATATCTAATATTGGCACATATGATTATGGCTTATAGTATCCTCATACTAACATATTTAATCTTATAGAATATACTGATATAGATTATGCAGGCTGTAAAGTTGAAAGAAAAAGTACTAGTGGCCATTGTCAATTTCTTGCACACTTTCTTATGTCATGGCATAGTAAAAAGCAGGCGTGTGTATCCTTATCCACAACTGAAACTGAATACATTGTAGCCGGCAGTTGTTGTGCTCAAATTTTGTAGATGAAGAATACTTTGCTAGATTTTAGTCTTAATTTTAATTGCGTATGTATATTGTGTGATAATACAAGTGCTATCAATTTGACAAAAAATCCTGTTCAACATTCTAAGACAAAGCATATAGAAGTTAAACATCACTTCATCCGAGATTATGTGCTCAAAGGCGATGTGTGTGTTGAATATATTTCAATGGATAAACAACTTGCAGATATATTCACTAAACCTCTAGCTGAGGAAAGATTCAACAATCTAAGAAGAGGTTTGGGAATTACAAAAATCTGATAACTAACCATGTGGCATAAGTCTTTTTTATGTAGGATCTGTGAAGAAAAAGGTTTTGTAAACAGTGTTTATATCCAAAACGCACTAACATCTGATTTGGACGTAGTATTTGAATCCAAATCCCACATCCAAAATGTATCTCAGGAAAACACTTTTTTAGATGATAATTTCGGATTGAGTCAAGTTCCAAAACATTTCTTAATATTTTTCCTTATTCGGAATTTTGAATTTAAAAAAAAATTGGTTTGCGCGTCTTTCTAAACTTCTGTGAAAAACTTATCTTTTCAATGCACTTTATATCCCATTACCCAAGACATTCAAAGCACTCTGATTTTTTCTCTCAAAATCCTTGTAACTATTCTTCCAAAAATTATCTGTGTTCTTTTTCTTCAAAAATTGACAGTCCAAAAAAAGAAAAGCCCTAATCTTACTGATTGCAAAGACAAAATCTTCTGCTCCAAAACCAAAGAAGGGGCACAAAACATCTCCGAAGATGAAGAAAAATAGTTCGGTTTCAAGCAAGGCAAAAGGGAAAGAAGTTTCTCCTCAATCGGACTTCTTGGCATCTCACTATAATTCAACAATCTTCTTCGAAATAAATGAGTTCTAAAAATCAGGTACCTCGCTTCATTGACTCTAAATGCAAAACTGATTATAATGATTGGGTGTCAAGGAACAGGACGGTTATCTCTGGTTACCGTGTCAATCCTTTGGCTTTTCTAAGTCTTTCAAATGTTCTGGACATGTTTGATCACATAGGATGGAGTAGTTTACTGTCTGTTGATGAGAAATTATTCATTCCTCTTGTTTAAGAATTTTATGCTAATTTAAGAAAAGATCGACTTGAAGAAACTGATGGTGGATTCATGATTCGTTGGTATGTGTCAAGGGTCAAAGGCAAAGATATTAAGTTTGATCATCAACTGTTAAATATGATATGTGATGTGAGGGATGCTGGGATTCAGTACTTTGAGTTGAATAAATTTCCTAAAGGAAATGATATTTTTGTTTTGAAAAATTTTGAGGAAATCTTCACTGAAGGAAAGAACTTTGGAAACTCTGGCAACAGAAGCACAAAGTGGCTTAATGGGGTTGGAAGAATTCTGTACCATATGGTGTCTACAATGGTGGCACCAAGCTATGGACATAAGACCTCCATAAACATTCTGCAAATGGTCATCATGTTGGCCTAGCAGAGGGTAGGCAGATAAACTTCAGGTTTTTAGCTACAAAATTGTTGTTGCAATTAAGGAACACTTCAAGTAAAGCTCTGCCTTATGAAAATTTGTTGTCCAAAGTGTTTAGTTATTTTCAGGTTGATTTAAATTCTATTCCTAGTGATCCATCCAAGATAAATGTTTACAGCTTTGATTCTTTTGAAATGATGAGTTATGTGAGGGTAAATAATGAATGGAAACTACTAAGAGACACTGCAGGAAAGGAAAGAGAAAATTTGATGAAAATCAAAGAAGAAGGAAAGTCTGTTCCTAATGCAGGAACAAAAAGAAAATTTGATGATGATCCTCAGGCAGAATCTTCTGCCAAGGGGAAAGAAAAGGATGCAGGCTTATCCGAGAGTATACTAGATGCCATTAACTCTCTAACTGTGAAATTGGATATTCTCAACTCTGAACTTCATAGTCTTGGAAACAGAATATCTGCAGTTGAAATGTCTGCAAAAACTACTGCACCAATATCTTTCCCAACCTTATCTGCTCAAGACAAGGAAGAACCTGTCTTAGAGAAAGGATCTGATCTGCCTGTTGCAGAAAAAGAACATGCTTCTGAGCCAGCTCAGAAACCATCTCCAATCAAGGAAACAGTAGCAACTTCTGCTTCCCTTAAACTAAAATCATCTGGAAAGCGACAGAAGCACATTGTGGTAAAGAGAAAATCCAACAAAATTGCGGGTCAACACTCTAAGAAAGGTGCTAGTTCGAAAGCTGAAACCATTAACATCTCCTAAGCAGATTTGTTGGGTAGAATAATATTCAGATGACATCTCTCAAATAATTTACTTTCTGAAAATTGAACAATTTACCTTTTTGTTTTTAGATTATGCTCTGGGAAAATTGTTGATGCTTCGGGATAATTGTTTATTTTTCGCATATTCCTTACATATGCCTATTTCCTATCTATCTGTCTATGTTTTGCATATTATTTTCTGCTCTTTCTGATATTCTTCTTTTTTATTGATGACAGAGGAGAAGAAAATATTAGGTTATAGACTGTATGAATGACTGATGTTATATGGAAATGATTAGGATATGGCTGATATATGGGTTAAGACCAACCCATATAAACTATTATATGAAAATATGCCTGATATGAACTGTTATGAGGAGAACTGATATGATTTGATTTGAACTGCAGGTTATGATATTGAAATGAAGATATGATACTATTCTGGAAACTGATTGATTTACTAGATATAATTATTGACAAATGATTGAAAATTTTATGCTTAGATTATTGGGATAAATTTTGACTATAAGGTTGATTTAATGAACTGTTTGATAATCAGTTTATGGTCACTCAAAAATCCGAAAGTATCTTTGAGACTAAATATGGTTATGATTCTATGACGAAATCAAAAATTCAGTCAAATGGATTGTTTAAACATTCTTTGAAAAATTGGAAAATCCATTATTTAAGCGCATTGTGTTAGGGGGAGTTTTGGACTCATGTTTTTCTTGATCTAAACAATTCTTTGTCTAAGAAGTCATACTGAATTGAGAACATATCTTTTGGACATCCAAAACCTATATCTAAAATATATTTCTAAAAATGACTCGTTTTATACATACTTGCAAAACTGTTTTAGAAGTACAAATTTTGATTTATGCTTTTCCCTCTTATTTTGAAATGTTCATATAAGCAAATATTAAGGGGAAGCATCTTATCATATGACTTGCCTGCTATCTCTTCTTTATCAAATCATTTTGAATATTCATATGGAGATAGGAAAGGCTTTAGACTCATTGAGTTATACTTACAAGCTAATGCTTTAAAATCATCCATCTAATAAGTTCTCTTTGAGACCTATAATGAGATATTGCATTTTTAATAAAATTTATTAGCATCTCTCTTGATCAACATGTTCACTCAATACATAATACTTTTTTTATGTTTGTCATCACTCAGAAAAGGGAAGATTGTTAGCCCTAAGGGCTTTCTCCTGTGTTTTAACTTATGACAAACTTTGATATGAACTAACTTGTGTTAACTATTGTGATAGGACATGTTTCTGCTAGGTATCTCAGGCTCGTATCCCATACGATGCAACGAAAAATAAATCGAGATACCCTCACAGGACCCGTCTATTTGTGGAAAACAAAACATAAAGAGAGTAAAGGTAATAGCTTTTACCTTTGGGTGATCGTGCGAAGAACAAATTTTTCTTCTTCAAGTTGAGGCGCGATCCAGCAATCCTCGTGATCAACCTCCACGTGAGTTGAACGTCTACCCACTATAATCACAGTGTGTGATTATCTCTAACAGTAATCCACACAGAGGAATACTCGAGCATGTAGCTTTCTGTGCTAGCAGAAATTCTAAGTGGCAGCTAGGGTTCCTTCTCAAAATCAAATCGAGAGAGAAGAAGAGAAAAAGTTCGTGGCTGTTGTTTCTTTTTGTGTGTTGTTCAGCTATTGGTTAGGGTTTTTCGTATATTATTAGCTACTATATATCACACGAAATTCCCTTCCCAAAACTGAGAATTCTAATCCTATTAGAATTCCCTAATTGTAATTGGAAACATCAAGTTCTCACAATTACAACTTGTACCACAAATTATAACAAATTATAATTTATCCACAACAACTTTTCTTTCTCTCAATCAACCCCACAATGTTATCAAATAACATCTTAAGTATATAATCCTTTATTATGTGTGACCTATTAGGTTTTCCAGTCAATTGGTAGAGAATATGAATTAATCTAAACGTCTTTGAGATTAATAATCTATAATTAATTAGAATTAATCATATTAATTATAATCAGGATTGGTTTATTAATTCATCAATTAATAAACCCATATTCCCAGATCATAAGCCGTATCTAACAATACATCATGACCACCCAAGAGTCCAGGAAGTCAAGTGGCTTGACATGAACCCTTCAATAATAAATTTCAGTACAATTAACTCATTTCACCATACAATATCTCATTCGGTTTGGATTTCGAAATTAGTGCCAACTCCCTCCAAAAATAATTCTGGCCCGAATATAATAGTACTTGTACCAGGAACCCACTACTCTAGATGTGTATCAATTGAAACTATTTCCAATACACAATCGCCTTAGCCAAGGACTTTCCGAGTAGTAATTCCTACAAGTGGCCATGAGATATTCGTCCCTACTATTAGGAGTGGTGAATCCTTTATTGACCCTCTCAATTACTTTCGTTTACCTTATAATGTACCCAATATCCATCCCATAGCGGTCCTCGATCGAGCTCCGGAGATTGGAATCAAAGTACAAAGCTCAGCAAACAAAGTACCTTGGAGATCTCAAATCTAAGGATACTTGCACGTTTGCTATATTGAGATTATATCACTGGCACTAAATAGTTATCCATATGATTATCTCAAAGTTAGGTCATCCAATGAACTTGTTCCAATAACAAGCATCCATATGTTAACTTTGAGTATCTCAATACTCACGATTATGAGAATCACCGCCTGATCAAATCAGGAAGTCTAACACATGCTAGTCTTAATGCATTAATGATGTCCTGTCTCATTAATACTATGACTAGGGATTATTTAAGTACTAACACCATCCAGTGTAGTAGGAATCACACACACACACACACACACACACACACACACACACACACATATATATATATATATATATCAAAGAGTTCTTGGATAGATTTTTTTTTTTACCATAAAGTTGGTTCAAGAATCTTATTGATAATTGTTGTTCTGCATATCAGACAATTCGAAAAATTTTAGTTTGCCAAAAACCTTATTCACCACCCCCCCCTCTAACATTTTTCACACAGGAACTTAGACTCCCATCTTAGTTTACCCAGATTTTTATTGTTTAACCAATAAAATAAAGAAATAGAAGTAAATAACCTACTAACCTAATAAACTAGAGAATAGATCAAGTTTACACAAGACAAGTCACAAGGATTATCAAGGAGTAAGAATAAGGAGAAAAGATATGCAATGAAGAAATCACTCCAAATCTATGACAAATAAGGGAAATACCTTTAAATCAATTAAGTCCCAATCCAAACACCAATATGAGTTTAAAAGGTGAATTCACTCTCTCAAGAGTTATGAATTTCCTATTCATAGATTAATGAAAGGGTTTCTCAACCTCTCTAATTAAATCTAAGAAGCATTAAGACTAACTCAACTAAATAATTAATGTCCCTATCTCTAAGTAACACTAAAGTCCTTATGGAAGAAATCAATAAACCTATCTCTAGATGAAATTTACTTAGTCTTTACCCTTAACCTCTCTCTCAAATTAATTAAGAGATAACAAGTATTGAATTAATTAGTTTGTACCGCTCTCCTAACCTTTCTCTCGAGTTAGTTAGAAAAGAATTGATCAATTAAACAAAACAATAAATTCAATTAATCAAATATTTGAAGTTGGAATCACTATATCAAAATAAATCCAATCCAGGAACATAAACTTAATGTTTAACCCTCAAATACAATTAAAACATAATAAACTCAAATTGTCGATAAATAACAAAGAAAAAGAAAAGAAATCACTCATAGACAGGAAGCGTTCTTCCTCTTCCTTGAAACCTTCTTGATCAACCTCTTTTTCTTCTCTAAGAATTCTCTTTGATCTTCCTTAATCTTGATATTCTTAAGGCTCTCTAGGAGTTTTCTAATGACATAGAGTGAAAACTATTTTAAAGGGTGTTAATCTCTTATATTTATAGGAGTTTAGGTTGCTAAAAAGTGCCTACAAGAGTCCTAATTCGTGCCCAATTCAGTTTTCAAAAAATCCGTATTACAACTTCCAAATTCTGATATTAATAGGAATCTCTACCATCACTGAACAGTTAAGAGCCGGCGCTAGTTCAGATCGAACGGGCTGGCGCCAGTTCTTCTCTGGAATTCTGATTTTGCTCTGTTTTTCCTCTATTTTATTCTGTTTTTCCAGAATTGAACCCCGACCAGCTTAACTATGTGGGCTGGTGCCAGTTCACTACTAGAACTTTACAATTTCACTCCAAATTCTTCAATTTCTGGACAAAATTACCAAAAACACTTTTCATAGGCAAAATATCGAATATGAAGAAATTTGACTAGTTATTACATCAAAAGTATCACAAATAACCTTAAATAACTAAAAAAATATAAGTACATTTAGGCCCTATTAGATACATACTGGAAGTCATGGATTATCGGACTAATTATCAAAAGATGGTAGATGTCATTGAGAAAAGTGTTAGTGCATTTTTTTTATCTCAATGATGGGTGTTACGTGGAGGGGTATTTTCATCATCACACCTATGGGTCAAAGACAACACTTTTGCAAAATTATTCTCGATGTCAATATTTCCATATGTTGATGAATGGAATATTTAAAATTGATAAAATATAGCTATTAATAGCCAAGAATAATATATTTTTTAATTCCCAAGATAGATCTAAAAATTGAAATGACTATTTTAGTCATTACACAAAGTCCATTAGTCTAAAATAATTAACTAAGTTCAAGATTAATTTTTGGGTTAGATTAATTAATTAATTCTTTAATGTCTAAGGTAATATATGAGCTTGAATAAAATAAATAAGGATTGGTCTAATAATTATATTAGGTCATGTATTTATTATTTTGGATTTTAATAAAATGAAAGACCCAGATAAAATAATAAATATAGTGGGCTAAGTTTTTTTTTTAATTAAGTTTTAATTAAAAGAACCAAGACAAATAAAAAGGCCCAATTGGTGGAATAGTTCTAGCCCATTTTAGTTTAGGGCAGCCAGCCTTGAGGGTTTATAAATAATCTTTATGGAGGCTTGCTAGTGGGGGGACAGACAGTTAAAGAAAAACCCTAACCACCACTCCTTACACTCTTTCAGTTCTTCCTCAGAATAGTAATCCTAGCCTACTTTCACCGGTAGTTCAATTTTTGAGGTTGAGAGAATATCTTGAAAGATCAAAACCTTCGGCTTTTGAAGCGTTTCATGCGAAGGAGTTGACAGTTAGTTGGATTTCTTGCAGAATAAGTAAATATTGCTATCCAAAAAGCTTTGCCGAATGCAAATTTTGCTCTGTTTCTTCCGACTAAACGCCCTAAAAGTAAGTAATTCTAGACTTTGGTCAAAAAAATTTTAAATTAGTTGTCTTCCACTGTGTTTTATTTTCTCGTGGTCCTTCAGATACACAACATATTGTCTCATTTAATCTTTCATTGACAAACTATCTCTAACAATCCCCAACTTAGTTTGTTAATGAAATTATAATTATATACATGCACAATATCATACTTAAAAGAAAGTATCATTTGATTTAAACTTTCCTCTTAGTGCTATTATTTCACTTAGACTAACCAAATTAAGGAAGCATACAACATTAAACTATAATTTACAAGTTAAGGTAGATATTCAAAAGAAGAAAAAATGTTTATTAACAAGCGGTGGTAATAGGTATTTTATTACATTTATTAATGATTGTTAAGATTTGTGCATGTTTTTCTTATAAAGAGTAAGGACGAATGTTTTGCTATGTTCAAATCTTACAAGTTACTTGTTGAAAACCAATTAAATAAGAAAATAAAAACATTGAGAAGTGATAGGGATGGTGAATATTTTCCTAGTAAATCTTCAATTTTTTGTAAACAAAATGGAATTATACATCAAACAAATGGACCATATACTCCACAACAAAATGGTCTGGCTAAATAGAGAAATAGAACATTAGAAGATATGGTTAATTCTTCGTTGGTAAGTTCTGATTTGCCTAAGAATTTGTTGGGTGAAGCCTTGTTGGCTACTTGTCATGTGCAAAATCGAATTCTTTCTTTTAAGAAATTTTTTTCACTATATGGGGTATAGAAAGGATGAAAATTGAACATAAGTTATTTTAGACTTTAGAGGTGCATAATTTATCATAGGGTCCCAGATAATAATAGAATAACATTAGGACCAAGGGCACTTAAAAGTGTATTTCTAGGCTATGCTAAAAACTCTAAAGCTTATAGGCTGCTTGATCCTGATTCTAATATAATAATAGAATCATGAGATGTGCAATTTTTTGAGAATAAATTTCTTAAAGATTCAATGCCTAATGGCAATTCAATCAATGACAGAGACTTACTTCAAAATGATACACCTTCTTCAAGTAATAAGAGGAAGGTGAATAATTCGTTTATTGAACCAAGGAGGAATCAAAGACAAAGGAAATAAAAGCATCTACCATCTGATTTCATTTCTTCTCATTCACTGGTCTTCTTGGTTGAAGATGATAGGAAATCTCTATATAATAAGATACCTATTTTATTAAACGTAAAGGATGATCCTAAGAGTTTACTGAAGTAATAGAATCAAGAGATACTGCAGTTTGGAGAGAAGTAGTAAATGATGAAATGGACTTATTATTATCAAATAATACTTGGATTCTGGCTGATTTACCACCGCGTTCTAAACGAATTAGTTGTAAGTGGATATTTTGAAGATAATACTCTACTGATGGAATACTGTTAATCTTTAAAGCAAAGTTAATTACTAAAGGTTTCAAAAAAAAAAATGAATGGTTGATTTTTTTGATACTTATACACCTGTTGTATTAATTACCTCAATTAGAGTTCTATTATCATTAGCTTCATTACACAATTTGTTTGTACATCAAATAGATGTTAAGACAACTTTCTTAAATGTTGATTTGGATGAAGAAGTGTATATAGAACAACCTGAGGGGTTTGTAATGCCTAGAAATGAAAAGAAAGTGTACAAACTAATTAGGTCATTATATAGTTTGAAACAAGCACCTAAACAATGGCATGCGAAGTTTGAAAAAGTAATACTCTCAAATAGTTTTAAGTATAGTAATGCTAACAAGTGTATTTACTCTAGATACATTATGTTTTCAAAAAAAATCTTGGAATTCCTATTGCTCAACTTGAATACATTAGTGTGATTGGGAAGCCTAATATATGCAATGCATTGTACTAGGCCAAATATCTCATATGTTGTGTACAAACTAGCTAGATATACCACTAGTCCAGGTATAGAGCAATGGAAAGCAATTGAAAAATGATAGGGCTTAAATGTACTTATATTTTTCTAATTATTTGAGGTTATTTTGTGATACTTTTGATACACTAACTAGCTAATTCCCTACTTATTTGATATTTTACCTGCGAAAAGGTTTTTCTAAAGTTTTATGCAGAAATTGATGAAATTGGAACAAAAGTAAAACATTCCAACATAGACTAGGCACTGACCTCGAGAAGCCGAATCGGCGCCGGCCCAGCACTGGAAGGGATTCGAAACACCAAGAAAAAATGGAGTAAAACTGGATTTCTAGAGATAAACTAGTACCGGCACAGTCAACGTGAACCAGCACTGTCTCTGTACTACTCAATGGCGGTGGAGATTCATTTTAATATAAGAATTTGGAAGTTGCAATGCAAATCTTTTGAAAAGTGAATTAGACACGAAATAGGACTCTTGTATACACTTTTTGACAATCTAAACTCCTATAAATACAAGAGAATAACAATTCCTAAATGAGTTTCACTCTTTGGTGCAGGAGAAACCTAGAGAACTCCTAGAAAAACTAAGAGCACCAAGTTTTAGAATGATCAAGAAAATCTTGGAGAAGCAGAGGAGCTTGATCAAGAAGATTTCAAAGAAGAAAGGGATTACATTTGTCTATGAGTTTTTCTTCTATCTTTCTTTGTTCTTCTACTTTGTTAAAGTTGAACTTATATGTTTTTATTGTATTTAGAGGATATTTCTGAATTTATGATTTGTATTGATTTTAACTTTTTGATCAATTAGTTATTATTTCTGGTATTTGGTTGGTCAATTTATTTGATGAATTAATTGAATATTCCTCCTTTCTAATGGACTTGAAAATTGAAGTTAGGAGTGAGTTTGATTTAATTGATTTTATATTTGTTATGTCTTAACTAGATTGCGAAAGAAGGTTAAGAACAAGAATTTGAGTAAGTCAAAGATTGATTAATTTAACCTAGAATATAGAGTCATTAGCTAATTTCATATTCATATCACCTAGAGTATGGTGTATTTGTCAAAAATTAGGTTTAATGCATTTTTTCAGTAAGATTGGTGAGATAAAATATATCCATTAAGTTACTTAGAAGATAGAGAATCATAGATTGCAAACGAAGTGATTTTAGTTTATTCTTTCATGGTGCCAGAATAATAATTAATTGTAATAATTACTAGTCAATCATTGTTATAATTTCAGGGATTTCTATTTATATACATATCTTTTCTCCTTATTCTCACCTTTTGATTATCCTTGTGACTTTTCTTGTGTAAATTTGATCTATTCTCTAGTATAGTAGTATATTAGGTTAGTAATTTATTTATTTTTATTTATTTATTTTATTGGCTAAACAATAAAGATTTGGGTAAAGAAAGGTGGGAGCTTAAGTTCCTGTGGATTCAATACTTTCTACTCTCTAAATTATATGATAGGTATACTTGCACGTATGTGTGATTTTAGTAGTTAGTATTTAAATTGAAACTTGATTGATTGTCGATTTTGTTGGTAATATTTTCTACACTAAAAAAACACAAATAAAAAAATGCTAGGTTATTTTAAAAGAATCAAGAATTTGGGAAGTTTGATATTGGTGAAATCTATTCTCACTTCCATTCCTTTACATGGCCTTCAAGCCATTTCTGCTCCTCTTGCTATTTATGGTGATATTGAATGTAACATGGCAAATTTCCTATGGAGTAAAACTAAGTCTGGGAATCGTCATCATTGGTGAAACTAGAAATTTTTATGCCATCTTGAGGATGAAAATAGCTTAGGAATGTGGTTCTTAGCCAATTATTCTACTACATTTACCATCAAATTATGGTGGCAATTTAGGCAACGGACTACCTCGTGAGTTAATTTTATGTTTGCAAAGTACCATGGAAAGGCAAGCCATCCTTCTCTATTTCCACTGCCAACAACCTCTTCCAACTTTTGGCGAAGAATTAAGAAATATTAGACTTAGTAGAACAACACACTACTGCCTATTCCGAGAGAGGCTTGCAGTCATTTTAGCACGATGATTGGTCTTCTCTGGGGAGGCTGGCTGACATAAACTCCAAGGCATCACATCTTGAACTTTATGTATGCAACTGCACTCAAAATGCCTTCCGAAAAGTGGATTTCATGTTGCTGACTTTAGATCCTGTCGTTGTTGGGTATCTCATGCAAATCATATATGGCGTAGTGGAAAAATAAGATTGAAATACCATCCCAGGACCCGCATATGAGTGAAAAACAAGATATATAGAGAACAAAGGTAAAAGCTTTACCTTTCTTTGAGCGTCCGGAAAAACAAAATTTTTCCTTTTTCAAGTTTGATGATTGTGGCGCGATCCAGCAATCCTCTAAATCAAACACCACGAGAGTTCAATAGCCAACTACTATAATCATAGTGTGTGATTATCTCTAACAGAAATTCACATGGAGGATCACACTCAAGCACCAAAATTTTCTGTGCTAGTAGAAAATAAAGTGGCGGCTAGAGTTCTTCTTGTTTTTCAAAAAAATGAGAGAGAGAGAGAGAGAGAGAGAGAGAGAGAGAGAGAGAGAGAGAGAGAGAGAGAGAGTTTTTGGAAGCTGTTATTTTTCGTGAAAAATGCCTCTACCCATTAGGGTTTCCTGCATATCCTATATGTCACGAAAGATTATTGGAAAAACTGAGAATTCTAAAAGATTTATAATTCCCTAATTGTAATTGGAAACATCAAGTTCTCACAATTATAATTTAGCCTATAAATTATAACTAATTATAATTTGGCCATAACAACTTTTCTTTCTCGCAATTAACCCCACTATATTATCAAATAATATCTTGAGTATATAATCCTGTATTATGTGTGACTTATTAGGTTTCCCAGTCAATTGGCAGCGAACATGAATGAATTCAAACGTTTTTTAGATTAATAATCTACAATTAATTAGAATTAATCATATTAATTCAAATCAGGATTGGTTTATTAATTCATCAATTAATAAACCCATATTCCCAAATCATGAGCGGTATTTAGCAACACATCATGACCACCCAAGAATCCAGAAAGTCAAGTGGCTTGATATGAACCCTTTAATAACAAATTACAGTGCAATTAACTCATTTTACCATATAATATTTTATGCGATTTTGAGTACAGAATTAGTGCCAACTCCGTCCAGAATATATTAATTCTGGCCCGAATATAATAGTACTTGTACCAGGAGCCCACTACACTAGATGTGTATCAATTGAAACTGTTTCCAATACATAGTCATCATGGCCAAGGACTTCTTGAGTAGTAATTCCTACAAGTGGCCGTGAGATATTCGCCCATACTATTAGGAGTGGTGAATTCTTTATTGACCTTCTCAACTACTTTTGTTTATCTCACAATGTACCCAATATCCATCCTATAGGCAGCCATTGATCTGGTTCCAGAGATTGGAATCAAAGCACAATGCTCAGCAAACAAAGTACCTTGGAGATCTCAAATTTAAGGATATTTGCACGTTTGCTATATTAAGATTATATCACTGGCACTAAATAGTTATCCATGTGATTATCTTATAGCTAGGTCATCCAATGTACTTGTTCCATTAACAAGCATCCATATGTTAACTTTGAGTATCTCAATACTCACGAAAATGAGAACCACCGCCTGATCAAATCAGGAAGTCTAACACATGTTAGTCTTAACGCATTAATGATGTCCTGTCTCATTAATACTACGACTAGGGACTATTTAAGTACTAACACTATACAGTGTAGTAGAAATCTCATATCATGATCTCTATCATGATTTCCTTAACACAGTGGTGTACTAGGGACTTTATCTAACAGTTATATTACATAAAAGTAAACAATAAAAACTATAAGATAAATAATGCCTTTTATTAAAATAAAATGTGTCATATACAATTTACAAGTGATTGCCTCTAGAGCATAACACTAACAAACTCCTACTTGCACTAGAGCTAATCATTCATTTATCTAATACCGAATGACTCAACATGCCTATTATGTTTCTTTTGGGATAGTGCTTTTATAAGCGGGTCAGCTATGTTTTCATTCGTGGGAACTCTCTCTATCTTTACATCAGTTCTATCTATGATCTCCCAGATCAGATGATAGCGTCGTAGTACATGTTTGGATTGTTAGTAAGACCGTGGCTCCTTTGCTTGTGTAATGGCCCCATTGTTGTCACAATACAGAGATATTGGACTAACAATGCTAGGAATCACACCCAATTTCGTCACGAACTTCTTAATCCAGACGACCTCCTTAGCTGCTTCAAAAGCAGCTATGTACTCAACTTCTGTTGTAGAGTCGGCAATAGTCTCTTGTTTGGAACTCTTCCAACTTATTGCCCCTATACACAACGTAAATACGTAGCCGGATTGTGATTTGAAATTGTCTTTATCAAATTGAAAACTAACATTAGTATACCCGTTTATTTTCAAATCACCTTCTCCATATACTAAGAACACATCCTTAATCCTTCGAAAGTACTTAAAAATATTCTTTACAGCCGCCCAATGACCCTCACTAGGGTCAGATTGGTCTCTGCTCGTCAAACTGAGAGCACAAGATACATCAAGCCTTGTACATATCATAGTGTACATAATAGATCCAACTGCTGAGCATATGGAATCTTACTCATATGATCCCTTTTAACTTATGTCTTGGGAGACATCGACTTTGAAAGGCTTACACCATGTGACATAGGTAAGAATCCCCTTTTGGATTAATCAATACTAAACCTCTTTAGCACTTTGTCTATGTATGTAGACTGCGAAAGATCAAGCAACCTTTTGGATCTATCTCTATAGATTCTTATTCCAAGAATATAGGTTACTTCACCAAGGTGTTTCATAGAGAACTGTTTGGACAACCAAACTTTAACCGATTGCAAGACAGGTATATCGTTTCCTATTAGCAATATGCCATCTACATAAAGTAATAAGAAAACGATTGCACTCCCATTGACCTTCTTATATACACAAGGTTCATCCATATTTTGAATGAAACCAAACTCTTTGATTGTTTCATCAAAATAGATGTTCCAACTCCTAGAAGCTTGCTTAAGTCCATAAATGGACCTTTGTAGCTTGCACACCTTTATGCTATCATTGGATGCGAAACTCTCAGGTTGTGTCATATACACTTCTTCAATCAGATTTCCATTTAGGAAAGCTATTTTCACATCTATTTGCCAAATCTCATAATCATAATGAACAGCCATGGCTAGGAGTATCCTGATGGATTTTAACATGGCTACTGGCGAGAAGGTTGCATCATAGTCAATTCTATATTGTTGACGATAACCCTTTGCCATTAGTCGTGCTTTGTAGGTAACTACGTTACCATCCATGTCCATTTTCTTCTTGAAAACCTATTTGCATCCAATAGGTTTAATTCCTTTGAGTTGATCAACCAAAGTCCATACTTGGTTGTCGTACATGGAATCCATCTCTGACCTTATGGCCTCAAGCCATTTGCCAGATTCTAAACTGTTCAAAACATTCTTGTAGGTAGTAGGCTCATCTTTGTCTATGAGCAATATGTCATTGTAATCACTAATGAGAAATCCATATCTCTCAAGTGCCACATGTATCCTACTAGACCTACGAGGTTCTTGTATAGTAGAAGGTTCATCTATTCTCTCAATAGATGTGGGATCAGAAGGTTGATCTTTGTTTGTTTTATCTTCTTAAACTTCACTGAGTTTAATTTTACTCCCACTGTCCCC
The DNA here is from genome assembly GCA_026120185.1 of Voacanga thouarsii. Classification (NCBI taxonomy): domain Eukaryota; kingdom Viridiplantae; phylum Streptophyta; class Magnoliopsida; order Gentianales; family Apocynaceae; genus Voacanga; species Voacanga thouarsii. Next base: position 1,510,985 of record JANUWF010001102.1, on the reverse strand, counting down.
TTTGAGCATGTGCTCCTTCTCTAAGAAGACGGCATGCTTCGAAACAAATACTTTGTTTTCATAGGGTAGGTAGAAGTAATATCCGAAAGATTCTTTCGGATATCCCACAAACAAACACTTGTCAGACTTACTATCAAGTTTATCTGACTGTGGCCTTTTGATAAAGGCAGAACAACTCCATACTCACAAATGAGATAACTTTGGTCTCTTACAAAAAAAAAATCTCAAATGGGGATAGAATCAACCGATTTTGTCGGAACTCTATTTAGTATATAAATAGAAATCTCTAATGCATACCCCTAAACAATTTTTGTAGGTCTGCAAAGGCCATCATGATTCGTACCATGTTTAGAAGGGTTCAATTCATTCTCTCAGATACACCATTATGTTGAGGTGTATGTGGTGGAGTCTATTGAAATAATATCCCATTATCTCTAAGATAACTTAAAAAATCTTGGCTCAAGTATTCTCCTCCTCGGTCAGATCTTAGAGTCTTAATACTTTTGCCAAGTTGTTTTTCTATTTCATTCTTGAAGTCTTTGAACTTATCAAATGCCTCAGATTTGTATTTTATTAAATACAAATACCCGTATCGTGAGAAATCATCAATAAAGGTTATAAAATAGTTATAACCTCCTCTTACTTGTATTGACATTGGACCACATATATCAGAATATATGAGTTCTAATAACTTCTTGGCCCGTTCTCCTTTTCCTGAAAAATGAGTTTTAGCCATTTTACTTAATAAACAAGACTCGCATGTGCCATATGATTCATAATCAAATGACCCTAAGTCACCAAGCTTGTGTAACTTACAAACACGATTTTCGTTTACATGGTCTAAATGACAATACCATAAGTAAGAGGTGTTAGAGTTATCTATTTTAGGTTTCTTATTGTTTACATTGAGTATTGGATTATCCAATTCTAGAACGTATAAACTATTAACCAGAGTTGCTGAACCATAATGAATATCATACAATGAAAAAGACCAACATTTATTCTTAAATATTAAATGAAATCCATTTAAATCTAAACACGCAACTGAGATAATGTTTTTCATTAAAATTGGTACATAATAACAGTTTTATAATCCTAGAACTAATCCCGAAGGCAGGTTCAGCTCGTATGTCCCCACAGTAAGTGCAGCAACTTTTACCCCATTTGCAGTACGTAGGTCCACGTCGCCTTTCTCTAGCTTTCTACTGCCCTTTAGTCCCTGCAAGTTATTATACAATTGAGATCCACATTCGATATCTAATACCCATATCTCATTTCTAAAGGCAGTATTTATCTCAATCATAAACATACCCGGGGTAGAAGTAGAAGTGCTTGTAAGCTTCTCCTTCTGCTTTTTGTCCTTAACGGTCTCCAAGTAGGCCTTGCAGTTGCGCCTCCAGTAGCCTATCTTACCACAATGATGGTATGGGCTCTTGGTAGCAACGTCATTCTTCTTCACACCACCTTTAGGCATCATGGGAGCCTTCTTCTTCTTTTGAACTTTTTTCTTAGAAGAAGAAGATTCTACCATTAAAACTGTATTGGAATCCTTCTTTATGGAGGACTCCGCAGTTTTGAAAAGATTGATTAACTCAGGAATGGTAGACTCAATCTTATTCATTTGATAGTTAATCATAAATCGTGAGAAACTATTAGATAAAGATTGTAGAATTAAGTCAATACTTAAGTCATAATCCATCGCGAACCCGAGAGCTCCAAGCACCTCTATTAAGCCCAACATCTTCAGCCTATGAGTGGCCATAGAAGAACCCTCTGCCATTTTGCAACGAAATAGTTGCTTTGAGATCTCGTATCTCTCAGTTCTGGCTTAGGCATCAAACAGCTCTCGAAAGATGTAGTATAATCGATTGAGCATCCATATACTCATGCTGTTTTTGTAGCTTGGGAGTCATGGATGCCAGCATAATGCATGATACTGTATCACTATCCTCCTTGTGCCTTTTGTGAACAACATACTTATCAGCATGAGTATCTTGAGCTGGTGGTGGCGGAATATGAGCATTTAGCATGTAGAACAACTTTTCCGATTTGAGAACAATTCTCAAATTTCTATACCGATCGACGTAGTTGGATTCGTTTAACTTGTTGGTTTCTAAGATGTTATGTAGGTTTAAGTTTGTAGACATGATGCAAGTGTCCTAGATGTAAAGATAGATAGGATTAGCTATTGTATATGCACATGAAATGCAAATAATTAGGACTTTAATTAAATGCATTTTTACTCCACTGTTTTACTCAAACCAATAGCCCCCACTACTGATTTGGGAAAGCCCGTTGGAAGCTTTCCTAGTGGACCGGTATCCAAATTCCTCAAAAATAACCTTGGATTTATCTAACAAGCCACCATTGAGTTTATTGGTACGTATCTAATACCAATTACATCGTATGTAATTACTGAATCATTGGGTGATTAACAACTTTTAATCTTAAAGCCTTTAGGCTACCCTAACTTTTCCTCTAAATTTCTTTATACTTGAGTTTGCCCAACCGGGATAAAGAATTTAGTTAAACCCAACCCATTAATTGTTAGTGTTATGCCCTAGAGGCAATTACTTGTACGTTGTATATGACACATTTTATTTTAATAAAAAACATTATTTATCTTACAGTTTATTTTGTTTACTTTTATGTAACATATCTGTTAGATAAAGTCCATAGTACAGCACTATGTTAAGAAAATCGTGATAGAGATCATGATATGAGATTCCTACTACACTGTATAGTGTTAGTACTTAAATATCCCTAGTCGTAGTATTAATGAGACAGGACATCATTAATGCGTTAAGATCAGCATGTGTTAGACTTCCTGATTTGATCAAGCGGTGGTTCTCATATCTGTGAGTATTGAGATACTCAAAGATAACACATGGATGCTTGTTAATGGAACATGTACATTGGATGACCTAGCTTTGAGATAATCACATGGATAACTATTTAGTGCCAGTGATATAATCTCAATATAGCAAACGTGCAAGTATCCTTAGACTTGAAATCTCCAAAGTACTTTGTTTGCTAAGCATTGTGCTTTGATTCCAATCTCTGGAGCCAGATCGAGAGCCGCCTTTAGGATGGATATTAGATACATTGTGAAGTAAACGAAAGTAGTTGAAATAGTCAATAAATGATTCACCACTCCTAATAGTAGGGACGAATATCTCACAGCCACTTGTAGGAATTACTACTCGAGAAGTCCTTGGCCAAGACGATTGTGTATTAGAAACAGTTCCAATTGATACAAATCTAGAGTAGTGGGTTCCTGGTACAAATACTATTGTATTCGGGCCAGAATTAATATATATTCTGGAGGGATTTGACACTAATTCTGTACTCCAAACTGAATGAGATATTGTATGGTGAAAAGAATTAATTGCACTGTAATTTGTTATTGAAGGGTTCATGTCAAGCCACTTGATTTCCTAGACTCTTGGGTGGTCATGATGTGTGGCTAGATACCGCTCATGATCTGGGAAAATGGGTTTATTAATTGATGAATTAATAAACCAATCCTGATTAGAATTAATAGGATTAATTCTAATTAATTATAGATTATTAATCTCAAAGATATTTGGATTAATTCATAGTCGCTACCAATTGACTGGGAAACCTAATAGGTCACACACAATATAGGATTATCTATTCAAGATGTTATTTGATAACATAGTGGGGTTAAAATGCAAGAAATAAAAGTTGTTGTGGCCAAATTATAATTGTTAGAACTTGATATTTCCAGTTACAATTAGGAAATTCTAATGGTTTTAGAATTCTCAATTGGAGGATTTTAGCAGGATTTTTCGTGTGATATATTAGACAGATACACGAAACCCTAGCTAGTGAACAATCCATGCCAAACAACAACTCCAAGGACTTACTCTTCTCTCTCTCTCTCTCTCTCTCGTGATTTTTGCAACCTAACCCTAGCTGCCACTTAGTTTTTCTACTAGCACAGAAAACATCGTCCTTAAGTGTATCCCCTATGTGGATTTCTATTAGAGATAATCACACATTGTGATTATAGTGATTGGCGTTCAACTCTTGTGGTGTTTGATCAAGAGAATTGCTGGATCGCTCCTTGACTTGAAGAAGAAAAATTTTGTTCTTCACACAATCAAGGAAAGGTAAAAAGCTGTTACCTTTGTTTTCTATATGTCTTGTTTTCACACATATGCGGTTCCTGGGATGGTATCTCGTTCTTATTTTTTCGCTGCGCCATATATGATATGCGTGAGATACCCAACATTAGTCAGGAATTTACTTCCAAAGAAATTTAATTCCATAATTTGAACATGCCTGATGTCGAGTAGGCTTAGGTTTGCCCAACAACCTAGTCTCGAAAAAGGACTCTCGTTCTTACTATATTAACGGAAAGAATTAGGTTTAATATTAATTGAGGGATTTGTTCCTTTTAGTGATTTCAATAAATGCCATGCATCAAAATCAATAAATCACAAAATTGATAATCATGGTAATAAAGCGATTACGTGGTATAATTATGAACTTTACCCTAAATTAATTCCTTTAAGCCATAAAAGAAATTAATATAGTTAACTCTATGTGTTCATGCATGATTTAAGTAGAAGGTCTTACCTTCTTACCTTGTTTTGGTTGCCATCTCCAAAATAAAATAATTCTACTCCTATCTAACCTATGTAAACTAATTACATAATTTTCTAAAGAGAAAAAACCTCGAGTTACATGCGAGGGGAGTTAGATGAGAAGAGAATTACATAAGAATTCTAGAGAAGACAGGACACACAAGCCATATTTCATAAAAAAAATCAAATCTGTAAAATGCATGAACAGATATAATTGGTTTTAGTCCATAACCATCCACCGTGCCATTAATTATACTTAAACAAAATAAACATATAATTTTTATTATTCCAAAATCACTATTTTGGAAAAATAAAACAAATTCTAAAATCAATATTTTAGAAAAATACATTAATTTTAAATTTTCAAAATCACTATTTTGAAAAATAAATTGTTTGTCTCAAAACTAATTTTGAGAAAATGCTTTTAGGTCCCGTCTCTCATCAAATGAGATTTTCCCTTTCAAAATTCTATTTCAATTTTTTTTTTAATTGCTGGATCGTAGCAATACAGTGCAGAACCGGCACCGGTTAGAAGCCCGAGGTGGCATCGGCTCCAGTCTGATTTTAAGAAAATTTTTTCAGAAACGATTTTTGGACGTCGCGAAATAGCACAGAACCGGCGCCGGTTTGGAAGCCAGAGCCGGCGCCGGCGATAGTCAGGAAGAGGAAGCGATTTTCAGAAAATTTTCTAGAAACAATTTCTGGAGCCCTTATCTTCTGCAATAGTTTAGTGAGAACAATTCTCAGCAGAATTTTCTGTTTTGAAGCTCAAAACAACAGCCAATTTGTTAGTTTAAACAAAACAAAACAGAAAATTAAATTCACAAGATGAAACAAAAGGCAACAAACATGTTTAAGAAAACATTTTTCTATAAAAACCATTCAGCACATAAAGAAAACATATTTCGAAATATGTTGTAACTATTATACAAGCATATTATACTACGGACCCAACCAACAATACTCAAAACAATTTCGACTCGTGTGAAAACAATTTTCACAGTGAACAAAGACATACACAATTATATGAAATAGCTTTCACGCAAGAAACAATGTCTGCAAACCACACATAGCAAGGCTCTGATACCACTATTGGGTATCCTATGCAAATCATATATGGCGCAGCAAAAAAATAAGATTGAAATACTATCCTAGGACCTGCATATGAGTGAAAAACAAGACATATAGAAAACAAAGGTAAAGGCTTTACCTTTCTTTAAATGTCTAGAAAAACAAAATTTTTCATTCTTCAAGTTTGATGATTATGGCGCGATCCAGCAATCCTCTTGATCAAACACCACGAGAGTTGAATATCCAACCACTATAATCACAGTGTGTGATTATCTCTAACAAAAATTCACACGGAGGATCACACTCAAGCACCAAGATTTTCTGTGCTAGCAGAAAATAAAGTGGCGGCTAGGGTTCTTCTTGTTTTTCAGAAAAACGAGAGAGAGAGAGAGAGAGAGAGAGAGAGAGAGAGAGAGAGAGAGAGAGAGAGAGAGAGAGAGAGAGAGAAGAGAAGAGAAGAGAAGAGAAAGTTTTGGAAGTTGTTGTTTTCCGTGAAAAATTCCTCGACCTATTAGGGGTTTGTGCATATCCTATATGTCACGAAAGATTACTAGAAAAACTGAGAATTCTAAAACTGTTAGAATTCCCTAATTGTAATTATGAAAACTTGATGTTTCCAAGTCATAACAAGCAATAATTTTGTAATACCCCGTGTTAGACCGTCCTTGGTAAGTGGGGGAAAAGTCATGCATGTCATATTGAGTTATACCACATTTGATTATTTGAGTTATTTTTCATGAAAATATTAGTTGTGGATTGCATGAATTAATTTGTTCTTGAAGTAATTGGATTGCTTGACCTTTCATTTATTGAGGAGAGTTTATTAAAAAAATGGGTAAAGCAAGTGGGAAGAAATCAAGAGAGTTGTTAGGAGAATATTTAGAAAGAAAATGTAGCTTGGTGGATAAAGCTTGGCCTTTAAACCTTGACGGGCTTGAGTTTGAATCCTAGCTATTTCTAATCCTTTTCATTCTCTTATTTTCTTTCCTTCTTCCCTAATTTTTTCCTAGCTTGGCTGAAATCCCTAGGAGAATAGCCAATTGGAAATTATTTTCCTAAGAAGAGAAAAATAAATTAGGAAAGTGATTTATTTGAAAATTATTTTATAAAATATTGGAGAACAAATCAAATTTTAGTTTCTAATATCTTATCATAATCTTTTAGAGAATTTTAAAGATTACTAATTTAGACTTTCTTTTAGCAATATCTAAATAATATACTAGTAGAGAATAATATATATAGGAAAGCATATAGGTATTAATTTCAAGGAAATAAATTTTCATATTTTATCTCCTTCCAAAATAATATTTTCTGGATGGAAATAAAAGGCTTAGGGGTGAATTTAAATGAAGCATTTATCTCTTGGATAAATCCAGGAAATTTCGAAGCCTTTAGGAAAAATTTCAATAGATATAGGAAACTAGAAATTTTATTTCCTAATAACTAATTAATAGTCATTATCCAAATTAATATAGGGAATTAATTAAATTGTCTCTTAAATAGATAACCTAATTTCTTCACCAAATTTTCTGGAAAATTGCATCAAAGCTGCTGCCACCTTGAAGCAATTATAGTCCAAATAAGACTCTACAAAACCTAGCTAGGATTGGCCAAGAAAACCCTAACCAATTAGGACTTGTTTTAAGCTAAAAGAAAACTAGAATTTCAGCCCTAGACCCTCAGAATTTTCGTCACTGTTCACACACACACACACACACACACACACACACACACACACACACACACACACACACACACACACACACACACTCTCTCTCTCTCTCTCTCTCTCTCTCTCTCTCTCTCTCTCTCTCATGAAATTTTCAGCCAAAACCCCACATCAAAAACCCCTCTAGCAGACCAGCACAACCAGCTACACAAACCCTAACCTTTCCTTTCCTAATCTCGTCCAAGAAGCAACCAGAGAATCAGCATCTTTCCTTCTCTTTTTCCTCCAGATTTTTGGCCACCTTCAGCCCTAATTCACCCATAAATTCTAGCACAAAATCTACACTAAATTTCCCTAGCTATCAAGTAGAAAAACAGCTGCACAAAGGCCCATTCTTCCTTTCCTATTTTCGCTATTATAGGGACCCAAAACCAATCAGATTTTTCTTTCTTTTATGTCCAGAATCTCGGCACCCTCAACTTCTCAAAAACAGCAGCAATCAACCCTAATTCCCCTCCTTTATTTTGACAGCCCTAGAGAACACCAAAGCTGAGCAACTTTCTGTTTTGATCAAGAAACCCTAACAAAGCCAAAACTTCTTCAAACACCTAAACCCTAAAGCACCTCAGCCTAACCTATCTCCTTCATCAAACAGCCTCAAACAAACCCTAAATACCCTCCATTGCTCAGAAATTCTAGCCGCCAAACCTCCTCCACATTTGGACCAAAACAGCACCAAAACTCCATCGAAGTTGAAAACCAACTCTAAGATAAGCAATTCCTCAACTCTTCATCAACTCCTCTTCAATTCCTCTCGTCTTCTTCTCCTAAATCTCGATCATAAGGGGCTGATTTTACCCATTCTTTGAGGAGTCTTGATCAAGGTCATCCAAGCGATCCAAACTCTTCAACTAGTGATCAAACTCAAGCTAGTCAATAAGGAGTTGCCGTGATTCAAGTCTAAATCGCTAAGAGGTAATCAATATCCTATCTTTATTGATTTGAATAGTCTTAACCTTCAAAATATTGGCTTAAGGATGCCTATGGAGTCTAGTATGAAAGCATAAATATATTAGATTGATGAACATATTGATGAAAGCCATAGTCTAAGCATGTATGAGATAGGACATTGATGGATCTTGTTATGATGAATCTAGATCCATACTAAATAGGCAAAAGATGAGATCTTTTAATGTTTATGGGGCTATTTATGATAATTTTATGTTAGTTTAATATGGAAGATGTCATGTGAGGAATTGATCTAGACCAATGCATGGTCATGATCAATATAATCATAAAGGAAAGCTATACATGTCATCTATTGAATTAAATACCATGGATGAAAGGGGTAGATAATGAAATCATAGAGAGTCATGTTGTATGAAATAATTGATGGGACGATTGAATCCTAATTGTGGGATTTTTTACTCTAGATAAGGAGGGAGTGGAAAGTACAGCAATTGATTGAGTGGGATTTGGCTGTGATTTATCCAGGTAAGTCCCTGCATAACCGTTTTGATAAATGTTATATGTTTGTAAGTAATTTTTACAATGTTATTTGGAATTGTTGTCAATATGATGTTTTGACACAAGGATTGAGCCTTGATTGAAAATGATAAGTTATATTGGATTATTGTGAGACTTGGATTGGAAACGTGGATGTTTTATTTTCAAAACAAATTAACTAAATTTTATTTATTCAAACTCAAAAACGATTTCTTGCACTATTGTCAAACGATTTCAAAACGCTATTACGAAAATCACGTTTTGCAATCAAATTAATTAAAGACTTTCGAAAAGGGAAAAATGATTCTGCCCTTAAATGGGGAGCGTTGAGTACTTAGCGGGGGTAGGCTGGTAGTACTAGTTTCAAAGAGCAAGAGTGAATCTTCTGGTAGGAGGCCACCTCCAGAAGATAGACTCAACTTGGAGAGGCGACAGTACTATTTAGTCGGCCGGTCCGAGCTAGCATATTGGTACATATGGACATTGTTGATCCAGATTAGACAGCCGGAATGTCAGGTTTAAAGATGGAGGAGTATCTCACATAGTGGGTGAATTCCCCACTGCCCTTTGTTGAAAGAATACATTGGGAAACTATCATGGTGATAACTATGATATGGATTGTGTTACTATATTGTTGAATCATTTGCTAATCCCTATTTAATGAATTGTGAATGTGATGAAACAGTGATTTATTGTGAACTGTTTTTGGATTGATTGAGCAAGACTCCTTTGTATAATTGTTATTGATAAGATTGACTTGCAAACACGATTTTGTGGTTTTGATAAACCTGCATACATGAAATGGTTATAACTGATATTTGCACACACGGGATTTACTGAGATGTCAATCTCACACCTTTTTATATCATGATTTTAGGGGTGCAAAGCTAGGGTTGAGCTCCAATTTATTCGTTTCGTTATGTTTTGAATTTATTTCAAGAGACGCTTGTTAGTTTTGATTTTCCAGACTTGTATAAGTTTTGCTTTCGAATGTAATAGAATTTTCTTTTTAAGTTTATTTAACAGTTTTTGTTTTATTTTATTCCTCGTTATAAAGACCCCTGGTCCTTTGGACTGGGCAACATCCTGTCCTATCTAGGTACCTAGGGTGTGGGGTGTTACAAATTTGGCCATAACTTCTCTTTCTCGCAATTAACCCCACTATGTTATCAAATAACATCTTGAGTATATAATCCTCTATTGTGTGTGACCTATTAGGTTTCCCAGTTAATTGGTAATGAACATGAATTAATTCAAACGTCTTTAAGATTAATAATCTATAATTAATTAGAATTAATCATATTAATTCAAATTAGGATTGGTTTATTAATTTATTAATTAATAAACCCATATTCCCAAATCATGAACGGTACATACCAACACATCATGACCACCAAAAAGTCCAGGAAGTCAAGTGGCTTGACATGAACTCTTCAATAACAAACTATAGTGCAAATAACTCCTTTCACCATACAATATCTCATTTGGTTTGGAGTATAGAATTAGGGCCAACTCCCTCCAGAATATATTAATTCTGGCCCGAATATAATAGTCCTTGCACCAGGAACCCACTACTCTAGATGTGTATCAATTGGAATTGTTTCGAATGCACAGTCATCATGGCCAAGGCCTTCTTGACTAGTAATTCTTACAAGTGGCCGTGAGATATTCGCACATACTATTAGAAGTGGTAAATCCTTTATTGACCCTCTCAACTACTTTTGTTTACCTCACAATGTACCCAATATCCATCCCATAGGCAACCCTCGATCTGGCTCCAGAGATTGGAATCAAAGCACAATGCTCAGTAAACAAAGTACCTTGGAGATCTCAAATCTAAGGATACTTGTACATTTACTATATTGAGATTATATCACTGGCACTAAATAGTTATCCATGTGATTATCTCATAGCTAGGTCATCCAATGTATTTATTCCATTAATAAGTATCCATGTGTTAACTTTGAGTATCTCAATACTCACGGATATGAGAACCACCGCCTAATCAAATCAGGAAGTCTAACACATGTTAGTCTTAACGCATTAATGATGTCCTGTCTCATTAATACTACGACTAGGGACTATTTAAGTACAACACTATACAATATAGTAGGAATCTCATATCATGATCTCTATCATGATTTTCTTAACACAGTGTTGTATTAGAGAATTTATCTAACAGTTATATTACATAAAAGTAAACAAAAGAAATTGTAAGATAAATAATGCCTTTTATTAAAATAAAATGTGTCATATACAACGTATAAGTGATTACCTCTAAGGCATAACACTAAATATCCAAGGAACTTCTACAACTTCTCCCCCCATTAAAGGCTGACACTCTAATTCGGATGCCGACCACTATAGGTGCATTCTTTCTCAAATCTACATGGGACCTTATCTAAGCTAAGAAACGTAATCCCGCTTCTTGGCATCACTGTGGAACTCTGTATTCCCTATGGAAATTCAATGCATCCGTATGGAAATTACACAATAATCTCATACCACTAGACACCATTATTATTTCAATGGACACACAACTAGCATCACGATGTGGTATCTGCAACTCCTAATTCGAGACTTCTGAATATGTTTTTATGACTTGCTCGAGAGTATAAGCAATTTAGTCGTAAGTCGCAATCTATTTAGATGTTCGTATCAGAGATATGAACTTCCCTCAGTTTATTTTCTCATGGTGGTTCTCTCCTATATATGAACACCGGAGACTATGCTTAGGTATTCATTGTGGGAAATCTAGAAAGAACGGAACAACATCTTTTATAATGAAGGGGTTCTTCCCACCATCAGGGATGCAAAAAAACATCTTCTAGCTAATTGTAGACCTTTTAAAAATCATACCTTTAAAAAGACCGGCCAATTTTGCTGAATATTCGAGCTACATATCTTGGAGGCACCTTGCCTCCAACTATAACACCAAGCTGCTAGTTACAATCACCAACTCATGATGTTATTCACAAAGCCAATAGTTCTTCGGAAGGAAACCCAAGCATATCAGGGATCGGAGGAATTCTTAGGCACCCTTCCAGTGAATTTCTATTTGCCTAAAACATTGGCCACTCAACTAGCCTATAGGCCGTAGCAAAGCAATGCTATGAGGACGTAAGTGATGCTCTCGTTTAAGATATAGTTCTATTGTTCTGCAATCAGACTTCCAACTCCTCATCAACCAACTGAATGGAATCCTTCCCAAGCCCTAGCACCTGAATAATACATTCAGACATATCCAGTTGCTACAATATATATATATATATATATATATATATATATATATATTTCATGTTTTCTATCTCCTTGTATACATAGAGAGGATTCGAGTAGCGGATTGTTTAGCTAATCATGGTTGTACATCTCTAGAACTCCAGCTTTTTCCAAATTATTGCTTTTTCAAGAGGCAAGAGGACTCTGCAACGTTAATCGAATGCAGATCCCCTCATTGTGCATTAAGCATCACCTTCCTTAAGGTTGATTTCCTTCTGTAATTTTATTATATATTCAATAAAATAGGCCTTGGCCTTTCTTCTAAAAAAAAAAAACCCCAATACTTTAGGATTGTATTATAATAGATTCCTAGCTGTACTTGAAGGTTACTCGGATACTAATTGGTTTAATAGTGTGAGTGACAAATTTTCAACAACTGAATAGATATTTACTTTAGGAGGAAGTGCTATCTCGTGGGCCTTTAAGAAGCAAACAATGATAGCTCATTCCACCATGGAAGTTGAATTTATAGTTTTGGCAGCAATGTGTAAAGAGGTAGAGTGGTTTAAGGATTTATTACTTTATATGAAATTGTGGCCACAACCTATGCCTCTAATTTCTTTATATTGTGATAGTCAATCTACTATGTTTAGAGCCTTAAATAAGGTGTATAATGGTAAATCTAGACATATAAGTTTAAGAAATGAGTTTCTTAAGCAAATCTTACAAGATGGTGTTGTGATTGTATTCATTTGAACATACAATAATTTAATAGATCCGTTTGACTAAGCCATTCACTACAAGAAAGTCAGCAAATTGCGACAGACTTTTGTGACGGACAAAATTCGTCACACATTTGCGACGGCTCACCAACAAGAAAAGGGCTGAGGAATCTTGTTGACTGTCCCTCGCAAATCCGTCGCTACTTACTGACACAATAGCGATGGAAATTATTTGAAACGGATTTGCGACGGAATGTAATTTTTTAAAAAAATTGAAGTAAAAAATAAAAAAGTACTTGCTCTAGCTAATCCATCGCAAATTTACTACAGATTTGCAATGGAATATTTTATAAAAAAAATTGAAAAGGAAAATACTCAATGAGGAAAATATTTGTAGTGGATTTACGACGGTTTGCTATAGGCCATCTTAAATCCCTCTCAAAATTGAGAGGGATTTGCGACGGATTTTTTTTTTTTTTTTAGGAAAACAATGAATTAAAAAAATAAAAAGTATTTCTCTAGCTAATCCATCGCAAATATACTACGGATTTGCGACGGCTCCTTTTGTAAAAAAATCAAAAAGAAAATACTGATTAAGGAACATAGGTGCGATAGTTCGCAAAATGCTGTTGCAAATCCCTAGCAATATTGCGAGGGATTTGTGACGGATTTATACTGGCTGTCACAAATCCCTCTCAATTTTGAAAGGGATTTGCGAAGGATTTTTTGTTTTTGAAAAAAATAAAGTAAAAAAATAAAAAAGTGTTCGCTCTAGCTAATCCGTCGCAATTTCTACTACGGATTTGTGACGGCCTAAAATAAAAAAGAAAATACTGATTAGGAAAATATTTACAACGGATTGGCGACTGTCGGCCAAAGGCCATCGCAGATTGTGAGGGATTTGCGACGGATTTTTGTTTTGGGAAAAAAATGAAGTAAAAAAATAAAATTGTGTGCTCTAGCTAATCCGTCGTAAATCTACTATGGATTTGCGATGGAATATTTTATAGAAAATTTGAAAAATAAATTAATGACGGAGAAAAATATTTGCAGTGGATTTACGACAGATTTGATGCTGACCGTCGCAAATCCCTCTCAATTCTACAAGGAATTTGCGACAGATTGGTGTTTTAAAAAAAAAAAGTGCTTGATCTAGCTAATCTGTCTCAAATCTACTACGGATTTGCGATGGCCTATTTCGTAAAAAAAAGTTGAATTGAAAAATATAAATAGTGTGCAGCGATTTTGCTATGGTCGTACAATTGGCCGTCGCAAATCCCTCTCAAAATTGCGAAAGATTTGCAATGGATTGGTGTTTTCTATAAAATAAAGTATAAAAAAATATCACTCTAAATAATTTCAATCTAAATACATTTAAAGTTGCTTATTTAGAAGGCTTTTTTGTATAATATGGTATACTTTATACACAGTGAGTGTTCTTATATATCATTGAATATGTCCATGATTTTCTTACTAATATTGCTTATTATATAAAATATTCTTACATGTTCCTTATAAATAATTTTCTTAGAATTAAAATATATATGGTTACCATGATAAGAACTACGTCCGTGTTTTATAAGTTGAGAAATAAGGAGTTCCATTATAATATTCTTTGAACACAGGGAAAAAAAGTGAAATACAGAACCGTACTACAGTGAAAAACTAAATTAGAACGGACTATATATTGTAACACCCCACCTATTTGTATCTTGGGAATTAGAGTTTGAGCACTTAATTTTGATGCATAACACCCTTATTGAGATTATTCCCGTGACAGACTCATTTACTCTTTTTTTTTTTTATAAGTATTAAGGGTGCTATGGAATAATGTAAATAATTTGTTCTTGTAAAGGGACGACTGATGTTTATTTGTGAAAAACGATTTATTATATTAAATTAAATATTGTTATGAAGAAATATTACTACAATTATTTTAGTGAGAGAAACAAATTAAGTTTTCTAAACCATATTTTGAATTATTTGAATTTATTATGAGGATAATGAGAGTGCATATGCAATTAGGTTAATTATATATGTTCCCTGAAGTGTATATATATTCCAATTATGTGTGTAATACATAGTTAATTAATAACTTAAAATATTATTTGCACAAAAATATTGTTATTATTATTATTATTATTAGAGAAAATAATTCTCATAATTTTCCTTAATATATATATTTTTTGAATAATTTTAAATTTTGACTTTTTTGAGAGCTTTGGTCATTTTGACCCATTATTCGAATTGAAAAAAAAAAAAAAAGAATCCTCATAATCCTTTCAAACAACCGGAGTCGACTCTCACATCCATTTTAGCCTAAGTGTAGAAGCCATTTTTGTTCTCCTGTTTGGTTTCTCACATCCGGCAGCCGGAGACTTCATCTTTCTCCTGTCGAAAATTAATTTCTTCCAGATGACACCAGATTGCTAGTGGTAGCCATTTCTTCCATATTTCACATCTCGTCAGTTCAAGCTTTCCCACTTCAAGCTCTTAACTTCCTCTTCGTTCCCATAACCTCCTCTTCCAATTGAAGTGTTGCATTCTCTCAACATTCACGCACGAGTTTCAGCTCAAACTCACCAAGAGCTGAAATCTGTGCTCATTTTTGAAGCATCTTCAATAAGTTGTTTGGAGGTTTCGAAAGGTAACATAAAGAAATCATCTTTTCATCCATTTTTCACTTAATTAAGAAAAATTAGGGATTTCTAGATTGAATATAATTTTATTCCCCTCAAGAAGCTGTTGTCTTTGTTAATTTATTTATTCATTTATTTTTGCTTGGGAAATTTTATGGTTATCATGGAGCCGTGTATGGATGTATGCTCATTTTCACAGAAATTCAATGGCAGATGAATTCTCTATTTAACTGGCATTTGAAGTCTGAAATACCATTAGGTTGGTGACTCTTTTTGAGCTTAAGCAAGAAAGAATCAAATATTTGGTTAATGTTCTGTGCATTTATGTTTTGAATAAAGAAAGTGCTTTAATGGTACCAAGCTATTGAAGGAGAGTATTAATGTAGATTGAAACTGACAGTAAAATAACAGGGGAGATATTAGGACTTGATCTTTCGGGTGAAATCAAGGTGAAGGATAAGAAGATGCAGTTGCTTATCAGTGAAATGCTTGCTTTCTGCTCAAAGCATTGAGTAGGATTAGTTTGTTGTAGTATTTTAGGTGATAGTCTCTGGTAACTGTTGAGGTCATAATTTTATAATTTTCGCCTTTATACAACAATAAGTGTGATTGGAACAGAATGTACTATTTAGCTCCTTTTGCTACCAGGTCATGCATGGTACTTCTCCATGCAATAAGATTGCTGAAAATGCAAAGCTACAGTAAAATATTGATGCATAAAGCTTCTATTCTTTCTTTTCCAAATGGTGTCAAGGTCTAATATTATTTAGGTTCTCTCTCTCAAACTTTTTCATTTCTGAAATAATTGGAACCCAAATAATGGTAAACTCATCATCCTTTGCATTTAGGCCTATTCCAGAATCTAGACCCTCTCTTTTTTCAGTGCATCTAGTAGGATACTCTTTCTATCTTTCTAATTTTATCTTCAAAGTGTTTGTGAGTGCAACTTTAACAAGAAGTTTAACTTCAAACCTTGAAATAGGGATGAATATTATTACACTTTCTAATAGTGTACTTGCAATAATACTATTTTGAGACAAGTCACTAACAATATTAGCTACTGTACAGTCCCTGAACATGTCATCTGCTAGAAGCTGATATCAGATGGATCCCTACAATCAAAGACCAAATCTACCCATAGTTTACTAAGTAGTGACTAGAAGGAACAAGAGGTAGGTTCCTCTCAAATTGATGCTATTTGGAGTTATACCATCATTTATCCTGGAGGCATTATTTCTATACGCCATTCTTCTCTGCTCTTTATATGTTTTTGTGTTCTTTTGATGGAGCCTACAAACTAAGACTTTTTTGTTGCTATAATTTGAATTAGTTTTTATATTTTGTTTACATAGGGAGATTCTATACACTATGAAATTGGGGTAGTGATGGTTGCACTGCAGTATTGACAACTCAGCTTAAGATCTAAACAAGTCTTGGAGGTAATGATACTAAGTTTAAAATATTTCGAATAAGTACGATGATTGATTTCTTATCTAATGATGTTCTTTGATCGATTTTGGATAAAGGATATTCATTACTTTCCATTTGGTTCTTAGTGTAGAATTGTACGTTTTCATGGGATAACAAAGTTAAGCTAAGTTTTGTTGCATTTGAGTGCAATATTTTGGTTGGTTATTACAAATCTAAACCAACATCCCAAGACCATTTTGAATTTGCACATTCCTTTTTCCATCTCCTCTAATTTTTTCAACATATTATATGGTAACATTCACCTTTCTAGAACTTCATCAAATGGAGTGTGATTTGTAGTATCATATAGACCCTTGGTACACAGATTTTGCATTACTAGTTAGTGTTCTTACTAATTACCTGGAATATTTTTTTGCCCACCATTATCTCATATGTGCAATTGCAAAAGCCGCACCTTTCAGGGATTGTTCAAGAATATTGATGTCATCATTAAGAACCTACATAGACAATTCTCTTCTTCTAAGCAAGCAACCTATCTTACACATTAAACTACTTTTCCTGTGGTCCTAGCCATTTTAGTATGAAACCTGTTGCACAGAAAGGTATATATAAATTTTGACTAAAAGTATATATAAAATCCCAGCATTCATTGATCATTATGGTCTTCAATTTTGACTAAATTTCTATGGTTATATTGTCATTATATTCCACAATATAATCAACTTTCCCAACAATCCACCATCTAAAAGAAATTCATGAAGACCGAAATGACTAAACTTCGTCATATTGTGTTTTCTTTCCTCCAACATTCCTTTCGTCATATCAATTTCCCTTTCCTCCAACTTCTACAGCACTAAAAAAACTGTTTGTTGAGCATTTATTTTTATTTTTTATTTCCTAAACCTTTTACGAAAAAAGGTTAATAAAGCATTCTCCTATTACAATTTTGCTTAGAATAATGAAAAGTAGCATCATTAGAATAAGAAAACTTGCATAAACTCACAGTCGAACATCTTTGTAGCATAATTTGATGATAATGTAGATGGAAGATTGCGGTTGGATATATAGAAGGCGGTTGCCCGGTAAAGGATTTACTACTAAATTTGAGCATGGTTTGCAAGGGTTTATTGCGTTTGCTTTATCGAATTCCATGTCTGGTAAAATCCGATGTCCTTGTACCAAATGCAGGAATATGAAATTTGACTCCCCGGACCAAGTTGAGATCCATTTGTACAGGTATGGGTTTATTAGCAACTACCATCAGTGGATTTGTCACGGAGAACCTTACTGTGTAAATCAATGCATGTCTACCTCAACATCTAGCGAAGTTCCTGTTGAATCAGGTTCTAGAAATCCGTATGTGGAAATGGTCATTGATGCCGCAGGTCCTGATTTTAACTTGGACAGAGCGTCACATGAGGAAGTTGAAGAACCTCCTAATACGAAAGCGCAAAAGTTTTATGACATGTTGGGTGTAGCAGACACTCCTATACAGGAAGAGTGTACAAATCACTCGGTATTTTCATTAGTTTCAAGGCTACTAAATATTAAGTCTGAAAATAACATATCTAAAAAAGCTTTTAACCAAGCGGTGCAGCTTATGAAAGAGGTGGTTCCAAGTAGCAACAAGATACCTGATGACTTTTATCAAATGAAGACGTTAGTATTTGGATTGGGGTTGCATGTTCAAAAAATAGATTCATGCGCTAATGGGTGCATGCTTTATTGGAAAGATGATGTCGATTTGAGAGAATGCAAATTTTGTAAACATGCTCTGTACAAGCATAGAAAATGTGGAAAAAAATGAAGGGTTAGGCTTGAGATTCCTTTCAAAAAAATGTACTACTTTTCGATTACACCAAGATTGCAGAGGCTATATGCATCCAAAACTACAGCCGAACACATAAGTTGGCATGCAAATGCTAAGCTGGAAGATAGAAACATGAGTCATCCTAAAGATGATGAGGCTTGGCAGCACTTTGACTGGAGTCATCCAGATTTTGCAAAGGAAGTGCGGAATGTGTGGTTGAGACTTTGTACTGATGGTTTCTCACCGTTTGGCATGTTAGGAAAGCAATATTCCTGTTGGCCAGTTATTGACACTCCTTATAACCTCCCACCATGGTGATGCATGGATCCTGTGATGTTTTTAACAATTATTGTACCAGGACTAAAGAATCTGAAACATAAATTAGATGTTTATCTTCAACCATTAATAGAAGAATTGAATAATTTGTGGACTGAAGGCGTTCCTACATATGACATAATAAAGAAACAAAACTTCCAGATACGTGCTGCACTAATGTGGATAATTAATGACTTTCCTGCCTATGGAATGATGAGTGGATGGAGTACAGCTGCAAGATTAGCACGTCCATATTGTATGGAGAAAATAAAGTCTTTTCATTTGCAACATAGTGGTAGACAATCATGGTTTGTCTGCCATCACCATTTGTTACCCATGGATCACCCTTTTCGGCTCGATATAAGGTCATTCAAAAGAGATAAGGGCTCTGATATATTACAACCAATTCCACGTCCCACTAGGGATTACTTGTGGACCTGTGTTTGACACTATTAAAAAATAACAGAATCAATAAAGGAACTTGGTAGATCAGAAGGTAGATATGTAAGTCATAATTGGGCTAAACGGAGTATTTTTTGGGATTTGTCGTATTAGAGAATGTATTGGTTCGTCATAATATTGACGTAATGCATAATGAAATGAATGTATTTGATAATGTTTTCAATACAGTTATGGATGTAAAAGGTAAAACTAAAGACAATTTAAAGACCTGTCGTGATATTGAAAAATATTGCAATAGGTCAGAGCTACATGTATATAACGTCAGAGAATGGAGGATAGCAATATCAAAGGCATGTTACATATTAATGGTAGAACAAAAGAAAATTTTGCTTGAGTAGTTGAAAGGATTAATTCTTCTAGATGGATACGCATCGAATTTAGGAAGGTGTGTTGATTTTAATGAATTGAAGATGTCCAGTATGAAAAGCCATGACTGCCACATCTTCATGGAAAGATTACTTCCAGTTGCCCTTAGAGAATTCCTTTTGGCTAATGTTTGAGGAACTTTGATAGAATTAAATTTGTTTTTTCGGGACATTTGTGCTCCTAAACTGTCTATATCTCATATGATGAAATTGGAACAAAAGGTACCAGTTTTTTTATGTAAGTTAGAGAAGATTTTCTCTCCAAGTTTTTTCGATGTTATGGAATATCTCTTGATTCATTTACCCTATAAAGCAAAGGTTTGTGGTCCTATATAATATAGATAGATGTATCCTTTTGAGAGGTACTAGTCACTTATCAAATTAGGCTACGGTGAGCTGTAGTCATTGTATAATACTTATTAACTGTCATATTTTGAACTATACTAGGTTCTTGTTTCATTTAAAGTTAGAGATGAAAAAAAAGATAAGAGTAGAAGGGTCAATTTACAATGATTATCTTGTTGAGGAAACTTCTACATTCTTCTCTTATTACTTTGAGCCACATGTGCAGACACGACATGTATCCATGGCTCGCAATAACGAAGGTGAAGTTGGACGAAATGTAGATGAAGCTTCATTGTCAATATGTAACATTCATGGGAAGATAGTAGGAAAGCTTCAAACCCGATTCCTCTTTCACAAAGAATACAAAGCAACAAGAAATTAAATATTATATAACTGTGAAGAGGTTCAACTATATGTTAGGTGAGATGCTTGCCCCTCTGTTGATATTAGAAATAAGGTCTATCCATAGCTATGTCATTTTCTTTTCTACAATGATTTCACATTTCATTTACAAACTTATGCCCCAAACATATCGAAATTAGATGTTCAAAGAAGGATAGAGAATGAGTTTGTCGAATGGTTTATAGATTATGTATGCTCCTTCAAAACAGTTAAAATTTTCATCAAGATTAACATATGTTGTTAGTTAATGTATATCCACCTAAACATTTCATATGCTTTATAAGTGAATAATCCACAAAACTATGTGTCAAACATATGTCTGAAGAACCTTGCTTGGGGACCTTCAAGAAAAGTGAAAACATATAATGGATACATTATTAATGGCTATAGATTTCACACCTAGGAATACGCCGAAGGGAAAAAAATAGTGAATTCTAGAATTTGTGTCAAGGGGGGTGGAAATGACTTATTGGAGGGTGATTATTATGGAGTCCTTAAAAAGATTGTTGAAGTTGAGTTTCTTGATAATCCATCATAGAAAGTTCTGCTTCTTAGATGTGATTGGTTTGATCAAACACCAAATCGTGGTGTGAGAATCTATTCGCAATATAAGATTGTTGATATTAATTGCAATAGGAGCTATCCAAAATATGATCCATTTGTATAAGCTCAACAGGCATCTCAGGTGTACTATGCCTCATATCGAGGATGCAAAAGACCAAGATCTAATTGGTTAGCAGTCTGTAAAATAAAAGCTCGACTTGTGATCGATGCACCTGTAATTGATAGAATTTACTAAGAAGAGGTAGATATTAACAATGCAATGAGCATTTCCTTAGTTGTTGATCTTGGTCTACTAGCTCATGAATACGGCACAAGTGATTTGTTAGATGTCTAAGAAAAAGTATTAATTAGGGATACAAATAAAGACGAGGATGAAGATGAAGACAAAGGTGACTAGAATATAGATAGTACTGCAGAGATGGAAAAAGAAGAATATATATCAGAGAATGACTCGAGTGAATAAAGTACATTATATCAGTGTATTAATTCACTTATGCTGGTTACTTATATTGTTGATCAATTATCTATGTCAAACTTTCATCTTTACATAATAACAAGTGATATACATAATGCTTTTCTTAGTTGATCATGCTGATTATTGTACGGTGCCATCGTTTATTGATTTGCTGACAATCACTATTTTCTTTCGTACAGGTATGATTTGTTTTTCCACATGTATATTTTTTATCTAATGTATGAACTGGATCTAGTTCTTTTTTTCACGAGTATGACAATCACTTGCAAGCTTAGCAATATAAATACAGTCAAGTATGAGTCACCTATTTTCTTTTCTACTTGCGTGCTTTGCAATTCCACGGGTATATATTTTATCTAATGTATAAATTGGATCCCTGTGAGTGATGGGAGATAATTCCCCGTAAGTGCTGGGAGATCATTGAAGGAAAATGCAGAAACAGGGAGCCATGGACGGAAAAAAAAAAACAGAGAGAAAAATTAAAACGCGAGCCATAAAGGCCATGCGGAAGCGTGAAGTTCATACATTTGCGCTCCTTAACCCTTCTAGGTTGAGTAAGAGCGGATTGAACGACTGGAATCGCCTCGCTTTGCACACTTGAAGGAGCTTCCGGTTGAACACCCGCTAGCCTTCGACTTCGCCTTGTTTGCATTAATGCTTAGCTCTCCAGCTCTTGGGATATTCCTCAGCCTAACCTCTAGTTGGTGAACACTATGGTGAAGAGGAACGATCTCAAAACTCCTTAGTTCTTTCGCTATTGATTAGCAAAGAACAAGAAGAAACCACAGAGGAAGGGAGAAGGGAAGAACCGAGAGTTCCCAGAGAGAGAGAGTCACGTGAATGTGTGGCTTGGGAAAGGAAAAATTAGGGTTTTTTTCTTTTCAAAGAGTTGTTTATATTTAGCCTAAACTAAGTCTCTCAATCTCGATAAACATCTCCCCGGGATTTCAAAATACACGGATGTTATCCTGAGAAACAGTTTGGCCTAACCTTAAACTCCTCTTAACCGTATCTGGAAAAAACCCTAAGGTCCAAGCTATTGGGCCAGATAAATATTTATTATTTTTCTTGGACCCAAAATGCTCAAAATAATAAATATTAATTATTTATTTTCTGGGCTTACATAAGTAACCCAATAAATAATTAATGAGCCCAAATGAACCATAATAATTAATCTTTAATTATTTATTTCTTAGGCCAATATAAATAACCCAATAAATAATTAAAAATTAATTATTTCCCCTAATTTAAGCCCAGGTTAATTTCTTAATTATTCATACTGGACCTAGGCCCTGAATAATTAATTAACCAAATAAACTAGATAATTAATTTCTCTCAACTCCTATTTTATTTATTTATTTATTTATTTTATTCCAGTCCAATAATAAATTAGACTTCCTGAATAAAATAAAATAAAATAAAATCCTCTTCAACTGAGACCAATTCCTCAACCCAAAAATAGTTAGGACTTACGGGCTATCTCGAGGACCAAAAAGACACATCGCCTTGGCTGCTAAAATGACCAAAATACCCCTGTTATATAAATAGCTGTATTTTGCATTTTAAATATTTCCTAATATCACCATAAGGAAATATTGACCCCAAGGACAATGCTGCGTTAGCAAAGTCTCCGACCTACAGGTGAAATGACTAAAATACCCCTCTACACATCGCCGTACATTTAGAGAGGAAGAAGTGTACTAACACCCTCTAAATGACATCTACCATCCTTAGGCTTCTAGTCCAATGATCCACGACTTCTGGAGTGTTTCCGCTTTCCAAGGGAGCTACCCTAAAGCAAACATCTAAGTCATGTTTCCCGGGGCCCTGGATAATTTAGACCATTCGGACAACCACAAGGGGCGATATAGTGCAGAAACTATCTTGTATAAGTCTGTCTTAACTAACTAGTCACACATACCCAACATGCAAGTATATTGGCCCTATGATAGAACCTCAACTACGACAAATCAAAGTATATGCTTTCGAGCTTCGCTAGACCACCAACTCATACTCAAGTCGTAGAGTACTAGTCCACGTCTGTAGCGGTAGTAGTCTAGGTTTCTACCATATAGTACTTTGAGAAACCACTACTACGGGTCATGTTCTACGTATTCGAAATACGCTTATGTCATGAAGTGAGTGGACTACCCATCGGCTAAAGGTAAGCCATTCCCCATTTGGAATTCATAACATAATAACCTAAACATGATGAGGTTCCCGGTCTCATCAATAGGTTAAGAACAAATGTTTATGTGTTAAATAACCCGTGATCCATACCTTACTTGTGAAAGACCACCATTCACATGGATCACTTATTTAGACACAATGGGTTCGTTCCAAACGAAAATCGTGCACAAACAAAAAGTAAATTCACAAACAATTTACGAAAATAAATTCTTTTATTAAATAATTCGATTTTACATCGAAACCTAGTCTAAGAGGGCATACAATCCAACAATCTCCCACTTGCACTCTAAGACTAGGTAAGTCCATAGGTGCCCACCCCTATGGCGTCTAAGTGTCTCTTGAAGACTCTCTCGGCCAAAGGCTTGGTGAATGGGTCTGCTAGATTGTTTTACGAGGTAATATGCTCCATCACGACTTCCCGTCTCCGGATGAAATCCCGGATCGGGTGGTACTTCCTCTCGATGTGTTTCCCCTTCTTGTGGTTCCGAGGCTCCTTAGATTGCGACACTTGCTCCGGTGTTGTCGCAATACATCACAATCGGCCTGTCCATATGTGGTACGACTCCAAGTTACGAAAGAAACTTCGGAACCAGGCTGCTTCCTTGGACGCCTTCGAAGCTGCCACATACTCGGCTTCCATGGTTGAGTCGACAATACAAGATTGCTTGATACTCCTCCATGAAATTGCTCCTCCAGGACAAGGTGAAGACATATCCACTAGTGGATTTTCTCTCATCCTTATCCGCCTGGAAGTACGAGTACGTGTATCCTGTAGGAACCAAATCATCGACCACAGTAAACCGAGCATATAATCTCTCGTTCCCTTGAGGTACTTGAGAATATGCTTTACGACTTGCCAATGAACCTCCCACAGGTTTGAGCTGATATCTGCTAACTAAGCCCACGGCAAAGCAGATATCTGGCCTAGTACACAGCATAGCGTACATGAGACTTCCCACAGCCGAAGCGTAGGGAATCCTACTCATTCTGTCCTTTTCTTCTTGAGACTTAGGACAGTCCTTCGAAGAAAATGACAACCCATGTACGCAAGGGATTAGAGCTCCCTTGCATGAGTCCATGCTTGTACTTGGCGACATCTTGTCAATGTATGTCGCTTGGGATAATCCTAACATTCTCTGCTTCCTATTTCTAAGAAGCCTAATCCCGAGAATGTAGCTGGCTTCTCCCAAGTCCTTCATACTGAATTGACTAGACAACCAAACCTTTGTAGATGACAATGTCCCTACATCATTTCCAATGAGTAGAATGTCATCCACATACAGGACAAGAAAAACCACATTGATGCCTTCAAGTTTCCTGTACACGCATGGTTCATCTTCGTTTTGAATAAAACCATAAGACTTTACAGTCTCATCAAAACGAATGTTCCATGCTCTTGATGCCTGCTTAAGTCCATAAATGGACTTCTTAAGCTTGCAAACCATGTGTTCCTGGCCTTCAGCAATGAAGCCTTCCGGTTGGGACATATAGATGTCTTCGCTAAGATGGCCATTCAAGAATGCCGTCTTGACATCCATTTGCCATATCTCGTAGTCATAGTGACAGGCGATGGCAAGGAGGATGCGAATGGATTTAAGCATGGCTACCGGGGAAAAGGTTTCCTCATAGTCGATACCCTCTTTCTGAGTATACCCTTTCGCCACAAGCCTAGCTTTGAAGGTTTCCACCTTCCCATCCGCTCCTCTCTTCCTCTTGTATACCCACTTGCACCCAATGGGTTTTATCCCTTCGAGTGAAGCTACAAGATCCCAAACCTGATTGAGGTACATAGACTCAATCTCGGCTTTCATTGCTTCATGCCACGGATTTGCATCGGCATCGGCAATAGCCTCCTCGTATCTAGCGGGGTCTTGTTCACGATGGTCGGAAACCAGCTCAAAGGCTTCTCCGAGTCCATCTATCCAGGAACCCTAGACACTCTCCCACTACGACGAGGCTCCATTTGTACAGGCTCTTGAGGCTGTGCCTCTTCTTGTTCCAAAATCGGGTCAGTAGAAGTTGATTCCATAGATAACTTCTCCTGCAGTTCCAACCTCGTTGAACCTTTAGTGGAAGTACTTTGATCATCTTCCAAGTATCTAGCATTGGTGCTTGACTAGTACCTTCTGCTCCTTAGGATGATAAAAGTAGCCTCCTTTTGTCCCTTTTGGATACCCAACAAAATAGCATAATTCTGATCTTGGTTCCAACTTGTCTCCCTTGATCAGTACATAAGTTGGACACCCCCAAATCCTGAGATGATTCAGACTTGGCTTACGCCCAGTCCACATCTCATAGGGAGTCCTAGGTGCTGACTTGGAAGGCACCAAGTTCAGAATATATGCCGTTGTTTCCGGGGCATATCCCCGAAAGGATACTTGGAAGAGTAGCATGAGACATCATGCTTCGGACCATTTCCATCAACGTCCTGTTCCTTCTCTCAGCTACTCCGTTCTGCTGGGGGGTTCCGGCGCAGAGAGCTGGGATACTATCCCATGATGTACCATGTAGTCCTTGAATTCACCTAGGAGGTACTCTCCACCACGATCCGATCGTAAGGTTTTGATTAATTTACTTGTCCGACGCTCCACTTCAGCCTTAAACTCTTTGAACTTGTCAAAAGAGTCAGACTTGCGTCTCATCAGGTAAATGTAACCATACCTCGTACAATCATCCGTGAACGTGATGAAGTACTCAAAACCTCCCCTAGCTGGTGTAGACAATGGACCGCACACATCAGTGTGAACAAGACTCAACACCTCCTTGGCTCTATCCGCCTTTGGTGTAAAAGACCTTTTGGTCATTTTTCCCATCAGGCAGGATTCACACTGAGGCCAACTTTTCAATCTCAATGAGCCCAAAGGCCCATCATGGATTAGCCTCTGAATCCTGGTTGAGTTAATATGACCCAACCTCAGGTGCCAAAGGTATGAATCATTGATATTGGTCTTTCTCTTCTTAGTTAAAGGTTCGAGACGAGCGTTATTTGATTGGTTGTTAATAGGGTTTAAAAAGAACAAATTTCCATACATGTGCCCGAGTACATAAAATTTCTCCATCTCTACTGATAGAAATAGCGAGAATGGAAAGATACGAGAATATCCTTGATTAATAAGTTTTGCAAGCTGAAATCAAATTCGACGAAAACCAGGTACATATAAAATGTCTTTTAAAACCACTATCTTATTACAATAAAAAATAAGATCCGGCTCTCCCACTTGCAAGGGCCCGGACTTGTGCTCCATTACCCACTCGAAGCCCATGTTCGCCCTTCTTGAGTCTTCTTATCTTCCTAAACCCCTGCAAGGAGTTACGAGATATGATCGGTGGCTCCTGAATCAACAATCCAAGTGGAAGTTGATCCTACCATTGATATGGACTCTAGATAGTAAACATTACCTGTGGGGTTTTTCTTGGCTCGAAGATCCGGACACTCTTTTTCCAGGTGTCCCTTCTTTCCACACTTGAAGCACTTGCCCTTTGGTTTGTCCTTGGGCTGGTTCTTGGGCTGGGCTGCTGCATTCCCCTTCTTCCTCTTGAACTTTCTGGGCTTAGGCCTAGTTCTTGAAGAAGAGGCCTTAGCAATCATGGCCTTAGACTGCGGCTTCATGACCTTCTCCGCCATCTGGAGCTCCTTCATCAGTTCAGTCAAACTCATGTTCAACTTGTTCATGTTATAGTTTAACTTGAACTGAGTGAAGGAGCCCGGTAGAGATTCGAGAACCATGTCCACGTGGCTCTCGGGGTCAATGATAGCCCCTAAGATTTCTGCCTCCTCGAAAGCAGCAATCATCTTGAGCATATGCTCTCGAACTGATACTCCCTCAGCCATCTTAGTGTTTACAATTGTTCGAAGAGCCTCCTGCCTTGCGGGCCGGCTCTTGTCCGCGAACATAGTTGCCAACGATTGACTTATGTCATATGCAGAAGCCATGTGCTCGTGTTTTGACTGGAGCACATTAGACATGGAAGCTAACATATAGCAACGTGCCATTTCGTCGACTTTCTTCCATGCCTTTTCGGCCTCTCGCTCTTCGGCGGTGGAACCTTCCCCGATAACGAGGCGAGGTTTCGTAAAGGACATACTTATACTCCTCGATTTGTGAGTATTATGTCCAGGTTCCTTTTCCAATCCACATAGTTTGGACCCGTTAGCTTATTCTCCTTGAGAATAACGGCCAATGGACTAAAAGAACCTCCCACCATTTCTGAAAATCGAAAATAAAAGAAAGAAATTAGTTTGTGAAAACAAAATGAAATTTGTGCACTGAAAATAATTTGGCTCTTAGGAAAACTGACATAGCTTCTTGGGAAGATTAACAGTTTCCTAAGCTAAGTGTATTAACCACCACAAATTAATTTCCCTTCTAGGTAATGATCTAGAGAATAACTCCATCGTGGGATGGCCGTTTTCTCTCATTTCCTATGGACATACCTCGCACTATAACCTCCAACGTGGGCTAGCCGATCATAGTACATGCCCCGGGTTATTAATTACATCCTTCCATTAGATCTAGATCCTTATGGTATCCCCATTCTATACGGGTTCACTCCCAGGGTGACGCGAAGGGATCCACGATCTCTAATGAGGACCGTGATGGAAGCTGTGGGGCCGTTGGAACCCCTCTCCCACTTAGTCTTTTAAAATAAAGGTTTTCTGGAAAATATCATTTTGAAATTTCCATTAAGTTTTTCTTAACTCAAAAATAAAATATCTAAGTCCAATAAAATTTTTATGTCAAAGCTTATATCCTTTGAGAGATTTCCTCCATGGACTAATTTTATATAAGTTAAAACTTAATGATTTCAAAAATTTTTCAATTAAAACTTTCTAGAGACTTTGGTCTCAAGTTTATTTGACAAAATCATTTTTCTAGTCCAAAACAAAACAAAATGGCTCTCCATTTTAATTTACAAAAATATCTAAATCAAATATATTTTCTATGTCAAGGATTAAATCATTTGAGAAAATATTTAAGGATTAATTTTTGTACCAATTAAAATAACCATTTAGTTTTTAAAGAAAAATATTTTTCCTTGCCAAAACAAAAGGTTCCCAAAGACTTTGGCCTTTGAGAAAAAGCACACATAGGTACATAAAAAAATAGCATGCTAGAAAACAATAAACGTTTTCATGCTTTTCTATTTTTTTAAACCTAAGTGCCCAAATAATAGAATTAAACATATTAATTAATTAATTAATTATCTTGTTTAATCCTAAAATCCCTTACTAATATTTTTCATGCAAGTATATTCCAAAAATATAAATATTGCAAAAATATTAACTTCGCCTGATATGGGACCCAAAACGAAAAAGAAAAAAAAATAATAATAACTGCCAAAAAATGGCTGGCGGTCCACTGCACCGGCCGCACAGGATCCGTGCCAGAATGGCCTGCGGTCCACCGCAGCCGCAATGCACCGCGCCGCACCAGATCGCACGCCAGCCATGACCCGTGGACTTCGCCCACGCCCGCGACCCGCGCCCGGTTCTCCTCTGTTGCCGACCCGCGCTTCAACTCGAATTCAACCCGCGCAAATTGCATTTCAATTCTGCAATTTCATCGGCTCAAATCAAAGGAAGTGGCTCGGCTTCCGCGGCTCATCAGCGACCGGCTTCTCTCACCAACAGTAGCGGCTCGGCTCGGCGGCTCGGCTTGGACGCGGCGGCTTATGAACAGTTTTCTTCTTCTTTGTTTTTCATCCGCGCGAATTTTTTTCACAGAAGATTTTTCCTTCGATTTTTCTCTGTCTTCTCTGGCTTCTTTGGACATTTTTACTCATAAAAACTCATCCACAACATAAACACAACCGCCTATACCCATTAAAATTGGGTTTACACAATTAAAATACCAAAGCCAAAAAATTTACAGAGATCCTATGCTTCCACTGTGAAGCTAACAAATCCACCTATCCCATACCAAAATAGCGAAGGATCACAGGTATAATCATCTTCTCCATTTTATTAACTACCATGCTCCCTATATTGATCAAAACCAGTGGCTCTGATACCACTTTGAAGGAAAATGCAGAAACAGGGAGCCATGGACGGGAAAAAAAAACAGAGAGAAAAATTAAAACGCGAGCCATAAAGGCAATGCGGAAGCGTGAAGATCATACATTTGCGCTCCTTAACCCTTCTAGGTTGAGTAAGAGCGGATTGAACGATTGGAATCGCCTCGCTTTGCACACTTGAAGGAACTTCCGGTTGAACACCCGCTAGCCTTCGACTTCGCCTTGTTTGCATTAACGCTTAGCTCTCGGGATATTCCTCAGCCTAACCTCTAGTTGGTGAACACTATGGTGAAGAGAAACGATCTCAAAACTCCTTAGTTCTTTCGCTATTGATTAGTAAAGAACAAGAAGAAACCACAGAGGAAGGGAGAAGGGAAGAACCGAGAGTTCCCAGAGAGAGAGTCACGTGAATGTGTGGCTTGGGAAAGGAAAAATTAGGGTTTTTTTCTTTTCAAAGAGTTGTTTATATTTAGCCTAAACTAAGTCTCTCAATCTCTGATAAACATCTCCTCGGGATTTCAAAATACCCGGATGTTATCCTGAGAAACAGTTTGGCCTAACCTTAAACTCCTCTTAACCGTATCTGGAAAAAACCCTAAGGTCCAAGCTATTGGGCCAGATAAATATTTATTATTTTTCTTGGACCCAAAAAGTCCAAAATAATAAATATTAATTATTTATTTTCTGGGCTTACATAAGTAACCCAATAAATAATTAATGAGCCCAAATGAACCATAATAATTAATCTTTAATTATTTATTTCTTGGGCCTATATAAATAACCCAATAAATAATTAAACATTAATTATTTCCCCTAGTTTAAGCCCAAGTTAATTTCTTAATTATTCATACTGGACCTAGGCCCTGAATAATTAATTAACCAAATAAACTAGATAATTAATTTCTCTCAACTCCCATTTTATTTATTTATTTATTTATTTTATTCCAATCCAATAATAAATTAGACTTCCTGAATAAAATAAAATAAAATCCTCTTCAACTGAGACCAATTCCTCAACCCAAAAATAGTTAGGACTTACGGGCTATCCCGAGGACCAAAAAGACACATCGCCTTGGCTGCTAAAATGACCAAAATACCCCTGTTATATAAATAGCTGTATTTTGCATTTTAAATATTTCCTAATATCACCATAAGGAAATATTGACCCCAAGGACAATGCTGCGTTAGCAAAGTCTCCGACATACAGGTGAAATGACTAAAATACCCCTCTACACATCGCCGTACATTTAGAGAGGAAGAAGTGTACTAACACCCCTCTAAATGACATCTACCATCCTTAGGCTTTTAGTCCAATGATCCACGACTTCCTGGAGTGTTTCTGCTTTCCAAGGGAGCTACCCTAAAGCAAACATCCAAGTCATGTTTCCCAGGGCCTTGGATAATTTAGACCATTCGGACAATCACAAGGGGCGATATAGTGCAGAAACTATCTTGTATAAGTCTGTCTTAACTAACTAGTCACACATACCCAACATGCAAGTATATTGGCCCTATGATAGAACCTCAACTACAGCAAATCAAAGTATATGCTTTCAGCTTCGCTAGACCACCAACTCATACTCAAGTCGTAGAGTACTAGTCCACGCTGTAGCGGTAGTAGTCTAGGTTTCTACCATATAGTACTTTGAGAAACCACTACTACAGGTCCTGTTCTACGTATTCAAAATACGCTTATGTCATGAAGTGAGTGGACTACCCACTGGCTAAAGGTAAGCCATTCCCCATTTGGAATTCATAACATAATAACCTAAACATGATGAGGTTCCCAGTCTCATCAATAGGTTAAGAACAAATGTTTATGTGTTAAATAACTCGTAATCCATACCTTACTGTGAAAGACCACCATTCACATGGATCACTTATTTAGTCACAATGGGTCTGTTCCAAACGAAAATCGTGCACAAACAAAAATAAATTCACAAATAATTTCTAAAAATAAATTCTTTTATTAAATAATTCGATTTTACATCAGAAACCTAGTCTAAGAGGGCATACAATCCAACAATCATTCTCCGTGAGTGATGGGTGATCACTCCTCCTAAGTAATGGATTATTACCCTCAAGTTAATTTTTGTTGTTGACATTAACTGATTATTGTATGTTGGAGTCGCCTAGTGCTTGGAAAATGTCTTTGAATGTGGTTTTAGTATTATTCTTCCTTTGCTTTTTGAAAGTCTTGGTTTTGACATAATATTCACTATTTCTATCCAATTGGAATTTAAAGAAAATTGAAGGGTTTTTTTTTATCGGAACATGTACCCCATTTCATGATTGATTTATGCATTGGGATTCAGGAAAGAATAGAAGCTAATTTTAGAACCTTGTAAAATGAAAAAAAAAATGGAAATAGTATTCTACCTTCCGAACATAACTGATTATCAACGTGAACTTCAATCTTGAAAGATGAATAATTAAGTTAAAATTATTATATTCTATTTGTCTTTTAGTTTGCAAATATTTCAATGATAGAGTACCTTAGTAAACTAGATTCAGATAAGTATGAGTGTTTATCAAATGTGTGATGTGAGAAGCGTATATAATAAACGTCATATTAAAGAAGAAAGATGTATTATTCATTACTTTCTAGCTAATAGGCCAACCATGAGTTACTCGCTTAACTTTTCAAAATGCAAATAGTTGCAATGCTTAACAAATTGTTGGTTCTTGGCTATGACAAGACTGCTGATATTATATTCTATATGAATATGGATTTGAGGTTAGAACTAAAATTGCCTTTAATGGTTATTGGTGGTCATGTTGGGTGTAGAATTTGATAGTGTGAAAAAGTGTTATTTTATATAGGTTTTGTTGTACTGATTTTATGTGTTTATGTGTTGATGGTACTTGGGATATCTTTAAATGTCGCATTACTGCTTGAAAAATGCCCATTTTATAGGGGAGATGTTGTCAAATTTTTTTTTAAACAATTTGAATTAATAACTTGTTCTACATTTATACGATATATATATGTTATATATATGTTTGAAATTTAAATATTTTGTTTCAAACTTAGGATGTCTGGGTGTGGACAGTCTTCTGGAAGTGGTGGAACAGACCAACAGACTCCTCCTTATAACACCCCATCACCGTCACATGCACCACGCCTCCCTATACCACAAATGATTTCTAGTTCACCTTCACAATCGAGAAGTGCTTCTCCAGTAGAAGCTCCTACTTCTGCATCATAGCATATAGGATCACAGGCCACAGACCCCCGACTTGTGATTATTTCTCAATGAGATGGGTAAGTAATTTATAATTATTTATTGATTTCCAATTCAGCATATCTTCTTTAATAATCATATTATTTTCTTTCCTGTTATGTAAAATAGGTTTGTTAGTTCTGATAGATGTGTGAAAGAGATTCAAAGCATATTCAAGACACAATTTAATGGCTCTTATCCTACATACTCACATGTCCCGATACATGTTCGAGACATGTGGTTCAACGAGTAGGGAGTATGTTTCTTTTACTTTCTTACAAATTTAATGTAATGTATATTGTTATTAAAACTTAATTAAATAGTTATCATTTGTTGTATTTGTAGATAGATTTACTTTAAAGTGTAATTTAAACTTTAACGGCGATAGTTTACTGTATTTGCATAAATTATTTCGTTGGGCTCCTAAACATGGTCCCCAGATACAGAGAAATTAGAAAAAGAAGTGTTCGAGAAGGTTTTCTAATACTTTGTCGAGGATCTAGAAGACCACTCCTGCTAATTCGTGTTCAACTTGGATTGATCCAACAAATTGGTTAGAGATGAACAAACATTGGCTGGACCCCAAATTTCAACGGATCATGCAGTTTGCAAAGGAAAACCGATCCCATTGCAGCGTCACTCACACATGAGGTTCGATCTCCTTCATAGATTACGGGGAACGCATGGTAAATTCAATTTTGTTAACTTTTATATATTTCATAATTGTTTCAATCTTCTTTACCGTATCTAAAATTAATATTCTTTTCTATAGAATATTAACTGCAGAGGAGACGTGAAATGGATGCTTTTGACTATCTGAACATATTCAAAAAACTATATATGTTCCAGACCAGGGCAAGACAGGGCAGTTCGTGGGCGATCATCCACAAAAGATATTGGTAAAAATAATTTGGATGTTACATTAATTATTGATGAATTCTTCTTTTAATTTTTATAAACTCATATATTATTTCAAGAGGAGGCAAATGTCACCAAGGAGCACTACTCTCAGATGGAGTCTAGCGGCTTCGTCGACTCTATTGCTATGTTAAATGACAAGGCTATTATCGTTGAGGTAGCTGGTGGATTCAACAAGGGTCGTGTCTATGGATTGGGATCAGAGGCTACACGAATTATGGAGCAAATGCATCAGTCTCATCTGTTAGGATCATCTTCATCCACTCCTGTTGATGTTGACTAGATAATTGATACTAGGGTTCAATAGAGGATTCAGGAGGTTGAGGATCGATGGAGGCATCGAGAGAGGAGTCGCAAAGATAAGTACAAGCGTCGTGAGGAGAGAATTAAGAAGAATTTTGAACATAAAGTTGCGGGCATCACTTCTTGGATGGCAGTTATGTTCGAGAAGATGGCGATTGCTGTGCCACACTTGTCTTCAGTGTTTGAGGATGAAGACGAAGATGAGGACACTGATGATTTATTTGTTTCCCCACCTGATCATCATCCAGGTCCTAGTACGGGTTTGATGGTCCTTTCGCTCCTCCTTCAGCTAGTGCTTCTAAACCTTTAGTTGTATGATTGTATTCTTTATATTATTGAGCTATTGAGATACTTATGTATCGACACATATTTGGATTATTGTGGTTTTAATTTATGATTTAGCCTGTTGTAGTTTATTATTGGTTTCAGAATTTTATTTGCTTTTTTAGATTTTTACACATTAAACAACATTACAGGTTCGATGTTTAAGAGAAAAAAAAACTTCAAAAATTGTCACAGATTTTTAAATTTATTTAATTGTCAATAATTCTATCGCAAATCCGTCTCAATTTGTTACGGATTTGCAACGGATTTTTTTAAATTTTGTTTTGATTTGTAATTATTCCGTCACAATTTCGTAGCAACTTGCTACGGATTTGCGACGGATATTTTTCTCATTTTAATTGTTCCGTTACAAATTTGTTTCAACTTGCTATGGATTTGAGACGGATATTTTCCCATTTTTTTATGTGGATTATTCCATCGCAAATCCGTAGCAAGTTGCTACAGATTTGTGACGGATATGTTTCCTAATGTGATTATTCCGTTGCATATCCGTCGCAACTTCCTACGGATTTGCAACGGATATTTTTTTCATTTATTTTAATATTTCATCACAAATCCCTCTTTGGTTGCAATAGATTTGCGATATAAATTTTTCAATTTATTTTAAAATATGTAATTTTTCGTCGCAAATCTGTAGCAAAGCTATTGCGGATTTGCAACGGATTTTTTTTTTCATTTTATTTTACCATGTAAATATTCCGTTGCAAATCCATTACAACTTTCTACAGATTTGCGATGGATGTTTTCCACATATTATTTTAATTTGCAATTATTCCACCGCAAATCCCTCTCAAGTTGTCACGAATTTGCGACGGTATATAATTTCCGTCACAATTTCGTAGCAAAAGGGTTCACATATTAGTTTGGTTGACCAGCGATTTTGCTGTCGCAAAGGCATCATCATTTGCGACGGATTTAATCTTTCGTCGCTATTTGCGATACTCTTATTTGCAAAGGCCATTTCCGTCGCAAATCCGTCACAACTGTGAATCTACGACGTATTTGCGACGGATTTGGCTGTCGCAAATAACTCTTTTTCTTGTAGTTATTACTAAGGGACTTAGTGAATTTGACATCTTTTGGAACAGGGTTGAAACCATTGATCTAAAATTACTAAAATGGGAATCATGCCTCTATTCTAGCACTACCACTAGAAGAAAAGGTTTAAAAGGTAAAAATATATTATTAAGTGATTGTGAAAACTAGTACTATATTACCCCAACTAGCGTATAAAAAGGAGGTTGAATATAGTGAGATATAGAAATGGTGTGGTTTCTAGCAAAAGTTGGGTTTACTTTTGTAAATGATCATGAATCAAGAATATAGCATATGGTTGGTAATAGTATTAAAGGGTTTGTGAATTGATCAATAATTTTAATATCATATATGTAATATTTCTACCCTAATTCTCAAATTATATATGGTTTAATGCTATACGCCACCTTAATTTGGTTAGTGTAAGTGAAGTACTAGTACTAAAAGAAAGTTTAAATCAAATGATACATTCTTTTAAGCATGATATTGTGTGTAAGTCTATGGTTTGTGGCCACTCTACCTAGGAAGCCTTTCCAACCAAAGTTTGTAGCTGTCTCTTGGAAACGTCACTCCTCTAATCAGATTATACTGAATATTGATGGAAATTTATTGCAGAATACCTCTATCTCATACATGGGGGCAGTCATAAGGAAAGGTGATGGCACCTTCCTTTATGGTTATTCTAAGTTTATCTCAACAGCTCTGAATCCTCTCTTTGCTGAACTGCGTGCAATCCAATTTGGCCTTCAACACTGCCTCTCTCTTGGCTTGCATAAGATTAGAGTTTAGCCAGATTGCCAGCAAGTGATTCAACTTCTTAGGTCACAGGGATTCTTCTAGACAGCGTGCCAATTGCTTCGCCATATTTCTTGGCTTCTCATATTGATAGTGTGATCTTCGAACATGTCTTCTGGCAAGGAAACCTGGTACCTAATGCTTTAGCTAAAAGTGCTTCGTTTAGTTAAATTGATGCCACATTCCCATCTTTCAATTCCTTGTTTGCTAATATTCAAGCATTATGTATTCTAGTTGCAAAAAGAGTCACTACAGGAAAAATTGCTTTTTGTGACGACCAAAAACCATCGCAAATGGGTTTTGCGACGGTTTTGTCCCTAACTAAAAGGGCATCGCTATTTGCGACGGCAAAGAAAAATTGTCGCTATTTGTGACGAATTTTTAATTTTTTTAAATTAATTATTAAATCAATTCCAACCCGATCAAGCAACCCCTCCTCGCCCGACCCAAAATAAATTTTGACCTCGCCCCAATCCGGTAGGTCGTCACAACCTCCCTCGCTAAATTATTAAAATTGTTGCTAGATGCGGGGCTCGAGCCCGCGTCTTTGTTATAGGAGAGCATGTGCTCCACCACTATACTATGTGAATTCTTGTACTTATTTTCACCTTATCTTAATTATAAACTATATTATATTATATAGAATATTAATAAATTCTTTTAATTAATAAAATATATTATATTATGTATTTATATTTATATTATATATATCATATATATTTAAATATATTTCACTTAATAATGTATTTTCACGCATTCTATAATTTAATTAAATAAAGTAAAAACTCATATTCAAACTTTAGATATGAGATATAGTATAGTACATATCAATACTTTATATATGGTTTTTTTTAGATACATAATATGTAATTGTGTGTGTGTGTGTGTGTGTGTGTGTGTATTTATATATATATTTGGAGATATTGGTGTATATGAGGGTTAGTATTCATATATTAATATATATATATATATATATATCATTTTGAAGTGCGGAATTATTTCAGTCCAAAATCACAATAGCTTTTAAAACATTATCAAGTCTTATACTTATAATAGCAATATCATTAGTTAAATAATAACAGCTTATGTCAATCATGGATGCAAAAGTGACTAAAAAGGAGTAGAAAGAGATTGTAGTAATCTAAACACACAAACATTAGAGTCCAACATGCTTCCGTACCTTATTGTTATTTTGACCGCAACACCACCGGGTATCTCGGAGACTTTTACCGTGCATTCTAGCACCAACTTTAACACTGGTTAAAGTAACTTCTCTCAATTCCTTCAGCAATGTACAGCACAGCCTAAGTTCGTTTCCTACCCTTAGGCGTAAAACAATAAGATAAAGAATCATATATGGGCTAATGAAAGGTGATAGATCACTAAAGAGAAAGTTTATTTCTTCATTACTGTAATGTTTACAAAGAGAGAAAAAAGAAAAACTGCATAACCCTTGAATGCCTTCATCAGGCAGAAGGCCTCCTTTTATAGGAGTCTCCGGACGTTTACTCTGGATTTAAGCTAGCTATTACATTTCACAAGTATAATAATGCACTGAGTGCGCGATACAATCAATACAATAATGTTGAGTGTGCAAAATCAAACAAGCATAGGGCCATTATGGCCAACAAGAAAAAAGAGAGTAGCTGTCATTCAGAGCATCGTGGCTGTCACTCAAAACGGTAGTGCTTGTACTGTAGATAGTGCGCAATTATGTAGCCGACAGGTGGTGAAAAGAGGAGCTGAGGTCAATCAGTCACTGTCTTCTATCATCCTGGTATTTTCCTTTTCCTTTCCTTTGGTGCACGCAGGACAAGTATCGTGACCATGTTGCCTAAATTGACATAATTGAAGTTGGGACTGTGGATGAGATCGAATAATTCCACCGTCAATCATCTTTATTTTATTTTTTAAATATTTCTCTGCTGCTTGGGGAGTATACCGGGCTGGAGTAATCAGGACTGAGGAAAACATTGTTTTTCCACCAGCTGATCTAAATCCACGTTTAAAGCAGGCCTCCATGCTTTGCAAAACTACTTTAAGACCAAGGGCTCTGCGATAATGGATATCTTTTTCTCCAAATTTTCTCAGGAGAAGAGAAAATTCCAAAAGCTTCAGCTTTACTCAATTGCATTAGATGATAAGATCCGTATCTTTTTTGCTGATAAAAGTCAGGGCCAGCAGAATAGAATTTTAAGACAAGGGTATCCTTTGGTGTGAATATAGGATTGTGGATGTAGCTATCCTTTACGCCATCCTTTATCCACTGAGGTAACTGACTAATCTCTGGGAAATTAGGGGTACTCAAATAAATGGAGTTAATGGCTCCAAAATCATACCAATAACGGATTTCCTTTGGAGAGGAGTCCTGTAAATAATTTAATCTGGGATAAATTCCCGAAAAATTAATATATCGTGTATCAGTATTGCGCAAGGAATATAATTCCTGCATCAAAGCATACTGATGATCAATAGGGGATTTATCAACAGCACTCTTTACTGAAGCATCTAATTTAATGCCTGTATGCAGCTTTAGGCCAGTCTGAGGTCGTAATGACAAATCAGATGGTGATACAGTTTTTTCTGTATCAGAAGCAGATTCCATTTCATCTGAAGATGAGCATTCAGTTTCTACATTTTCAAAAGAAATTTGTTGCAGTAGTGAAGTTACTTTATTGTAGCTATTGGTATAGTTGCCTAGCTTGGCAT
The DNA here is from genome assembly GCA_026120185.1 of Voacanga thouarsii. Taxonomy (NCBI): domain Eukaryota; kingdom Viridiplantae; phylum Streptophyta; class Magnoliopsida; order Gentianales; family Apocynaceae; genus Voacanga; species Voacanga thouarsii. The sequence goes on along the minus strand of JANUWF010001102.1, from coordinate 1,471,843 downwards.
TAATCAACGAACACTCAGTGAGTAAGAGTGTCTGAACTTCTTTTGTATTGCTGTCGAACTGAGCAATATCAATTATATCGGACACATTCTTTTCAATAGAATGTACCTGTTTATCCAAAGCCTTAATGGCTTCAATCAAATTTTGGGCATACTCTGCCATCGCGAGTTAAGAAATCTGCTAAAACATTCTTCTCAGATTTAATAATCTCAATATCAAACGAATATTCAGAAAGCAACATTTGCCATCTAATAAATCTTTTATACTCGGGTTTTGAAGGAAGATTATTTTGAATAAAAGCTTTCACTTGAGTATTATCGGTTCTCAAAATAAATCGCGTAGGCGGTAAAAAGTAATAGAATTTTTGACGACTTTTGATAACGACTAATAATTCCTTTTCATTAATATGATAACGAGTTTGTGTGTCAGTAAATGTACCAGAACAATAACGACATAAGGTTTCACCTATTTTGTCTTCTTGGTGATACTCAATCTTTTTTAATATACCACTCCAACCATATTCAGAAGCATCTGTCTCTAAAATCAATTTATCATCTTTATGGGGCAGATGTAATTTAGGAAGACCTTTACACAAAGTCTTAATATGTTTCACCTGTTCTTCATGATAAGGTGAAAAACTAAATATTTTATCTTTCTTTAGCAGTTCTTGAAATGGTTTTCTAAGAAAAGCTAAATTACGTATAAAATCTGAAGCATAATTTAATACGCCCAAAAAAATTTGTACTTGTTTTTTGTCAATCAATTTATCAGGAAATAAAGAGACCTTTTCCAAAATATGACTCTGCAATTGAATGCCTTTTCCATCAATTATCATTCCTAGAAAATCAATTTCCTTTTGCATTACTTTGGCTTTTTTCTCAGATAAGCCTAATCCATTGTCTAAACAAATAGACACAAAAGTATTAAGATGTTGAAGATGTTCAGCAAGAGTATTAGAAACAATCAAGATATCATCTACATAAACAAAGATGAAATCATGAGCGTTAAATAAATTATCCATTTTTCTTTGGAAAATTTGTGGAGCATTCTTCAATCCAAAAGGCATAACTAGCCATTCGTATTGCCCTTGAGGGGTAGAGAATGCAGTATAATGAATACTCTGAGGATGCATCTTTATTTGATAAAATCCACTTTTACAATCAAATTTAGAAAACAGTTTTTTAGAAGCCGTGCTGTTAATCAAGCTTTCTTTATGTGGTAAGAAATATCCATCAAAGATAGTATTATCATTAAGTTTTTTATAATTGATTACCATTCTTGCCTTATTTCTTACTATTTTAGCATGATTTCTGACAATAAAGGCAGGAGAGCTATGTTCAGAATTACTAGCTCGAATCAACTTTAAATTAAGTAGTTCATCTATTTGTTTTGATATTTCTTCCTGATCTTCAGGTTTATATTTCATGGGTTGTACCCTAATTATTTTCTCCTTATCTTTCATTTCTAAGGAAGCCGTGATTTGGTTTTTATCCCAAAATGCTAATGGGTTTTCTGTATAACATTGTTTTAATTTTTCTAATACCTGTGTTACAACAGTTTCTAACTTATGAAATAATAAATTATATTGCAACAAAGGATTTCCTTTAGGAAAAATCGGTTTGTTTGTATAACCAATACCACCACGCTGGGCTGGGCGCGGGAGAAACGAAATAGGATAGGTTTTTGCATAAGCATGCTTAAAACGTTTAACCACAATCAAATGATGACATGGAGTTTTAAACCTAATCTGATGGAGAGTAGTATCAAAAATAACCTTTTGGAATAATTGTAAAAAATTATTTCCAAGTAAAATATCGGTACCGGTAGTATAAAAGTAATTAAAAATGATCTAAGTAAAATAACAGGTTTTTCAATACCTTGACTGAGTTCAATCGTATGATTAGAAATATCATTTCCTTTAATTGTAGGAAGGGTTTGATGATATTGGTTAGGAAAACAATCAGATCTACACAAGCATGATCCAGAACCACTATCAATATAAGCAGCAAAATATTCTGCTTTATAATCAGGATAAGTTAAACCAATAGGTATATAAATACTATATGGACTCGTCATCGAGGAATATATATTGTTTTACCATTATAAGTAAAGGTAATACCATAAGCAGTAATCTTATAAGGTTTAACACTTTCCAAAAAATAAACTTAGTGAATGGTGTGCAGATGCCATACTTGCTAAACGAACAAAAGGTTTGCGAAAACGTATAGCACTTTGTTGTGATGCACCTAAAATGCCTCTGATGACGTGCTGTAGTCTGTTCAGAAACTTTAGAAGTTTCTTTTAAAAGAATCTTTTTAAGTTCATCAAGTGATATAAGAATTTGAGTGTTATAAAAAATTATTGTTTTTTGTAATTCTATCAAATTTTTATCAATTGGTAAAAGAGGTTCCTTAGAAGAAGAAAGGAGTTTATAATCAGGTGAATCTTTTGATTGTTCCATAAATTAAATCGATGATGAGGCTAAATGCACTTCCCTGTAATGTTTGGTTAAAGATTTATGAATCTTAACTTGTTCTTTTTTAACTATTTTCCAATTAATTATCGAAGTTCGATAACTTTGTTCAGCTATTTTAACAACAATTTTATGAACTCCGTTCATGCGACAATTATTTAGATTCCATTCATAAAAATCACATAATTTAGCTAAATCATTTTCTTTTTCATCGATTTCTTTAATTTGTTAAAAAATTTGATTACAGATTTGACAGGTACAAGTGGGACAACTATGAGATGCGGTACTGAACTCACAATCCATATCTATTATGATATCTCTCTTTATGTTGTTGTAATTCTTCTTCGAGTTTGAGTTTATTGATCACAAAAAAGTGTAGCTGTTCTAATCGTTTAGCATAAAATCTTCTTGTGTTAAATAATCTAGTACTGTCAAATCCTGTGGATTCTAGCCCTGCAAAGGCTAAATCTAAGGTATCTAAAGCATTTTGCAATAGGTTTATATGAATCTGATATTTATTTATATAATCATTTAATAAAGTACAATAACCACAACTAATTTGAGAGCTCATAGTTAATCAGATCGATAACCCCAATCTGAATCATCAATAATATTATCTTCATATCTAGAAATAGGAATTGGTTGATGATTATCCCATTCTTGGGCATGTCTATTTTCGAAAGTAGTAAAATCTTCATCAGAAATAAGACTTTCATTTTCAAGACTAAGAAATCTTAAGTCAAAATCAATAGAGTGAAATGTTTCACTAACAGAAATTTCTACGTTTGCCACTTCTACAAACAAACCGATTTTTCCTAAAGGAACTCCTTTGTTACAATATAATTTATTATTTCATAAGTTAGAAACTGTTGTAACACAGGTATTAGAAAAATTAAAACAATGTTATACAGAAAACCCATTAGCATTTTGGGATAAAAACCAAATCACGGCTTCCTTAGAAATGAAAGATAAGGAGAAAATAATTAGGGTACAACCCATGAAATATAAACCTGAAGATCAGGAAGAAATATCAAAACAAATAGATGAACTACTTAATTTAAAGTTGATTCGAGCTAGTAATTCTGAACATAGCTCTCCTGCCTTTATTGTCAGAAATCATGCTAAAATAGTAAGAAATAAGGCAAGAATGGTAATCAATTATAAAAAACTTAATGATAATACTATCTTTGATGGATATTTCTTACCACATAAAGAAAGCTTGATTAACAGCACGGCTTCTAAAAAACTGTTTTCTAAATTTGATTGTAAAAGTGGATTTTATCAAATAAAGATGCATCCTCAGAGTATTCATTATACTGCATTCTCTACCCCTCAAGGGCAATACGAATGGCTAGTTATGCCTTTTGGATTGAAGAATGCTCCACAAATTTTCCAAAGAAAAATGGATAATTTATTTAACGCTCATGATTTCATCTTTGTTTATGTAGATGATATCTTGATTGTTTCTAATACTCTTGCTGAACATCTTCAACATCTTAATACTTTTGTGTCTATTTGTTTAGACAATGGATTAGGCTTATCTGAGAAAAAAGCCAAAGTAATGCAAAAGGAAATTGATTTTCTAGGAATGATAATTGATGGAAAAGGCATTCAATTGCAGAGTCATATTTTGGAAAAGGTCTCTTTATTTCCTGATAAATTGATTGACAAAAAACAAGTACAAATTTTTTTGGGCGTATTAAATTATGCTTCAGATTTTATACAGAATTTAGCTTTTCTTAGAAAACCATTTCAAGAACTGCTAAAGAAAGATAAAATATTTAGTTTTTCACCTTATCATGAAGAACAGGTGAAACATATTAAGACTTTGTGTAAAGGTCTTCCTAAATTACATCTGCCCCATAAAGATGATAAATTGATTTTAGAGACAGATGCTTCTGAATATGGTTGGAGTGGTATATTAAAAAAGATTGAGTATCACCAAGAAGACAAAATAGGTGAAACCTTATGTCGTTATTGTTCTGGTACATTTACTGACACACAAACTCGTTATCATATTAATGAAAAGGAATTATTAGCTGTTATCAAAAGCTGTCAAAAATTCTATTACTTTTTACTGCCTACGCGATTTATTTTGAGAACTGATAATACTCAAGTGAAAGCTTTTATTCAAAATAATCTTCCTTCAAAACCTGAGTATAAAAGATTTATTAGATGGCAAATGTTGCTTTCTGAATATTCGTTTGATATTGAGATTATTAAATCTGAGAAGAATGTTTTAGCAGATTTCTTAACTCGCGATGGCAGAGTATGCCCAAAATTTGATTGAAGCCATTAAGGCTTTGGATAAACAGGTACATTCTATTGAAAAGAATGTGTCCGATATAATTGGTATTGCTCAGTTCGACAGCAATACAAAAGAAGTTCAGACACTCTTACTCACTGAGTGTTCGTTGATTAATGCCAAGCTAGGCAACTATACCAATAGCTACAATAAAGTAACTTCACTACTGCAACAAATTTCTTTTGAAAATGTAGAAACTGAATGCTCATCTTCAGATGAAATGGAATCTGCTTCTGATGCAGAAAAAACTGTATCACCATCTGATTTGTCATTACGACCTCAGACTGGCCTAAAGCTGCATACAGGCATTAAATTAGATGCTTCAGTAAAGAGTGCTGTTGATAAATCCCCTATTGATCATCAGTATGCTTTGATGCAGGAATTATATTCCTTGCGCAATACTGATACACGATATATTAATTTTTCGAGAATTTATCACAGATTAAATTATTTACAGGACTCCTCTCCAAAGGAAATCTGTTATTGGTATGATTTTGGAGCCATTAACTCTATTTATTTGAGTACCCCTAATTTCCTAGAGATTAGTCAGTTACCTCAGTGGATAAAGGGTGGCGTAAAGGATAGCTACATCCACAATTCTATATTTACACCAAAGGATACCCTTGTCTTAAAATTCTATTCTGCTGGCCCTGACTTTTATCAGCAAGAAAGATACGGATCTTATCATCTAATGCAATTGAGTAAAGCTGAAGCTTTTGGAATTTTCTCTTCTCCTGAGATTAAAAAAGAATTTAAACAATTTGGAGAAAAAGATATCCATTATCGCAGAGCCCTTGGTCTTAAAGTAGTTTTGCAAAGCATGGAGGCCTGCTTTAAAAGTGGATTCAGATCAGCTGGTGGAAAAACAATGTTTTCCTCAGTCCTGTATATATATATAAATTTACATACATACATATACATATATATATATATATATATATATGTATGTATATAAATATATGTATATTATATGTACATATTATGTATCTAAAAAGAATCATAATATATATATATATATATATATGCTATAAACATATATATAAATACCATATACATTCATAAATACACTATATACATACACATATAAATATATATAAAAATATCACATACATTCATATACATATACATATACATAATCTAGATTATTATTTTATATATATATATATATATATATATATATACATACATACATACATACATAAATATAAATATATATATAAACGTATATATATATACATATATACATATATATATACCTATATATATTTATATATATACATATATATATATACACACACACACACACATATATATATATATATACATATATATATATATATAATACTTATAGTATTCATATATTAATACATATATATTAATATATATTAGTATATATGTTAATATGCTATCTATTAATACATATATTAATTTTTTTATATATATATATATACACACACACACATATTCAAAAAAATTAATATATATACATGCATATATATATTTATTTATATTAGTATGTGTATGTCTATATATATATATAAATATATATATATATATATATATACATATACATAAAAATTAATATATATACATACATATATACATATTATTTATGTTGGTATGTGTAATATATATATATATATTCATATAAATATATATGTGTGTGTGAATTTGTATGAATATGTCAAAGATGTTTTTTGACAATCTGTTTAATTTTCTTAACTGTTTGAATTTGCTCATCACTCCAAGGGATTGGATCTTTTCTAAGACGTTTGTATAAAGGTTCACAGATGATTTTGAGATTAGGGATAAAATCTGATATATAGTTTAAACAACCTAAGAATCTTTGAAGCTGAGTTTTCTCCTTAATTTCATCAGGAAATTTGTCTGCAAATTCTATGGCTCTGCAAATGGATTTATATGTTCCTTGGGTTAGGTCATGGCCTAAGAAACGAATTTTGGTTTGGCAAAAGCGGAGTTTAGATGCACTTACTACCAGCCCATTTTTCGTGATTATTTCACGAAAAAGACGTAAACGTTTAAGATGCTGTTCAAAGGATTCACTAAAGATTAAAACATCATCAATGTAAACTATTGTAAATGCTGTATATGGGTTAAAAATGTCATTCATAACCTTTTGAAATTCACTGGGTGCATTCTTTAATCCAAAGGGTATTACATTCCATTCATATTGTCCGAAAGGGACATTGAATGCTGTTTTATATCTATCTTCTTCTTTAATATGGATTTGCCAGAATCCTGATTTCATATCAAATTTACTATAAAGGACTGCTTTATAAGTTCGTTTCAACAAATCTCATTTGTTGGGAATTGGATATCTAATCCATTTTAGAGCTTTATTTAAAGGCTTATAATTGATAACTAATCTGGGAACGCCTCTTTCCTTTTTTGGATTGTTGTTAACATAAAATGCGGCACAAGACCAGGGTGATCTTGATTCTCTGATTAAGGCTTTTTGCAATAAGTTAGAGATTTTCTGTTTACAATATTCAACTAATTCCTGATTCATCTGAATTGGTCTGGCCTTGGTAGGTATCATTGATTCATCGAAATTATCAATGTACGGGAAACTGACTATATGCTTTTTCCTTTCCCAAAAGGTTGTGGGGGCCTCTGAGCAAATTTGCTGTTCGAAATCTTTTCGGATAGATTATATCTTATCTTGAATGTCTTTTAGCTGTAGCTGGCTTTGGATTCTAGTGTATTTGATATCTTCTTTAATAAAGGCTATTTGTTGTTCATGACAACGAATCTTTCTTTTCAGAAGGTTGATATCTTTTGTTAAAGGACTTTGCAAAAAGGAGAAAGTGACTGGTATGGATCCTATTTCGGTGTGAACACCGTTCTGATCTACATTGAAGGGATAGATCTGAGTGAGAAATGGGGTTCCTATGATTAATTCTTGGCTTAGATCTTTAATGATTAAGAAGGAATTTGTGAAACAAAATTGTTTATTACAGATGTGAGCATTGAACAATTTGTATCTGATTTTTAGCTGTTCACCTGCTGCAGAATATAATTTAGAACCTGTTTTTTCTAAATATTTGGTAGGAATTAATCCTTCACAGATACAATTCTAATCTGCTCCGAAATCTAAAAGGGCAACTAATTGGATTGAGAAATCTTCTATTTTGAGAAGAATTGGAATATACCATTTTTGAAAGGTTATTTGGGAAATAGCTGAAATATAATATGAATTATTTTCATTTTGTTCTATTTCTTCGTCTGATAAAGGAGTGGGGTCTATTAAAGGTTTATCTAATTTTTGTTGAACTAATTCCATATTTATCTGGATAATGTCTATTATTCTTTGATCATTCTGTTCTTTTAACCATTTAACTTCTTGTTTAAGTTCTTTAATTTCTAGTTGTAGATCTTGTAAAGAGTTAGTAGGTTCTTTTTGTTTACCTTTAAATTTTTCAAATACTTCTTTTAAATTATAAGGTTCTACTTGAACTTTTGGGTTAAGAACTAAATCTTTAACTTTTAACAGATATTCTCTTTTAACTGTTTCATCCTGAATGTGATCTAATAGTTCGAAGAAAAGTTCTTTATTTGCTCTAGTAATTACATTAACTTGATTGGATGAATTATTGATCATGTAGAGTTCTCCTATTGCACAAGTACATAAACCGGTGCAATCGCAAGAAGACTATTCACTTGAATTTGATTTAGAGGGATTTTCTTGGATTTCAAATATTTCGTCAAATTCACTATCACTAATATCTGTTGAAGAATCGTTTTGATCAAGAATTTGATTAATCTGTTCTAAAGTGTCTTTTGATAAAGAAATCTGATTTACTCTTTTCTTCTTTTTAGCTTTTATTTTACATTCATCTGCTTTATGCCCTCTTTTTCCACAAAAATAACACTTAATGGTGTTGTTAAAAGTTTTATCTTTTCTTTTAAATGGTTTAGAAATTCTTTCTTTCTTTTCTCTTTTAAATCTTCTTTTCTTTTCTTTCTTTAGCTTTTTAGATGGTGGAGTTATTGGTGAAAATCCGAATATTTCACAAAAATTTCCTAATTCCTTTTTGGATTTCTTATGATAGGATTCCATCTGATTTTTAAGCTTTAGATCTGTGCAGAGATCTGCACCCGCTTGATTCACATAACTGATTAATTGACCATATGCTAGATAGTCATAAGGGATTTCATTTCCAAAATCTAATTTTAACTTTTGTCTAACCTTTTCAGTAAACAAGGGAGGTAATCCTGAAATAAATCGTTCTTTCCAGAACGCATGATGACAATCTGTTCTAAGCATGGCTTTTTGTAAAAACATATCTTTATACCATCTGAAATCATGAAGTTTAGGGCAGGTTAAGTTAGTTAGGATTTCTGAACTTCTATCTGCTAACTGTTGAGGATTTCCTACAAAATGCTGAGTTAGGGTAAACATAAAGGTGTTAAGACAATCGGAAGTTGTCTCAGATACTTGAGTGGGTTGACCGTTAGCATTTGGAACTACTTTTGTTAAGACCTTGGTGGCATTTAGGATTTCTTGGCGTTGTGGTTCAGTGAGGTAGTTGTTCCACCACCCCTGAAGAACGCCAGTAAAACCAGTGGTAAGAATATGAAGGATTGATTGATCAGTATTGTTGGGATTCTTACATTTGATGGCTGTAATAGCTATGGACATTTCTTGAATAACGTTGAGGATACTATATTCAGACATACCGTCAATATTCTATTCGGTAATGTCTTCACCAGTAAAAGCTTCTCGAGTATCTAAATTACGTTCTTCAAACTGAACATCTGGAAAGGATGTCCTAGGATAATAATTCCTAGTATAAGGATTGGCAAATCGAGGATATTTGGTTTTTAAAATTCTTTTATTTCCTCCTAATTTATTAAGCTATTCAGGAGAAGGATCAATATCTATTAGAGAAACTAGTTGATGATAAATCTGAATCCATAGTTTGCAACAGTTAACCGTTTAATTTTGTTGTATGATTTAATTGACATATAGCTAATTTTCTTTTTCCGGTCTTTTTTCACATAACAGAATATGCAAGGAGAAGAAGACAAGATAGCAAAAACATCATAAATTCAAAGAGAAAATGTTCTGTTAAAAATAACATAGTTTCACATAAAAAAATAACCATACCTGTGATAGGTACAAATTCTTACACATCATTGTTTGGGTTCATAGTTCATGTATGTAGCACTATTTCCTAACATTAAATCAATTCCATTGTTCACAGATTCTAAACTCAACACAAGCTCTTACTATGGAAAAACTAAATATGAATGTCAATTTTGTCAGGCAGTATTTTGGGAGCATGAAAAAATAAAAAATCATTCAAAGAAAAGACATCCAAGATATAAATTTTGTTGTAGGTGGGGAAAGAAGGTTTGCTCTAGAACCCCTCAATTCACTGCTTTCTCATAATGCACTGGAAGATTCCATTCCTTTCTTGGAAAATATCAGAGCATATAACTCAATGTTCTTAATGACATCTATGGGTGCAAAAGTTGATGAGCAAATCAATCAACGCTCAGGATCATGCATCTATACTTTATCCAGTTCTATTTTCATGATACTATAAATGAAGTGCATAACAGACTTAAAGCAGTGAATCAAAGACATACAAACAGCAACTTGAAAGCAAGAATTATCCAGTAATTGATTCAATGCTTGATGAACACAATGAATTGGTAAAAGTATTCAGAATTGCTCGAGACAGGCATAACAATTCTGACATAGCTGAGTTCAAAATCAGACTCTTCCATAGTAGGACTTTAAACAGTAGGCAGTACCAACCTCTAACAGGCTTAAAAATATCAGCTCTCATAGTTGGAGATATAAATCATGTAACCAATGGCAGAGACATTATTGTTGAAATGAGGTCAGGTACATTGCAAAGAATTAGTTACCTACATCTTTGCTTCGTAGCATTACAGTATCCATTGTTATTTCCTTATGGTGAAGACGGATTTCATCCTCAAATTCCATACGTCAATTCTACAGGTCAACGTCATGGTAAAAGGCAATATGTGACAATGCGAGACTATTATGCATACATAGTATAATATAGAAGAGCAGAAGAGAATACATTATTGCTCTCTAGAAGATTATTCCAACAGTTTATTGTTGATGCTTATACAGGAATTGAGCAAGCACGACTTCAATGGATTAAAGATCACCAGGGAAAGTTACAAATTGAATAATATAGAAATGTATTTGATGCAGTTCAAATGGGAGATACAGATTCTACACAAGTGGGCCAGAGAACCATTTTACCTTCTTCTTTCACTAGTGGTCCTCGATACATAGCTCAAAATTATCAAGATGCAATGGCATTGTGTAGAATTTTTAGCAATCCAGATTTTTTTTATTACATTTACAGCAAATCCAAACTGGACTGAAATTCAAGAAATGCTACAAGAACTACATCAACAAAGAGCAAAAAATAGACCGAATATTGAAGTCCGTGTTTTTAAAATAAAACTCAAAGAAATGATTGAAGACATTACAAAGATCTAATAGATGAAGTTATATCTGCAGAAATACCAGATCTAGCTAAAGATCTAATTGGTTATGAAGTTGTAACTGAATTTATGATGCATGGACCATGTGGAGTTGGGTATCAGACATCACCTTGCATGATACAAGGTAAATTTATTGTTACCTAAGACTATAAAATATACTATTCCAAAAAAATTTTAACAATTACACACAAAATTCCAGTATAATTTTCCCAACAATAGTATTCATAAATTTAGACAAAGTAGTGGTGATCCTTTTAGCTACCCTATTAGGTACTCCCTGCACTTTCAAACTCTTAACCTATCATAATCATAAATTTCTCATAAATTTCACAAAAAGCTAAAAATTATTGTATATATGATCTACGTTTCCTAGAAAGAAGATCGGAAAAGTGAAAATTGGAGGGGATATTTACCAGTTTTATTTTATCAAAAAAAGATATTCTTTTTATTAAGTACGACAATCTAAGAGATCTCTTTTACATCAAATGGCCAGCTCATAGGCAGACTCGACAATGGCGAAGTATAAATTCTGAGATCAGATCTAGAGACGACTGGTTTTAGTCTATGCGAAGAAGACTGAGCAACTCCGTTGCACGAAGGGAAGGTGTATATGAATACAAATACTAAAAAATGCACTTGTTCTTATTGTAGATGCTTTAGGGGTTCAGGAGCAAAATAACTCAAAAACTTTTCAGAGCTAAAAAAGTAGAAAAAATCATCAATTGCAAAAGAATATACAATTAGTACCCATAATGGTAACTTAACTTTGTAGCAAATTAAATAGTTATATTTGTATCAACTGTATAAGCATTTGAAAGCATCTACGAATGCTGGAATCACTCTCAATTGTCTCCTTCTAATGAAATATTATAGTTGCGTAAATTCCAAAACATGGGTTGTTTGCTTGAACCCATAATTAATCAATTATGATGATCTACAAATTCAATTACAAAGATGGCACCTTTGTCCACCATGATTGGTTAGCCCAATTTAAGGGAATGAAAAAAAGAAAAAAAAGCGGATACAGATGATCTGGAAATAGATTTTTAAGTACTTTTGAGAAAATCAAAACCTAGAAATATTGTAAATAAAAAAAGGAGAGAACTAAGAACAAAATAGACAAAACCTGAAATGGGGAAGGTAAATACCATTTGGAAATACCCTCGGAAGCTCTCATTCTAGGAGGCTTTGCAGAGGATCGAAAATGCTCTTCACTATAAACATGAAGTTAAGAAGTAGTAGTGAAACACTCTAAGGCACACTGCCTGTACACTCTAAAGAGCCGGTCAGTCAAACTCCTCCTTGGTTTTCTAACTTTTTTATTTGAATTAATGAATTCTTGGATCAAGAAAGAAAGCATTGTTATTTTTCCATGTATATATATATATATATATATATATATATATATATATATATATATTTGGAGATATTAGTGTATATGAGTGTTAGTATTCATATATTAATACATATATATTAATATATATTAGTATATATGTTAATATGCTATCTATTAATACATATATTAATTTATATATACATATATATATATATATATATATATATATATATATATACACACACACACACACACATATACATAAAAATTAATATATATACATACATATATACATATTATTTATGTTGGTATGTGTATATATATATATATATATATATATATATTTACATATTAATATATATACATAATATTTAAATTATATATACATATATATAAAGATGTTAATATACTTTTTAATATATTAATAAATATATATATTTATATTTATATATATATTCATACAAATATATGTGTGTGTGTTAATACATATATATTAATATATACAATATATATATTCATAAAAATTAATATATATACATACATATATACATATTTATTTATGTTGGTATGTGTAATATATATATATATATATATATATATATATATATACACACACACATTTACATATTAATATATATACATATATTAATATATAATATTTAAATTATATATTAATATAGCATATTTAAATCATATATACATATATATAAAAATTTTAATATACTTTTTAATATATTAATAAGTATATATACATATATTTATATATATAATGTACCTATGTACATTTATATACATATTCATACAAATTAATATATATATATATATATATATATTTCAACTTAACATTGTTCTTTCGCACATTCTACTATTTCAACACATATTATATATATATATATATATATATATATATATAATCAATCTTTAAAATTTTTTAAAGTTTTTTTATATTAGTGAAGGATTTACTAGGGATTAGGGTTTTCTTCGCAATTAGTGAGGGTTTTGCGACGGCTTTTACAAGTGGTCACTAATTAGTGAGGATTTTGCGACGATTTTTTTTTAAATCTTAAAATTTAAATTTATTATCAAGCTGTCGCAAATTCGTCGCACTTAGCGAGGGTTTTGTGATGATTTTTTGAAAAACTTTAAAAATAAATTTATTATCGAGTTATCACAAAATCGTCGCTAATTTGCAACGGTTCTTTTAAAAAAATTTAAAAAATTAAATTTATTGTCGAGCCATCACAATTAGTGAGGGTTTTGCGATAGCTTCACTAATTTGGGAGGCTTTTGTGACGGATCTTTTAAAAATCTTTTAAAAATTAAATTTATTATTGAGCCGTCGCAAAATCGTCACTAATTTAAAAGGGTTTTGCGACAATTCTTGTAAAAATCTTTAAAAAATTAAATTTATTATCGAGTCGTCGCAAATATGTCGCAATTAGCGAGGGTTTAATAAGCTTGAAGTATGTCAATCTTAGGGTTAACAAAGCTTATGTTGTTTACGCTTGCCAAGAATCTTCTCCCTCTCGGTCCTTCACAGGTGTTGTTTGCCTCACAAGGGAGTGTGTTAATGGAGACTGTGAAGAAAAGTTTGGTCATGTTCTTACTTTTCGGGACGTAGATAGGATGTTCTTTACTGGCTAAACTTCTTAGGCTTTGAGTGAAATTAACCGATGCACTTATATTGTTAAAATTCGGAAGATTTGGGAAGATTGGCGGTGATGAAGGAGTATAATTTCCCCGGTATTTGATGATCGCTGTGGTAGTGGTGTTGTCGAACCTAGCAGCACCGGCGCTGCTGTAAGCCTTGGCAGCCATGTAATAATGATCAGATTTTTTATTTGTTTCCAACAGGAAGTCTATGGTTTGTCCAGGGGATATGGCAATGTAGTCACTTTTCAATGGCTTGGTGTAGGCACCATCTGATCCTACCACAGTAACATCATGCTTTGCAATGCCAAAGAAAAGAAAGTTGTTCATGGCTGCATTCACCATTCGTACCAAATAGATCTTGTTTTTATCCACCATCTGCTTAAATGTATCTGCAATTGCAAATGCGAAACTCGTTTGTCATTGGTATATACATATCATGCCAAATCATAACTATGTGAGAAAGAAATTTTCCTTAAGGAGTAATATTATCATATCCACCATCTGCTTAAATAATAACTCGTTTGCTGAGGAGTAATATTATAATTCTCAAATAATCTTTATGCTTTTCTTGTTAATTAAAAGTTCATTCATCAATAGAATTTTGGGTATGAACTTTTCATTATTTAACAGAGTGGGCGAGAGTTAGGCCGAGGGTGTGGATAGTCCAAATGATTATGCAGGCCACAAGGCTAACTTCTTTTGACTGTACTTTTCCTGGACAAGAATTAACAAGAGAAGGGTACAAAGTTTTGTAGCCTGAATGTTTGACCCGTTAGGTATAAGAGCATTTTTTGTCTATTGTAATATGTCAAAGTAGTCCAATTAGCAAAAGTAAATATCTCATTCAAGTGAATTTTTTTTTTTTTTTTAAAACTCAGCCTCAAAGCAACCCATGCTATATATATTCCAGAGAAAGCAAAGGCATCGTCTGGTGGTTATGTTGGTGGAGTCAGACAAACAGTTACATTTAAACCAGGTAAAAGGATAGCGCCCACGATATCATTTGTGTGAAGAAGATGTGCCAGGATTAGGTTAGAGTTCCCCGTAAATGTAACAAGAGTTTTGTGAATCCTTTCTAATTTTATAATCAAAATTGTAATGGAAGGCTATGACAATACCTGCTTTTGAGCAATTATACAAGTCGCCTGGTTGACCATTCACAAGGTAAGCATCAGAGATATTGGGATCTCCACCGCGACTCCTGAACTGAGATAAAACCACCTCTATATCACTCTTCCACCATTCTCCTGCATTCATATGAAATGTTTCTTCAAATTGATTTCTTTCTCATGAAGTGCACAAGAAAAGAAAGCTCGAAAATGGTCAGCCATGCTGTGGAGAAAATGTGGACAAAAGAAAAGAAAAAGAACAAACTCATTTTCACCTAAAACAAGTGGCAATTCTGCATGAGGCTTTGGGAATGGATAGTTCTCGCCTCTCTTGGGGTAAACAATAAGCAAACCATGTACCGTTGCCCTCGACCAATCGCTGTGAGCATGCCACCATAAAGTTCCAATCTCATCAGAAAGAAAAATCTTTTGAGTGAACTTTGTTCCTGGCCTAATGGGGCACTGAGTGACAAATTCTGGTCCATCTGACCATGGATACCTTGGCTGCTTCACTCCATGGCTACAAAGTCAGGTTTCATACTACGACTTCAGTCTAACATTTTCCAAATCTCTGTCTCAATTGTTAGAGGGCTCAAGGTAAAATCTCTTCATAACAGTCCCAACACCAAGATTCACAAAAAAAAGATTTTTTGACTTTAGAATAAACAAAGATGAGAAGGAAAAATATATATATTATACCCGTGAATGGTGATGTTCTCGCCGGCATTGTTACGGACATCAACAAGGATTGTGTCACCTTGGCGAAGGTGGAGAGTTGGTCCGGGAAACTGACCATTTACTGTTAAAATATTCTTGGTGTGACAGAGTCTTGTGATGAAGCCTCCTTAACCTACAAGGAGTAGGATCTTTCTTACAGTGAGATTTGCTAGATGTCGACTTGAAGACGAAATCACAAGCTTGCATAGGTATTTCTACACATGATTTTGGATTATCTAAGTATACTGCAACAGTCAGGTTTGTGAGTTTTGAAGGCAGGGAAGGAAGAAGAGGGGGAAAAAGGAAAATGCTTAGTGCATGTAAAACCCAAACTACTAGAGTTTAGCGTGAAATAAGTAAATAAATGTAAGAATTTGTTTAATGTGCCATTTAGTGGCTGTGAGACGTGGGATTAGTTTCATAACAATTTAAATAAAAATTAGGATAATGCCAAAATAATAATAAAGAGATAATATACACACGTACCACAAATTTATAGCGATAAATATTCGAAGCTTCACTAGGTAAGAGACCTAGTGACAAGACAAGCACAAGAAATTCTACAATGAAAGTCTGCATGGTTTGATAAGTTGTCATATATCTCTATACTGCAACAGTCAAGACCAGCTACCAGATCCCGTGGCAGTTTCACCGCATCTCGATAATCCCGTGCCAGCTCCACAACAGCCTCCGGATGGCGACGAGCCAGCAGGTGGTGGGAGACCAAGGCGAAAGATTAAACCTCGCCGTCCGATCGAGTGTGTTCTCACCACATTAGCTGTACTTGATCTTAGGAGACACTATGTACTTCATATACCACTCGTGCGTCGATGATTTTGTTTTTTGATACTCTACTTTCGTTGTCATTGCTTATAATGTACAGGTTATGGATTTTATTTCATTTGGCACTATGCTTTTGGACTTTGAATACGGTTGTTCGGGTTATGCATTTTATTTCGTTTGGCACTCTGCGTTTGAACTTTGCTTACAGTGTACAGGTAGTATTTTTTAATTTTAGGCAGGAAGTTTAAAAAAAATAAATAAATAAGCTTAAGGTCGCATTTCATGAATGCGACCTCAACGTGCCTATTTCACTCCAGTTCAGCTTCGACGACTAGATCTGGAGTTTTTCATTTTCGGGGAGAGAATCAGCGACATTGTAATGCTGCTGCGGTTATGGGTGTTTGATGGGTAGCTCGGATTGGGCTTATTGATTTTGGACTTCGATCTACTTAAAAAGGTAAAATCAATGCATTCCGGTTGATTTTATTTATAATTTTACATGTCATTCTTTCACACATCTTACTCATTTTCATTATTTCCTCACATTTATAAGATTGTGCCCACATTGTAACGATGAATGCATTGGATCCCCCTATTATGCTCTGTTTTTTTTGGGATTGTCAAATACAGCGGGATTATCGAGGCAGCATATGGTTTGATGGGGCCATTAAAAAAACCTGGATACTCCGACGTTGGATATCGTATTCTGAACTACTTGAAAATGTCCGAAACTATCTTGGATTGGGAGGGAGAAACGTGATATTCAAGATTACACTTCGACATCCATTCCTGTATGGATCTGATCAAACAATATGCTGCGAATGAGTTGAGTGATGATAATGATATGGAGGTTTTATGGATGCTGCCGAATGAGTTTAAGTCACAGAGCATCCAACTTCATGTTAGCTATTCAGATTTGACATCTCAACACGCAGGTCACTTGGCCGGATTGTCTCCACCAACAGGTTCATTCTTGGCAATGCTTAACCAAGTCACGAGTTTGGGGCACACAATGAATTCATTATCCCAACTCCCCACGGGCATAAGGATGGAAGACTTGAACAACATACGCCCCCAATCATTTTACCAACCGGTGGAAAATACAGGTGCAACATTTAACATTGCCGGGACTGGATACATTAGTTCAACAGGTAGTAATGCTGAGACAGTCGATATTGGTCACACATCTGAAGGTTTGGCAAGAAGGAATAACTTGATCATCCCTGAGCAATTACTGGTTCAAACACAAAGTCGACGGGAGGTGGATACGTATCCAGCAGACGACAACCGACTGCCTGCTAGCAACATCCCAACCGATATAGCATCTCAGTCGTATGTGGCCACAGGTGTAGTAAATGTTGGTTCAATGTTGCATACATCTGACGGTGACTGTTTCACTGGCTCGGAAGGACCAATGAATTGGCATGACACGGATGAGAGTGAAGAAAATGACATTGCAGCAAACATTCCCGCATATGAAGTGCAAGATGACATGAATGACATAGCGGAGCCTTCTAACAGCATTTCTCAAACAGCAAGACTTCCAATATTTGATGATGTAGCAGGGCCTTCTAATACCTTATCTCAATCAGCAAGATTTCCAATATTTGATGATGTAGGGTCTGGTGCATGTGCTAACGAGTCACTAAACAGGCACTCAGTCGCTGTTACAAGAAGTTGGTCTGACACTGACACTGATTTGCAGCTAAACATGAGATTTCAGAACAAGAAGGAGGCTATATATGCAGTCAGAAAGTGGTCTATTTAAGCAGGCCGGGAATTCAGAGTCTTGGAGAGTAAGAAAGATTGCTGGTATGCTAGGTGTAAGCATTCAAGTGCTGACAATCATTGTTCTTGGCATATTCGCATTATACATTAGAAGACTCATGGACAGTGGCAGATAACAGTCTTGAACAAAGAACACACATGCGTCATTACAGTTGTGAACAACGTGTATAGGAACATGGATCATCGGTTCATAGCCCGTAATGTGACACATTTAGTATTAAATGACCCTGAATGCCATGTCAGTGATGTTATTGCTGAAGTTCAGAAATTGTGGAGAACGGGTTGTTCTTATAAGAAAGCTTGGGAAGCCCAAAAAGTTGCTATGGAACTTGTAAATGGTGATTGGCCCTCAACGTGGATTGCCCTACCAAAATACATGCTTGCCTTACAAGATTCCAATCCTGGGACTATTGTGCGGTGGAGACACCATTGGACTAGTGTGGGTGATTTGAAAGCTTTTGGTTTCCTTTTCTGGTCATTCAAACCTTCAATTGATGGTTTCAAATATTGTCGTCCAGTGGTATCAATTGATGGAACCCATTTAAGGGGACTTTATCGGGGCAAACTGTTGGTAGCATCCACTTGGGATGCGAATAGTCACCTATTCCCTCTTACTTTTGCCATCGTGGATGAGGAATCACTGGAGAGTTGGAGCTGGTTCTTAAAACTCCTATGTCAGCATGTCATTTTGGATAGACATATATGTCTTATTTCTGATAGACATAAAGGTATGGTAAATGCTGTACGCCATATGAATGAGTGGCAAGAACCTTTGGCTTTTCATCGATATTGCCTCGGACATATAAAGGGAAATTTTCATGCCAAGTTTAAGGACACTAATTTGACAAGTTTGATGTACGCTGCTGGTTTAGAGCGCAAAAGGACCAAGTGTCAATCATATTTGGATGAAATCAGGATTCGAAAAAATGATGCATTTAAGTATCTAATGGATATTGGTTTGGAGAAATGGACTTTGTCATATGATGAAGGGCACAGATATGGTTCAATGACTACTAGTTTGTCTGAATGTATGAATAGTGTGCTAAAGAAAGCAAGATCTCTTCCGCTGAAGGTTTTGGTTGAAACTTCATTTCAGAAGTTAGTTAAATATTTTAATGAACACAGAGATGAAGTATCTAATTTGAGACACCCTTTACCATCTGAAATGTGGAAGCTGTATTCTTATTATGAGGACAAATCCAGATGGCATGTTGTAACTGAATATAATGCACATACCGGTATATGTGGGATTAAATCATCTGTTCAACAAGCGGGTAGAAGTCCAAATGTTTACAGTGTCAATTTAACAGAGAGATCATGCACATGCCAAAAATGAAGTATATATGGTATTCCTTGTTCACATGGGTTTGCAGCATGTCGTCACAGAGGTTGGAACTCAATTGACTTTGTTTTGGAGTTCTACACTAGAAGGAATTATGAGTCGACATATGAGGGTCAGTTCTTCCCTGTGGCGGATGAACAGTATTGGAGGTCTTCTAATTTTACGCATGCACTGGTGGAGGAAATGATGCAAAATGAAGTTCCTGGCCGTCCGCGCACATTGAGGATACCTTGTGATATGGATTATCGGACACCCAACTCTCCTCCAAGATGCAGCAACTGTCATAGGAGTGGATATACTAGAAGGAATTGTAATAATAGTAATTTTACTATTTCGAGAGACTAGCCATTGACACTGGATTATTAGTTCTTTTTTTGTTCAATTGTATTTTCAATACAGCTTCTCTATGTACTTGCAATATTGTTCTTGTTATTTTGGATGCCTCTCTATGTACTTGCGATATTATATTAAATTTTATTCATGTGATAAATGCGTGGTCTACTATCAGTCTTTACTCAAACTACATTAAGCAAATATAGAGGGTTAGTTGCAGGTGGAGATTGTAGTAGGTTGAGGTTGCTTGAATAAGGTTGGAGTTGCAGGTTGGGAAAATTGCAGGTTGAGGTCGCATTCCTTGAATGCGACCTTGGGATACGAATGCGACCTCAAGATCAGCCGTTATTAAAAAAAAAAAAAAGGAAATCGCGTAGAGGTTGCATTCCGTGAATGGGACCTCAACTTAATTGGTCGCATTCTCACTAAAAATCGAATTCCAATTCTCGCTGCCCATTTACCAGAATTTGGTGCAAAAACAGCACCATTTTCCGGAATTTCCGATATTTCCTTTAGTTCGTTGCGGTAAACTTTGACAGAGTTAATATTAGACCACGTTTTCTTCAACACATATATGGAATACCGAAAAACAAAGCTGTCTTTGTTTTCTTCATTGTTGTAGGTTTAGCGCTCAAGTAGTAGTTGAATATATGACCCAAATTATATGATTCCAGTAGGACAAACTTTTCAAAAGTACTCTGTATACCATATTGCTCAAAATGACTCCAAATCCAAATCAAAATTTTCTGTCTTTTTGTGTTAGTTTGTTGTTTATTGACATGTTTTTACTCATTACTATCCTAATTAAGATTACTTACCAGCTGTTTGGTTGGAAAATTTTGGGATAGGAAATAGAAAAGAAGTGAAATTAATACCTGCTTTTTATGTTTGGTTAATTTTATAAGTTTTAAAATAAGATAATCAAAAATTATGTTTTGAATTTGTGGTTTTCTATCAAAATAAAGATGGGTTTCACTTTTCTTTCCACTTTCTTTCCTTCCTCTCTTCCTCTTTTGTATTGCTAATTAAATAACCATTTAATTTTAAAATAATTTTCTATGATCTCTAATTGCCTTGATAAATTAAAAGAGGATAATGAAATACGTCATACCCTTATAATTATCATTCCCATTCCCATTGCAATTCCAAGTGAGAACCAACCACTTCTCTAATGTTCCATGCAAACTAAATATAAATAAATAATATCTACAACATTTCATGGTCGTAAGCCAGTAGAAAAAAAAAAAAAATAGTTCATAGTTGGAAGCCAGTTTTTAGCAGACATAAAAAAAAAAAAAAAGATATATAATGACGTTGGCACTAATATGTAATTACACTATGTAATTAACACAGTTTGGTTTGTGGAAGGTGAGGGGAAGGGAAAGGAAGAAGGAATATGGAACAAATACTTCGCGTAGGTAAAGTATTTGTTTTTATTTTTTTATTATTATATTTTTGAAGGGGTATGAAAGGAAGGGAGAAGGGAGGAAAAAGAGAATTATTAGTTTATCTTACTTCTTTGTCTCTTTTTCTCCCCCTTTTTAGTTGTTACCTATTTAATTTATTTTAAACTTAATATGTATTCATATATTGTTTGAAATATCTAATTAAAATTAAAAATGACTTGTGCCATTTAAGTTTATGTTATTAAAATTATTTAAAAGTTATAAGAAAGAAAACAAATATCGAAATCATATATAATAATTTTTTATTTGATCATTTAATACTTTATTCTAAATTAGACATGCATAAAAAGAGTAAATAAGCTTTAATGCATAAATATATATATATATATATATATAATATTTAATTCATTTAATTCCAATAATGAAATATATACATATAAAGAAACAAACAAAAACAAAATTTTATAGTCCAAAAATAAAACTATTATGTCTAATACAAGCATTTAATGTTGTCATGTATATTTTATGTAAATTATACAAGACACGTATATGTGAATATAGAGAAAAATAAAAAATACACTTATGAACTTATTCTAAAATCAAAATTTTGGTTCAATTCAATTCTGAAGAATTAAAACTGAAAATCAAATTAAATTTTTTCAAAATTTTAAAAATCAGACCAAAATTTAAATTTCATTTCCATTGAACATTGTAATGAAGATCCCGACCTAACTGTTCTTCCTCCTATCCCCATCCCACCAAACAGCCGTGTTACATGTTTGAACCAAACTTCTCTGAGCGTAAGTGATGGAAATTTGTCTCAGGCAACTGCAACGAAGAAGACAAGAAGTTTCTTCCTGTAACGTTGTGTAACGTTGACCGTGCACCGTCCCATTAATAGCAACAAAAAAGGAGATAGTGGTCACACACTATTGAATTCAGTCCACAAAAAGATGTGGGAAACTCAGTTCCGTTAGTAATTCCAGTAAGAAAATCCAGTGTACTGAGTCATATGCCTTCCTAAGGTCCACCTTGACCGTACAACGGGGAGAAACTCTTTTTCTACCATACGTACGCAGAAGTTCCTGAACAAGTAGAATGTTGTCAGCCATAAGTCTGTCCTGAATGAATGCCGATTGCGAGATGTCCACAAAATGAGGTAAAACCATTTTGAGCCTGTCTGCCAAAATTTTTGAAATAATCTTGTACACAACTTTACAATAAGAAATTGGTCTCCGACAGGGGGATCCTATCTCTCCACTCCTATTTGTTATTTACTTGGAATATTTCTCTCGAGTTGTCAAAGTGCGCACACTTGGGACTTTGTTCCACTATCATCCCAAGTGTGAGACCTTAAGGATTACTCACATTTCTTTTGCGAATGATCTTATGCTGTTTGTCAGGGGTGACCATCCCTCTGTTCGTATCCTCCTTAATGTCTAGATGAATTCAATAGATGCTCTGGTCTTCAAATCAATAAGAACAAGTCTAATATCTATATAACTGGTATTCGTAGCAATGATAAGGAAGGTCTTCTGGTAGATACCGGTATTCCCATTGGAGAATTTCCTTTTTACCTCGGCCTACCTATCATGCATGGAAAAGTCTGCCTATCTCTCTATCGACCTCTGCTTGATAGAATTGGCTCCTACATTGGGAGATGGTATGCGCATTCACTGTCTTATGCTGGACGCCTACTGCTGATCCAGACTGTTCTTCAGGGGGTTGAATGTTTCTGGTTGTCCATTTTCCCAATTCCGTCTGTTGTTATTTGTCAGTTGGATAGGATGGCTCGTAATTTCCTATGGGATTCAAAACAGGCATTGGTTGCCTGAAAGGATATCTGCCTACCTAAGAATGCGGGGGGTCTTGATTTGCGTCATCTATAGACTTGGAATGCGGCATTATTAACTAGAATCATCTGGGCCATACAATCTGAGAAACAATCCTTGTGGGTCCAATGGTTAGATCATTACTACATTAAGAGCAGATCTGTTTGGGAGATTGAACACCACAGGGACCATTCTCCATTGTTTCGTCAAGTGTTAGCAATTCGGACCTGATTCTGGAGTGGGAAAATGGTCATCTTTGTGCTTCTGATCTTCTTCATACCTGGGCTACATCTACCACCTCCTTCACCTCGTTGGCTTATGACCATCTTAGGTTGTCTTGCTCAAAGGTTTTCTGGGCAAATACTATTTGGAAGCAAGGGCTTACCCCCCAAGTACTCATTCATGGTCTGGCTGTGTGCTAGGGGGCATTTGAAGACCGAAGATGCACTTGTGTTCCGCTTAAATAATTTATCTTGTCCTTTATGTAAAGCACATATGGAGACAACTAGCCATCTTTTCTTCAAATACTCTGTTTCTGCATCTATTTGGAGGGAAATTAAAGTGTGGTTAGCATTACCACAAGTAATGAATTCGACTGGATCTTGTCTTAGGTGGTACAAGCATGCAAACCGCGGCTCTTCCTAGTTGGTAAAGGCTAAAACTATTGCTATGGCTATCACATTCTATTACATATGATTTGCACGTAACAAAGCACTATTTGAGGGGACAGTTTGCCAACTGATGAATATTTCTAAAAAGATCAAAATACATGTGTACACTACTATTTTTACTTTGTACCTTCTGTCTACTTTGGAGAATGGTTGCACCACTGCTAGCTAATAGTCATTTTGACTATGAACTAGTAAACATATTTGTAAATATATTTTGATCAATATAAATCTCTTTACATTGCGATAAAAAAAAAAAAAAAGTTTCTTCCTATAATGATTAAAAATGACACGCCACGCGGTATTACTTATTAGTTCTTTCAATGGTGGCAAGAATTATTGAACTTAGTCATCCAAATTCCAATACCAACAAATTCGCATTCTCATTGTCGAAAGCATTGGTCCTTTCACTCATTCTTCGATACCACATGATTTTTTTTTTTAAATAAAAAAAACTTGCAGCAGTTGTAAATGCGCCTACAGAATTCAATTTCAAGACAGATTTAAATCCGAAATGTTAACATATAAACTTTAATGTTAATAATTTTAATCAATTTAAGAGACTATTGTATAAACTAATTATTCTAAAAGATTTAATCAGTATAGCATAATTTACAATTCATTATACAAAAAAAAATTATTTCCCGCTAACTCTGGCCTTTAGGTACAAATTTAAAACTTTATTTTAGTTTAAAATAATATTAAATTTTAAATAATTTTTATTTTCAGATAACATAGTCTTTCTCTTCAATCTCACTTAAACTTCATATATTTAATAATTTTTTAATATATTTAATAAAATTTATCTTAAATAAATTTCTATTTATTTAAACAAATAATTATATCTCATATGGGGAAAAAAAGACGTAATCATGTGGGCTTAATTTCTTCTTTCTTGACCTTTATTTTTTCTCGGGAAATAAAGCTGTGGGAGCACAGAATTCAAATATACTTCTAGGCGGTTTGGCGTCTCTCACAACAGGAAAAATCGCCATTTGCGACGGCCAAAAACCGTCGCAAAACCGTCGCTGACCGTTTTTGCGACGGTTTTGGCCGTCGCAAAAAACGACGTCGCAATTTGCGACGGCCATGGGAAACCGTCGCAAATTGTGACGGTTTTGCGAGGGCAAAAAAAATTCGTTGCTATTTACGACGGTTTTGCGAGGATTTTGCGACGAATATTTTTGGTCAAACTTCACCAGAGGAATAATTTTTGCGACGATTTTGCGACGAAAAAAGTGACCCTCGCAAAACCGTCGCAAATTTGCGACGGTTTTGCGAGGGCCACCCTGTGCCCTCGCAAAACCCTCGCAAATTGCGACGGTTTTGCGAGGGCACAATTAACCCTAAGTTGTGACCCTCGCAAAACCGTCGCAATTTGCGACGGTTTTGCGAGGGCTACTCTGTGCCCTCGCAAAACCCTCGCAAATTGCGACGGTTTTGCGAGGGCACAATTAACCCCAAGTGTGACCCTCGCAAAACCCTCGCAAATTTGCGAGGGTTTTGCGAGGGCCACCTTGTGCCCTCACAAAACCCTCGCAAATTGCGACGGTTTTGCGAGGGCACAATTAACCCCAAGTTGTGACCCTCGCAAAACCCTCGCAAATTGCGACGGTTTTGCGAGGGCACAATTAACCCCAAGTGTGACCCTCGCAAAATCGTCGCAATTTGCGAGGGTTTTGCGAGGGCCACGACTTCGACCCTCCCAAAACCCTCGCAAATTGCGAGGGTTTTGCAATAAATTTTTTTATTATTATATTTATTTTAAATTATTACCCTATAAATCAACCCCGAAATATTATACAAATAAATATCAACAAGTATGTTCATAATCCAAAAAAATACTATAAAAAATTAAAAATAAACCCAAATAAATATAATTAAATATTAAAATATAATATAAAATACATAATAAGTATCTAAAAAAGTAAAATAATTCACAAAAATAAGTAATAGTGTATAAAGAGTATAAAATAAATATAACAAGTCTATGTAAGCAATGAAGGAGCAAATGTGAAGGAGGTGGAGGAGGGGAACGAGAGCCACTACGTGGGCCCGGTGCTCATCACTGGATCAAATCCATCGTCAACATTTGGATCTTCATCTTCAGCATTAGCACCGCAATGCGCGCTTCTATCTCCTCTATGGATGGCATAGATGGTGCAGAATACCCATTTTGTCCGACATAGCCGCCATCCAACCACCAAATGTAGACTCGTCGTTGCTTCATGAAGTCCCTGTACAAGTCTATTTGTCGATTGAATCTCCGCTCAGCTCGTTGAACCCTTTGCTCTACTAGATGTCCAATATCAACTTCGTAGGAGAAGATGCATGCAATCCACTTTGAGACAGCCTAGTTCGAACATGTGTCGCCTCCGAGCCTAACCCAAAACTCGTCCCCTTTTGAACCCGCCTTGTGCCTTTACAAACATGGCTTTTTCATCAAGAGGAATAACAGAGTTTACGTAGTCACTAGACTCGGATCGAGGAGTGCTCGTATGAGATTTCGCACCTCATCCTAAAAAAAAAAAAAAGAATTGTCAATAGTAATTATCAAAATAAAATACAAATTCCACACAAGTATAAAGAATTTCAACATATTTAATCTATATAGTACCAATGTCCGGCGAGATCGCTCACCGACAAACCGACCCTTTTGTGGCTCCGCTCCGAAAGACATGTAATGTCTCAAACATGTCTCTGTAGCTAAAAGAACTCCCTCCTTGGCCCGCTACATTTATGTTAACACAATGTAATCATTACAATCTTACATAAATTTGTAATAAAACAATTTAGATTAATAATTAATTAAGGCATGTAGGTGAATTACCAAACGGTCCTCGTGTTCTCGTGAACGAAATAGACCCTCCAAGATGGGTGCAACTTACTCCCACGATTCTTTTTGTTGGTGGATGAGAGCTTCGATACTTCTCCGATCTCCAAGCACTCGCAAATGTCATTCCAATACCGTGCCTCTATCCAATGAGGACATACCCAATCATCCCTCTTCCTCAACCTAGACATTATGTCCGAAAATCGCGTCCGACACTTCTTTTCCCAATTTGATCGAATTAGCGAAGCATACTCTTCCCTCCACCGAAAATATTTCGCATGATCATGATTAAGATTTCGATTAACATATAACATAGTACTTAAACGATAAAAAATACTCAAAAATTGCTTACCCCAAATTCTTGAAACCATAAGTCTCGCACGGCTATCTGGACGTGCGTGTATGTCGGATACGAACCAATGAAGTACCGTCGTATTATATTTGAAATTTCTCGACACATTTGTCCGAGCCGGCGAACCTATTTTTGGTGCAATGACAATGTACAATATAGTTATGTTAATCTCAAAAATAATAATAATAATTGAACTAATAATCAACATCTTACAAAGTATGAATATGTTACTTACCCGTTTCCCCGTGGAACAATCCAAGGTCGGGAGTCCGTAACTTGCAACCCAACGAATGCGAAGTCGAAGCAGCTGGATGATTGAAAAGCCGGGATGGTACTCCCTCATCTCCAATAGAGCCATGTAATGAACGAGGCACCGAAAGCCTTTGTAGCCGAGTAGGGGATGGAGTATAAGGCTCCCGACCCTCCTGACTCCCCTCCCTCAATGATCCTTCATTAGAAGACATTGCTAAAGGAGATGAAAAAAGAAAAATAAGTAACCAATAAAGACGAAGCCCACTCCAAAAGAAGGATGTAAATAACCGTGAATAAAAATGATAAAAGAATAATAACATTGAAACGTTATATCTATTCGCTAGTTTAAAGTAATACAATAATAATGCTTTGTCGATGATGGATATGTCAAAATAAACATTGTACTTGTAAATTGAATTTTAAAAAAATTTGACAGTAGTCTCCCTATAATTGGGCATTTCCCGTGCACAAGGCCACCTCAAGATTTGACAACCAAAACGCTGTTACAAACAACAAAGACAGATCTTTTAAATATAGAAAAATTCAAAAGATAACTAGGGGTAATCACCCATTACCCAAGAGGAATGATCACCCATCACTCACGGGGAATGATCACCCATCACTCACTGGGAATGATCACCCATCACTCACGGGGTTCCAATTAAAATGTTCGATATAGTTAAAATCAAGCTAAAAATTATAAATGCCTCTGTCCTTGTGAATTGTCTCGTCAATACAAAGCAACAATACAATATATAAACTACCTTGTTGTTTACACCACAAAAGAATATAATAAGGAATAACAAAAATCCTCCGGGCTGTACAAGTCTAAACGAAAGATTCCTGCAAAAAAAAAGAAGGAGATGAGATTCCCGACAATTAGACAAAATTGTGAAACAAAATTGTATGTGATGGAATTTAAAATAATAAAAGATTCAAGGCATGTAGATTCAAGTAACAAATAAATTGTAAGTTAAAATTTGACATGGGATAGTAATGATGCAATAGATTTCAGGATTCCCTCACCATTAACTATATTATTTGTAAATGAATTGAAATCGAGCCTATTCACTAGAATCATTCTCCGATACGCACTCATCATCATCTACCGAGGTATCGCTACTCGTTTCCCATTCATCTTCTTCCTCTTCATTTATAGGAGAACTATCCCTTGCTGTTATAGCCTCATCATGAACATCCAACATTTCACTCATACCATTCTCATGCATCGTAATACCAAGATCAACAAATAACGATATGCCGACTTCGTCGCAGCATCTACTTCTTCCCGATAAGCTCTATCAACCACGGGTGCATCTATTATATGTCGAGCTTTGGTTTTGCAAACTGCCAACCAATCAGATCTTGGCCTCTTACTCCCTGGATATGATGCATAATACACTTGGATAGCTTGTTGAGCTAGAACAAATGGATCATAGTTAGCATAGCTCCTTTTGTGGTTAATTTCTACAAGATTATACTGCGGATGTACCCTCGTACCACGATTCAATGTTTGATCAAACCAGTGACATTTAAAAAGAACAATGCTTTGCTGTGGATTACCAGGAAATTGCACTTCAATAATCTCATTAAAAAATTATTATTATTACTCATTTCCTTACTCCTATTCTTATTCTTATTAGCAATATTATTTTTAATAATAATGCTATTATGGGATATATACTCATGCTCAATCGAATAATACACTCCAAGATAAGGGTAGTTATTCTATTCCACATTAAGTAGCGGCAGATTTTGAAAAAAATTTTGACAGAGTCTCCCCTGTAATTGGACATTTTCCAGGCACAAGGCCACCTCAAAATTATACAATCAAAATGCAATTGCAAACAACAAAGACAGATCATTCATTTATACAAAAAAATAAATAAATAAATAAAAGGATAACTAGGGGTAATCACCCATTACCCAGGAGGAGTAATCACCCATTACTCACGGGGAATCCAACATTTGAATTCAACAAAAAGGCAATTTATATGAACAAAACGCACATCCTACATCTTCATAATCTAAGGAAACGGATTTCTCACATAAAAGAGCCTTCAAAGCATTCTACTAGAGTTAAATCTTCCACTAGAGAGACTAATATATTATTATAATCAAGTAATAAGATTACTAAACTAATTAGAAATCAACCTTCCTATTATGGCATCATAACCAATCAAATTAATTTATAAGGGTTTATATAGCTAAAACATAGTTCTCATATAATTTGATCAAAGTAGTAATTTTTTTATAACGAGGGTAAAAAAGAGTGCACTATAAGTATAGATCAAAACACATTGAATGTTAAAAAAGGACAACAATTCCAACTAACAATTTAGCAATTCCAGTTCACAATTCCAAATTTAAATTGTTTTTCTCACATCAAACCACCATCATGTCACTCACAATCTCCTCAAACTCAACCCCAACATCAATACAACTTTTATACATCAATTCAAACTCGCTCATTCACAAATAATCGCCCAAATTTCAAAGCTTCGGGGAAATGAAAATCTGCCCAAAGTTTATAAGATAATGAAGTAGCTCAAAGAGATAAATTCTAACTACTTACCCAAACGAATCAACTTCGAAGCAACGACGACAATGAATAGCACAGGAATGGCGAGCGCCGACCGAGGGGGCGGGTCGAAGGGGGTAGGAAGAGCGGGGGGAGTTGAGGGGGGGGGCGCTGCGGGATGGGGGGAGTTGAGGGAGGGGGCGCGGGGGTGGGGGGGCTGCGGGATGGGCGCGAGGGGAGGGGGCGCGGGGGAGGGGGCCGCGGGGGTGTGGGGGGGTTGAGGGAGGGGAGTTGAGGGGGGGCTGCGGGATGGGGGGAGTTGAGGGAGGGGGCCGCGGGATGAGGGAGGGGGAGCAGGAGGGGGCGCGGATGAGGGAGGGGGAGCGGGAGGGGGCGCGGGATGGGGGGGTCGCCGGCGGGGAGAGGGAGGGGGAGCGGGAGGGGGCGCCGGATGGGGGGTGCCGTGAGGGAGGTGAGGGAGGGGAGTTGAGGAGGAAGAAGGAAGGGGGAAGAAGGAGGGAAAAAAAAAAAAAAGAGGGAGTGAAAAATTTTGGAAATTTTTAATTTTTTTTTAAATTTCTAGCTATTTCGTCGCAATTTGTGACGAAAAAATAAAATCCTCGCTAATTTCTCATAAATTAATACGAATAATATTATAAATCGATCTATACATTATAATTTTTATTATTTTTTAGTGATTCTAATAATAATATTATTATGTAAATTATTTTTCTTTATATATTTTAATTTATACACCATTTAATCAAATAAATAGATAAAAAAAATTAGAATATGTATATATATAACTATATAGTATAATATATATTAATATGTTCGAGATGAATAACATTACAAATCGATCTCTACATTATAATTTTCAATATTTTTTTTAGTAATCTCAACAATAATAACAAGTATTTGAATTGTTTTTCTTTACATATTTTATTTTATACACTACTTAACAAAATAGATATATTAAAAAATTGGACATATGTATATACATAGCTAAATTAGTATAATATATATTAACATGTAGGAGACGAAGAACATTACAAATTGATCTCTACATTATAAATTTCATAATTTTTTTAGTGATATCAACAATAATAACAAGTATTTGAATTATTTTTCTTTATACACTACTTAATCAAAGTGATAGATTAAAAAATTAGACATATGTATATATATACCTACATGTTATAGTATATATATATATATATATATATATATATATATTAAACTAAACAGATACTTATATACATTATATACATATACTTATATATTAGAATAAGTATATAACATAACATAATTAACTATATACATTTACTTATGCAATACATTAGGTGTATAACATGACATAATTACATATACAAAATTAT
This sequence comes from Voacanga thouarsii, assembly GCA_026120185.1. Taxonomy (NCBI): domain Eukaryota; kingdom Viridiplantae; phylum Streptophyta; class Magnoliopsida; order Gentianales; family Apocynaceae; genus Voacanga; species Voacanga thouarsii. The sequence goes on along the minus strand of JANUWF010001102.1, from coordinate 1,440,247 downwards.
AATAAAATGCACTAATTGAGACATGTTATTAAAAATATTTCAGTAAATTTGTCAAAATACACCATCACATAAACACATAAAGAAATTTAAAAAAAAAAGATTAAAACCCTATTTTGTTGTAAAACCCTCGCAAATTCGTCGCAATTAGTGACGTATTAGCGACGAATTTGCGACGAATTGGGGTTTTGAGATTTTCTATACATTTTGCCATTTATTTATTTTTTAATTAAAAATATTGACCGTCGCAAAACCCTCGCAAATTGCGAGAGCCGAAAATTCGTCTCAAAACCCTCGCAAATTGCGAGAACTTTGCGACGGATGTTCAAAAATTTTTAAAATATTTTTTTAAAAAATAATCGATCGTCGCAAATCCCTCGCAAATTGCGAGGGTTATTGCCGTCGCAAAATCCTCGCAATTTGCGAGGGTTTGCGATGAACGTTCAATTTTTTTTAAAAATAAATTACCGTCGCAAAACCCTCGCAAATTGCGAGGGCTAACTACCGTCACAAAACCCTCGCAAATTGCGAGGACTTTGCGATGGACGTTCAAAAATTTTAAAAATATTTTTTTAAAAATAATTTGTCGTCGCAAACCCATCGCAAATTGCGAGGGTTATTTATCGTCGCAAAACCCTCGCAATTTGCGAGGGTTTTGCGATGGAAGTTCAAAAAATTTTTTAAAAATATTTTTTTAAAAAATAAATTGCACGTCGCAAAACCCTCGCAAATTGAGAGGGTTTATTGGCCGTCGCAAATTGCGAGGGTTTTGCGATGGACGTTCAAATTTTTTTAAAAAATATTTTTTAAAATTAAATATCCGTCGCAAAACCCTCGCAATTTGCGAGGGTTTTGCGATGGTCGTTCAAAAAATTTTTAAAAATATTATTTTAAAAAATAACTTGCCGTCGCAAAACCCTCGCAATTTGCGAGGGTTTATTAGCCGTCGCAAATTGCGAGGGTTTTGCGACGGACGTACTGAAAATTTATTTAAAAATATTTTTTTTAAAATAACTCGTCGTCGCAAAACCCTCGCAATTTGCGAGGGTTTATTGGCCGTCGCAAAATCCTCGCAAATTGCGAGGGTTTTGCGACGGACATACGAAAATTTATTTAAAAATATATTTTTTAAAATAACTCGCCGTCGCAAAACCCTCGCAATTTGCGATGGTTTATTGGTCGTCGCAAAATCCTCGCAAATTGCGAGGGTTTTGCGACGGACGTATCTGAAAATTTATTTAAAATTATTTTTTTAAAAATAACTTGCCGTCGCAAAACCCTCGCAATTTGCGAGGGCATAAATACCGTCGCAAAACCGTCGCAAATAGCGATGATTTTGCTACGAATTGCGACGGGTATATTGGCCGTCACAAACCGTCGCAAAACCGTCGCAAATTGCGACGGTTTTGCGACGGTTTTGGTCAACTCGCTACTTGTTTGAAAATCGTCGCAAATTGGTCGCTATTAGCGACGGTATTGAAGCCGTCGCAAAAAATTCGTCGCAAATCACGATTTTTCCTGTAGTGTCTGTCACAAGACATGACCATGGGGCTTTGGGAATATTAATCATTCACGTTTAAAATACAGCAAACAAATCAAATATTGTTATGAATTATTGGACATTAATTAGTGGAGGCTCCACTAATTATGGATTTATGTGAATTATTAGAAGATTTTTATGGATGTCCACCATTTAGTGGAGACACCATTAATTGAGATTAGTTGAAGATGATGTATGCCATGATGTATTCCACTAATTAGAGCTCTATAAATAAAGCTATACTCTAAGCTTGTAATACACCATCATTTTGTGAAAGAAAGATTAGTGAAAGAAAGATTAGAGAAAGAATTGTGAGAGAAAGAAAGAGAGAAGTTTGAAAAGAAATTTTTGTGCAAAGAATAGTTAGAATTTTCTTAGTGTGTAGTGTGTATATTTTATTCTAACACTACCCTAATTTTATAACACGTTATCAGCACGAGTCTCTGCCGTTATTAAAGCCAGAAGACAGGTATGCATTTATTGATCTCGCTAAATTCGAATTTGTAGCCCTTGATATTTCTGAAAAAAAAAATTTATATGTCATACAAAAATGCATCTAAATGTTAAAAAAAATGAGATCCATATGTCATGTGGATAAAAAGAAAGATTTGACCACCTGAAGATGGTCTACTACCCACTGCACGGTATGAATGGTTGCACCTGAAGTTGCAAGATTGTAAAACCGTGAACTCCGTGATGTATAAAACTACATCTTAGTTAAAAATTTTACAGAGAAAAAGTTACTGATGAAGTTATATTGGAGAAGACATTCTCCACTTTTCATGTCCTACAGTAACAATATCAAGAAAAATGGTATCCCAAATTGACAAATTTAACATGAGTTATTATTGAGAAATCATGAAGCCAGATGAATTGGCTCAACAGCACTCCCAGAAGTGAATGCTGTTGGCTCCAGCAGAAGCCATCGTTATAATCATAGTTGTGGCAGTGGCCGTGGTTATGGTCACGGACACACTCGATATTTCCCTTATCACAGAGAAATACTGGCCACCTGAAGTGGAACAGAAGAGATAATAAGGGAAAAAGATATTTCCATTAATAATAAGTATCACATCTTTTATTCATATCACTAGTGTTCATATGAACTTGAGGATACATGCTTATAGTTGCTCTTTTGTAATTGAGCTGACAAATTTAAGATGAAGGTTTGTAATTGTTCTTTTTCAATATTTACATTAGAGGAAGACAAACAATTAGTAATTATGGACTTCAGCTCCTCTTTTTCGGCATCCTCCTCCTTTTCTTTCCTCTTTGAGCCAGCATCAAGACTAGCAGCAGAATTAGCCGTAAAATTACTGCAAAATGAGTCTTGAGATTTTATGATCTCCTTAAGTTTATTATAATTAAATTTCTTATTATATTTGGCCTTGAAGCATGCTTGTCTCAATTTCTGTGTTTGGTCCTCTAACCGCGTATTAGGACTTTCTTCCACCAACTGCTTTTCACATTCCAAGCATCGCAATGGCTTCTTTCAACTTCTTCTCAGCCATATGTCCTCTTTCTTCTTTATTTTGCATCTCCTGTAAATCGAAGTGATATCATCGGTTATTTATTTATAAATCTTTCATAGTTTCATACTTGCAAATTATAAGTATGTATGAGAGAGAACCTGAACATTCTTAATTATGGTCTCCAAGCTCACCAACTTCCTGTGAGGTCATCGACGAATTCCTAACTCCCTACATCTTTTCTTGAGACAGGTTATGCCAATATTCAATTCTTTAGCTGCGCTCTTGATTGATAGGTAAAAGTATTGCAAAATTGTTTCTCTTGATAGTGTCTGGGAGTTATTGCCCATCTTCTCTCTCTACCTCTTAATCATCTTCTTCTCCCCAAGAATTTTGTCTGCAATAATATCTTAAACTTCGATATTATGCATTTCATGAGTACTTACTCCGACTTCATTATCAAGACCACTCATTATTTCTCCTAGAAAAATAAAATAATATCAGTAAAGGTAATACCATTCAAAATCCATGTTTAAATGGATAATAACCTGGAATCATATTCTGGCTTTGTTCAAAATCCATTAGAGAGTAGAATGGATCATGCACAAGCATATCCTTATTCAAAGGAATAGCATCAAGAGGAACAGTATCAAAAGCAGTCTCTTGTAGGGGCAGATCAACTTGGTCCAAAGCAGTATGTTCAAAACTTCCACTGATTTACATAAAAAACAAACCAAAAGAGAGTTTAATTTCATTATCAAGCACACTAAAAACAAATGGAAGCCCTCAAAGGTATCTCACCTGAAATTAGGAGGAAGTGGTTGGTTTGAAAAGGAAAACATATCACAATCTTTTGCGTTCGAATTAGGCAGAAGCGGTTGGTTTGGAAAGGAAAACATATCAAAATCTTCTGTGTTTGAATTAGGCGTAGCTGATTGGTTTGGAAAGAAAAATACATCAACATCTCGCTGCAGAAACCGAGTCAAAATTTGACCATGTCTCAAATGAATTACGAGTCTCCATATCTGCTTTGTGATTTTTGTTTTTGATGTTTACTAATGATTGATAACTGAGATATATATCGATACATATATATATATATATATATATATATCTATATGAGGAAGAAAAAGAAGTAGATGGTAGGTAGAGGGTCGGAGGAGAAGAAAAGACAAGAGAGGAAGAGGAAAAGTCGGTACCGGGAAGAGTAAAAAAAAAAAAGAGATATTTTTCTTGGCATTTTCTGCTTGTCATCATTTTCTTATATTTCTTTTCTTATTCTCTTGTGAAATCATTATTCCCTAAATTAGGGGGAGAACATAAACAGTACAAGAAAGATCGTGATTGGACAACATCATTAAATTATCTTGATCCGCATACAAGCGCGTGTGAACTTGAAGTTCAAAAGATAATTCATTTGTAAAGCATTGCAAATCAAATGTCAGACGCTTTTGTTGACTCTAGAAGAGTTACAAAATCACATATTCCAGCTATAAATGCTCCTATTCGAATTGAAGTTCTAGCAGAACAAAATATTATACCTATAGCTGCTGAGTCAAAAACACGCCAGAAGCGTAGTCGACCTCTTGGTTCTAAAGATAAAAATTCTCGAAAGAAAAGAGGATTAACTGATCCAGAAGATCATATTAAAGAAAAGAATGATAAAGACCAAGAGAGAACTGATGACAAAGAACCAGAAGTTGATGAAAGTAACACTGAAATTTCTATCAATTATACCACTTCCTGTAGAAGTTGGAATCGGATAGAAACCGTTATTGATAATATATTTACATACAATATATCTCTTGATGTTACACAGATAATGATGATCCCGAACCAATATCGCTTGATGAATGTCGGCATAGAAAAGATTGGCTGCAATGGAAAGATGCGATTCAATCGGAGTTAAATGCACCGACAAAACGTGAAGTCTTCTGACTCGCAATCCGAACACCGTAAGGTGTAAAACCCGTTGGCTACAAATGGATATTTGTGCGAAAGCGCAATGAAAAGAGTGAAATCGTTCGATATAAAGCGCGATTAGTAGCCCAAGGTTTTTCACAAAGACCAGGTATTGATTATGATGAAACTTATTCTCCTGTTGTTGATGCTATTATACTTCGATATCTTATCAGTTTGGCAGTACATGAAAAGATAGACATGCGCCTATTAGATGTTATCACTGCTTACTTGTATGGAAATTTAGAAAATGATATTTACATGAAAATCCCCGAAGGATTTCATATGCCTGAAGCATATAAACATTATCCTCGTGAAAATTACTCCATCAAGTTGCAGAAATCATTATATGCCCTGAAGCAATCTGGGCGCATGTGGTTCACATGTCTTAGTGAATATTTATTGAAAGCGGGATTTAAAAATGACCAGGTATGTCCATGTGTTTTTATTAAGAAATCTGGTTCTAAATTTGTGATATTAGCTATATATGTTGATGATATTAATCTTATTGGAACTCCTGAAGAGCTCCAAGAAACAATTGCTTATTTAAAAAGAGAATTCGAAATCAAGGATTTTGGTAAAACCAAATTTTGCCTTGGTTTACAAATTGAACATCTGGAGAGTGGAACATTTATTCATCAATCAATATATACAGCAAAAGTGCTAAAAAGATTTTACATGGACAAAGCACATCCATTGAGTATTCCAATGATCGTCCGATCATTAAATGTGGATAAAGATCCTTTCCGACCTCAAGAAAATGATGAAGAACTCATTGGTCCTCGAAGTACCATATCTCAAAGGCAATTGGTGCATTGATGTATCTTGCTAATAATACACGACCTGATATTGCTTTTGCTGTCAATTTATTAGCAAGATTTAGTTCTTCACCAACACGACGACATTGGAATGGAATTAAACAAGTCCTTCGATATCTCCAAGGTACAATTGATCTCGAATTATTTTATTCAAATAAAATCAGTCCAACATTGATAGGTTATGCAGATGCTGGTTATTTATCTGATCCACATAAAGCACGTTCTCAAACGGGTTATCTATTTACATGTGGAAATACTGCTATATCATGGCGTTCTACGAAACAATCTATAGCAGCTACTTCTTCAAATCATGCTGAAATTATAGCCATTCATGAAGCAAGTCGAGAATGTGTATGGCTAAGATCCATGATTCATTATATCCGAGAAAGTTGTGGATTATCATCAATCAAAGATATTCCAACTCCTCTTTATGAAGACAATGCAGCTTGCATAGCTCAATTACGAGGAGGATATATTAAAGGAGATCGGACAAAACATATTTCACCAAAATTCTTCTTTACTCATGAACTCCAGAAGAAATGTGAAATTGATGTGCTACAAATTCGGTCATGTAATAACCTCGCAGATATTTTCACGAAGACTTTACCGACTGTAACATTTGAGAAGTTGAGATATAAAATCGGTATGCGTCGGTTTAAAGATTTAAAGGAATCATCTCATCAGGAGGAGTAATAAACAGACATATAGAATAGTGTACTTTTTTTCCTTCACTAGATTTTTTTTCCCACTGGATTTTTATCTAGTAAGGTTTTAACGAGGCATATTCTTTATGTATGGATGAACATCCAAGGGGGAGTGTTATGAATTATTGGAATCTCTATTAATTAGTGGAGGCTCCACTAATTATGGATTTATGTGAATTATTAGAAGATTTTTATGGATGTCCACCATTTAGTGGAGACACCATTAATTGAGATTAGTTGAAGATGATGTATGCCATGATGTATTCCACTAATTAGAGCTCTATAAATAGAGCTATGCTCTAAGCTTGTAATACACCATCATTTTGTGAAAGAAAGATTAGTGAAAGAAAGATTAGAGAAAGAATTGTGAGAGAAAGAAAGAGAGCAGTTTGAAGAGAAATTTTTGTGCAAAGAATAGTTAGAATTTTCTTAGTGTGTAGTGTGTAGATTTTATTCTAACACTACCCTAATTTTATAACAAATATATAATTGTCTAAATACAGGGAACCTAACCGCAACTGTAAGGACTGAGACACCTAGGCTATCATTTTCCAAATCATCTTTTCAACGTGGTATAGGCATTGTAGGACATAAAGAATTGATTCCTATGTATTTGACAAATCGCATACACCAAGAATTTTTAATTTTGCCAAATAATTTCTTCCTTAAAAATTAATAAAATTCCAAGTTTTTCTGCTGTCTACTCCCATGCATGAGACCATAAAAAGATGATGATGGCTCTAATATCATAAAGTGCCTATTGAAATAAGCTTCATTATTCTTCACTTATATGTACATTAGGTCTTAAACTTTATCCACGTATCAATCAACCCTAATAGGGATGGCAATTTCCGGCATCAGCGGAGAGGAGGATGGGATCAGATTCAATCTTTAGCCCGCCAAGTGGGGCTTAGTTCTTAATTTTTTATTTTTTTATATTTATACATTTTTATCTTATATGTTTATATATATATATATATATATATATTATTAATATATTTTAATAATATATTCTCATAATTTAAAATATATTAAATGATCAAAGCCTTCTAAAAGATATATAATAATATTTAGTTGGAGAGAGATGTAATGTTTTTTAGAATTAATTTGAATTGCTATGAAATTTTCCTTTCAAATAAAACAAAAGAAATGTTTGATTACATAAAATCAAATGATTTTCATATTTGGTGTTTTATTATGTAAGTTTTCTTAAATATTGAGTGAATGAAATTATAGTAGAAAATTTAATTTTCTAAAATTATACTCTATTTTCATAATGTGTTATGTTTTATTATTATTGATATCATAATTATGTATTGATTGAACTGTTATGATGATGTATGCTCATAAATATCTCTTCCATTAGGATTTTCTTATTTAATTAGTGAACTACAACAACAATTGAATCATTTAGGAAGTTCCATCATTGAGTCCTTGTTCAGAACTATACTTGATCAAATTGGATTCTTGCTCTTGATTTCTTTGTTTCTAGATTACCTTGAATTCTCTTTACTTTGTTTGCTTTCATATCTATTTTAATTGACTCCTTGTGAATGTTTGACACCTTTATTTCTTGAAACTTTTGTTTGACTTGTCTCATTTTTAGCACCTATCTAGCATTTGATAAATTTTCTCTAGGGCCTATTGCTTGCTAATCCTCGCACAACAAGAAAAACATATTTTAGCTACGAATATTAATGAGGGAAAAGAGCTCTCGTTAATTCGTAAGGGATTTTCGATGAATTAATAAGAAGAGATAAAGTTTGACTAATTATCGTAAATTTGTCGTAAACTTGCGACAAAAAATATTTCATTAGAATTCACCGAGAGATTAGTGACGATAAATTTCCTAAAGATAAAACATGTGATATCCCTCGTTAATCCGTTAATAATTAGCTAGAACTTATTGAGAGATTTTGTACCTTCACTCAGCGGGCAAAATTGTCGCATAAAATTGCTCGGCCCTTAATAATCCATTGGTAGTTTAGCAAGGAATTAACGGCAGATTTATATCCCTTGCTAATTTTTTGATGGATTACCAAGGGACATTTTCTTAATATAAATTAGTTAAATGATATATGTAATCTCTTGCCAAACACATGCAAAATTTGTAATGGATTATCGAGGAAGATCATATTTTTAGTTATCGTTTTTAAAATTTAAATTATTTTTATTATTTACTGACGAATTTCGGATGGCCCTTTGATTTTTTTTTTATTTTTTACGACTTAAAATTTAGCATGATAATTTTGTGTCCCTTGATAATAGGTATTTTCTATTGGAAATTCCCCACTAATTAGGGAGTAATTTTCAGTTGAATTTCTAAAATGTGAAATTCAATAAAAATGACTTGTCTCTTAGAAATCTCTTGCAAATCACTAAGTATCGAATAACCTTTATATTTTGAAAATAAATATTAAATTTAATTATAAATTAACATTTTTTAAAAATCCCTCGCTAAGTGTAAGGGATTAACGGGTGCTATAGCTCCCTCAGAAAAAATATATATATATATATATTTAGCACGGCGCAAGTCGTCTTCTTCCTCAGTTACGTGTATGTTCTCTTTTGTTCGGCAGTCCACCCCTTTCTTCCCTTCAAGCAACAGATCCCTCGACGCCGTCGCTGATGCAGCTGCAAAGCCCCCAGCGCCGTTAGTCGCCGCCACACCTCTCTCTCGCCGGAACTGTCGCCTCTTTCCTTCCAAATTCTTAGTAAGTTTTGGGTTTTATTTTCTGGTTTGCAGATATGTCCCCAATTTAATGTGAGTTAGTTTGAGCAAAGCAAAGCAACCAGTTATCCATAGAATAATTGCTTTTAGTTTATCCCTGAACTATAGACAAGTTAGAGCTACTAGAAATCAAGGCCTCATTTTAGCTTTCTTCATTCTTATGCATAATTAAATCTTGAAAGCCCTAGTGCATGTTTAGTCTGAGGCAAATTAAGCAAAGCATTTTGAATAGATAAGAAGCTACTAGAATTATATGATTCCACAAGGTTGAGTTTGGCAATTGAATTTCTATGAATTATAACTTCAATTATTGTCTGCAAATACATAAGTTAGTGTGTATATATATTCTAAAAATTCAAACCAAAAAAATTATAAAAGAAAGAAAGCAAAAGAATGGGGAAAGTAGCAGTCTTTAGTATTCTGATTACGTAATGGATTATGATTACTTATTAAGTTTTTGTTTCTCTTGAGATCATTTGATATGAAATCTATTAAGTTTTGTAATGAGAATTGGTAATTGGTTAGAATTTTGATACATAAATTAAGTAAATTCTTAAACTGCGCATGATCACAATTGAAACTGTTGTTGTACCTTCACTTATGTATATAAGAAAATGCTAGCGATAAGTAGAAAGCCCACCAAATTCTTTTTTATGCAAATGTAAATAGTATAATATTAATCAATAAGAATATACATGGAAGATTAGTTTACAGTCGAGTAGACTACAAACTAGATGTTCTCATTACATGCTTCAAAAGTTATCTTAACAGTAGGGTAGAATGCAAAAATTACAGTGTACATATGTATTTTAATCTTCTTCACAATATCTCCCGGATGTCCTTTGTGTAAGTCTCAACCAGAAACGATGAATCATTTGTTCTTCAAATGCTTGGTTTCCGCTACCATTTGGACAGATGTGAAAAATTGGTTAGGTCTCCCACATTTTTTGAATTCTGCAAAAGCTTGTCTCAGGTGGTATACGTTTGGCAACCGGGGTACCTCTTAGTTGTCTAAGGCCAAGTCTACTGCTCTGGCGGCCACATTTTACTATATTTGGACTGCTCGTAACAAGGCAATTTTTGAGAGTGTAGCCTGAATCAAAGTCGTCTTTGCCAATGCGCTCCTGAAGATTGCCACAGCGATTGGTGATACTGGTAAGACTTTTGGGGGTGCAAGATTTTTTAAATCTAAATTGAAGTCAAAACTCTATAGTTTAACAATAATAATAAAAGTTACGATATTTTCATCAACTGATTAAAAAATTACAATGTTTTAATAAGCTCGCCTCTTGCCATCTTCACGTGTTAAACTTCTTTTAATTTGACTAGGGTGAAATTCAAAAAAAAAAAAAAAAAGGGTCAAGAATAAATATGAATATAAATAACATGTTTTGTTATAATAAAATATTAAAGGAAAATAAATTAGGTAGGGGAACCATTTTGCATCCATGTCAACATTTCTTTTCCTCCTAAATTAAAGGGATTAGAATAGAGAAAGTGAGTCTAAGGTATTAATTAAAAAAAATTATACTTTAATTTTTAAAATTGAATAAGAGAGATTAAAAATAAAAAACATATTAATAATTCATTCTCTTCTTTCTTTGTCCTTTTTCCCTCCCTTCCACTCATCTAAACAAAAAGATGTAAAAGAGATACTTTTTGGTTGTACATTCTCCATATGGTAATTCTCTTTGAAAGTTATACAGTAATTTGCAAACTTAGAAAGGGATGGGAAGGAGGTAGGACTACCGATTATTATTATTATTATTATTATTATTATTATTATTATTATTATTATTATTATTATTATTATTATTATTATTATTATTATTATTATTATTATTATTATTATTATTATTATTATTGTTGTTATTGTTGTTGTTGTTGTTGTTGTTGTTGTTGTTGTTGGGATTGTTGTTGTTACACTCTTTTGGTTGCTATATGGTAATTCTCTTTGAAAGTTATAATTTGCAACCTTAAAAATGAAGAGTTTGTGAGGCCTCTTCTTGTTTGCTTGCAGTTTTTTCTAAGCTTTTCAACCTCTTTTTTTATTTTTATTTTACCTTTTCCACTAAAATGCATGTTGGGCCAAAAGCATTCAGCCCATTTGGTGGACAAAAGACAACAAAACAAAAGGCCCACAAACTACAACAAAACCTAAACAAAAAACAAAAGAAACAGAAACTACTCTCAAGCATCATGGGATTTTGGATTTTTTTTCGTTGAGAGAGGCGACCGACAAAAACGTGAAGAAACAGAGAGCACAGTGGAAGCCATAATTGTTTCTTCAAGCTTTTGATTCTTGATTGGATAGCGATTTGGAATCCGATTGAGACGAAATTTGGTGTTACGTGTTCTTCTCAATAAGACCTACTTATATAATAGTTTAGATATCTGTTTTGATCTCATTATTCCAAACTCAATTCTTATTTGGTTGTAATTTTGGAAGAAGATATTGGTATATTGTTGGTATGCCTCTAGTTTTATTTAGGGAAGATTTTGTATTGCTCATTATTATTGATAGTGGAAGTTTTAACTAGACTAGGTCTTTTAGTTTTTTTCATCTTGGATTTTTCACGTTTAAAAATCTTGGTATCTCGTGTTATTTATTTTGATACTTTTTTTCACCTGCTGTTGTGATTGTATTTGGTATCTTTAGTTTATTCCTATTTTTTATTAGTACTTGGGAAATACTTTTGATCTTGGGATAATTTGTGTTTTGTGTGGAGCTTTGTTTTTGCTCTCTTTCGGTTTATTTCCCAACAAAGTGGTATTAGAGCTTGCTTGATCAGTTGACTAATTTGTGCTAATTAAAAATAGGTTATTCAGAGAATGGGTATATGATAAAATTGAATATCTCAAACTATTTAGATTGGAAGCCTAGAATGGAAGGATATTTATATTGCAGAGATTTATTTGAGCCTGATCTAGGGAACAAAGTGAAACTATCTGATATGCACAGAAAAATAGTGGGTAGTTTTCAAAAGTGGATTGGTTAAAGTATATTTCAACACTTTGCTCAGGAGACTAGAACTGATGTGTTATGGGAAAAACTTGAACGTATATTGGAAAGGAAAACTGGAATGAACAAGTCTTCTTGTTTAAGAAATATTACTCGGTTAAGATACAAAGATGATGCAGATATGAGTGAACATTTGATTTTCTTTCAAGGATTGATAAACTAAGCAACTTCATTGAAACTGAACTTGGATGATGAGGTACATACTTTACTGTTTTTCAGTTCACTACCAAATAGCTAGGAAACAATGGCAGCATCCCTTAACAATTCGGCTCCAAATGATGTCTTAACCATGGCTATGGCAAAAGAGGCAGTGTTGGATGAGGAGATCAGGAGGAAGGAACATGGTATTTTTAATGAGTCCCAAGCATTGATTATGCAAAAGAAAGAAGGAAGAGGGAAAAGTAAGAGTAAAGGTCCTCACAATAGGAATGATAGATCCAATAGCAAACATGAGTCACTGAAAGATATTGAGTGCTATTTTTGTAAAAAGAAATGACACTACAAGGAGCATTGCAGAGTTTTGAAATACGAACTTGTTGAGAAAAGGAGTAATGGTAAGGTAAGAGATGAAGAAGAGATTACAACAGTTGTAGCAACTAATAATGATATGCTAGTGCTCTGTGATGATAGCCATGTCAATGTTACCTGTTAAAGTAGTAATTGAATAATTAATTCAGGTGCATCATATCATATTACTCCACATAGACATTTCCTCTCAACCTACACTGAAAGAGATGTTGGCTATGTTAGGATGGGAAATGAGGCTTCTTGTAAAGTTGTAGGTAAGGGTGATATATGTTTGGACACAAATTCTAGATGCCAGCTAGTCTTAAGGAATGCCAGACATATTCTTGATATTTATCTCAATCTTGTTTTCACTAGAAAGCTTGATGATAAAGGCTACTATAGTTTTCAAGATGGAGGTAAACGGAAACTCAGCAAAGGGAATCTAATTGTTGCTAGAGGAAAGAAACAGAACACTGTCTACTTGATGTAAGCCAAGTTCAGAAAAGAAGAAGTGAATGTAATTCAAGATTGTTCCATTGATCTTTAGCGCATGCAACTTGGACATATGAGTGAGAAGGAATTCAGACACTAGTTCGCAGGCAACTTCTCTCAAATGTAACAGGTACTTCTCTTAAATCATGTGTTGATTACTTCTATGGAAAACAGTATAGAGTTGCTATTCAAATACTTCCTTCATCTAGAAAGCTAAATCTATTAGAGTTGGTGCATACTGATGTCTACTAAATGAAATATAGGTCTCTTGGTGGTGCAATTTACTTTGTCACTTTTATGGATGACTTCTCTAGAAAAGTCTGGTATACTGCTTTAAAATTTAAAGGCTAGGTCTTAGATGCATTTAAAGAATTTCATAGCAATGTCAAAAGGGATACTGGTAAACAGTTAAAGTGTGTTTGAACTGACAATGGTGATGAGTATAGAGGACCATTTAAAAGCTATTGCAAGTCTCATGGGACCAAATTAGAGAAGACTATACCAAAAATGGCACAAGAGGATAGGATAGTAGAAAATAGAACAAAACCATCATTGAGCGGATTAGATGTATGCTTTCTAACACCAAGTGATCAAAATCCTTTTGGGGTGAAGCAATGAGAACTGCAGTTGACTTGATTAATCTTGCTCCTTCAGTTCCTTTGGATGGTAATATTCCAGAGAGAGTATGGACAGGAAAAAAAGTATCCTTCAACCACTTGAGAGTTTTTGGTTGTCATGCATTTGTTCACATTTCCAAAGATAAGAGATCAAAGCTTGATATAAAATTCAAGCAATGTATTTTCTTGGGATATGCACGTGCAGAGTTTGGCTACAAATTGTATGTTCTAGTAGAAAAGAAATTGATTAGAAGTAGAGATGTTGTCTTTCTTGAAAATCAAACCATTGAAGATATTGAGAAACATGATAACCCAATGTCAAAATCAAAATTCCCTAATGACATTCCTTCTAATTCAGATCTAGTTCCTGCACTAGCTAGTTCTGATGAGCCATTCCAGAAATAGATGATTCAAATCAAGGGGGAATTGAGGTAGGTAAGGAGAAACTATGGATGATAATAATGATGCTACTGAGATTGAGCAAGAAGCACCGACACCAATGCCACAAGATAAACTTAGGAGATCCAGCAGGGAAAGAAGACCTTCCACTAGGTATAATCCTGATAAATATGTGTTTTTGAGTAATGGAGGAGAGCCAGAATCCTATAGTGAAGCTTTAGAGCATGAGAAGAAAGAAGAATTGTTGCAGGCTATGCAAGAGAAGATTGTTCATGATCCTATGAAGATTAACAAGTTGAAAAATGAGTTGAGAAAATATTTTGCAATGAAATATTTGGATCCGGCTAAATAAATTTTAGGGATGAAAATCACTCGAGATAGGCAAAATAGAAAGCTTTAGTTATCTCAAGTTGAGAAAGTGATTGTCAAGTTTAACATGAGCAAGCTAAGGACGTTTCTACTCCACTTGTGGGTCACTTCAAGCTAAATATTGAGCAGTGTCTGAAAAGTGAGAAAGACAAAAAAAATATGAAAAAGGTTCCTTATGCTTCAGCATTTGGTAGTCTGATCTATGCTGTGGTTTGTTCGAGACCAGATATAGCTTATGCAGTTGGAGTGGCTAATCAATTTCTCTCTAATACTAGTAAAGAGCATTGGAATCTGTCAAGTGGATTCTTAAGTATCTCAAGGGAACCTCTCTATTATGTTTATGTTTTGGAAATAACAAAATCATACTTAATGGATACTCTACTTCGAATATGGGAGGTGATCTTGATAAGAAAAGATCTACATCTGGTTACTTGATGACTTTTGTAGGGGGAGCAATATTGTGGAAAAATAAGTTGCAAAAATGTATTGCTCTTTCTAGTATAGAGGTAGAGTATATTGCAGCTACTGATGCTTGTAAAGAGATTCTATGGTTGCAGAGGTTTCTTCAAGAATTAGGCTTGAAACAAGAGAAGTATAATATTTATTGTGACAGTCAGAGTGACATTCACTTGTGTAAGAATTCTATATTTCACTCTCAATCCAAACATATTGATGTGGATATAATTAGATTAGAGAAGTTTTGGATTCAAACTGCTAACACTTGAGAAAGTGCACATGCATGATAATGGTTCTGATATACTGACTAAGGTGTTGCCTAGGAAAAAATTCTTGTTTTGCAGACAGGAAGCAGGGTTGTTTGTACACCCCAAATGAGCTGGAAGGGAAGATTGTTAGGCCAAAAACATCCAACCCATTTGGTGGACAAAAGACAACAAAACAAAAAGCCCAAAAACTATAACAAAACCTAAATAAAAAACAAAAGAAATAGAAACTACTCTCAAGCATAGTAGGATTTTGGATTTTTTTCGTTGAGAGAGGTGGTGGACAAAAACGTGAAGAAACAAAGAGCACAATGAAAGCTATAGTTGTTTCTTCAAGCTTTTGATCCTTGATTGGACAACGATTCAAAATCCGATTGAGACGAAATTTGATACCACGTGTTTTTCTCAACAACACCTACTCATTTAACGGTTTAGATTTCAGTTTTGATAACATCATTTCAAACTCAATTCTTATTTGTTTGTAGTTTTGGAAGAAAATATTAGTATATTATTGGTGTGCCTCTAGTTTTATCTAGAGAAGATTTTGTATTGCTCATTATTATTGATAGTAGAAGTTTTTACTAGACTAAGTCCCGTGGTTTTTTTTTTTTTATCTCGAGTTTTCCACGCTAAAAAATCTTGGTGTCTCGAATTTTTTACTTTGGTGCTTTCTTTTACCTGTTTCTGTTATTGTATTTGGTATCTTTAGTTTATTCCTATTTTTTATTAGTACTTGAAAAATACTTTTAATCTTGGGATAATTTGTGTTTTGTGTGGAGCTTGGTTTTTGCTCTCTTTCGATTTATTTCCCAACAATGCATATTTGGTAAACCAAGATTGAAATGCATTAGATATTGTTTTTCATCTTCCTCTTAGGGGTAATATATGGTGCACTTGGTTTAAATTTATAGTATAAATAAAAGATATCAATTTTTGTATTGATTATGAAATTATTTGAAAACTGCTTCCTATATTATATTGATCATCAAAGGAGTTATGTTTCTTCTTGCTATTACTGTTGATAGGATGAAGTTGGTGTCAAGAAGAACTGAAGTTTTGTTTTGTAAACATCTATATAAGACACATCTAATATTGTTATTGTGTAAAATGTAGAGGTACCCTTAAAAGCGCATACTACCAAGGTGCTTTTGGTGCTTTGCTCGTCTATAAAAAGTACATGCATTACTGCTTATCTCATTGATATTGTATCTTGAATTTACATGTCTAAATCCTGGTGAGTGATTGGTTATCATTTTCTATAAGTAATAGTGATCATTCCCTGTAAGTAATAAGTGATTACCCTTAAGTTAATTTTATATGAGATTGTGTTGAATTATGTGTGAATGTTGTTCTGGTTGTATATTTAGGGGCCTTAGTGCCTGAAAATAGTCTAATTATTGGGGGAGACTCTACTATTTTTTTTTTAAAGTACTAATTCTTTATGCTATTTTGATAAAATATTTTTTTAAAAAATAGATTAGCTTAAAACTACCATAATCTTTCAATTTGGTAAGCTGAATCTCTTAGTAGATAAATGCAAAGATGCAATAAGCCTAGCCCTAATCTTTCGATTTGATTCTATTAAAAAAATCCTTCAAATCTACTTTCTAAATAATATATTCCTCATTACCAAAAACTTCTCCAACTCTTGAGATAACTTTGGAGGAGAAAAACATTTCAGCATAAATAATTATAGAGATTGAAAGTCCTATAGTTCATTTCCTTCCAAATGCAATATATATTAACATTTAACATATTCTCCATCAGTACTTAGCCTTATTTATTTCATTCTCCTCTATTAAGTTTATAAGGTTAAGTTTTATTTTTTTGCAAGAAGAATTTGTGGTCATAAGAACAACCAAGATAGTGTTGGAATGTATGCCCTCTAGACTAGGTTTCAGATGTAATTATCAAATTTATTAATAAAAGAATTTATTTTCAAAATTGTTTATGAATTTAACATTACTTTTGTGAACAATTTTGGTGGGAAAAGACCCATTGTGTTTAAGTAAGTGGTCCATGTGAATGATGATCTTTCACAGTAAGATATGGACTACGAGTTACTTAACACATAAACATTTGTTCTTAACCGACTGGTGAGAATAAGAATTTCATCATGTTTAGGTTATTGTATTATAAATTACAAATGAGGAATGGCTTACCTTTAGCCAGTGGGTAGTTTACTCACTTCATAGCATGAGCACATTTCGAATACCTAGAAGAGGACCTGTAATAGTAGTTTTTAAAAGTACTATTTAGAAGAAGCGCAAACTAGTACTGTAATAATATGGACTAATACTCTACCGCTTAAATATAAGTTGGTGGTCTAATAAAATTGGAAGTATGTACTTTGATATGCTATAGTTGAGGTTTTTTCGTATAGTCGATATACTTATATTTTGAGTATGTGTGACTAGTTAGTTAAGAAAAACTTGTACAAGATAGTTTCTGCGTTATATCACCCATTGTGACTATTTGAATGATCTAAATATCCAGGGTCCTAGGGAACATGACTTAAATGTTTGCTTTGGGATAGCTTTTTTTGAAAGCGGAAACATTCTAGGAGTCGTGGATTATTGGACTAGAGGTCTAAGGATGGTAGATGTCTTTTAGAGAGGTGTTAGTGCACTCTTCCTCTCTAAATGTACGACAATGCGTAGAGGGGTATTTTAGTCATTACATCTGTAGATCAGAAACTTTGCTAACACAGCATTGTCCTTGGGGTCAATATTTTCTTATGGTGATATTAAAAAATATTTAAAATACAAAATACAATTATTTATATAGTAGGGGTATTTTGGTCATTTTAGTAGCCAAGGCGACATGTCTTTTAGTCCCTGAAATAGCCCTTAAGTTCTAACAAATTTGGATTAAGGAATTGGTCTTGATAATTATAGATTTTATTTAAGTAATCTAATTTATTATTAGACTAGAATAAAATAAAAGCCCAAGAGAGAGTATATATTTTATTTAGTTTAATTGATTAATTAATTATTTAGGGCCCAATGCCCAAATTGAATAATTAGAAAATGAACCTAGGTATAAACTAGATAAAAGGCCTTACATATTATATTGGTCTATTTGAGTTTGTTAATTATTTATTAAGCTGTTTTATGAAGCCCAGAAAATAAATAATTGAGGCTTATTAAAATCCCTGATTTTTGCTTTCACCGGCAGTGGTTAAGGCAATGGCCATATTTCGAAAACTCAAAAAGCTTCACATGAATGAGAAGAAATAAACAGCTTGCAAGAGTGCAACCAGAGTTTTCTTTGGGAGAGCCAATGGCTTCAAGCATTCAACTTGAAGAGGTCCAGATATCTTTTTCAGTGCTAAGAAGATCATTTAAATGCAGAGGTATTATAATTCTTAAAGCTTTCGTTGCCTCTGTTTTGATATTATGCATGCTTCTGTGTTTTTTTTTTTTTTTGGCCATAAATTACCTTCAATTGGTATCAGAGCATGGTTTGGCAAATATAGGAAGCATGCTCAGCTTAATTAATACAAGAAAATATTTGTTTTAGATGTTTGTTGTGAACCTTTGTGTTTTTGGTTTGGGATAGTCTGCTCTGTAAGTTTCGCAAGTGGAAGTATAGAAACACTGTATTTTGATTGCTTTCATAGATATTGTGTAAGCCCAGTGTTTTTTCTAAGGGCATGGGTGCTTGTTAAGCGCTTTTATATGTTGTTTGGATGAAAAAACCAGAAGAAGAAATGCAAAAATGCAGAAAAAAAATCGCAAGAAAAGTTGAAGAAGATGACAATGTTCATCGACTAAAGGAGCCAAGCCGAGCCACCTACTTTCTATGAGAGGAGCCGAGCCGTTTTAGCGAGCCGCGGCTTGGAGCCACAGCCGAGGCCGAGGCCGAGTTGGCCTTGGTTCCATGGCTTCCGCAAGGAAGCTTTCCTCGCGGATGCACCAACTTTCTCGCGGCGCGCGAGGAAGCTTTTCTCGGGAAAGACCGGCTTTTGCGAGGAACCAATTTGCATATTGCAAATTGCAAATTGCAATTCGAGTCTTCAATTTTGACCGAGCTTGGCGAGTGGATCGGGGCAGCTTCGCGGGCACCCCCCCCCCCCCCTGGATCGTGGTCCATAGGTTTTTCCCATGGGTCATGATCTAGTGTGGCGGTGCATTAGACCAATGATATACATATATATATATATATATATATATTTTGTCCTAAAACAAGAAAAGTTATTTTTATTGCAACAGTTAATATTCTTTGAATATTTTGTATGAAAAATAATAGTTGAAGAAATTTAGGATTAAATAAAACCATTAATTAGTTAATGTGTTTAATTCTATTATTTGGACACTTAGGTTAAAAGAATAGAAAATTATGAAAACTTTTACAGTTTTTTAGCATGCTTATTTCTTTTTGTACTCTATGTTCACGTTTTCTCAAGACCAAAGTCTTTGGGAATTTTTGACAAAGAAAAATGTTTTTCTTAAATTAAATAGTTAGTTTTAATTCGAACAAAAATTAATTCTTGGTTATTTTTTCAAAGGATTTTATCCTTGAGATAGAAAATATTTTAGATTTAGATATTTTGTGAATTAAAAATGGAAACCATTTTGATTTATTTTTAACAAGAAAAATTGTTTTTGTCAAATTAAACTTGAGATCAAAATCTCTTGAAGGTTTTATAGGAAATTTTTTAAATTATTAAGTTTATTAACTTAAATAAAATTAATCCATAAACAATTTTCTCAAAGGGCATAAACCTTGACATAGAAAATTATATAGGTTAGATATTTTATTTTTGAGTTAAAAGAAAACTTAATTGAAATTTTCAAATGATATTTTTCAAGGAAATCATTATTTTAAAATACTAAGTAGGAGAGGGGTTCCAACGGCTCTACGGCTTCCATCACGATCCTCATTAGAGATCGTGGGTCCCCTCGTGTCACCCTATGAGTGATCCCGTATAAGATGGGAATACCATAAGGATCTAGAATTAATGGATGGATGTAATTAATAACCTGGGACACGTGCTATGATCGACCAGCCCACGTTGGAGGTTATAGTGCGAGGAATGTCCATAGGAAAAGAGAAAAAACGATCATCTCACGATGGAGTTATCTTTTAGATTATTACCTAGAAGGAAAATTAATTTGTGATGGTTAATACACTTAGTTTAGGAAACTATTAATCTTTCCAAGAAGTTATGTCAGTTTTCCTAAGAGCTAAATTAATCATATTAAATATAATAGTGATATGGTTAACTATTATTGGATTTAATATAAGGATAAAGTTACAAATTAATTTGTTTTTCACAAATTGAGTTTTTTTTTATTTTTTATTTTTCAAAAATAGTTGGTGGAGATTCTTTTAGTCCTTTGGCCTTTATTCTCCGTGAAAATAAGCTAATGGGTCCAAATTATGTGAATTGGAAAAGGAATTTGGACATAATATTTACTACCAATGAGTATAAATATGTCATCTACAAAACCTGCCCTGTTATTGGGAAGGGTTCCACCACTGAAGAGCGAGAGGTTGAGAAAGCATGGAAGAAGGCCGACAAGATGGCTCGTTACAACATGTTGGCCTCTATATCTAATGTGCTCCAGTCTAAACACGAGAAAATGACCACTATGTATGACATTAGTCAATCACTAGCCACGATGTTCGCAGATAAGAGCCGACCTACAAGGCAGGAGACTCTTAGGATGATCATCAACACTAAGATGGCTGAGAGAGTATCAGTCAGAGAGTATATGCTCAAGATGATTGCAGCTTTCGAGGAAGTAGAAGTCTTAGAGGTTGTTATTGACCCCGAGAGCCAAATGGACATAGTTCTCGAATCTCTTCCAGGCTCTTTTACTCAGTTCAACTTAAATTATAACATGAATAAGTTAAACATGAATTTAACTGAGTTAATGAAAGAGCTCCAGGTGCTAAAGAAGGTTATGAAACCACAATCCAAGGCTATGATTGCTAGGGCTTCTTCTTCCAGAACTGGACCCAAGCCCAGAAAGTTCAAGAAGAAAAAGGGAAACGCACCGGTCCAACCTAAGAACCAACACAGCAAGCCCAAGAGCAAGTGCTTCAAGTGCGGGTAGAAGGGACACTGGAAAAAGAAGTGTCTAGAGCTTTAAGCCAAGAAAAATCCTACAGGTATTATTCTCTATCTAGAGTCAATTTCAATAGTTAGATCAACATTCACTTAGATTGTTGATTTTGGAGCCACTGATCATATCTGTAACTCCTTGCAGGGGTTTACGAAAATAAGAAGACTCCAAAAAGCCAAGCATGGACTACGAGTAGGAAATAGAGCACAAGTATGGGCCCTTGCAGTGGGAGAGTTGGATCTTATTTTTTATTGTAATAGATTAGTTATGTTGAAAAATATTTTATATATACCCGGTTTTAGATAGAATTTAATTTTAGTTGCAAAGCTAATAAATCATGGATATTCTGTTTCTTTCAATTATGGTATTACTATCAGTAGAAATGGAGAATTTTTATGCACAGGGCACATGTATAGAAACTTATTCTTTTTAAATCCTACAAATAATCAAATAAATAATGCACAATTTGAACCTTTAAAGAAGAAGAAAAAAACCAATGTTAATGACTCTTATCTTTAGCATCTAAGGTTAGGTTATATTAACTCAATCAGGATTCAGAGGCTAATCCATGATGGGCCTTTGGCTCATTAAGATTGAAAAGTTGGCCTCAGTGTGAATCCTGTCTTATGGGAAAAATGACCAAAAGGTCATTCACCCAAAAGGCTAATAGAGCCAAGGAGATATTGGGCATTGTTCATACTAATGTGTATAGTCCTTTGTCTACACAAGTTAGAGGGGGTTTTGAGTACTTCATTACTTTCATGGATGATTGTACAAGATTTGGTTATGTCTACCTGATGAGGCACAAGTTTGACTCTTTTGATAAGTTCAAAAAGTTTAAGGCTGAAGTGGAGCATCGGACAAGTAAACTGATCAAAACCTTACGATCAAATCGTGGTGGAGAGTACCTCCTCGGTGAATTTAAGGATTACATGCTACATCATGAGATAGTATCCTAACTCTCTGCGCCGGCACATTCCAATAGAATGGAGTAGCTGAGAGAAGGAATAGGACATTGATGGAAATTGTCTGAAACATGATGTCTCATGCTACTGTTCCGGTCTTTTTTTTGGGATATGTCTTGAAAACAGCGGCATACATTCTGAATTTGATGTCTTCCAAGCCAGTACTTAGGACGCCCTATGAGATGTGGACTGGGCATAAGCCAAGTCTGAATCATCCCAAGATATGAGGCTGTCCAACTTACATACTGATCAAAAGAGATAAGCTAGAACTAAGATCGAAATTATACTCTTTTGTTGGTTATCTAAAAGGGACAAAAGAATATTACTTTTATCATCTAAAGGAGTAGAAAATACTGGTAAGCACTAGTGCTAGACACTTGGAGGACGATCAAAGTACTTCCACTAAAAGTTCAACAAGGTTAGAACTCGAGGAGAAGTTATCTTTGGAATCAACTTCTTCAGACCTGATTGTGGAACAAGAAGAGATACAGTCTCAAGAACCCATACAAACAGAGCCTCATCGTAGTGGGAGGGTATCTAGAGTTCCAGAAAGATAGATAGGAGAGGCTTTCGAGCTGATGTCTAACCATCAGGAATAAGATCCCACTAGATATAAGGAAGCTATTGTTGATGCCGATGTAAATCTATGGTATGAAGTAATGAAAGTTAAGATTGAGTCTATATACTTCAATCAGATTTGGGATCTTGTAGCTTCACCTGAAGGGATAAAATCCATTAGGCTTAAGTGGCTATACAAGAGGAAGAGGGGAGCGGATGGGAAGGTGGAAACCTTCAAAACTAGGCTTGTGGCGGAAGGGTATACTCAGAAAGAGGGAATCAATTATGAGGAAACCATTTCCCTAGTAGCCATGCTTAAGTCCATCCGTATCCTCCTTACCATTGCATGTTATTACGACTACGAGATATGGCAAATGGATATCAAGACGACATTGTTTAATGGCCATATTAGTGAAGACATCTATATGTCCCAATCGGAAGGTTTTATTGCTAAAGGCCAGGAACATATGATTTGCAAGTTTAAGAAGTCCATTTATGGACTTAAATAGGCATCTAGTGTATGAAACATTCGTTTTGACGAGATTGTAAAGTCTTACGGTTTCATTTAAAACAAGGATGAACCATGCGTGTACAGGAAATTGGAAGGTATAAATGTGATTTTTCTTATCCTATATATGAATGACATTCTATTCATTGGGAATGATGTAGGAACATTGTCATCTACTAAGTTTGATTGTTTAGTCAATTCAGCATAAAGGATTTGGGAGAAACCAGTTATATTTTTGGAATTAAACTTCTTAGAAATAGGAAGCAGAAAATGTTAGAATTATTCCAAGTGACATACATTGACAAGATGTTGGTCAAGTTGTTGGGAATATACCCTCTTAGACTAGGTTTCTGATATATATATCGAATATTTTTAATAAAAAAATTTATTTGTCGGACATCGTTTGTGAATTTATTTTCTTTATTTGTGCACATTTTCGTTTGAAAAAAAACCCATTGTGTTTAAATAAGTGATCCATGTGAATGGAGGTCTTTCACAACAAGGTATGGATCATGGGTTATTTAAACACATAAACTTTCGTTCTTAACCGATTGATGAGAATGGGAATCTCATCATATTTAGGTTATTATGTTATGAATTCCAAATGGGGAATGACTTACCTTTTGCCAGTGAGTAGTCCACTCACTTCATGACATAAGCGCATTTCGAATACGTAGAACAGGACTAGTAGTAGTGGTTTCTAAAAGTACTATATAGTAGAAACCTAGATTATTACCGCTACAGCATGGACTAGTACTCTATAACTTGAGTATAAATTGGTGGTCTGGCAAAGCTGGATGCATATACTTTGATATGCTATAGTTGAGGTTCTCTCGTAGGGTTAATATACTTGTATGTTGGGTATGTGTGACTAGTTAGTTAAGACAGACTTGTACAAGATAGTTTCTACACTATTTCACCCTTTGTGGTTATCTGAATAATCTAAATATCCAGGGTCCTGGGAAACATGACTTGGATGTTTGCTTTTGGGTAGCTCCCTTGGAAAGCGGAAACACTCCAGGAAGTCGTGGATCATTGGACTAGAATCCTAAGGATGATAGATGTCATTTAGAGAGGTGTTAGTACACTTCTTTCTCTCTAAATGCACGACAATGTGTAGAGGGGTATTTTAGTCATTTCACCTGTAGGTCAAAGACTTTGCTAATGTAGCATTGTCCTTGTGATCAATATTTTCTTATGATGATATTAGGAAATATTTAAAATACAAAATACATCTATTTATATAGTAGGGGTATTTTGGTCATTTTAGTAGCCAATGCGATGTGTCTTTTTGATCCTCGGAATAGCCCGTAAGTCCTAATTAATTTTTGGGTTGAGAAATTGATCTCAGTTAAGAGGGTTTTATTTTATTTGGGAGTCTAATTTATTATTAGACTGGAATAAAATAAATGGAGAGAAATTTATTATCTGGTTTAATTAGTTAATTAATTATTCAGGACCTAGGTCCAGTTTGAATAATTAAAAAATTAACCGAGACTTAAACTAGAGGAAAATAATTAATACTTAATTATTTATTGAGTTATTTATTTAATTAAGCCCAAGATATAAATAATTAAAGTTTAATTATTTTTTAGTTCATTTGATCTTATTAATTATTTATTGGGATATTTAATTAATCCCAAGGAATAAATAATTAATGTTTATTATTTTGGGCTTTTTGGGTCTAAGAAAAATAATAAATATTATTTTGGCCCAATAGCTTGAACCATAGGATTTTTTCGGACACAGTTCAGAAGAGTTAGGATGAAGCCAAAATTTATTTTGTTAATAATATTTGGGTGTTTGAAATATTAAATTCTGGGAATATTATTTTTATCAAAATAATTATTTTTGATTTCATGACTCTTGGCTTTCTGTGTGGAAAAATAAAAATAAAATCTCTCCCCGTGTGGCTCTTGGGTTTCTGGCTTTTGGTTTCTCTTGGTGTTCTGGCTTTTGGTTTTGTTTTGTTAACATAAAAAACCAAAGGAAGCCAACCGGTAGGAAGGGAAAATCTGATCCTTTTCTCACCCAAATACTGTGTTCACCAACTTGGATTAGGGATGGTCATATTCTGAGAATTGAAAAGCCAAGCATTGCACCGGAGGAGAGCCTGACATTTTTGCACAGGAAGCATCAACCCACGAGAAGAAGGAAGCTGTTTTTTGTGCTTCAATCAACTCTCCTACAATTTTCAAGGTTTAAGGCACCAAGAGGTATGGTTTTAATCCCTCTATGCTGCTGCCATACTATGTTATGTTTTTTTTTTTTTGGTCCATTTTTGTTCCTCTCGTAGCATGCTCCTCTGTGTTTCAAATTCCTTCAAGTGGCATCAGAGCATTGAATTTGATTGGCTTAGGGAGCATGTTAGTTAATAAAAATGGAGAAGAACATTATTTGGTGCTTAAACTTGTGATCCTTTGTTGTTTTGGTATGTGATAGGGTGAATGTGAACTTAACAGTGGAAGCATAGGAATCCTCTGTAAACTTATGGCTTTGATGTTTTGATCGTGTAAACCCAATTTAAATGGATATAGGCGGTTGGAGTTTTGGTTTGGATGAGTTTTTGTAATGAAAAATGTCCAAAGAGCCAAAGGAAGCAATTTGCAGAGAAAAACGCAGACAGAATGCAGAGAAATTTCGCGCAGAAGATGAAGTTACTATTCCTACGCCGCCGCCTAAGCTAAGCCGAGCCGCGCTGATGTTTCTGTGTCATGAGTCGCTTCTCGTGCACGCGTGCACGAGCCGAGCCAATTTGCAGGAGTTGAAGCCGAATCAAATTTTGCAATTGCAATTGCAATTCGGGTTCATGCGCGGGTAAGCGGGGCACCGGTCGGGCAGACGCGCGGGTCGAGCGCACAGAGGAAGTGGGCGTGAGTCACGGGCAGGCTTCGCGGGTTGCAGCTGTGCTTGATTTGGTGCGACTGGTGCACCGGAGCGGCGGTGGACTGCAGGCCAAATGGGCACGGATCCAGTGCGGTGGGTGCACGTGGACAACCAGTCAATTTTTTGTAATTTCTTTTTTTAATTTGGGTTCCATACCAGACAAAGTTAATATTTTTGCAATAGTTTATATTCTTGGAATATATTTGCATGAAAAATATTAGTAAAGGATTTTAGGATTAAACAAAATAATTAATTAATTAATTAATATGTTTAATTCTATTATTTGGGCACTTAGGTTTAAAAATAAAAAAGCATAAAAGCATTTACTATTTTCTGGCATGCTATTTATTTTGTGAACCTATGTGCGTGGTTTCTCAAAGACCAAAGTCTTTGGGAATATTTATACAAGGAAAACATTTTTCTTTAAAAAATTAAATGGTTATTTTAACTTGAACAAAAATTAATCCTTTGATATTTTCTCAAAGGATTTAATCCTTGACATAGAAAATATATTGGATTTAGATATTTTTGTAAGTTAAAATAAAAGGCCATTTTATTTTATTCTGCACAAAAAAAATTATTTTGTTAAATAAACTTGAGACCAAAGTCTCTAAAAAGTTTTAATTGGAAAATTTTTGAAATTACTAAGTTTTAACTTAAATAAAATTAGTCCATGAAAAAATCTCTCAAATGATATAATTCTTGACATAGAGATTTTAGTAGATTTGGATATTTTATTTTTAAGTTAAGGAAAAATTTAATGGAAATCTCAAAAGGATATTTTTCAAGAAAACTTTATTTTAAAAGATTAAGTGGGAGAGGAGTTCCAACGGCCTCACAACTTCTATCACGATCCTCACTAGAGATCATGGGTCTCCTCGCGTCACCCTGGGAGTGAACCCTTATAAGATGGAGATACCACAAGGATCTAAATCTAATGGGAGGATGTAATTAATAACCCGGGATACGTACTATAATTGGCCAGCCCACGTTGGAGGTTATAGTATGAGGAATATCCATAGAAAATAAGAGGAAATGGCCATCCCCTTGATGGAGTTATTCTCTGGATCATTACCTAGAAGGGAAATTAATTTGTACTGGTTAATACACTTAGCTTAGGGAACTGTTAATCTTCCAAAGAAGCTACGTCAGTTTTCCTAAGATCCAAATTAATTTCAATGCACAAATTTATTTTCACAACCTAAATCATTTCTTTTATTTTTCGATTTTCAGAAATGGTGGGAGATTCTTTTAGTCCTTTGGCTGTTATTCTCCATGAGAATAAGTTAACAGAACCAAACTATGTGGACTGGAAGAGGAACCTGGACATAATACTCATAGCCGAGGGGTATAAGTATGTCCTTTACGAGACCTGCCCTGTGATCGGGGAAGGTTCCACCTCCGAAGAGCGAGAAGCTGAAAAGGCATGGAAGAAGGCTGATGAAATGGCACGTTGCTATATGCTAGCCTTCATGTCTAATGTGCTCCAGTCAAAATACGAGCACATGGATTTTGTGTATGACATTAGTCAGTCATTGGCCACTATGTTCGCGGACAAGAGTCGGTGCGCAAGACAGGAGGCTCTTCGAACTATAATAAACACTAAGATGGCTGAGGGAGCATCAGTCAGAGAGTATATGCTCAAGATGATTGCTGCTTTTGAGGAGGCAGAAATTTTAGGAGCTATCATTGACCCCGAGAGCCAAGTGGACAAGATTCTCGAATCTTTACCGGGTTCCTTTACTCAATTCAAATTAAATTACAATATGAATAAGTTAAATATGAGTTTGATTGAGTTGACGAAGGAACTCCAGATGGTAGAAAATGTCATGAAACCACAATTAAATGCCATGATTGCTAAGGCTTCTTCCTCAAGAATTGGGTTCAAGCCCAGAAGTTCAAAAGGAAGAAGGGATACGTAGTAGCCCAGCCCAAGACCCAATCCAAAGACAAACCAAATGGCAAGTGCTTCAGATGTAGGAAGAATGGACATTGGAAAAATGAGTGTCCAGATCTTCAAGCCAAGAAAAACCCCACAGGTAATGTTTTCTATCTGGAGTTTATATCAATGGTTAGATCAACTTCCACTTGGATTGTTAATTCAGGAGCCACTGATCATATCTGTAACTCCTTGCAAGGGTTTAGAAAGATAAGAAAACTCAAGAAGGGCGAACATGGATTACGTGTGGGAAATGGAGCACAAGTTTGGGCCCTTGCAGTGGGAAAGCTAGATTTTGTTTTTTATTGTAATAAAACGGTGATTTTAATAGATATTTTATATGTACCTGGTTTTCGTCAGAATTTGATTTTAGTTGCAAAACTAATAAATTAAGGATATTATGTATCTTTCTATTTTGGTATTTCTATCAGTAGAAATGGAGAAATTTTATGTACTGGGCACATATATGGAAATCTATTCTATTTAAACCCTATTAATCATCAATCAAATAACGCTCAATCTGAACCTTTAACTAAGAAGAGAAAGACCAATGTCAATGACTCATATCTCTGACATCTAAGGTTGAGTCATATCAACTCAACTAGGATTCAAAGGCTAATCTATTATGGTCATTTGGGCTTATTGAGATTGGAAAATTTGCCTCAGTGTAAATCCTACTTGATAAGAAAGATAACCAAAAGGTCTTTTATCCCAAAGGAGGATAAGACCAAGGAGGTACTGAGCTTTGTTCATACAAATGCGTGTGGTCCCTTGTCTACACCAGCTAGAGGACATTTTGAGTACTTCATCACTTTCACGGATGATTGTACAAGGTTTGGTTATATTTACCTGATGAGACACAAGTCTGACTCTTTTAATAAATTCAAGGAGTTTAAGGCTGAAGTGGAGCGTCAGACATGTAAATTAATCAAGACTTTACGATTGGATCGTGGTGGAGAGTACCTCCTAGGTGAATTCAAGGACTACATGGTACATCATGGGATAGTATCTCAGCTCTTTGCGCCAGGGACACCCCAGCAGAATGGAGTGGCTGAGAGAAGGAATAGAACATTGATGAAAATAGTCAGAAGTATGATGTCTCATGCTACTCTTCCAATATCTTTTTGGGGATATGCCCTGGAAACAGTGGCATACATTCTGAACTTGTTGCCTTCCAAGTCAGTACTTAGGACTCCCTATGAGATGTGGATTGGGTGTAAGCCAAGTCTGAATCATCTCAAGATATGGGGTTGTCCAACTTATGTACTAATCAAGGGATAAAAGTTAGAATCAAGATCAAAATTATGTTCTTTTGTTGGGTATCCAAAAGGAACAAAGGGTGGTTACTTTTATCATCCTAAGGAGCAAAAAGTGCTGGATAGTTCCAATGCTAGATACTTAGAGGATGATCAAAGTACTTCCACGAAAGATTCAACTAGGTTGGAACTCGAGGAGAAGTTATCTTCGGAAGCAACTTCTTCTAACCCGATTGTGGAATAAGAAGAGGCACAGCCTCAAGAGCTTGTATAAATGGTGCCTCGTCGTAGTGGGAAAGAGTCTAGGGTTCCAGATAGATGGTATGGAGAAGTTTTTAAGTTGGTCTCTGACCATCAGGAACAAGACCCCACTAGATACAAGAAGGCTATTGCTGATGCCGATACAAATCTATGGCATGAAGCAATGAAAGTCGAGATTGAGTCTATCTACTTCAATCAGGTGTGGGATCTTATAGCTTTACCTGAAGGAATAAAACCCATTTGGTGTAAGTGGGTGTACAAGAGAAAGAGGGGAGCGGATGGGAAGGTGGAAACCTTCAAAGTTAGGCTTGTGTCGAAAGGGTATACTCAGAAAGAATGGATCGATTATGAGGAAACCTTTTCCCCGGTGGCCATGCTTAAATCCATCCGGATCCTCCTTGCCATCGCATATCATTATGACTACGAGATATGGCAAATGGATGTCAAGACGACATTTTTAAATAGCCATCTTAGCGAAAACATCTATATGTCCCAATCGGAAAGTTTTATTGCTGAAGGTCAAGAACATATGGTTTGCAAGCTTAAGAAGTCCATTTATAGACTAAAGCAGGCATCGAGAGCGTGGAACATTCGTTTTGATGAAACGGTAAAATCTTATGGTTTCATTCAAAGCGAGGATAAACCATGCGTGTATAGGAAACTTGAGAGGTTTAATATAATTTTTCTTGTCTTGTATGTGTATGACATTCTACTCGTTGAAAATGATGTAGGGTCATTATCATCTACAAAGGTTTGGCTATATAGTCAATTTAGTATAAAGGACTTGGGAGAAGCCAGCTACATTTTTGGGATTAGACTTCTTAGAAATAGGAAGCAGAGAATATTAGGATTATCCCAAGCCGCATACATTGACAAGATGCTAGCCAAGTACAACATAGATTCATGCAAGGGAGCTCTAATCCCTTGCAGACATGGGTTGTCATTTTCTTCAAGGGATTGTCCTAAGTCTCAAGAAGAAAAGGACAGGATGAGTAGGATTCCCCACACTTCGGCTGTAGGAAGTCTCATGTACGCCATGCTGTATACTATGCCAAATATCTGTTTTGCCGTAGGCTTAGTTAGCAAATATCAGTCAAAATCTAGGGAGGTTCATTGGCAAGCTGTAAAGAATATTCTTAAGTACCTTAAAGGAACATTGGAGCCACAAGGAGGGGAAGCACATTGAGAAGTAATACCACCTGATCTGGGATTTTATCCAGAGACGGGAAGTCGTGGTGGTACAGATTGCCTTTGAGAACAATTTAGCAGAGCCATTCACCAAGCCTTTGGTTGAAAAGTTTTCAAGAGACGCCATTGGGGTGGGCACCTATGGACTTACCTAGTTTTAGAGTGCAAATGGGAGATTGTTGGGAATATACCCTCTTAGACTAGGTTTCTGATATAAATATCGAATATTTTTAATAAAAGAATTTATTTGTCAGACATCGTTTGTGAATTTATTTTCTTTATTTGTGCACATTTTCATTTGGAAAAGACCCATTGTGTTTAAATAAGTGATCCGTGTGAATGGAGGCCTTTTACAGTAAGGTATGGATCATGGGTTATTTAAACACATAAGATTTCGTTCTTAACCGATTGATGAAAATGGGAATCTCATCATGTTTAGGTTATTATGTTATGAATTCCAAATGGGGAATGACTTACCTTTAGCCAGTAAGTAGTCCACTCACTTCATGACATAAGCGTATTTCAAATACGTAGAACATGACTAGTAGTAGTGGTTTCTAAAAGTACTATATGGTAGAAACCTAGACTACTACCGTTATAGCGTGGACTAGTACTCTATAACTTGAGTATAAGTTGGTGGTCTGGCGAAGTTGGAAGCATATACTTTGATATGCTATAGTTGAGGTTCTATCGTAGGGTCAATATACATGCATGTTGGGTATGTGTGACTAGTTAGTTAAGACAGACTTGTACAAGATAGTTTCTACAATATTTCGCCCCTTGTGGTTGTATGAATGATCTAAATATCCAGGGCCCTAGGAAACATGACTTGGATGTTTGCTTTAGGGTAGCTCCCTTGGAAAGTGAAAACACTCCAGGAAGTCGTGGATCATTGGATTAGAAGCCTAAGGATGGTAGATGTCATTTAGAGAGGTATTAGTATACTTCTTCCTCTCTAAATGTACGGCGATGTATAGAGGGGTATTTTAGTCATTTCACCTGTAGGTGAAAGACTTTACTAATGCAGCATTGTCCTTGGGGTCAATATTTTCTTATGGTGATATTAGTAAATATTTAAAATGCAAAATACATCTATTTATATATTATGGGTATTTTGGTCATTTTAGTAGCCAATGCGATGTGTTTTTTTGGTCCTCGGAATAGCCCGTAAGTCCTAATTAATTTTTGGGTTGAGAAATTGATCTCAGTTGAGAGGATTTTATTTTATTCAGGAAGTTTAATTTATTATTAGACTGAAATAAAATAAATGGAGAGAAATTTATTATCTAGTTTAATTAGTTAATTAATTATTTATGACCTAGATCCAGTTTGAATAATTAGAAAATTAACCGGGACTTAAACTAAAGGAAAATAATTAATACTTAATTATTTATTGGATTATTTATTTAATTAAGTCCAAGAAATAAATAATTAAAATTTAATTATTTTTTGGTTCATTTGGGCTCATTAATTATTTATTGGGATATTTTATTAATTCCAAAAAATAAATAATTAATGTTTATTATTTTGGACTTTTTGGGTCCAAGAAAAATAATAAATATTATTTTGGCCCAAAAGCCTGGACCATAGGAATTTTCTGGACACAGTTCAGAAGAGTTTAGGGTGAAGCCAAAATTTATTTTGTTAATAATATTCGGGTATTTGAAATATTAAATCCCGGGAATATTATTTTTATCAAAATAATTATTTTTGATTTCATGACTCTTGGCTTTCTGTGTGGAAAAATAAAAATAAAATCTCTTCCCGTGTGGCTCTTGGGTTTTTGGCTTTTGGTTTCTCTGGGTGTTCTGGCTTTTAGTTTTGTTTTGTTAACATAAGAAATCAAAGGAAGCCAATTGGTAGGAAGGGAAAAATCTGATCCTCTTTTCACCCAATTACTGTGTTCACCAACTTGGATTAGGGAGGGTCATATTCTGA
The DNA here is from genome assembly GCA_026120185.1 of Voacanga thouarsii. Classification (NCBI taxonomy): domain Eukaryota; kingdom Viridiplantae; phylum Streptophyta; class Magnoliopsida; order Gentianales; family Apocynaceae; genus Voacanga; species Voacanga thouarsii. Next base: position 1,407,328 of record JANUWF010001102.1, on the reverse strand, counting down.
GAATTGAAAAGCCAAACATTGCACCGGAGGAGAGCCTGACATTTTTGCATAGGAAGCATCAACCCACGGGAAGAAGGAAGCTGTTTTTTGTGCTTCAATCAACTCTCCTACAATTTTCAAGGTTTAAGGCACCAAGAGGTATGATTTTAATCACTCTATGCTGCTGCCATGCTCTGTTATATTTTTTTTTTTCTATCCATTTTTGTTCCTCCCGTAGCATGCTCCTCTATTTTTCAAATTCCTTCACAAGTTTAGCATGGATTTATGCTAATGAGCTCTAATCCCTTACAGACATGAGTTATCTTTTTGTTCTCAGGACTGTCATAAGTTTCAAGAGGAAAAAGACAAGATGAATAGGATTCTTTATGCTTCGATTATGGGAAGTCTCATGTATACCACGCTATGCACTAAGTTAGATATCTGTTTTGCTGTAGGTTTTGTTAACAGATATCAGTCAAACTCTAGGGAGGTTCATTGGTAAGCTGTAAAGCATATTCTCAAGTACTTCAAAGGTACAAAAGATTATATGCTAGTTTACATGGCTGATTACTTAGTTCCTACTACATACACAAATTCAGACTTTCAGGCAGATAATGATGAGAAAAATTCACTAGTGGATATGTCTTCACCTTGTCTGGAGAAATTGTTTCATGGAGGAGTATTAAGCAATCTTGTATTGCTGACTTAACCATGGAAGCTGAGTATGTAACAGCTTTGGAGGCATCTAAGGAAGCAATCTGGCTCTAGAAGTTCATTTCTAAACTTGGAGTTGTGTCACACATGGACAGACCAATTGTAGTGTATTGCGACAACTTTGGAACAGTTTCACAATCTAAAGAACCCAGGAACCACAAGAAGGAGAAGTACATCAAGAGGAAGTACCATCTGATTCGATATTTCATCCAGAGACGGAAAATCGTGGTGGAACATATAGCCTCGGAGAACAATCTAGCAAATCCCTTCACCAAGCCTTTTGTTAAGAGAGTCTTCAAGAGACACTTAAACTTCATAGGAGTAGGTACTTACGGACTTTCTTAGTCTTAGAGTGAAAGTGGGAGATTGTTGGAATATATGCTCTCTAGACTAGGTTTCTGATGTAATTATCAAATTTATTAATAAAAGAATTTATTATCAAAATTATTTGTGAATTTTATTTTACTTTTGTGCATAATTTCGTTTGGAAAAAATCCATTAAGTTTAAGTAAGTGGTCCATATGAATGGTGATATTTCATAGTAAGGTATGGACCACGAGTTACTTAACACATAAACGTTTATTCTTAACCGATTGGTGAGAATGAAAATCTCATCATGTTTAGGTTATTAAGTTATAAATTCTAAATGGGGAATAGCTTACCTTTAGTCAGTGGGTAATCCACTCACTTCATAGTATGGGCGTATTTCGAATACAGAACATGACCTATAATAGTAGTTTCTAAAAGTACTATTTAGAAGAAACTCAAACTATTATTGCTACAGTATGGACTAATATTCTATCGCTTGAATGTAAGTTGGTGGCTAACAAAGTTAGAAGCATGTACTTTGATATGCTGTAGTTGAGGTTCTTTCATAGAGCTAATATACTTATATTTTAAGTATATATGACTAGTTAGTTAAGACAGACTTATACAAAATAGTTTTTGTGTTATATCGCTCCTTGTGACTGTTCGAATAATCTAAATATCTAGAGCTCTAGGAAACATGACTTAAATGTTTGTTTTGAGGTAGCTCCATTGGAAAGCAAAAACATTCCTAGAGTCGTGGATTATTGGACTAGAGATCTAAGGATGATAGACGTCTTTTAGAGAAGTGTTAATATACTCTTCCTCTCTAATTGTACGGCAATGCGTAGAGGGGTATTTTAGTCATTACACTTATATGTTGGAGACTTTACTAACACAACATTGTCCTTGGGGTCAATATTTTCTTATGGTGATATTAAAAAATATTTAAAATGTAAAATACAATTATTTATATAGTAGGGGTATTTTGGCCATTTTAATAGTTAAGACGATGTGTTTTTTGTTCCCCAAAATAGCCCTTAAGTCCTGACAAATTTAGATTAAGAAATTGGTCTTGATAATTATGGATTTTATTTAAGTAATCTGAATTATTATTAGATTAGAATAAAATAAAAGCCCAAGAGAGAGTATATATTTTATCTAGTTTAATTTATTAATTAATTATTAAGGGCCCAAGACCCAAATTGAATAATTAGAAAATTAACCTAGGTATAAACTAGATAAAAGGCCTTACATATTATATTGGTCTATTTGGATTTATTAATTATTTATTGAGCTGTTTTATAAAACTCAGAAAATAAATAATTGAGGCTTATTATTTATGGGTGTTCAAACTCAAGAGTAAATAATTTTATCTGGCCTAATGAATGAGACTGAGGGTTAAAAAAAAAAAGGAATGGATCCCGTATTATTTGGCGTGAAAGGATAACAAAAAGAAAATATTTTTTGTTTCACGCTCTTGGTCTCTCTTTGATATATATATATATATATATATATATATATATATATATATATATATATATATTTGAAAAAGAAAAGAACCAAGACCATTCTTAAATCCCTGGTTTTTGCTTTCACCGGTAGTGGTTAAGGCAGTGGCTATATTCCAGAAGTTCAAAAATTTCGTGTGAATAAAAAGAAGCAGACGGCTTGCAAGAGTGCAACCAGATTTTTCTTTGGGTGAACCAGTGGCTTCAAGCATTCAACCTGAAAAGGTCCAGATATCTTCTTCAATGCCAAGAAGATCATTTAACGCAGATGTATTATAATTCTTAAAGCTTCTACTGCCTCTATTTTGATATTATGCATGCTTCTGTGTTTATTTATTTATTTATTTATTTTGCCGTACATTACCTTCAGTAAGACCAATTTTGAAGAAATTGGAGGATCCTATTTGCTCGTGTTTTTAGGTCATATATTCAATGATAACATATATAATCATTCTTATTTATTTTTTGTGCACTTCTCAAATAATTTGATTCATTAGAAAAAGATCCATTTTACTTGTTTTTCCAAACTTAAAATTTTTTTTTAATACCTGGAACATCAGGCATAACAATAATAAACTTGTGTGTGAAAACATTGTCTCATGCCCTTATGGACTTTGTTCTAGATTCTCCTCCAACTTTGTCTAATGTTTGTTTATGTTTGGTAATATAGAGGATGGATGATTGTAGATGGATGTATAATCGTAAAACTTAAGGATTTAAGAGAATTTTGTGGATTATGAAAAGAATGTTAAGGAATTCATCAATTTTGTATTGTTGCAAGCACAATCAGTGTATCTATGATGTCCATGTTCAAAGTATAAAAAAAAAAACTATTCAGTTGATAAAGCAAAGATGCACTTATACAAATGGGGATTTGTTCCAAATTGTTGTCAGTGGACAAGTTACGATGAATCTTTAACTCCCAAGCCGTATGTCTCTACTTTGAATATGGCTATTGCAACCTCAGAACTTAGTAAACATTTTCGAGATATATTCTAGAACAGTAGGCCTTAAATTTGATTTAGAGCCTTCATCAACTTTGGGAATTAGAGAGGAACTTCCTAAAGTAGAGGTATAGAGGTTTTGCGATAGGTTGAGAGGTGCAACCACTCCAGTATGGAATGAGTGCACAAATCACTCTCTATTATTAGTGGTCCCTCAGTTGTTATAAACATTAAATCCAAGAATAATATTTTAGGAAAGTGCTTTAATTAGATGTTGCAAATGATGAAGAAAATGTTACCAATCAATAATAAACTTACGGATGACTTTTACCGAACGAATTAGATGGTATTTAGGCTTGGTTTGTTGGTCCAAAATATAGATGTGTGTGCTAATGGATGTATGCTTTATTAGAAGAATGATGCTAAAAGAAGGGACTGCAAGTTTTGTAGGCATACTCAATATATATCAAAGAAGAAAGTTAGAAAGAATAAACAACAAAAGGATGTCCCTATCCATAAAATATACTAATTCCCTTTAGCCCTGAGATTGCAGAAACTTTATGCCTCTAAAACAACTACTGACAACATAAGATGGAATGCTGAGAACCAACTAGAGGAAGGATTGATGAGCCATCCACGTGATGGTGAATTTTGGAAGCATTTTTTATTGTACTTATCCTGAGTTTGCCTATGAGGTACAAAATGTATGTCTTGGACTATGCATAGATCGATTTTTACCATTTGGAATGTCAAAAAAATTATAATCTAGCTGGCCTGTCATTGTAATTTCTTATAACTTGCCATTATGAATGTGTATGAAAGATCAAGTGATGTTTTGGACAATAATTATCCCCGGTCCAAAGAATCCAAAACCTAAAAAATTGATATCTATCTTCAACATTTAATGGATGAATTAAAGTAGTTGTGGTTCATTGGAGTTCCAACATATGACATTTCAATGACGCAGAACTTTCAAATGTGGTTAGTATTTCTGTGGACTACTAATTACTTTCTAGCATACTGTATGTTGAGTAAATGGAGCACAAGTTAAAGATTAGCATACCCCTACTATATGGAGTAGACGAAGTCCTTCCGATTACAAAATGGTTCTAAGCAATCTTGGTTAAATTGTATTAATTGTTTCTTGTCTTTAGACCACTTGTACAAAAAGGGCACAAAATCATTTAGGAAAGACAAGGGGCATGAGATATCTCAACCAATACTATAAGCCTTAGGAGATGAGACATGGGATAAAATTTGCCATCCTCCAAAATAATAGATACAACAACTAAACTAGGTAAAGGTGATAATAGAGGGGTATATCACAATTGGATGAAAATGAGTATATTTTGGTATTTGCCTTATTGGCAAGAACTAGAATTTGAGAGAGTAGTTGATTGGATTGTCATAGAATTTAAATGTACCTCTGCCTCCAATTCACATTGTTATGGAGATGACAGGGATGATGCTGAGGACAATGACATTGGCTTTGGCATTAGTCCACTGGATCATCAACCTTTCCTATTTGGCTCGAGGGATCCTCCCCTACCACCTTGCGCTTCTACTCCACTAGTCATAGCCACATGAGATGTTTATATGGATTTATATATTTTTTAAATAAATATTGTAGATTTGTACATCGCATTGTATATTTTAAATTATATTAGGGTTTAATTCAACTTTTGCCATCTTTTTATGGGTTATCAGAGAAGATCCACATAAGCATCTAAAAGAATTTCATGTTGTATGCTCTAATATGAAACCGAATAGAATTCAAGATGAGACTATTAAATTACGTGCATTCCCATTTTATTTGCATGAACATGTTAAAGATTGATTGTATGATTTACCTATAGGTTCCATTACTAACTGATTAAGCATGCAAACACTTTTTCTTGAAAAATATTTTCCTGCATCGAGAGCTGCTCCATTGGAAAATAGATATGTGGAATAAGGCAATTACATAAGGAATCATTGCATAATTATTAGGAAAGGTTCCCGAGACTTTGTGCTAGTTGCCCTCATCACCAAATTAGTAACCAACTACTTATGCAATATTTTTATGAAGATTTGCATCCACATGATAGGTCCATGATTGATGCGCTAGTGGTGGTGCCCTTGTGAACAAAACCCCACAAGCCGCTAGGGATTTAATTGCTAACGTGGCATCTAACACACAATCTTTAGCACTAAGAATGGCCCTATTAGGGAAATAGGTGAATTAGGCTCAATTTCTTTGGAAGAAAAAGTTGAAATACTCATAAACTTAGTAGGAAAATTTTCAAAAATTAACTCACAAATTAGGGCCTGCTGTTTGAGTTGTACTCTTGATCACTCTAGTATTTTTATCCTAATTTTGATTCTAATTATCATGCTTATGCTTTAGGTTTTTCCAATCAATCCCCTAAAAGATTTAATGCATATTCCAATACTTCTAATCCAAACTTTAAGACGGGGAACCGAAAGGTTGGGAACCCTAATGCTAGCAATTCTTCCACATTTGCACCTTCTTCCAATCAATCTCAAGTTGTGTCTCTAGATGATATGGTCAAATCTCTTGTATCTAGTTCTTTAACCTTTCAAAATAAGACAAAGACTACCATTCATCATCTAGAAGACCAACTAGGAAAATTGACCTTAGAAATGAGTCATATCAAGGCACACTTTTCTAATGAACTCCCCTCTCAATCCTTTGATCCTCAAAAGAATGCCAAAGCCATCACCCTTAGGAATGGGAAAGAATTTAATAGACTTAGGATAAAGATTTTAGAAGAGAAGGATGGGCTAGAAGTAGCATAAGTGCCCAAGCCAACAAATGAGTCTAGTGTAAGGGAGCTCAAGTTAGAAAAATCGACGCCTAATAAAGTGCAACCACCTTTCTCTAGTAGATTGGCTAAAAATAGGAAGGGGGATTTAGAATAGGACCTTTTGAAAATTTTTAAGAAGATAGAGATTAATCTTCCCTCACTTGAAGTAATATTTAGGCAAGTTTTTCGATATGTCAAGTTTCTAAAAGAATTGTGCACTAATGAAAAGAGGATTAAGAGGGATGAAAGGGTAATTGTAAGGAAGAAAGTCTCCCTACTATTCTTTAAAGGGAACTTTCTCAAAAATAAAAGGATCCTGACATATTCATCATTTTGTGTATCATTGAAAATAAATTATTTCTGAGTTGCATGTTAGATTTAGGAGAATCTATTATGCTACCTTAGATCTAAGACCTTTAAGTCCTACAAGATGTGCCATCTAATTAGCGGAGAGGTCCGAAACATACCCTGAGGAAGTGGTTGAGGAGGTTCTAGTTAAAGTTAATGAATTGATTTTTTCGATGAATTTTTATGTTCTTAAGATAGAGGGTAGCTCTTCTTCTAATTCTTCCCCCATCCTTGTAGGAAGGCCATTCTTGAAAACAGCTAGAACATAAATTAATGTTTACAATGATACACTATCAATATAATTTGATGGGGGGAAATTTTGTTTTAATATCTTTGATACCATAAAATTTCCTTGTGATGGATTGTCTAATGTCTCTTGCTTGATCTTATTGATCCACTTGTTGATGAAATACTTGCACAAACATACATGAAGATGATGCACTTTAGTTTATATTGTAATTTTAATGAGCATTTGTTAAATTCTTTGACTATGGATTGTGATGTTAACATAAGTAGCAAGATAGAAGAATTGGTTGTATGTTCCATTTTTTAGCATAAAATTGATTTGCCTAGTTCTCATGAAAGTGTGTTGTCATCTATTATTGAGTCTCCCTTCACTTGAGTTGAAACCATTGTCATCTCATCTTAAATATGCATACTTGAGTGAATGAGAAACATTATCTATAATCATTGCTAATAATCTTTCTTCTTTTCAAGAAAAGCGATTGGTTTCCATACTTAGGGATTACAAAACTGCAGTTGCTTGGACTTTAGCTGACATTAAGAGAATTAGTCCATCTACATGCATGCATCGCATAATTTTAGATGATGAGATTAAGATATCTAGAGAACTCCAAAAGAGATTGAACCCTCCAATGATAGAAGTAGTGAAAAATGAAGTTTTAAAATTGCTAAAAATTGGTATCATTTTTCCTGTCACTGATTCTAAGTAGGTAAGCCCAATTCCTATATTTCTCAAGAAGTTCGGCATTACTATAGTGGAAAATAAGGAAGGAGAAAAGGTTCTTACTAGACTTCAAAATAGTTGGAAGGTTTGCACCGATTATAAGACATTAAATGTCAATACTAGGAAGGACCATTTTCCCTTACCTTTCATAGATAAAATGTTAGAGCGTCTTGCCAGTTTCTCACATTTTTACTTCCTAGATGGGTTTTCAGGATACTTTCAAGTTGCCATTGCATCAGAGGATCAAGAAAAGACCACATTCACATGCCCTTTTGGAACTTTCGCATATAGAAGAATGTTTTGTAATAGTCCCAATACTTTTCAAAAATGTATGCTTTCCAATTTTTCTAAGTATTACGCATATTATTCAAGATTTTAAAAATAATTTTACTTTTTATGAAAATTCTTCTAATGCATGTTTGGAAAATTTGAAACTTATTCTAATAAGATGCATTGAAACTAACCTTGTGTTGAACTTTGAAAATTGTCACTTTATAATTAATCAAGGTATAGTTTTAAGGCATGCTATCTCAATTAGAGGCATTAGAATGGACAAAGCCAAGATTGATTTGACCAAATCTCTTCCCTATCCTTCTAATGTGCGTGGAATAAAGGCCTTTTTAGGTCATGCCAATATTTATAAAAGGTTCATCAAAGATTTTTTAAAACTTGCACAACCTTTGTGTCATCTTTTGGAAAAAGAAACTTCTTTTGACTTTGATGAAAATTGTAAGAAGGATTTTGATTTGCTAAAGGAAAGATTGATTTCCACACCCATAATCCAACCACTCAACTAGGATTTGTCTTTTGAAATCATGTGTGATGCTAGTGATAAGGCAGTAGGTATGATTTTAGGGCAAAGTGTAGATAAAGTTCTTCATGTGATTTATTATGCTTCTTACATATTTAGCCCTGCACAATATAAATATACTGCAACTGAGAAGGAACTTTATGTTGTTTTCTTTGTTTTGGACAAATTTTGTTCAATTGTTGGGAACTAAGGTAATTATCTTCTCTGATCATGCAATTTTAAGGCGTTTGCTCAAGAAAAAAGAGTCTAAGCCTAGACTTTCAAGATAGATTTTCTTACTCTAAGAATTTGACGTTGAAATTCATGATAAAAGAGGAGCGGATAATTATGTGACGACCATCTTAGTAGGCTTACCTATCAAGGGGAATTATTAACTATCTCTGATTTATTTCCTGATGAGCATTTGTATTCATCGCATGGTAGTTCTTCTTGGTATGTTAACATTGTCAATTATTTGGTTACTAAAAAACTACTAAGAGACTTAACTAGGGCTCAAAATGAAAAAATCAAATATGATGCTAAGTTTTATATGTAGAATGATCCATATTTGTTCAAAATTTGTGCTGACAATGTTATGAGAAAATGTGTACTTGAAAAAGAATTTCAATCTATACTTGCATTTTGTCAATATTTGAGTGTGGGGGTCATTTTGGTCTACAATGCGTCGCACATAAGGTTCTTGAATTTGGTTTCTTTTGGCCTAACATGCATAAAGATGCCTATTTTTTTGTGAAAACATGCAATGAATGCCAAAGAATTGAAAAATTATCTAAGAAAGATGAGAAGCCTCGCTGGTATGTTTTACCTTGTGAATCTTTGCGGTTTGGGGAATTGATTTTATGGGATTTTTTTATACCTCTTTTGGTAACATTTACATTTTGTTAGCCATGGACTATGCTTCAAAATGGGTAAAAACTAAGGCTACAAAGACTAATGATTCTAAAGTGGTGATTAATATTGTTAGGGTCCAAGTTTTCAATAGATTTGGAGTTCCTAAGGCAATTATTAGCGATAGAGGATTTTACTTTTGTAACCATGTTATTAAAATATTATTCAAGAAATATAGAGTTTATCACAAGATTTCCTCTTCATATCATCTCCAAATAAATAGTCAAGTTGAGATTTCTAATATGGAGATTAAGTCCATTCTTGAAAAAGTTGTGAACCCTAATAGAAAAGATTATAGTCTTTGTTTGGGTGATGTATTATGGGTATATAGAACCGTATTCAAAACATCAATTAGCATGTTCCCTTATAATAGGCTTGTTTTTGGTAAGCTTGTCATCTTCCAATTGAGTTAGAACATAAAGCATATTGGGCTATCAAGCAGTTTAATTTGAATTGTCATGATGCTTTAGCTGATCATAAATTGCAAATTCAAGAATTGGACGAAATTAGGAATGATGAGAATTCTTTGATATATAAGGAAAAACTAAGCTTTATCATGATAAATTCATATCTCAAGAGACTTTTCAAGTTGGTGATAAGGTCTTGTTCTATAATTCTCATCTTAGGCTCTTTCAAGGTAAGCTTACGTCAAGATGGGAAGGCCCTTTTATGGTAACTCATATCCTTTCCCATGGAGCTATAGAAATTCAAAATATTAATAGTGGTAAGATCTTCAAAGTAAATGGTCAGAGATTGAAGCCATTCTATGACGGATTTTTTGTCCATCTATGCAATGAGTTGCACCTTAAGAAGGCTACTATGCAAACTAAGGATGGGTGATACCGTTAAGCCAAAGACGTAAAACAAAAGCACTTCTTGGGAGACAGCCCAAGAGAGTTTTATCTTTTTGCCTCTTCTTATCTTTCTTTTGTTTTATCTTCTTCTACTTTTTCTTTATATTGTTTTTATTTAGAACTTCTTCTTTTTTCCTTTGGCTATGTACTTAATGCTCTAACACATTTACTTTTCTAGCCCTGATGCTCTTTTACAGAATTTTAGTGCAACTTTTGGAGCTTTATTTTCCAATGGCAATTATGGAGCAAATTTACTTTATGAAATATTTGTTTTCCTTTCCCCTTTATTTTTTTATTTCTCTTTGGTGCAGCTTTCTTGTTTTATTTTGCATTCATTGAGGACAATGTATGGTTTAAATGTGGGGATGGAATTTCAACTTTTTTAAGCACCTTGTTCAATCTTTTAAAGTGATTTCGAGCAAAATTTTTAATTTTTTAAACCACAAAATTTGGTGGAGTTAATTTCTTTTCTTTTGACTTTGATAAATAATTTGGTATTTTTTTTAATCAAGTGAACTTTTGTTAAACTCTTATATTAAGTTGGAGATAGCTAAGTCTTAGGAATTTGGCCAAACCTTATTCATTTTTATTAGATATAAGAAGCTTTACTTTGAAAAATTCATATTAGCGAGGTATTGCATATAAATATGGAATATATGCTAATTTGTTTGAAAAAAATTGTCTAGACTAGTTCTAAATTTTGGTTTAAGTAAATAGGATGAGTAGGTGGTTCCCAAAATGGCACCTGCCGAAGTGAGATAAAAATAAGGTAGATGGTTCACATATAGCATCTATAAGAGAGAAAAAAAAATATCTCGAATTAAAAAAAAAAAAAGGAGAGGATACATGAATTAAAAAAAAAATCTTTATCTTCTCTTGAAATAATTTTTTAGCGAGAATAAAAAACAAAACAAGGAATGCAAGTACCCGAAATTGGTTGCATCCATGAGTGGAAAAAAAGTCATAATTTGCTACCCAATTTATAATAGTTTAGACAAGTACAAGATACCTGAAAGTTGAAATTGGTTATATATGATTGAAATTGAAAATAGTTTATATGATTTGCTTTGCTTATATGTTTTGATCAAAGAAAGGAGTAGAATATATTGAATGAATATAAACTTGTTTATATTAACTTCAATGGCCTTAGGTATATTTGACTTAATATGTAAGACTATTTATCTAATCAACAAGATTTAAGCAAACTCCTTGAAATATTAGAATTTCATGTCTCAAATCTTTTTAAAGTTTTTTTACCAAAGCACAGTAAAAAGTTAAGTATGGGGGTATTTATTAAACATGAAATAATCATATTTTTATAGTATTTTTTCTTAACTTTTGCACATGATTTTGTATGATAAAAGGGTAATTTTCTATTCAATATGCATTTCTTCATGTTTTAGGGTTTTTTGATTAAAAAAAAAAGAGTAGAAATTGGTTTTAATGATGCATTTTTGTGCTTAGGGTGATTGCCTATGCATTTTAGATCTTGGAAAATATACTTAAATAGAGTTTTATGTGTTTTTTCAGGGATATGGCCTGATGCATGGCCCATGCATCAAGCCATGCAAAACAGAGGAGCTCCAGGAGACATGCATAGCCAAGTGTACGGGAGTGCAAGTGCCCGTGCATAGCAGGGGAATGATTTCAACCTCAAAAGTTCGCAAATTAAGTTCAAGTGAAAAGTTATTTTGCTAAACACACTGCTAGAGGCATGCATAGTTGTTCGTCTAACCATACATGTGCATGGCTAGGCTGCATGGCCGTGCGTTCTGCCTGTGCCACCATCAAGCTATTTTAAAAAATAAGGCATGCACAGCTTATGCATATTTTTTAGTGTAAGAAATATTATTAATAAATTCCACAATCAATCAAATATTAATTAAAATGCTAATCATTAAAATCACACATACGAGCAAGTATTCCCATCATATAATATAGGGAATAATAAGTATCGAATCTATGAGAACTTAGGCTCCCACCTTACTTTACCAAAATCTTTATTGTTTAGCCAATAAAATAAGAAGAGATAAATAAAATACTAACCTAATTTACTAGAAAACAGATCAAGTTCACATAAGACAAGTCACAACGATTATCAAGGAGTAAGAATAAGGGGAAAAGACATGTACATAGATAGAAATCCTCAAAGACATAACAATGATTGATTAGCACTTATCACAATTAATTATCATCTTGGCACCATGAAGGAATAAAATATAGACTTCACTTCTTTCCCAATCCATGGAATCACTATCTTCTAGTTAATTTAGTAGATTTTTCAATTAAATTAAAGCAACCAAAAGATGCATTAAACTCATACATCATAAGTATGAAATTAGCCAATGATCGTATACTCTAAGCGAAATCAACTAATCTTTGATTATCTAAGTTCTTTGTTCTTAACTTAGTTTTCCAAATCCATTTATAAGATCTAACAAATATGAAATCAATACCATGAACTCCTAACATTGTTTTCCAAGTTAATTAGAAAAAAAACATATCAATAACCACTTATAACAAGTAATCAAATACCAAGAATAACAATCACTTGATAACAAAGCTAAAATCAATACAAAGTCATAAATCTAAAAACATCCTTTAAATACAATTAAATAATTAAAACTCAAATTATCAATTAATTACAAAGAAGAGAAAAAGAAACCACTCATAGATAAGTAAGCCTTCTTCTTCCTTGAAACTTTCTTGATCGACCTCATTTCCTTCTCTAAGAATCTCCTTGATCCTCCTAAATCCTGGTGTTTCTCTAAGAGTTTTCTAAAGATCTTGCATTGAAGAATTGAAAATTATGAACACTAGTTTGTACAATGTTATTCTCTTATATTTATAGGAGTTCTAATTGCCAAAAAGTGTGTACAAGAGTCCTAAATAGATCCCAAATCAGTTCCCAAAAGAATCCTAATGAAATTTGTTAAAATCTGCTCAAAATACGAAATTCACTATTAACCTCGACAGCACTTGATGCCAGATCCTTCCTGGAATGCTTCCTGATGAACAGTAACACCCGGCGCTAGATTAGGAAGAACACCCAACACCGAGTCCTTTCTAAAATACTTTCGAAACTTCTTTGTTCTGCTCTATTCTTCCAGAAGTGACCCACGGCCAGCCCAGGTAGACCACCCGGTGCCAGGTCAATACTGTTTGGCCTGATTTTGGGCATTTTCACCATATTCTGCATAAAATCATCAAAGTATCTTTCCAAAGGTAAAATATCAAATAAGAAAGAATATAACTAGTTATTACATCAAAAGTATCATAAAAGAATCTCAAATAACTAGAAAAATATAGGTAAATTTAGCCCCCATCAACAGCCAAGATGCATGCCCATGCATATAGGTTGTGCAACCTTCCTGATGCATTTACAAAGTCCTAAATTGATTCAATGATGGTTTAAACTTTCCAAATTCAATCCATAACGGTTTAGGGACTCTATATAAAGATAGAAATCACCCAAATTCAGATATATATCAAGAGACATCAAGATACATCGATATACTTCTCCAAAGACATAATTCTTTGGGGAAAAAAATATCAAATAAGGCTAAGAAAGGAGGAGAAGACAAAGAGGTGAGAAGACTTGAGATTGTGGATTTTCCAAGTGTTATCTTTTAATCTTTCTCTTGTTCTTTCTTATTTCCAAATTATTTTGTTTTAGTTTCTTTTGTATTCAAATAGTTGAGAGTGTTATCTATGTTTTAAGTCTATATTATTATGTTGGTTTTTTATACTTTGAGATTCATCTTTGATCTAATTGAGATTAACTCTTGAGTATTTATGCAATTCCAAGTTTCATGCTTATCAATTGCATTCAATTAATTGTGTATGGCTAACAACCTTTTGATTCATATAATTGTCTTGCTAAGATAATTTGATCTCTTGGTTGATTTGCCTAAGTAGCATATATTACTTGTTAAGTGTCAAAGCTAACTGGTTTAACTAGTAGTAGGGAATTGGATAATGATCAATTGCATATTTTCGAGGCTAACTGGACTTGTGGTTTGATATTGGTGATGCCTTGTATGCTTATCAATTTTGTGCTTAATTTATGATCATTGATTAATTGAAGTAATAATGTTTTTAAGAAAAGGTTAATCAATTGAGAATAATTAAGTTAGGAATAAAGTTAGGGATTATTTCCATTTTTGCAAGCATAAGAGCTTTAATTATCTAAAAACGGTCTCTAAAACTAATTTCTCAAAGTAATCCAATCAATGAGAAGTTTCTTAAATTGATTTCACTACATGTACCTAAGAATTTGGTAATCTCTTAATTGGTCTTGAAATTTTCTATGTTTATTTGCTTCTTGTTTCTTAATTTGTTAGGAATAGGATTTGGTAGTTTCTTAATTTAATTGTTTCTTAATTCAATTTTCTCACATCTCTTGTAAATGCTTGTATATAACACATCATTAAAATTATTTAAGTGTTAATAAGAGGATTTCATGTGAATAAAGTGATTAAGTTTTTCTTATTGAGTATACTTCTCATGTTTCTTGTAGGATCGATACCTTATTTACTACTGTACTATGCTATAACTTTAGGAGCAGGGTTTAAATTTTGTTGGTAAATGACGACTGCATTTTTTTTCCCTAAAAACCCATATTTTTATGTTGTAAAATCCATCACAACATCAAGACTATTGACCAACAAGTTTCTTTGATGGAAGAGTCCTTGACAAACTAAACTTGTTTCTGAAGTTGTCGTGGAAACAATAATATTTGCAAGGTTTGATGCATAAATATTTTGAATTGAATTAGGAAACTAGAGTCCAAATATCTAGGGAGTATTTTGGAGAGAATCTAACAAAGATCTTACATGGAGGAATTGGAATTCAAAAATATTCGTGGGACTGCAATGATTTAGGAAATGTGGTAAAGAAATTTCTCTGGTCATCTCCTAATTCAATAAGGAAAAAATCACTCTATTCATAAGTATATAAGAAGTCGACCAAGAAACAAAGAAGAGTGAGAGGGAGTTGCACGAATCAAAGGGAGCATTCTCTAGAGAGTTGGTCGAATTATAAAGTGAGGAATTCATACTTATATTCTAAGTGGCACTAATGCATATGCAACTGATGACGCTTTATGTTACTTTTTGTTAGAGTGTGCATCAGCGATTCAAGCTAATTGCTTCAACATTCCCTATCCTTGTGGTGGGCTTGAATCCTCCTTCTTCTGAACAATTACCTTTCTGGTGGAAAGATTCATGTTATCAAATAAAGACCTACTAAATTGTAATAACAAAGATTGAAAGGTGTTCAATCAAGGTAATTGGTTCGACAAAGGTCTTTTGTGAGTTTAACAAAAGAATATTGGGTTATGTGATTCCTATAACTTTGTTTAAAGATCAATTGGTAATTTGAGATAAGTATCATTCCTATAACTTTGTTTAAAGTTTAGTGGATCTTTTTATTAGTTTAGGATTCACAGACGTAGACTTGTTAATAGACGAATTGTATTAATAATTTGTTGTGTCTGTTAAATTTTTATTTTTATCTGTCAAGTTAATACAACTATAACAAAAAAATTTAACAATAATAATACAGAAGTTTGACAATGCAAACCACATATGATACTTGCCTGCTGGCCTGAGATGACTTGCTGCTGTTCATCTAAATAGAAAGGTCCAACGAATAATCACTATTGCTATTCAAGATTCCAAAACCGTGTGGTTTGGAGAAACCTGTGTACATGATCATAGGAAGATATTTCTTTTGCTCCTTGGTTGTAGTTATTTGAAGCAAGATTCATAACTTGACTTTCGGATTCTAGAATTATAATCCTGATTTTCAAGATTAGGTAAAAATAGTTTCTTGGGGACAGAGTGATAGGCAATGCAGGAACGGTTCGCCTGCAAAAGTTGAAGAAAATTTGAATAATTCAATGTCTCATCATTAATCATGTCAACCAATTATATGACTATAAGAAAAATTTTGCACCTTTCCTGATGTAATAACCTTATTTATGTACAAGGTCTTTTTCAGTTTGTATTGTTAATTTTGAATTAATTAACGAAATCGACACAGTGACGACTAGGATATTAGTCACCTACCGCACATGATTTGATGTTGACAAGGATTATTAGGGTTTAAATCATATGAGCTTCAAATATAGCTATTGGTCAGACCACTTATTATGTTTATGGTAATGACAACTTACTTAGTAATATCAAAAGATGCTGTCGGTTTTGTTCATGTTCTTAGATTGGTTATTTCGTCTAACAAAAGTATTCCTTCCGATCTAAATTATTTATTTTGTTTCTAATTTAATTTTTATTTTAAATTATCTGGTTTATTAAGAAATTTTTAAATTTATCTCAATTTAATAATACTTTATTTCTCAAAGATATTAAATAATTTCTTTTTTAATAAACTAATCTCATTTAAATAATAAGAAAGAAAAGTAATTTGGAGTGCATTAAAGTTTTACAATTTAAGTATTTCTTAATAAATATAGAGAGAATAGATTGAATTTTAAAAATAAAAATAGAAGTGAATATTTAATTAACTAAAAAAATTATTTATTTTAATATTTGCGTAATCAGTTAAATAAAACATATAATTTAAAACGAAGAGAGTAAAAATTAAGGAACAATCACTTTAAATTATTCTATAAATTTTATCTTTAGCTGCAATGAAAGTATATTAATTAGGACACCAAAAAGTCAACTACCAAGAATAATCAAGGACAAAAGGTAGGAAATTCTTGGAATCACTTTCAAATAAAAAACGTGGAAACCAACCCGTTACAATTTTGCTTGTAAAACTAAAAGAGTATTTTAACGGAGTAGACCAATATAAAACTAAGATAGAAATTGTAAAGCAAAAAGCGATAATTTTTTTTAAATATAACTTTTCTAATAAAGTCAAACCATATTGTATTTCTTTTAAAAATCATATCTTCCAACAATATCCACACTACTATTCAACACATCTTAACCAAGCAAGCACAGAGGAAAGTTGAAGAGGACGAGCTTACTAAATTCTCTGCAGGTAAAAGTTTGGTCGTATTCAAATAATATTTGACAACTAAAGCGGATGACAATGAAGAAAATGAAGACAGCTTTGTGATCTATGATTTGGTCCGAGACAATGTTTTTACGCCAACCTTAGAATAGTCTAAGATAGGACTCTGTCAATGTTTTCCTCTTATCGGAAAGACAACACGTTTCGAACACTTCCTCCTTCACTTCACAATGTATAAATAGCTCCAGAGATTCCACATGAAATCCATTAAAAGCAAGATAATAATATTTAGTAGTATCAGCATGGTACAAGAGATTTACGCACTAATGATGAAGCCTTTCATTCTACAGTTTCTTGTGTTTGCTTTCTTGGTTGGTCTCTTAACCAGTGAAGCTTCCAATATTCATCACTATAAATTTGTGGTAAGTGTAATGTTAATCCCCTTTTACAATGTTTTAACAATATGCTTTTTTTTTTTTTGGGAGGGGAGTTTAATTGATAATGTACTTTGGTTCTGCAAATTCCAAATTCACATAAAATGAGAGTTTGTGTTAAGATTTCTCAATGTGTGGGCTATAAATTCAGTTTTGGAAGGTATGCGTAAGTTTCATTTTGTCTAGTTTTTTGTACCATTTCCCACTTGTTAATTTCTAAGATTTGTATGATTTGAAAAATATTAAATTATAAATTCTGACAATAGTATAGACATAACTAATGTGTGCTTTTAAAATTTTTTAATACTAGGCTTCCTTGGAAAGTGTAACAAGTAACAACTTTTCTACAGCATACCAGAGGTGCATGACATGACCTAAACGAAATGGTCCCGTGGTCTAGAAGGAATTATTAGGTATCCAAAATATTAGAGTCAGGGATAGAGCTAGGATTTTGGTCTTGGAGAGACAAGGTTATATAAAAGAAAATATTAATAGATAATATTATATAATTTAAAAATTTTGCAAATTTTATAGATATTTAAATTAAAATTTTTAATATTTTCAAAAGAAATATTAGCTTCTACTTAATCCGTCACACGTTAAGATCATACACAAAATGTATTTGATTTGCAATTTTACATTAATTATATATATATATATATATATATTTATTTATTTATTTATCAAGTAACTCCTATGTAATGAGGAACCTCCTCTGTGTACAGATAAAAGAAGCTCCATACAAAAGACTCTGCGAAACCAAGAATATTTTAACCGTGAATGGCCAGTTTCCGGGACCAACTCTACGCCTCCGCCAAGGTGACACAATCCTTGTTGATGTCCATAACAAGGCCGAAGAAAACATCACCGTTCACTGGTACGGTTTCTCCCCCGTCTCTACTTTCTCCAAAGTAGCAAAATGATTTTTGTATGAGTCCTGGGCTGGAACCATGGCAAAGGGATTCCTGTTCAGAACTCTCTATTTACTGAAACAAAAGCTTGGAAAATTTTAGACTGAAGCTGTAGTTTGAAACTTGACTTTGTAGGCATGGGGTGAAGCAGCCAAGATATCCATGGTCAGATGGACCAGAATTTGTCACTCAGTGCCCCATTAGGCCAGGAACAAAGTTCACCCAAAGGATTGTTCTCTCTGATGAGATTGGAAGTTTGTGGTGGCATGCTCATAGCGAATGGTCGCGAGCAACTGTACACGGTTTACTTGTTGTCTACCCTAAGAGAGGCGATAGCTATCCATTTCCAAAGCCTCATGCAGAAGTACCTCTCGTGTTAGGTAAATGATTTTGTCACTTTTCTACAATGCTTAATTAATATTTTTCGTTTTTCTCTTGTGACCTTTTGCAAGTCAGATACCATTCTGACGAAACATAACAAATGAACGCAGGAGAATGGTGGAAGAGCGATATAAAGGAGGTTTTCTCTGAATTCGTGAGACGCGGTGGAGACCCAATTGTTTCTGATGCTTATCTCGTGAATGGTCAACCAGGCGAATTGTATAATTGCTCAAAGCCAGGTACTACTACATTAACCCGCCATTCTAGTTTTGTAGAAATTAGGGTTGATTTTTCAAAACATTCATCTGACTGAAAACTCTAACCTTAGACATGAGTTAAAGCCCACTATCACTAATGCCTTAGCAGCCTATATGTGTCATGATCTCTTCCAATAATGAGTTCCCACTTACAATTGCAGATACATTTAAGCTGGCAGTGGATCAAGGCAAGACCTATTTGGTGCGAATGGTTAATGCTGCCATGAACAACATTCTCTTCTTTGGCATTGCGAAGCATAGAATTACCGTGGTAGGATCGGATGGTGCCTACACCAAGCCATTGAAGAGTGACTATATTGCAATATCCCCGGGACAAACTATAGATTTCTTGTTAGAAGCTAATCAAGAACCGGATCACTATTACCTAGCTGCCAAGGCTTACAGCAGCAACGCTGCGGCAAAGTTCAACACCAACACTACCACAGCAATCATCAAATACCGGGGAAATTATACTTCTTCATCACCGCCAATCTTTCCAAATCTTCCGAATTTTAACAATATAAGTGCATCGGTAAATTTCACTCGAAGCCTAAGAAGCTTAGCAAGTAAAGAACACCCTATCGATGTCCCGAAAAGTAAGAACATGACCAAACTTTTCTTCACAGTCTCCATTAACACACTCCCTTGTGAGGCAAACAATACCTGTGAAGGACCGCGCGGGAGACGATTCTCGGCAAGCGTGAACAACATAAGCTTTGTTAACCCTAAGACTGACATACTTCAAGCTTATTATAACAAAACCAAAAATGTGTATGGAGATCAGTTTCCCAGTTTCCCACCATTGATATTCAACTTCACAGCTGATAACATTTCCCAAGCACTGCAGACTCCTGATCTGAGAACGGAAGTGAAAGTTCTTGAGTATAACTCTGAGGTGGAGATTGTTTTCCAGTCAACAAATGTGGTTTCCGGTATAGATCATCCCATGCACTTGCATGGGTATAGTTTCTACGTAGTTGGATCAGATTTGGGAAACTATAATGCCTCCCAGGCCAAATATAATCTTGTTGACCCTCCACTACAAAATACAATTGCAGTTCCCAGGAATGGCTGGACTGCCATCAGATTCAAGGCAAATAACCCTGGTAAGTGTCATCATACCATCCACTGTTTTTTCGTAGATCCCTGGACGTGTCCCTGCATGTTACTTGCTCTCACGGGTCTTCATGCAAGCATTTAGAATATATCTAAATCAATATCGATATAAGTCAAATTATAATTATTATTGTTGTTATCATTATTCGATGTCTAACCTGAAACGACCCGTGTGATTTATTGCAGGAGTATGGTTCATGCACTGCCATTTTGAGCGTCACGTAAGCTGGGGAATGGGAATGGCATTTATAGTTAAAGATGGGAAGCGCCCAGAAGAAAAGATGCTGCCTCCGCCCAAAGACATGCCACTTTGTTAATGGGAGGATAATTAAGGCCACTTGAAGCAGAAAGCAGCTTATTCCTTTTTTGGGAGCAAAAAGAATTTCTCCGATCCCATTTATATTGATTAAAAAATTTGCTTGCAAATTTTATCGTCTTGATGTCAGTCTTTTTTTTTTTTTTCGTCCAATTGAGAAAATTGTATATTCACATTGAATTAAATAAAAAAAGGTTTAAATTCATTATTCAATGTATTGAAAAAGGATTGATTTATATATAACCTATTTTATACCACCATTTTTTACATTGTGATTAATGGATTCGTTGGAATAACATTTGCTTTTGGTATTGTAATTTGCAACTTGGGTTATTTTAGTTGTTTGAATTAATTGATATTCTAAATTTTGTTATGTGTAGTCCAATTAATTCCTGTGTATATATTTCTCAGAAAAAAGAATTATAAACTTACTCATCATTAAGTACTACCATAGAAAAATGTTACGCTTAATTTCCTTCCTTTACAAAACTACCTGTTAGTATCATTGAAAAAAACACGAGGTTCCTAAATTAGTGGTTCAAACACCAAAATTTGTGTTTGAAATATGTGCTCAATTAGTTTAAGAATGCTCACTTACTCGAATATTCTCATTAATTCTTTCCACTTCTTCACTAGATGAAGACATCAGTGTTTTTTGGACCAGACTCGTCGGATCGTGAACCGGTCCTCAAATCGGTCCGGTCCACTCATTTGAACCGAAAATCCCAAAAATCGATTAATTTTATTCAAATCGGTTTGGATCGATCGGTCCAACCGGTGAACCAGTCGATCTAACCAATTGAATCGGTCTTTTTTCCCTCCTAAATAAGATAATATATTTATAGAAAAAAAAATTATACAAATAGAATAAATAGTCTATAGTAATAGAGAAAATATCATATTTTCTTCTAAGTTCGTTATTTATGCATTTATGGACTTGAATTATACTATATTATTGATCAAATTTATTCTTAAAAATATTATATTTTTAATTTTTAAATAATAATATTACCGGCTCAATTACGATTGGACCATTAAACCGTGAATTAGTAAATTTTTCGATTCGATATTTGGTCTGATTTTGAAAACAATGGAAGAAATACAGACACAACAGGAAAAATCACCATTTGCGACGGCCAAAAACCGTCGCAAAACCGTCGCTGACCGTTTTTGCGACGGTTTTAGCCGTCGCAAAAAACGACGTCGCAATTTCCGACGGCCATGGGAAACCGTCGCAAATTGTGACGGTTTTGCGAGGGCAAAAAAAATTCGTTGCTATTTACGACGGTTTTGCGACGAATATTTTTGGTCAAACTTCACCAGAGGAACAATTTTTGCGACGATTTTACGACGAAAAAAAGTGACCCTCGCAAAACCGTCGCAAATTTGCGAGGGTTTTGCGAGGGCTAAACCATAGCCCTCGCAAAACCGTAACCGTCGCAAATTTGCGACGGTTTTGCGAGGGCCAACCTTGTGCCCTCGCAAAACCCTCGCAAATTTGCGAGGGTTTTGCGAGGGCTATGGTTTGGACCCTCGCAAAACCGTCGCAATTTGCGAGGGTTTTGCGAGGACCACCCTGTGCCCTCGCAAAACCCTCGCAAATTGCGACGGTTTTGCGAGGGCACAATTAACCCTAAGTCGTGACCCTCGCAAAACCCTCGCAAATTGCGACGGTTTTGCGAGGGCACAATTAACCCCAAGTCGTGACCCTCGCAAAACCGTCGCAATTTGCGAGGGTTTTGCGAGGGCCACCCTTGTGCCCTCGCAAAACCCTCGCAAATTGCGACGGTTTTGCGAGGGCACAATTAACCCTAAGTTGTGACCCTCGCAAAACCGTCGCAATTTGCGACGGTTTTGCGAGGGCTAACCTTATGCCCTCGCAAAACCCTCGCAAATTGCGACGGTTTTGTGAGGGAACAATTAACCCCAAGTCGTGACCCTCGCAAAATCGTCGCAACTTGCGAGGGTTTTGCGAGGGCCACGACTTCAGCCCTCGCAAAACCCTCGCAAATTGCGAGGGTTTTGCAATAAATTTTTTTTATTATTATATTTATTTTAAATTATTACCCTATAAATCAACCCTGAAATATTATACAAATAAATATCAACAGTATGTTCATAATCCAAAAAAATACTATAAAAAATTAAAAATAAACCCAAATAAATATAATTAAATATTAAAATATAATATAAAATACATAATAAGTATCTAAAAAAGTAAAATAATTCACAAAAATAAGTAATAGTGTATAAAGGGTATAAAATAAATATAACAAGTCTATGTAAGCAATGAAGGAGCAGCTGCAGAAGGAGGTGGAGGAGGGGAACGAGAGCCACTACGTGGGCCCGGTGCTCATCGGTTGGATCAAATCCATCGTCAACATTTGGATCTTCATCTTCGACATTAGCAGCCGCAATGCGCGCTTCTATCTCCTCTATGGATGGCATAGATGGTGCAGGAATACCCATTTTGTCCGACATAGCTGCCATCCAACCACCAAATGTAGACTCGTCGTTGCCTCATGAAGTCCCGGTACAAGTCTATTTGTCGATTGAATCTCCGCTCAGCTCGTTGAACCCTTTGCTCTACTAGATGTCCAATATCAACTTGTGTAGGAGAAGATGCATGCGGTCCACTTTGAGACAGTCTAATTCGAACATGTGTCGCCTCTGAGCCTAACCCAAAAACTTGTCCCCTTTTGAACCCGCCTTGTGCCTTTACAAACATGGCTTTTTCATCAAGAGGAACAACAGAGTTTACAGAGTCACTAGACTCGGACTGAGGAGTGCTCTGTATGATATTTCGCACCTCATCCTAAAAAAAAAAAAGAATTGTCAATAGTAATTATCAAAATAAAATACAAATTCCACACAGTATAAAGAATTTCAACATATTTAATCTATATAGTACCAATGTCTGGCGAGATCGCTCACTGACAAACTGACCCTTTTGTGGCCCGCTCTGAAAGACATGTAATGTCTCAAACATGTCTGTATAGCTAAAAGAACTCCCCTCCTTGGCCCGCTACATTTATGTTAACACAATGTAATCATTACAATCTTACATAAATTTGTAATAAAACAATTTAGATTAATAATTAATTAAGGCATGTAGGTGAATTACCAAACGGTCCTCGTGTTACGTGAACGAAATAGACCCTCCGGTATGGGTGCAACTACTCCCACGATTCTTTTTGTTGGTGGATGAGAGCTTCGATACTTCTCCGATCTCCGGTACTCGCAAATGTCATTCCAATATCGTGCCTCTATCCAATGAGGACATACCCAATCATCCCTCTTCCTCAGCCTAGACATTATGTCCGAAAATCGCGTCCGACACTTCTTTTCCCAAGTTGATCGAATTAGCGAAGCATACTCTTCCCTCCACCGAAAATATTTCTGCATGATCATGATTAAGATTTCCGATTAACATATAACATAGTACTTAAACAATAAAAAATACTCAAAAATTACTTACCCCAAATTCTTGAAACCATAAGTCTCGCACGGTTATCGGGACGTGCGTGTATGTCGGATACGAACCAGTGAAGTACTCGTCGTATTATATTTGAAATTTCTCGGACACATTTGTCCGAGCTAGTGAACCTATTTTTGGTGCAATGACAATGTACAATATAGTTATGTTAATCTCAAAAATAATAATAATAATTGAACTAATAATCAACATCTTACAAAGTATGAATATGTTACTTACCCGTTTCCCCGTGTAACAATCCAAGGTCGGGAGTCCGTAACTTGCAACCCAACGAATGCGAAGTCGAAGCGACGGATGATTGAAAAGCCGGGGATGGTACTCCCTCATCTCCAATAGAGCCATGTAATGAATGAGGCACTGAAAGCCTTTGTAGCTGAGTAGGGGATGGAGTATAAGGCTCCTGACCCTCCTGACTCCCCTCCCTCAATGATCCTTCATTAGAAGACATTGCTAAAGGAGATGAAAAAAGAAAAATAAGTAACCAATAAAGACGAAGCCCAGTTTAAAGTAATACAATAATAATGCTTTGCTGATGATGGATATGTCAAAATAAACATTGTACTTGTAAATTGAATTTTAAAAAAAAATTTGACAGAGTCTCCCCTATAATTGGACATTTCCCAGGCACAAGGCCACCTCAAGATTTGACAACCAAAACGCTGTTACAAACAACAAAAACAGATCTTTTAAATATAGAAAAATTCAAAAGATAACTAGGGGTAATCACCCATTACCCAAGAGGAATGATCACCCATCACTCACGGGGAATGATCACCCATCACTCACGGGGTTCCAATTAAAATGTTAGATATAGTTAAAATCAAGCTAAAAATTATAAATGCCTCTGTCCTTGTGAATTGTCTGTCAATACAGTAAAAATACAATATATAAACTACCTTGTTGTTTACGCCACAAAAGAATATAATAAGGAATAACAAAAATCCTCCGGGCTGTACAAGTCTAAACGAAAGATTCTCGCAAAAAAAAAAAGAAGGAGATGAGATTCCCGACAATTAGACAAAATTGTGAAACAAAATTGTATGTGATGGAATTTAAAATAATAAAAATTAAAAGATTCAAGGCATGTAGATTCAAGTAACAAATAAATTGTAAGTTAAAATTTGACATGGGATAGTAATGATGCAATAGATTTCGGGATTCCCTCACCATTAACTATATTATTTGTAAATGAATTGAAATCGAGCCTATTCACTAGAATCATTCTCCGATACGTGACTCATCATCATCTACCGATGTATCGCTACTCATTTCCCATTCATCTTCTTCCTCTTCATTTATAGGAGAACTATCCCTTGCTCGTTATAGCCTCATCATGAACATCCAACATTTCACTCATACCATTCTCATGCGTCGAATACCAAGATCAACAAATAACGATATGCCGACTTCGTCGATAGCATCTACTTCTTCCCGATAAGCTCTATCAACCACGGGTGCATCTATTATATGTCGAGCTTTGGTTTTGCAAACTGCCAACCAATCGGATCTTGGCCTCTTACTCCCCGGATATGATGCATAATACACTTGGATAGCTTGTTGAGCTAGAACAAATGGATCATAGTTAGCATAGCTCCTTTTGTGGTTAATTTCTACAAGATTATACTCGCGGATGTACCCTCGTACCACGATTCAATGTTTGATCAAACCAAGTGACATTTAAAAAGAACAATGCTTTGTCGTGGATTACCAGGAAATTGCACTTCAATAATCTCATTTAACACTCCATAGTAATCAGGTCCCGATGCGTCATTTCCAATCCCTTTCACGCAAACACCACTATTAACTCGTTTTCTTTCCCTCCGCATAATCATGAGTGTGAAATCGGTAACCATTAATTATGTACCCACTATATGATTTCACTAGTCTTGACGGACCCCAAGCAAAGTTCCTCAAGCATTCATTTGTAACCATATTTTCCGAATCTTGTACCTAAAAAACATTAGACAAGTTAACCTCGTAATTATGAAAGTTATAGCATTATGAAACTCCATTGAATCCCCAATGGAGTTCCAAATGCAAGTTATTATCTTATGAGACTTACATATCCACTAAACCATTCTCGCAAATTCAAGGTCGATACTTCTATTGATTTCTATCTCTCGATATAGTCGGAGCCGTACTTCGTAAGTGTGCCGTGAATGCCCCGTAATGCATTAGAATTAGATGGAATGAGTCAAAATCATTATGATGTATCATTTATCGTATAAAATGTATGAAGTAGTAGCTCGTACTCAATGTATGGCTGCACTTCACCACAATTAAGCAACATATAAATTCTTGCTGCAACGAATTCTTCAGAAGTAAGGAACCGAGTTCGAATTCATCCTATCACCCGTCCTTGAACATTGCGGATTGACGACCCAGGTTCTTGCATCCTCTCTAATCGTTCTCCTTCTTCATTACGCGCTGGAATTGTACGTTTTGTTTGTACATGTGGCTCAAAATAATAAGAGAAGAAAGTGGATGCTTCCTCAACTAGATAAGCATTGCAGATTGACCCTTCAACTCTAGCCTTATTTTTCACCTTGATTTTCAATTGATGCAAATACTCGTCATTTAAAAAAAATACGACTTCAATCACACACACTTATATCGAACTCCGCTATGAAAAGAATTAGATTGAATGATTCGATTACCGTTCAAACGGGTACATCCACCTATATTGAACAGGGCCACAAACTCTTGCTTCGTAAGGCAAATGAATTAATAGGTGTTCCATTACATCAAAGAATGCAGGTGGAAATATCTTCTCCAACTTACATAACAATAAAGGAATGTCGGACTCCAATTTGGCCATATGAGCTACATTCAACTTAGGAGAGCATAGATCACGATAAAAAAGACTCAACTCCGTCAAAACACCCCATACATTAGAAGGAAGAAATTCCTTCAATGCAATTGGAAGTAGTCTCTCCATGAATACGTGATGCTCATGTGATTTCATACCGGATAACTTCAACTCATTCAAATCAAGCACATCTTCCAATGTTTGAAGCGTATCCATCCTGGGAGTTGCAATCCCCTCAACCATTCTAGCAAAAGTTTCTTTTGTTCCGATGTCAACGAGTAAACAGACTTTAGGTATAGCCACTTTTCCTCCTCCCACATTCAAGGCATGTAGCTCTGGCCTATGGCAATAAATTTCTAAGTCACGTCTAGCCTTTAAATTGTCTTTTGATTTACCCTTTACCTCAAGAACTGTATTCATGACATTGTCAAATACATTCTTCTCATTGTGCATTACATCAATATTATGTCGGACCAAATTAGTACGCCAATACGGCAAATCCCAAAAAATACTCCTTTTTGCCCAATTATGAGATATTCCCCCGCCATTACTCCTTCCAATTTCTTTGCATGTTTCTGTAATTTTTTCATAATTAGACAAACTATCCCGCATTTCTTCACCGCAGGGTATTGCACAAGCCGTGATGTCTCGTAACCTCTATCATTCCTAAAAGATCTCGTATCCCTCCCGTAAGGATGATCCGATGGTAAGAAACGACGGTGACAAGCCAAACCATGATTGTTTCCCACCATTTTGTAGATGAAAAGACTTTGTATTGCCCATACAATATGGACAAGCCAGCCTCCCAGCAGCTGCTCCACCCACTCAACATACCATATGCAGGAAAATCATTAATAGTCCACAAAAGTGCCGCCCGTAGTTGGAAGTTTTGTTTCTTCGATATGTCATAAGTGGTGACACCTTCAAACCACAATTTGGTTAATTCGTCTATCAAGGGTTGTAAATAAACATCCACCTGGTGCTTTGGATTCTTGGGGCCCGGGATAATGATTGTTAAAAACATGACCGGATCCTTCATACACATCCACGGGGGAGATTATACGGTGTGAGAATGACCGGCCAGGATGAATATTGCTTACCCGACATCCCAAATGGTGAGAATCCATCTCGTACATAAACCAAGTTTGACATTCCGTACTTCTTTTGCAAACTCAGGATATATTCGATCAAAGTGTTGCCATGCTTCAAGATCACGAGGGTGACTCATTGTGCCTTTCTCCGATCTCGCTCTCTCCATGCCATCTCATGTGTTCACCGTTGTTTTGGAAGTGTACAATCTTTGTAGCCTCGGTGTTATCGGGAAGTAATACATCTTCTTGAATGAAATTTCCCTTCTACTTGTGTTCTTCCCAACCTTTTTCTCGTGCATATCGAGGATGGCCACAAAATTTACACTCTCTACGATTCATGTCATCTTTCCAAGAAAGCATGCATCCATTATTGCATACATCTATTTTTTGTACCGGCAAACCCAACCCAGCCCACTAATTTTTTCATCCGATAGAAATCATCGAGAATCGTATTATCGCTAGGCACAACCTCTTTCATCAATTGCACAACATCGTTAAAGGCTTTACGCGAGAGGTTATTTTCGTACTTAATGTTTAATAACCTTGAAGCCGATGAAAGCCGCGAATGTTGTGTGCATCCATCCCATATAGGAGTCTCTCGCCGCCTTTAACATATCGTAAAACCTTTGTGCCTCCACATTAGGTGGCTCTTCAAAATGAACTCGCCGATGGAGCTTCAGGGGGAAAGTCGGGTCCCGCTACGTCTAAGACCATTTCGCGAGACCGATTTTCTTGATGTGAATCGATTCTCGGGATTGAGGTAGACACACTTGAGGGACACTCGAATGGCTCACCATGACATGTCCACCGGTAATACCTAGGCACAAATCCAGTACTTCCACAGTGGAGCTTAACTTGTGGCCGGATCCAGGTACTTTTTATTCTTACATTTTGCACACGGGCATCTAATTACGCTTGACATTGCATTTGATAAGGCAAATGTCAAAAAAGCCTTAACCCCTTCCTCAAATTCAATAGTGATCCCTTTTACACCCGAAGCGTGCCTTCTATACATCCAACTACGATCCTCCATGACGTCTAAATGAGAGAAAAGAACAATCAACTCAATAATTAAAATCACCCCTTAAACAAAAGGAAGAGAAGTATAATTACATTTTCCTTTCTATTATCTAACAAAAAGAGGTCCAAAACATAGAATTTACAATTGCTATCGTTGGATACAGCTTACACCTTCAATATATACGTTTTAACCAAGTATTTAATCTTAATTGAGGAATTTGATTAAGATTAAATACTATTAAAGCTAATTATATTCTTATTTTACACATTCCAATGGTTAAATAATAACATTTTATTTATTTTCATTCCAATGTTTATATTTGTTTAAACTCTCTCTATAACGTATATTATTCCCGCTATTATTAACATCGACCTATATATGAAATTATTATTATTACTCATTTCATTACTCCTATTCTTATTCTTATTAGCAATATTATTTTTAATAATAATGCTATTATGGGATATATACTCATGCTCAATCGAATAATACACTCCAAGATAAGGGTAGTTATTCTATTCCACATTAAGTAGCTGCGCATTTTGAAAAAATTTTGACAGTAGTCTCCCCGTAATTGGACATTTTCCAGGCACAAGGCCACCTCAAAATTATACAATCAAAATGCAATTGCAAACAACAAAGACAGATCATTCATTTATACAAAAAAATAAATAAATAAATAAAAGGATAACTAGGGGTAATCACCCATTACCCAGGAGGAGTAATCACCCATTACTCACGGGGAATCCAACATTTGAATTCAACAAAAAGGCAATTTATATGAACAACACGCACATCCTACATCTTCATAATCTAAGGAAACGGATTTCTCACATAAAAGAGCCTTCAAAGCATTCTACTAGAGTTAAATCTTCCACTAGAGAGACTAATATATTATTATAATCAAGTAATAAGATTACTAAACTAATTAGAAATCAACCTTCCTATTATGGCATCATAACCAATCAAATTAATTTATAAGGGTTTATATAGCTAAAACATAGTTCTCATATAATTTGATCAAAGTAGTAATTTTTTTATAACAGGGTAAAAAAGAGTGCACTATAAGTATAGATCAAAACACATTGAATGTTAAAAAAGGACAACAATTCCAACTAACAATTTAGCAATTCCAGCTCACAATTCCAAATTTAAATCAATAATCTCACATCAAACCACCATCATGTCACTCACAATCTCCTCAAACTCAACCCCAACATCAATACAACTTTTATACATCAATTCAAACTCTGCTCATTCACAAATAATCGCCCAAATTTCAAAGCTTCAGGGGAAATGCAAATCTGCCCAAAGTTTATAAGATAATGAAGTAGCTCAAAGAGATAAATTCTAACTACTTACCCAAACGAATCGACTTCAAGAATAAAGACAAAGAAGAGCACGAGAATGGCAGTGCGCCGACCGAGGGGGCGGGCTGAAGGGGGTAGGAAGAGCAGGGGGAGTTGAGGGGGGGGGGCGCTGCGGGATGGGGGAGTTGAGGGAGGGGGCGCGGGGGTGGGAGGGGCTGCGGGATGGGCGCAGGGGAGGGGGCGCGGGGGTGTGGGGGAGTTGAGGGGGGGCGCGGGATGGGGGAGTTGAGGGAGGGGGCCGCGGGATGAGGGAGGGGGGAGCAGGAGGGGGGCGCGGATGGGGGAGGGGGGAGCGGGAGGGGGCGCGGGATGGGGGGGGTCGCCGGCGGGGAGAGGGAGGGGGGAGCGGGAGGGGGGCGCCGGATGGGGGGGTGCCTTGAGGGAGGTGAGGGATGGGAGTTGAGGAGGAAGAAGGAAGGGGGAAGAAGGAGGGAGTGAAAAATTTTGGAAATTTTTAATTTTTTTTTAAATTTCTAGCTATTTCGTCGCAATTTGTAACGAAAAAATAAAATCCTCGCTAATTTCTCATAAATTAATACGAATAATATTATAAATCGATCTATACATTATAATTTTTATTATTTTTTAGTGATTCTAATAATAATATTATTATGTAAATTATTTTTCTTTATATATTTTAATTTATACACCACTTAATCAAATAAATAGATAAAAAAATTAGAATATGTATATATATAACAATATAGTATAATATATATTAATATGTTCGAGATGAATAACATTACAAATCGATCTCTACATTATAATTTTCAATATTTTTTTTAGTAATCTCAACAATAATAACAAGTATTTGAATTGTTTTTCTTTACATATTTTATTTTATACACTACTTAACAAAATAGATATATTAAAAAATTGGACATATGTATATACATAGCTAAATTAGTATAATATATATTAACATGTAGGAGACGAAGAACATTACAAATTGATCTCTACATTATAAATTTCATAATTTTTTTAGTGATATCAACAATAATAACAGTATTTGAATTATTTTTCTTTATACACTACTTAATCAAAGTGATAGATTAAAAAATTAGACATATGTATATATATACCTACATGTTATAGTATATATATATATATATATATATATATATATATATATATATTAAACTAAACATATACTTATATACATTATATACATATACTTATATATTAGAATAAGTATATAACATAACATAATTAACTATATACATTTACTTATGCAATACATTAGGTGTATAACATGACATAATTACATATACAAAATTATAATAAAATGCACTAATTGAGACATGTTATTAAAAATATTTCAGTAAATTTGTCAAAATACACCATCACATAAACACATAAAGAAATTTAAAAAAACAATTAAAACCCTATTTTGTTGTAAAACCCTCGCAAATTCGTCGCAATTAGTGACGTATTAGCAACGAATTTGCGACGAATTGGGGTTTTGAGATTTTCTATACATTTTGCCATTTATTTATTTTTTAATTAAAAATATTGACCGTCGCAAAACCCTCGCAATTTGCGAGAGCCGAAAATTCGTCTCAAAACCCTCGCAAATTGCGAGAACTTTGCGACGGATGTTCAAAAATTTTTAAAATATTTTTTTAAAAAATAATCGATCGTCGCAAAGCCCTCGCAAATTGCGAGGGTTATTGCCGTCGCAAAATCCTCGCAATTTGCGAGGGTTTGCGATGAACGTTCAATTTTTTTTAAAAATAAATTACCCTCGCAAATTGCGAGGGCTAACTACCGTCACAAAACCCTCGCAAATTGCGAGGACTTTGCGATGGACGTTCAAAAATTTTAAAAATATTTTTTTAAAAAATAATTTGTCGTCGCAAACCCATCGCAAAATTGCGAGGGTTATTTACCGTCGCAAAACCCTCGCAATTTGCGAGGGTTTTGCGATGGAAGTTCAAAAAATTTTTTAAAAATATTTTTTTAAAAAATAAATTGCACGTCGCAAAACCCTCGCAAATTGAGAGGGTTTATTGGCCGTCGCAAATTGCGAGGGTTTTGCGATGGACGTTCAAATTTTTTTAAAAAATATTTTTTAAAATTAAATATCCGTCGCAAAACCCTCGCAAATTGAGAGGATTATTTGCCGTCGCAAAACCCTCGCAATTTGCGAGGGTTTTGCGATGGTCGTTCAAAAAAATTTTTAAAAATATTATTTTAAAAAATAACTTGCCGTCGCAAAACCCTCGCAATTTGCGAGGGTTTATTAGCCGTCGTAAATTGCGAGGGTTTTGCGACGGACGTATCTGAAAATTTATTTAAAAATATTTTTTTTAAAATAACTTGCCGTCGCAAAACTCTCGCAATTTGCGAGGGTTTATTGGCCGTCGCAAAATCCTCGCAAATTGCGAGGGTTTTGCGACGGATGTACGAAAATTTATTTAAAAATATTTTTTTTTAAATAACTCGCCGTCGCAAAACCCTCGCAATTTGCGAGGGTTTATTAGCCGTCGCAAAATCCTCGCAAATTGCGAGGGTTTTGCGACGTGACGTATCTGAAAATTTATTTAAAAATATATTTTTTAAAATAACTCGCCGTCGCAAAACCCTCGCAATTTGCGATGGTTTATTAGCCGTCGCAAAATCCTCGCAAATTGCGAGGGTTTTGCGACGGACGTACTGAAAATTTATTTAAAAATATTTTTTTTAAAATAACTCGCCGTCGCAAAACCCTCGCAATTTGCGAGGGCATAAATACCGTCGCAAATAGCGATGATTTTGCTACGAATTGCGACGGGTATTTTGGCCGTCGCAAAACCGTCGCAAATTGCGACAGTTTTGCGACGGTTTTGGTCAACTCGCTACTTGTTTGAAAATCGTCGCAAATTGGTCGCTATTAGCGACGGTATTGAAGCCGTCGCAAAAAATTCGTCGCAAATCGCGATTTTTCCTGTAGTGAGACCGATTGATTCCACTTTAGTGCCCCGTAAATCTGGGAGCATGTCAGTTTAGTATTTAAGCTTTAATTGCACCATAGAGGACCTTAATAAAATATCAGCCAAAAACACGAGAACAGAATCAAAAAATTAGAATTGGAGGGCAAATTATATAAAAGTATATATTTAATAAGATAATGTTATAATTTTTAAAATAGAATTTGAAAAGATTTTTTTAAAAATTTTAATTTCTTAAAAGAAAATATAGAATCCTAAAGAATTTTAAAGGTAAGCGCCACCCCCACTCCTAGGGGTGTTCCACTACAGGAAAAATCGCGATTTGCGACGAATTTTTTGCAACGGCTTCAATACCGTCGCTAATAGCGACCAATTTGCGACAATTTTCAAACAAGTCGCGAGTTGACCAAAATCGTCGCAAAACCGTCGCAATTTGCGACGGTTTTGAGACGGTTTTGCGACGGCCAAAATACCCGTCGCAATTTGTAGCAAAATCGTCGCTATTTGCGAGGGTTTTGCGACGGTATTTATGCCCTCGCAAATTGCGAGGGTTTTGCGACGGCGAGTTATTTTAAAAAAAAATATTTTTAAAAAAATTTTCGAACGTCCATCGCAAAACCCTCGCAATTTGCGAGGGTTTTACGACGACAAATTATTTTTTAAAAAAATATTTTTAAAATTTTTGAACGTCCATCGCAAAGTCCTCGCAATTTGCGAGGGTTTTGCGACGGTAGTTAGCCCTCGCAATTTGCGAGGGTTTTGCGACGGAGATTTAATTTAAAAAAATATTTTTAAAAAAAAATTTGAACGTCCATCGCAAAACCCTCGCAATTTGCGAGGATTTTGCGACGGCCAATAAACCCTCGCAATTTGCGAGGGTTTTGCGATGTGCAAGTTATTTTTTAAAAAATATTTTTAAAAAATTTTTTGAACTTCCATCGCAAAACCCTCGCAAATTGCAAGGGTTTTGCGACGGTAAATAACCCTCACAATTTGCGAGGGTTTTGCGACGACAAAGTGTTTTTTTATAAAATATTTTTAAAATTTTTGAACGTCCATCACAAAGTCCTCGCAAATTGCGAGGGTTTTGTGATGGTAATTCAGCCCTCGCAAATTGCGAGGGTTTTGCGACGGCTATCTATTTTTAAAAAAAAATTGAACGTCCATCGCAAAACCCTCGCAAATTGCGAGGATTTTGCGACGGCAAATAACCCTCGCAATTTGCGAGGGCTTTGCGACGATCGATTATTTTTTTAAAAAATATTTTAAAAATTTTTGAACATCCGTCGCAAAGGTCTCGCAATTTGCTAGGGTTTTGAGACAGATTTTGGGCCCTCGCAATTTGCGAGGGTTTTGCGACAGTCAATATTTTTAATTAAAAAATAAATAAATGGCAAAATTTATAGAAAATCTCAAAACCCCAATTCGTCGCAAATTCGTCGCAAATACGTCACTAATTGCGACGAATTTGCGAGGGTTTTACAACAAAATAGGGTTTTAATCTTTTTTTTTTAAATTTTCTTTATGTGTTTATGTGATTGTGTATTTTGACAAATTTACTGAAATATTTTTAATAACATGTCTCAATTAGTGCATTTTATTATAATTTTGTATATGTAATTATGTCATGTTATACACCTAATGTATTGCATAAGTAAATGTATATAGTTAATTATGTTATGTTATATACTTATTCTAATATATAAGTATATGTATATAATGTATATAAGTATCTATTTAGTTTAATATATATATATATATATATATATACTATAACATGTAGGTATATATATATACATATGTCTAATTTTTTAATCTATCACTTTGATTAAGTAGTGTATAAAGAAAAATAATTCTTTATACTGTTATTATTGTTGATATCACTAAAAAAATGATGAAATTTATAATGTAGAGATCAATTTGTAATGTTCTTCGTCTCCTACATGTTAATATATATTATACTAATTTAGCTATGTATATACATATGTCCAATTTTTTAATATATCTATTTTGTTAAGTGGTGTATAAAATAAAATATGTAAAGAAAAACAATTCAAATACTGTTATTATTGTTGAGATTACTAAAAAAAATAGTGAAAATTATAATGTAGAGATCAATTTGTAATGTTATTCACCTCCAACATATTAATATATATTATACTATACAGTTATATATATACATATATCTAATTTTTTTATCTATTTATTTGATTAAGTGGTGTATAAATTAAAATATATAAAGAAAAATAATTTACATAATAATATTATTATTAGAATCACTAAAAAATAATAAAAATTATAATGTATAGATCGATTTATAATATTATTCGTATTAATTTATGAGAAAATAGCGAGGGTTTTATTTTTTCGTCACAAATTGCGACGAAATAGCTAGAAATTTAAAAAAAAATTAAAATTTTCCAAAATTTTTCACTCCCTCCTTTTTTTTTTTTTCCCCTCCTTCTTCCCACATCCTTCTTCCTCCTCTTCCCCTTGCGCCGCCACCATCTCTCCCCCCTCTCCCCGCTGGCGACCTCCCTCAACTCCCCCCCCCATCCCGCGCCCCCCTCCCTCAACTCCCCCCATCCCGCGCCCCCCTCCCTCAACTCCCCCCATCCCGCAGCGCCCCCCTTCCCCCTCAACTCCCCTCCACCCCCGCGCCCCCTCGCCCCCCCTCAACTCCCCCCATCCCATGCCCCACTCCCCGGTGCTCCCACCCCCACAGCCCCCTTCCCGCGCATCCCCCCTCGCCCCCGTGCTCTTCCTCGCCCCTTCAGCCCGCCCCCTCGCTGAGTGCCTCCACCGCCATTCCCGTGCTATCGTCGTGTTGTTGCCGAAGCCGATTCGTTTGGGTAAGTAGTTAGAATTTATCTCTTGAGCTACTTCATTATCTTATAAACTAAGTCCGTGTTGGCGTATTTGCATTTCCCCGAAGCTTTGAAATTTGGGTGATTATTTGTGAATGAGCAGTAGTTTGAATTGATATATAAAAGTTGTATTGATGTTGGGGTTGAGTTTGAGGAGATTGGGAGTGACATGATGGTGGTTTGATGTGAGATTATTGATTTAAATTTGGAATTGTGAACTGGAATTGCTGAATTGTTAGTTGGAATTGTTGTCCTTTTAAAACATTCAATGTGTTTTGATCTATACTTATCTGTGATATACTTTGTACAAAGCGCACTCTTTTTTACCCTATTATAAAAAAATTACTACTTTGATCAAATTATATGGGAACTATGTTTTAGCTATATAAACCTTTATAAATTAATTTGATTGGTTATGATGCCATAATAGGAAGGTTGATTTCTGATTAGTTTAGTAATCTTATTACTTGATTATAATAATATATTAGTGTCTCTAGTGGAAGATTTAACTCTAGTAGAATGCTTTGAAGGCTCTTTTATGTGAGAAATCCGTTTCCTTAGATTATGAAGATGTAGGAGGTGCGTGTTGTTCATATAAATTGCCTTTTTGTTGAATTCAAATGTTGGATTCCCCGTGAGTAATGGGTGATTACTCCTCCTGGGTAATGGGTGATTACCCCTAGTTATCCTTTTATTTATTATTTTTTTTTTTTTGTATAAATGAATGATCTGTCTTTGTTGTTTTCAATTGCATTTTGATTGTATAATTTTGAGGTGGCCCTGTGCCTGGAAAATGTCCAATTACAGGGGAGACTCTGTCAAAAATTTTTTCAAAATCTGCCGCTACTTAATGTGGAATAGAATAACTACCCTTATCTTGGAGTGTATTATTCGATTGAGCATGAGTATATATCCCATAATAGCATTATTATTAAAAATAATATTGCTAATAAGAATAAGAATAGGAGTAATGAAATGAGTAATAATAATAATAATAATTTCATATATAGGTGGATGTTAATAATAGCAGGAATAATATACTTTATAGAGAGAGTTTAAACAAATATAAACATTGGAATGAAAATAAATAAAATGTTATTATTTAACCATTGGAATGTGTAAAATAAGAATATAATTAGCTTTAATAGTATTTAATCTTAATCCAATTCCTCAATTAAGATTAAATACTTGGTTAAAACGTATATATTGAAGGTGTAACTGTATCCAAAGATAGCAATTGTAAATTCTATGTTTTGGACCTCTTTTTGTTAGATAATAGAAAGGAAAATGTAATTATACTTCTCTTCCTTTTGTTTAAGGGGTGATTTTAATTTTTGAGTTGATTGTTCTTTTCTCTCATTTAGACGTCATGGAGGATCGTAGTTGGATGTATAGAAGGCACGCTCTGGTGTAAAAGGGATCACTATTGAATTTGAGGAAGGGGTTAAGGCTTTTTTGACATTTGCCTTATCAAATGCAATGTCAAGCGTAATTAGATGCCCGTGTGCAAAATGTAAGAATAAAAAGTATCCGAATCCAAAGACAAGTTAAGCTCCACCTGTGGAAGTCCTGGATTTGTGCCTAGGTATTACCGGTGGACATGTCATGGTGAGCCATTCGAGTGTCCCTCAAGTGTGTCTACCTCAATCCCGTAATCCGATTCACATCAAGAAAATCTGTCTCGCGAAATGGTCTTAGACGTAGCAGACCCGACTTTCCCCCGAAGCTCCATCGCAGCTCATTTTGAAGAGCCACCTAATGTGGAGGCACAAAGGTTTTGCGATATGTTAAAGGCGGCAGAGACTCCTATATGGGATGGATGCACACAACATTCGCAGCTTTCACCGGCTTCAAGGTTATTAAACATTAAGTCCGAAAATAACCTCTCGCGTAAAGCCTTTAACGATGTTGTGCAATTGATGAAAGAGGTTGTGCCTAGCAAGAATACGATTCCCGATGATTTCTATCGATGAAAAAATTAGTGGTCGGGTTGGGTTTGCCGGTACAAAAAATAGATGTATGCAATAATGGATGCATGCTTTACCGGAAAGATGACATGAATCGTAGAGAGTGTAAATTTTGTGGCCATCCTCGATATGCACAGTAAAAAGGTTGGGAAGAACACAAGTAGAAGGGAAATTTCATTCAAGAAGATGTATTACTTCCCGATAACACCGAGGCTACAAAGATTGTATACTTCCAAAACAACAATTCGAACACATGAGATGGCATGGAGAGAGCAGATCGGAGAAAGGCACCATGAGTCACCCTCGTGATACCGAAGCATGGCAACACTTTGATCGAATATATCCCGAGTTTGCAAAAGAAGCACGGAATGTCAAACTTGGTTTATGTACGGATGGATTCTCACCATTTGGGATGTCGGGTAAGCAATATTCATCCCGGCCGGTCATTCTCACACCGTATAATCTCCCCCGTGGATGTGTATGAAGGATCCAGTCATGTTTTTAACAATCATTATCCCGAGCCCCAAGAATCCAAAGCACCAGGTGGATGTTTATTTACAACCCTTGATAGACGAATTAACCAAATTGTGGTTTGAAGGTGTCACCACTTATGACATATCGAAGAAACAAAACTTCCAACTACGGGCGGCACTTTTGTGGACTATTAATGATTTTCCCGCATATGGTATGTTGAGTGGCCGGAGCACCGCTGGGAGATCGGCTTGTCCATATTGTATGGGCAATACAAAGTCTTTTCATCTACAAAATAGTGGGAAACAATCATGGTTTGACTGTCACCGTCGTTTCTTACCATCGGATCATCCTTACAGTGAGGGATACGAGATCTTTTAGGAATGATAGAGGTTCCGAGACATCACAACTCGTGCAATACCCTACTGGTGAAGAAATCTGGGATAGTTTGTCTAATTATGAAAAAATTACAGAAACATGCAAAAAAATTGGAAGGAGTAATGGCAGGGGAATATCTCATAATTGGGCGAAAATGAGTATTTTTTGGGATTTGCCGTATTGGCGTACTAATTTGGTCCGATATAATATTGATGTAATGCACAATGAGAAGAATGTATTTGACAATGTCATGAATACAGTTCTTGAGGTAAAGGGTAAATCAAAAGACAATTTAAAGGCTAGACGCGACTTAGAAATTTATTGCCATAGGCCCGAGCTACATGCCTTGAATGTGGGAGGAGGAAAAGTGGCTATACCTAAAGCTGTTTACTCGTTGACATCAGAACAAAAGAAACTTTTGCTAGAATGGTTGAGGGGATTGCAACTCCCAGATGGATATGCTTCAAACATTGGAAGATGTGCTGATTTGAATGAGTTGAAGTTATCCGGTATGAAATCACATGACTGTCACATATTCATGGAGAGACTACTTCCAATTGCATTGAAGGAATTTCTTCCTTCTAATGTATGGGGTGTTTTGATGGAGTTGAGTCTTTTTTATCGTGATCTATACTCTCCTAAGTTGAATGTAGCTCATATGGCCAAATTGGAGTCCGACATTCCTTTATTGTTATGTAAGTTGGAGAAGATATTTCCACCTGCATTCTTTGATGTAATGGAATACCTATTAATTCATTTGCCTTATGAAGCAAGAGTTTGTGGCCCTGTTCAATATAGGTGGATGTACCCGTTTGAACGGTAATCGAATCATTCAATCTAATTCTTTTCATAGCAGGTTCGATATAAGCGTGTGTGACTCGAAGTCGAATTTTTTTTTAAATGACAGTGTATTTGCATCAATTGAAAATCAAGGTGAAAAATAAGGCTAGAGTTGAAGGGTCAATCTGCAATGCTTATCTAGTTGAGGAAGCATCCACTTTCTTCTCTTATTATTTTGAGCCACATGTACAAACAAAACGTACAATTCCGGCGCGTAATGAAGAAGGAGAACGATTAGAGAGGGTGCAAGAACCCGGGTCTGTCAATCCGCAATGTTCAAGGACGGGTGATAGGACGAATTCGAACTCGGTTCCTTACTTCTGAAGAATTCGTTGCAGCAAGAATTTATATGTTGCTTAATTGTGGTGAAGTGCAGCCATACATTGAGTACGAGCTACTACTTCATACATTTTATACGATAAACGATACCTCATAATGATTTTGACTCATTCTATCTAATTCTAATGCATTACAGGGCATTCACAGCACACTTACGAAGTCTGGCTCCGACTATATCAGAGATAGAAATCAATAGAAGAATCAGCCTTGAATTTGCAGAATGGTTTAGTGGATATGTAAGTCTCATAAGTTAATAACTTGCATTTGGAACTCCATTGGGGATTCAATGGAGTTTCATAATGCTATAACTTTCATAATTATGAGGTTAACTTGTCTAATGTTTTTTAGGTACAAGATTCAGAAAATATGGTTACAAATGAATGCTTGAGGAACTTTGCTTGGGGTCCGTCAAGGCTAGTGAAATCATATAGTGGGTACATAATTAATGGTTACCGATTTCACACTCATGATTATGCGGAGGGAAAGAAAATAGTTAATAGTGGTGTTTGCGTGAAAGGGATTGGAAATGACGCATCAGGACCTGATTACTATGGAGTGTTAAATGAGATTATTGAAGTGCAATTTCCTGGTAATCCACAACAAAGCATTGTTCTTTTTAAATGTCACTGGTTTGATCAAACATTGAATCGTGGTACCAGGGTACATCCGCAGTATAATCTTGTAGAAATTAACCACAAAAGGAGCTATGCTAACTATGATCCATTTGTTCTAGCCCAACAAGCTATCCAAGTGTGTTATGCATCATATCCAGGGAGTAAGAGGCCAAGATCTGATTGGTTGGCAGTTTGCAAAACCAAAGCTCGACATATAATAGATGCACCCGTGGTTGACAGAGCTTATCGAGAAGAAGTAGATGCTATCGACGAAGTCGACATATCGTTATTTGTTGATCTTGGTATTCTGACGCATGAGAATGGTATGAGTGAAATGTTGGATGTTCATGATGAGGCTATAACAGCAAGGGAAAGTTCTCCTACAAATGAAGAGGAAGAAGATGAATGAGAAACGAATAGCGATACCTCAGTAGATGATGATGAGTCTGTATCGGAGAATGATTCTAGTGAATAGGCCTGATTTCAATTCATTTACAAATAATATAGTTAATGGTGAGGGAATCCGGAAATCTATTGCATCATTACTATCCCATGTCAAATTTTAATTTACAATTTATTTGTTACTTGAATCTACATGCCTTGAATCTTTTAATTTTTATTATTTTAAATTCCATCACATACAATTTTGTTTCACAATTTTGTCTAATTGTCGGGAATCTCATCTCCTTCTTTTTTTTGCAGGAATCTTTCGTTTAGACTTGTACCGCCCGGAGGATTTTTGTTATTCCTTATTATATTCTTTTGTGGTGTAAACAACAAGGTAGTTTATATATTGTATTGTTGCTGTAGTGACAGACAATTCACAAGGACAGAGGCATTTATAATTTTTAGCTTGATTTTAACTATATATAATATTTTAATTGGAACCCCGTGAGTGATGGGTGATCATTCTTCTTGGGTAATGGGTGATTACCCCTAGTTATCTTTTGAATTTTTCTATATTTAAAAGATCTGTCTTTGTTGTTTGTAACAGCGTTTTGGTTGTCAAATCTTGAGGTGGCCTTGTGCCTGGGAAATGTCCAATTATAGGGGAGACTCTGTCAAAATTTTTTTAAAATTCAATTTACAAGTACAATGTTTATTTTGACATATCCATCATTATCATACATATTATTGTATTACTTTAAATTAGCAAATAGATATAACGTTTCAATATTATTATTCTTTTATCATTTTTATTCACGGTTATTTACATCCTTCTTTTGGAGTGGGCTTCGTCTTTATTGGTTACTTATTTTTCTTTTTTCATCTCCTTTAGCAATGTCTTCTAATGAAGGATCATTGAGGGAGGGGAGTCAGGAGGGTCAGGAGCCTTATACTCCATCCCCTACTCAGCTACAAAGGCTTTCAGTGCATCGTTCATTACATGGCTCTATTGGAGATGAGGGAGTACCATCCCCGGCTTTTCAATCATCCGCTGCTTCAGCTTCGCATTCTGTTGGGTTGCAAGTTACGGACTCCCGACCTTGGATTGTTCCACGGGGAAATGGGTAAGTAACATATTCATACTTTGTAAGATGTTGATTATTAGTTCAATTATTATTATTATTTTTTAGATTAACATAACTATATTGTACATTGTTATTGCACCAAAAATAGGTTCGCCGGCTCGGACAAATGTGTCCGAGAAATTTCAAATATAATACAGCAGTACTTCACTGTTTCGTATCCGACATACACGCATGTCCCGATAACCGTGCGATGTATCAGAGAAGTATCAGAAGCTCTCATCCACCAACAAAAAGAATCGTGGGAGTAGCTGCACCCATACTGGAGGGTCTATTTCGTTCACAGAACACGAGGACCGTTTGGTAATTCACCTTCACTTAATTAATTATTAATCTAAATTGTTTTATTACAAATTTATGTAAGATTGTAATAATTACATTGTGTTAACATAAATGTAGCGGGCCAAGGAGGGGAGTTCTTTTAGCTATACAGACATGTTTAAGACATTACATGTCTTTTAGAGCGGGCCATAAAAGAGTCAGTTTGTCAGTGAGCGATCTCGCCAGACATTGGTACTATATAGATTAAATATGTTGAAATTCTTTATACTGCGTGGAATTTGTATTTTATTTTGATAATTACTATTGACAATTCTTTTTTTTTTTTTTAGGATGAGGTGCGAAATCTCATACAGAGCACTCATCGATCCGAGTCTAGTGACTCGTAAACTCGTTGTTCCTCTTGATGAAAAAGCCATGTTTGTAAAGGCACAAGGCGGGTTCAAAAGGGGACGAGTTTTGGGTTAGGCTCGGAGGCGACACATGTTCGAACTAGACTGTCTCAAAGTGGACTCGCATGCATCTTCCCCTACACAAGTTGATATTGGACATCTAGTAGAGCAAAGGGTTCAACAGCTGAGCGGAGATTCAATCGACAAATAGACTTGTACCGGGACTTCATGAGGCAACAACGAGTCTACATTTGGTGGTTGGATGGCAACTATGTCGGACAAAATGGGTATTCCCGCACCATCTATGCCATCCATAGAGGAGATAGAAGCGCGCATTGCGGCTGCTAATGCTCGAAGATGAAGATCCAAATGTTGACGATGGATTTGATCCAACCGATGAGCACCGGGCCCACGTAGGGGCTCTCGTTCCCCTCCTCCACCCCCTTCTGCAGCTGCTCCTTCATTACTTACATAGACTTGTTATATTTATTTTTATACTCTTTATACACTATTTATTATTTTTGTGAATTATTTTACTTTTTTAGATACTTATTATGTATTTTATATTATATTATATTTTAATATTTTAATTATATTTATTTGGGCTTATTTTTAATTTTTTATAGTATTTTTTTGGATTATGAACATAGTTTTGATATTTATTTGTATAATATTTCAGGGTTGATTTATAGGGAATTAATAATTTAAAATAAATATAATAATAAAAAAATAAAAAATTATTGCAAAACCCTCGCAAATTGCGAGGGTTTTGCGACGGTCCAAACCGCGGGTTTGCTTGGGCCCTCGCAAAACCGTCGCAATTTGCGAGGGTTTTGCGAGGGCCCAAGTCATGACCCTCGCAAAACCGTCGCAATTTGCAAGGGTTTTGCGAGGGTCATGACTTGGGGGTTAATTCTCCCCTCGCAAAACCGTTGCAATTTGCGAGGGTTTTGCGAGGGCCAACCTTGTGCCCTCGCAAAACCCTCGCAAATTGCGACGATTTTGCGAGGGTCATGACTTGGGGTTAATTCTCCCCTCGCAAAACCCTCGCAAATTGCGACGGTTTTGCGAGGGTCCAAACCGTAGCCCTCGCAAAACCCTCGCAAATTTGCGACGGTTTTGTGAGGGCACAAAGTCGACCCTCGCAAAACCGTCACAATTTGCGACGGTTTTGCGAGGGTCAATATTTTTCGTCGCAAAACCATCGCAAAAATTGTTCCTCTGGTGAAGTTTGACCAAAAAATATTCGTCGCAAAATTCTCGCAAAACCGTCGCAATTTGCGACGGTTTCCCATGGCCGTCGCAAATTGCGACGTCATTTTTTGCGACGGCTAAAACCGTCGCAAAAACGGTCAGCGACGGTTTTGCGAGGGTTTTTGGCCG
The DNA here is from genome assembly GCA_026120185.1 of Voacanga thouarsii. NCBI lineage: Eukaryota > Viridiplantae > Streptophyta > Magnoliopsida > Gentianales > Apocynaceae > Voacanga > Voacanga thouarsii. The sequence goes on along the minus strand of JANUWF010001102.1, from coordinate 1,363,024 downwards.
TCGCAAATGGCGATTTTTCCTGTTGTGTTCATTATTCGATTTAAATCGAAAAATCGAACCGAACCGATCTTAATTTCAGTTTTCGGTTCGATTTTAATGAAATTCAGTTCGACTCGGTTCAATTTTAGAGTTTATATAAAAATTCGGTTCAATTTTTTAAAATAAAAAACTGAAAAACTGAATTATATTTTTAAATTTTTAAATATATAATTAATATTAAAATTTTGTTTATTAATTAATTAATTAATTTTATAAATTATGATTTTTAAAAAAAATTTTGTTCGATTTCGATTATTTTGGCTCTGTTTGGTTTGGTTTTGTCCAAAATAAAGCCATTAATAATTAAGTTTAAGATCTTCATCTTTGCAATTTGCATGCGTGATCATAATTTTCTATTAAAATATTTGGCTCAAATCTTTAAAATATTTAAACTTTAATTTATATTAGATTTGAATTGTAATTTATATTAAATTTTACTTGCTTGGGTTTAAATTTAATTTATATTATGTCAATGAATCTACAAAAAAAGCATTCAAATTTGATTTAAAATTGAACCGAATCGAACCAAATCGAAATAATTTCGGTTTGGTTCTATCAATTTTCTTTAAATTTCGATTTTTAAAAAAATAAAAATAAAAAAAAATCAAATTTTAAAACTGAAAACCAAACCGAAAACCGATTGAACATCCCTACCCACCCCCACGCCCTAATGCCGGCACTGACCAAACATCATCTGAACTTTGTTTTTTTTTGAATGATAAAACACTTTTACTTTAATTTTGCTCCCCACCTTTTTCTGCGCTTTGGCCAACGTTTTTTCAAGTTGTTAGATAAAAATGAAGAAGGAAAAAGAAATAGGCAAGACTTTGCACCTAGCTTGTAATGAAGAAATCACCATGTGGGTCAAGAAGGATTACAGCAGGCAATAAATACTATCTAGCTTGTAAATTATAACGGGTACTTGGTGGCTGGGCTTGAGATGATTAGCTGCTGTTAATCTAAACAGAAAAGTCCACCGAATAATCTCTATTGCTATTCAAGGATCCAAAACCGTGTGGTTTGGAGAAGCCTGTGTACATGATCATAGGAAGATATTTCTTTTGTTCCTGGTTGTAGTTATTTGAAGCAAGATTCATGACTTGACTTTCGGATTCTTGAATAATAATCCTGATTCAAGATTAGGTAAAAATAGTTTCTTGGGGACAAAGTGATAGGAGATGCAGGAACGGTTCGCCTGCAAAACTTGAAGAAATATTGAATAATTCAATGTCTTACCATTGATCATGGTAACAATTTTATGACCATAAGACAAATTTTGTGCCTTTCCTGATGTGATAACCTTATCTTTAATGTACGAAGTCTTTTCAGTTTGTATTGCTAATTAACGAAAATGAGAAAGAAGATTGAATTAATAAACGAAATTGACAGTTACGACTAGGATTATTAGATTTTAAATCATATGAGTTTGATATATAGCTATTGCTTGGATCACATATTATGTTTGATAATGACAACTTAATTAGAATAGTATCATGAGATATTGTCCATTTTATTTATATTTTTAGATTGATTCTTTTATTGGTTAAATTATGAAAAAACGATCACAATATTATGAAATTTTGGTAGTGATAGAATAAAATCTACATAATAAAAAATTCATAATTATTCTTTGTACACTTTCATAATTTTCTCTCGCAATCACTATTCTTTCACAAAACTATGGTATATCCCAAGCTTAGAGAATAACTCTATTTATAGAGTTTTTAGTTAGTGGAATACATAATTTTTCACTAATATGAATTAATGGTGTCTCCACTAAATGATGGACATTCATAAAAATTCATAATTAGTGGAGCTTCCACTAATTCTCTAATAATTTACAATATATTCATAACACTCCCCCTTGGATGTCCATATATTATATAAAGAATATGTTTCATTAAAACCTTACTAGATAAAAACCTAATAGAAAAAAAAATTAGTGAAGGAAAAAGATTACACTATTTGATATGTCTGTTTATTACTCCCCTTGATGAGATGATTCCTTTAAATCTTTGAACCGATGCATACCAATTTTATATTTCAACTTCTCAAATGTTGCAGTTGGTAAAGTCTTTGTGATTTGTAGCACATCAATTTACTTTTCTTCTAGAGTTCATGAGTAAAGACTAATTTTGGTGAAATATGTTTTGTCCGATCTCCTTTAATATATCTTCCTCGTAATTGAGTTATGCAAGTTGCATTATCTTCATAAAGAGGAGTTAGAATATCTCTAATAGATGATAATCCACAACTTTCTCGGATATAATGAATCATTGATCTTAACCATACACATTCTCAACTTGCTTCATGAATGGTTATAATTTTAGCATGATTTGAAGAAGTAGCTGCTATAGATTGTTTTATAAATCGCCATGATATAGCAGTATTTTCACATGTAAATAGATAGCCCGTTTGAGAACGTGCTTTATGTGGATCAGATAAATAACCAACATCTGCATAACTTATCAATGTTGAGCTAGTTTTATTTGAATAAAATAATTCGAGATCAATTGTACATTGGAGATATCGAAAGACTTATTTAATTCTATTCCAATGTCATTGTGTTGGTGAAGAACTAAATCTTGCTAATAAATTGACAATAAAGGTAATATCAGGTCGTATATTATTAGCAAGATACATCAATGCACCAATTGCATTGAGATATGGTACTTCAGGACCAAAGAGTTTTTCATCATCTTCTTGAGGTTGGAAAGGATCTTTATTCACATCTAATGACCAGACGATCATTGGAATACTCAATGGATGTGCTTTGTCCATGTAAAATCTTTTTAGTACTTTTGTTGTATATGTTGATTGATGTATAAATATTCCACTTTCTAGATGTTCAATTTGTAAATCAAGGCAAAATTTGATTTTATCAAAATCCTTGATTTTGAATTCTCCTTTTAAATAATCAATTATTTCTTGGAACTCTTCAGGAGTTCCAATAAGATTAATATCATCAATATAAATAGCTAATATCACAAATTTAGAACAAGATTTCTTAATAAAAACACATGGATATACCTGGTCATTTTTAAATCCCGCTTTCAATAAATATTCACTAAGACGATTGAACCACATGCGCCCAGATTGCTTCAGGTCATATAATGATTTCTGCATTTTGATGGAGTAATTTTCACGAGGATAACGTTTATATGCTTCAGGCATGCGAAATCCTTCAGGGATTTTCATGTAAACATCATTTTCTAAATTTTCATACAAGTAAATAGTGACAACATCTAATAGGCGCACATCTATCTTTTCATGTACTGCCAAACTGATAAGATATTGGAATGTAATAGCATCAACAATAGGAGAATAAGTTTCATCATAATCAATACCTGGTCTTTGTGAAAAACCTTGAGCTACTAACCGTGCTTTATATCGTATGATTTCATTGTTTTCATTACGCATTCTCATAAATATCCATTTGTAACCAACTGGTTTTACACCTTCTGGTATTCGGATTGCAGGTCCGAAGACTTCACGTTGTGTCAGTGCATTTAATTCCAATTGAATCGCATCTTTTTATTGTAGTCAATCTTTTCTATGTCGACATTCATCAACTGATATTGGTTTAGGATCATCATTATCTTGTATAACATCAAGAGATATATTATATACAAATATATTATCAATAATTGTTTCTATTCGATTCTAACTTCTACTGGAAGTGGTATAATTGATAGAAATTTCAGTGTTACTTTCATCAACTTCTGATTCTTTGTCATCAGTTTTCTCTTGATCTTTATAATTTTTTTCTTCAATATGATCATCTGGATCATTTACTCATCTTTTCTTTCGAGAATTTTTATCTTTAAAACTAAGAGATCGGTCACGCTTCTGTCATATTTTTGACTCAGTAACTATAGGTATAATATTTTGTTCTGCTAGAACTTCAATTCGAATAGGAGCATTTATAGTTGAAATATGCGATTTTGTAACTCTTCTGGAGTCAACAAAAGCGTTTGGCATTTGATTTGTAATACTTTGCAAATAAATTATCTTTTGAATTTCAAGTTCACATGCGCTTGTACGCGGATCAAGATAATTTAATAATATTGTCCAAGCAAGATCTTTCTTATGCTGTTTATGTTCTCCTCCTAATTTAGGGAATAATGATTCATCAAAATGATAATCGGCAAATTTTGCTGTGAATACATCTTCTAACAAGGATTCAACATACCTGATAATAGAGGGAGAATCATATCCAACGTATATCTCCTTTCTTCTTTGAAGACTCATATTTGGACATTAGTTTGGTGCAATTGAAACATATACAGCACATCCAAAAATTCTTAAATGAGCAATATTTGGTTCTGAACCAAAAGCCAATTGCAAATGAGAGAATTTATGATAACTAGTTGGCCTTATACGTACAAGTGCTACAGTATGTAAAATAGTATGTCCCTAGGCAGACGCTCGAATATTTGTTTTCATTAATAATAGTATAGTAATTAATTGTAATATTTTAATAAAAAATTCAGTAAGACCATTTTGTGTATGAACATAAGCGACATGATATTCAATATTAATCCCAATTGATATACAATATGCATCAAAAGTATGTGATAAAAATTCACCAGCATTATCCAAACGGATATTTTTAATGTGATGGTCAGGAAATTGTACTCGTAATTTAATTATTTGACCAAGTAATCTTGCAAACACCAGGTTGCGAGTAGATAATAAATACACATGTGACCATTGAGATGATGCATCAATTAAGACCATAAAATATTTGAATGGTCCACATGGTGGATCAATAGGTCCACAAATATCTCCGTGAATCCGTTCAAGAAATGTAGGACTTTCAACTCCTACTTTTACTGGTGATGGTCTAACAATTAATTTTTTTAGGGAATATACAACACATGAGAATTTTTCAGATGTCAATATCTTTTTATTTTTCAATGGATGATCATGTGTATTCTCAATTATTCTTCTCATCATAGTAGATCTCCGATGACCCAACCGGTCATGCTAAATGCTAAAAGTAGTAGGATAAGTAAACTTCTGATTTACGAGATGATGAATTTCAATTGTACGTATTTTTGCAAAATATAGGCCAGTAGAAAAAGACAATAATTTTTCTAATACAAATTTCTTACCCAAATTAATTTAAGTAATATAAAGATGTTCAATACCATTTTCCTCATTTGTTTCAACATGATACCCATTTCTACAAATATCTTTAAAACTCAATAAATTGCTTCCGGATTTTGAAGAAAATAATGCATTTTCAATAATAATTATTGTTTCTTCAAGTAACAATATACTAGCTCTTTCGGAACCTTCAATCACATTTGTACTACCGTTTATTGTATAAATATTTATTTCTCCAATTTTGAGATAAGAAAAATATTTTTCATTTTTTAGTATGATATATGTAGTTCCACTATCAATAATACATACATCATCATTAACAATAGCCCATCTAAACAAAAAATATATATATACAAACGTGAATATTATTAGAATGTAATGAAAAGTCAAATATATCAGGGTGAGACATTAGTTTTTTTGGACACTGCCATTACCAATTAAATGGTATATTCTTCCGTTTGAATATTCAAAAAAATCTGATACATCCATATGAGTAATATTGATATTAAGATCTTTAGAATCAATATCATCATCCTCAATATCATTCACTGAATGTTGAGAAAAATTTACTTCAACATTTTTATTATTCTTTTTTAGTGAAGTTTGATATAATTATATTAAATACTTGGCCGTACGACAGTTACATGACCAATGACCTTTCATATCACATCTATAATATGTATCCTCATACTTTTCTTCCATTTCTTTTTCTTTTCCAATATTATCTTTTCTGTTCCACTTCAGGTGGCTAGTATTTCTTACAACTTGATTATAACTGTGATAAGGGAAATATCGAGCGTGTCCACAACCATAACTACGGCCACGGCCACGATTATAACGATGGCTTTGCTAGAGCCAACATCATTCACTTTTGGGAGTGTTGTTGAGTCAATTAGTCTGATTTCATGATTTCTTAATAATAATTCATTATTTTTCTCTACAATGAGGAGAGCAGTAATTAAATTTGTAAATTTTGTATACCTTTTTTCTTGATATTGTTGCTACAGGACAATATTCGAGGCATGAAAGGTGAAAAATGCTTTTTCCAGCATATCTTCATCAATAACTTTTTCTCAATATAATTTTATCTGAGGGGTAATAATATATATCGCAGAGCTATATTCATTCACGATTTTAAAATCTTGCAACTTCAGGTGCAACTATTCATACCGTGCAGTGGGTAGTACAACCATCTTCAGGTGGTCAAATCTTTCTTTTAAATTTATCCACATGACATATGGATCTTTTTCGGTAAGATATTCTATTTTCAAATTTTCGCCGATATGACGACGGATAAAAATCAACGCTTTGGCTTTTGTTGTGCAGATGCACTATTATTTTCTTGAATAGTTTCATTAAGGCCTTCAGTATTTAGATACAGTTCTGCATCAAGAACTCATGACATATAATTTTTTCAAAAATATCAAGAGCTACAAATTCGAGTTTAGTAAGGTTAGCCATAGGAATCAATAAATGTATACCTGTCTTCTAGATTGTATAACGGTAGAGACTCGTGCTTTAGTCTTCTGATTTTTGTAATGGCAAAGACTCGGACTGATAACGTATTTTGAAATTTTGATAGTGGTAGAATAAAATCTACACAATAAGAAATTTATAACTATTCTTTGCATACTCTCACAATTTTCTCTCACAATCACAATTCTTTCACAAAATTATGGTATATCTCAAGTTTAGAGAATGGTTCTATTTATAGAGCTCTTAGTTAGTAGAATACATAATTTTCCACTAATATGAATTAGTGGTGTCTCCACTAAATGATGAATATTCATAAAAATCTATAATTAGTGGAGCTTCCACTAATTCTCTAATAATTCACAATATATTCATAATACACAATTACTTTTAATTGTTCTACAAATTTTATCTTTAGCTGCAATGACTGTATCTTAATATTAGGACGGCAAAAAGTCAACTACAAAGAATAAATCAAGGACAAAAAGTTGGAAATGCTTGGAATCACTTTCAAATGAAAAACGCCGAAACCAACCCATTACATTCTTGCTTGTAAAACTAAAATAGTACTTATTTTAATAAAGAAGATCAATATAAAACTAAAATAGAAACTGTAAAACAAAGGACGAGCTCACTAAATTCTCTGCAGGTAAAAGTTCGGTCATATTCAATTAATATTTGAGAGCTAAAGCCGATGACACTGAAGAAAATGAAGACTGCTTTATCTATAATTTGGTCCAAAACAATGCTTTTACGCCAACGTTAGAATAGTCTAAGGTGTAATTCTGTCAATGTTTTCCTCTATCGGAAAAGACAACACGTTTTGAACTCTTCCCCCTTCACTTTACAATGTATAAATAGCTCCAGAGATTGCACATTAAATTCATAAAAAGCAAGATAATTAATATTTAGTGGTATCAGCATGGTACGAGAGATTTGCACACTAATGACGAAGCCTTTCATTCTACAGTTTCTTGTATTTGTCTTCTTGGTTGGTCTCTTACCCAGTGAAGCTTCCAATACTCATCACTATAAATTTGTGGTAAGTGTAATCTCAATCCAATTTTACAATGTTTTGACAAAATGACTTCTTTTTTTTCGGCTGGTAGTTTGATAATGTACTTTGGTTCTGCAAATTCTAAATTCACATAAAATGAGAGCTTGTGTTAGGATTTCTCAATGTGTGGGCTATAAATTCAGTTTGGATAGTATGTGTAAGTTTTTATTTTGTCTAGTTTTCTGTACCATTCTTCTCTTGCTAATCTTCTTAGATTTGTATACCCGACTAACATTAAATTCCAAGTTCTGATGATAGTATAGACAAAATTAATTAGGGACGCTTTTATTTATTAATTTTTTTTGTTAATACTCCACACTAGGCTTCCTTAGAAATTGAGACAACTTTTCCACAGCATACAAGAAGTGCATGAACTGACCTAAACGAAAGGTCTCATGGTCTAGAAGGAATTATTAGGTAGCTGAAATATTAGAATTAGGGATAGAGTCAGGATCTTAGACTTGGAAAGACAAGGTTACATTAAAGAATAATAAAAGATAACATTACAAAATTTTTAAAACAAAGTTAGATGAGGAAATATGGAAAGACAAGGTTACATTAAAGAATAATTTCAATATTTTCAAAGGAGATATCGGCTACTAAATCCGTCGGTGGTTGAGCTAGATCATACCCAAAACGGGACATGTATCTGATTTTCATCAATGTAATGAGGATCCTCCTCTCTGTACAGATAAAAGAAGCTCCATACAAAAGACTCTGCGAAACCAAGAACATTTTAACCGTAAATGGTCAGTTTCCGGGACCAACTCTACGCCTCCGCCAAGGTGATACTATCCTTGTTGATGTCCATAACAAGGCCGAGGAAAACATCACCGTTCACTGGTATACCATTTTCTCCTCGGTACTGTTTCTCCAAAGTAGCAAAATGATTTTTGTATGAGTCCTGGGCTGGAAACATGACAAAGGAATTCCTGATCAGAGCTCTCTATCTGTTAAAATAAAGGCTCAGAAAATTTTAAACTGATCAAGCTGTAATTTGAAACCTGACTTTGTAGGCATGGGGTGAAGCAGCCAAGGTATCCATGGTCAGATGGACCAGAATTTGTCACTCAGTGCCCCATTAGGCCAGGAACAAAGTTCACCCAAAGGATTGTTCTCTCTGATGAGATTGGAAGTTTGTGGTGGCATGCTCATAGCGAATGGTCGCGAGCAACTGTACACGGTTTGCTTGTTGTCTACCCCAGGAGAGGCGATAGCTATCCATTTCCAAAGCCTCATGCAGAAGTACCTCTCGTGTTAGGTAAATGATTTTATCACTTTTCTACAGAATGGTTAATATTTTTCGTTTTTTTTTTTTTGTGACCTTTTGCGAGTCAGATATCATTCTGAAGAAACATAACAAATGAACGCAGGAGAATGGTGGAAGAGCGATATAAAGGAGGTTTTCTCTGAATTTGTGAGACGCGGTGGAGACCCAATTGTTTCTGATGCTTATCTCGTGAATGGTCAACCAGGCGACTTGTATAATTGCTCAAAGCCAGGTACTACTTTAACCCGCCATTCCAGTTTTGACGAAATTAGGGTTGATTTTTCAAAACATTCATCTGACTGAAAACTCTAACCTTAGACATGAGTTAAAGCCCTTTCTCACAAATGCCTTAGCAGCCTATATGTGTCATGATCTCTCCCAATAATAAGTTCCCATTTACAATTGCAGATGCATTTAAGCTGGCAGTGGATCAAGGCAAGACCTATTTGGTACGAATGGTTAATGCTGCCATGAACAACATTCTTTTCTTTGGCGTTGCGAAGCATAGAATTACAGTGGTAGGATCGGATGGTGCTTACACTAAGCCATTGAAGAGTGACTATATTGCAATATCCCCCGGACAAACCATAGATTTCTTGTTAGAAGCTAATCAAGAACCTGATCACTATTACATAGCTGCTAAGGCCTATGCCCTTGGAGCTGCGTTGAGCAACAGGGTAACCACTGCCATTATCGAGTACCGGGGAAATTATACACCATCTTCACAGCCACTCTACCCAAATCTTCCAGTTTCTGACGATACAAATGCTTCATTCAACTTCACCAGAAGCCTCAGAAGCTTAGCAAGTAAAGAGCATCCTATCGATGTCCCGAGAGGCAAGAACATGAGGAAACTTTTCTTCACGCTCTCAGTTAACACAATTCCTTGTGAAACTAATGATTGTGGAGAACAACAAAATGGCACAACAAGATTGAAGGCAAGCGTAAACAATATAAGCTTTGTTTACCCAAATCTGGACATACTTCATGCATACTACAACCATATTGTAGGAGTGTATGGAGATGAGTTTCCTGATAAGCCACCATATGAATTCAACTACACAGCGGCTAATCTTCCCCAAGATTTGAGGACACCTAATCTTGCTAGAGAAGTGAAAGTTCTTGAATATAACTCTGAGGTGGAGCTTGTTTTCCAGTCAACAAATTTGCTTGGTGGCTCAGATCATCCCATGCATCTACACGGGTATAGTTTCTATGTAGTTGGATCAGGTTTGGGAAACTATAATGCCTCCAAGGCCACATATAACCTTGAGGACCCTCCTCTACAAAATACAATTGCAGTTCCTAGGAATGGCTGGACTGCCATCAGATTCAAGGCAAATAACCCTGGTAAGTCTTCAAATCATCAACCTTTGGTCCCAGGACATCGCCTGCATGGGTACATGATCTTAATATGTTACCCTCTCCATGCAAGGACGTCCTAAGGACCTAAGAAGAACAAGACTCGCCTATTATTGTTGTTGGAGGACTGACCTAAATGATTTCTTGCAGGGGTATGGTTCATGCACTGCCATTTCGAGCGTCATGTAAGCTGGGGAATGGGGATGGCATTCATAGTTAAAGATGGAAAGCGCCCACAAGAAAAAATGCTGCCTCCGCCTGCAGGCATGCCTCCTTGTTAATTGGGAGTGATTATTAAGGCCACTTACAGCTGATATTGCGGCTCATTCTTTCATGGAAGCAAGAATAATTTCTCCATTCGTAATTATATTTATTTAAGCAAAAATTGGTTCGAAAATAGTATTTTCTTATCATTCTTTGTTGTGGACAGGTTTTAATTCATTAAAAGTTTGTTAGGCATTGTACTTCCACAAGTTGAACTAAATAAAGGTTTAAATTCAGTAAACCCCTCCAACTTTCGGAAGCGGCGGGCTTTGTTCTTTTTCCCTCGCCATGGAGTATCGATCTTGAGGGATTCTTGTTGATGAGTTATTCTTAGGGTAGTATGACTTTGGGACGCAAAATATAGCAATACCAGACGTGAGGATATTACGGATCAGGCAGATTCTTGTCGGGCCCATAAACCAGCGTGTCAACTTCAACTGGGCTATGCAAAGATTAATGCTCAGCCTTGGGCCATAAGGCCAGAATTTAGCCAGACAGTTAATTCTACCTACTGGCTTATTCATTTACTTTTAAAAAACAATTCGATGATTTAATTTACTCATTTTTCTTTTTTCTTTTTTACAATATAATATCAGAAAAACATTTCAAACATGTGCTGGACTTATTTAGATAATCGAATTAAATATAAAAAGCCATATTGAAGATATCAGAGGAAAACTTGATGCGTAATCTTTTTAAACAAATAAAGCAAGATCTAAATTATAGAACCGGGCAAAGACAATATGGACCTGAGATATCGGCCATAGCAAAGTAGATAACTAGACTATTGGCTTGGGCTTTAGAGGGTCCACTACATGCAACTCATTAACTAATTAAAATTTATCTTTATTAAAAAAATGCTCTTGGAACTTAGAGGCAAACTTATACGAAGGCCTAATTAAAGATTACCTCTCAAAGAGAATTTTGTGGAAATGTTAACCCCATGTTGTATGTAATTTTGGTTTTCCTTTAATGTAGTCTTGTGGAATCATTTGATTCTTTAAAAAGACATGTTTACCAATTAATAGTTATTAAATTGAATCTACATTTTCATTTACTTTATATATTAAAGAAAAATCGATTCAACAAGAGTACCAAATCTACTAAATCTTTGTGTAAGAAAATAAAGCATATGGCCGTCAACGAATCTCCATTAAAAGCTAAAATATTTTTAGTTTATTATATTTTTGTGTAAGAAAATAAAGAATGTGGCCCCCGAATAATCTTCACTAAAGGGTAATAAATATATTATAGGGAGATCTCAAAAAGTAAACAAATACATCTTTTAAACCTTTTTTTTAGGGGAAAGTTTAAACTATTTAAGTTATGATAGGAGAAATCTATAAAATCATAAATTAAGAAATTAATTATGAAATATGATGTAAGATTCAATTTAATATTTAAAAGATGATAAGATTTTAAATCTCATTTTTTGTACTTTTTATTTTGTGATAATAATATTGAAATGTGCATTGGGTTTTAGACAAGTATTATAGTCTTGTGGATTCGGCATTGGAACTGTTATTAAGTTTATTTTTTAAAAAGAAAAATTGGGGGGAAAAAAGGCAATTGTAAATCTAAAAAGATAAAGATGCCCAAAATTCCTTATGAAGTCAACTACGCTGGGCCTGGGCTGCTTTCGAGGACCCAGCATTAAAACTTAAGTATAAAACTCCCCTTCGAAAAAGGGCAAAAGAAAGCAGATGGCAATCAAACGGTTGTTTGTGGCTTTGTTTTTTTGTTTTTTTTTTTTTTGGCTTTTATAAAGTTTGTGAAAAATATATTTAAAAGAGTAAAAGTAATGTTTTCCATTTAAAAGCTAAAAAAGTAGGAATCACATCAATCAAAGCTAATGTAAACTTTATTGTTTGTACAATTCTTCGTTGAGGACAGGGAGGGGCAAGAAATTTTTTGGCGCCTCTTAGTATATATGGATTTTTTTTTTTTTTTGAAAGATTAGAAAAGCACTCAAGAATTTAGTGAAGTGCAAAGGTGTTCAAACGAATCTAGTTTTACATTCATCTACCTTAATTTGTTTCCTTTTTGTTTGATCTTAAATCTTTTTTAATATATCACTAAAATAAATATATGAATCTAGTTGAATTATTATAGTCAGATAATGATTTAATTTTGTAAATAAATTAAACTCGTCAGTGCATGGTTTCAAATAAATCTAATTTTTAATTTATTTAGCCTAATTATTTTGTGTTTGTTTGATCTGAAATCTTTTTTAATACATCAATAAGACAAGTTTAGTATTAGTTATCTTGAATTCAAAGAGTTGACTGGAGTTTACTAACGGTTATCACTTTCACACAGCTTTTTTATCCACCGAAGGCAAAGACTTGACTAGAATTCACTAACAACTTTCCCACTTTCCGATCACCAGATAAATTAATAGCAATTCGGAGAAATTCACCAATGGATTACTCACAACAATTTCCACACCCATCCCTTTCCAAGTCTTGTTTTGAATATTCATTTTATATTGGTTGCTTTTCGAGTCATGAATCTAATAGACCAAACTGATGATTTGAATATTTTAATTAATCGAATTACAATCTTATTACCTGAAATAGTCAAGTTATGTTATCATCGTTTTGATAAAATTATTGTACTTTTTATTGCTTATAACTCTTGCAACTGGCCATTTATAAGACCAAATTCACATAAAGAATTATCTGTTTGATAAAATTTTACTTAAACTAATTATATAGGATGTTTGTATATAGGATGGATTTACCACAACAATTTGGAGAGATGCACAAATGTTGAAACAAACAAGCAGTTGAAGTAATTAATTTTATTTATTGTGTAAATAAATCAATTTTAATTTTTAATTAAAGGATATTTTGAACAATAAAAGAGTCAAACTAGTAACCGAAATAGATCAAGAAGGAAATATTGTCCAAAGATAAGAGCTAATATCACTTCTCATTAAGTAGAAATATATTATATACGTTTTTATTTATGAGAACAAAGTTTGCAAAATTGATCCAAGTAGCCCAATTAACTAAAGAAAAACCGTTCAAAAAAAAAAAATCGAATCAAGTCTTACTATTATTTTATTTTAGTTTTGATCCCATTATTTTATTTTATTTAATCTGTTTACTATTTAGTTCGATTTATTGGGAAGCTTCTCAGATTAAAACATGTATACTTATTCTAAAGTACTTTTGGAAAATTTCCAATAAACGGTCCACGAGGGATTGGAAGACTAAAGAAAAGATGTCTTGATAAATTGGCCATAGGTCCTCCTGAAAAGACTAGAAAAAAGTTAGAAAACTGGCACTCATGAAAATCAGGAGATACAAAGATATTTTCTAGGTATAAGAGAGAGAAAACATGGGTTTGGAGAATCCCCCAGGGGTACATATAGGGAGATTGAGAGAATCAAGAAGAAGGATTTATGGTTGAGAATGAAAACCTCCATCTTACAGTTTGTTTTGTTTCTTTTAATAGGTACAAGTCTCCTTCCTAGCAGAGGTCTCATCCATTACTATAAATTTGTGGTAACTTCCAATATTAATTTCTACAACCTTTAAATAATACTAAAATATCCTTAAGTGACATTCGTTCTTTATACTGCATAGAAGATTGATATTATTTTACACATTATATACTTTTACATCGAAATGTGTAAGTATTAAAAAATAAAACAAATTAGCAATACTTGCAGGAAATGATTAGCTACAAGATCGCTTTCTTTTGCAGGTAAAAGAAGCTCCATACACAAGACTTTGTAGCTGTAAGAATATTTTGACAGTAAACGGCCAATTTCCAGGGCCAACTCTGCATCTTCGTCAAGGAGAAACAGTGATTGTTGATGTCTTTAACGAGGCCACAGATAACATCACTCTTCACTGGTATATTGAGATCGCTCTATTTTTCCCTTCATGATGAATCGATTGTATATCTCGAGCTAAAAACAGAGCAACGACTCAATCAGAAAGTGAAATTTTAGGCATGGGGTGAAGCAGCCAAGGCATCCATGGTGGGACGGTCCAGAATATATCACTCAGTGCCCAATCAAGCCTGGCTCAAAGTTTACTCAGAAGATTTTGCTTACTGATGAGGTCGGAACTTTGTGGTGGCATGCTCATAATGCCTGGACAAGGGCGACGGTGCATGGTTTACTTGTGGTTCATCCCAAGAAGGGAGATGGCTTCCCGTTTCCCAGGCCTCATGCTGAAGTGCCCATTATATTAGGTACGATGAAGCAGCATCTTCATCCATCTCCAGTCAATGTTAATTAATTATTCCAGATACATATCCCCAGGTTTGGTCTTTTCCTTTGTCACCACCAGGATACAAACTTCGTCAGGGCCGAGTACAAATTTTAAAATTTCTTGGTCCTTAATTCATACACGTGGTTTGTAGATAATATGCATATAATTTTGCTGAGGAATGACCAGTACAAACATATATAGGGTGCTAATATCCATGTATATTCTTGGAAAAAAAATACAAGTCCCGATCATCGCCTGAAAATGTGCACTATTTATTATTATTTTTTTTATCATTAATTTTTTGTTTTTTGTGATAGCAGAGATTTTGTAAATACTTGTGTTGATCAATCTCCTGAAATGAATTTAGTTACGTTCATAATCGAAGAGGGTTCAAAATTTAATAACTTGAAATTATCAATCATTAGTTTGATATAGTGGATTTCAAGGTGGCAATGGATGGAGGTTTATGATATTTACTGTAAAGCAGGAGAATGGTGGAAGAGTGGCATAAAGGAAGTAGAGAGTGAGTTCCTGAGAAAGGGCGGAGATCCAAATGCCTCGGACGCTTTCCTCATAAATGGCCAGCCTGGGGATCTATATCCATGCTCAAGGCCAGGTTTTATCCTTTTCCATAGCTCTTTTTATTTTATTTTTTATCTTTTTAACCGTTTTAAATTTCAAAAGCTTTTGATCTTTTTCTGAATTAAGCGTTTATATGTTTTCCAGCTAAATATCATTATGATATGTTAAGCCAGACTGTATCCAGCAAAATTTGTTTTATTTCCTAATTAAGATTTTATTTGATTTTAGCTAAAATTTTTAACCTATATTCAGAATATTATTTTATATTGAGATAAAATTATTGTTGGGAAAACTATATAAGTTCCCATAGTATTTCCTAAAAATAAAAAATAGAAATTTTCATTGTTCCGTTTTGGTCCTCTAGAGCAGTATGGTTTTGGGCCCTAAACTATTTTGTATAAATATTTTAAAATTGAATGAATGGTCCAAATTAAGGGCTTTATATGTCCGAAATTCATTAACCGGGTATGGTTTGGATGACTAATCTTTTGACCAATTTACCCTTGTTGCAGTATCTGCACCTGTGAACTTCAGTTGGAAATTACAAATGTAAAAACATCATGATCACTTAGTTAAATGAAAATAGTAAAAGAACTAAAAGATAAAAAACCTAAGGGAGACTATGAAAAAGTAGTTCAGAGACTAATAAGAGGTCTTGTACCAATATTTGCAGATACATTTAAGCTGGCAGTTGAATACTGCAAGACATATTTACTTCGAATGGTTAATGCCGCCATGAACGACATGCTTTTCTTCTCCATAGCAAAGCATAAAATTACCATAGTAGGAACAGATGGTGCTTATACCAAGCCATTGAAGACCGACTACATCACCATCTCCCCTGGACAAACCATGGATTTCCTTTTAGAAGCTAATCAAGCTCCTGATCATTATTACATGGCTGCTAGAGTTTATCATAGTGTTGACATCGTCCCTTTTGACAACACAACCACGACTGCCGTGGTCGAGTACCGAGGAAATTACACTCCTTCCTTTTCACCTTTCTTTCTAGCTCTTCCCTACCACGGTGATACAAATGCATCCACTAATTTCACTGGTGGCCTCAGAAGTTTAGCTACTAAGAAATATCCTGTCAATGTCCCGTTAAGAGTGAAGACTAAACTTTTCTTGACCCTCTCCCTAAACACTCTCCCATGTAGGAACTGTAACGGACCTGGAGGCCTCCGACTCAGAGCGAGCACAAATAATATAAGTTTTGTTCGTCCTCGTATTAGCATACTTCACGCTTATTATTACAATACCAAAGGTGTATATGGAGATGAATATCCGAGCATGCCACCTTTCAAGTTCAATTTTACTGCAGATAAAATACCTGCTGAATTGCAGAGGCCCAACCAGAACACAATGGTAAAAGTACTGAAGTATAACGCGACCGTGGAGATTGTTTTACAAGGAACGAATGTGGTCGTAGGCATAGATCATCCCATCCATTTACATGGTCATAGCTTTTATGTGGTTGGATGGGGTATGGGAAACTTTGACAAGAAAAAGGATCCTTTGAACTACAACCTTGTTGATCCTCCTCTGGTAAGCACAATTGCTGTCCCAAGGAAGGGCTGGGTGGCCATCAGATTCTGGGCGAATAATCCTGGTACCCTTTTTTGTTCGTAGCATGATTAGAATCCCTATTTTTGCAGATTTTTTATTGACCGAATTGAAAAACAGGCCATTAATTGTGGTTTCTTACAGGGGTCTGGCTGCTGCATTGCCATTTACAGCGTCACAACAGTTGGGGAATGGAAATGGCATTCATCGTTAAAAATGGGAAGGGCCGTGAAGAAAATATGCTGCCTCCGCCTTCAGACATGCCTCTTTGCTGAACAATAAGTCCAGGTGTCAACTGTCAAGTGATACCATTTTGTAGAAAAATGTGAGTGACCAGAAACAGCGTGCTGATAAGAGATCATTAAAAAAAGAAAAAGAAAATTGGCTGACACTAGCCACATATTGCTGCCATGAAATCCCATTCACATTATGATTAATTCAATGCTTTTGTTCCACTATATTTGGAAAAATACAAATTTAAAAGTTCAAAATAGAGTGCCTTACACAGCTATACAATTTAGTAATCCTAAATTGTTTACAAATTATTCATAAAGTATACAAAATAATACACAAAGATTACAAAATGATACAAAAAATCACGAAAAATTTTGAGATACAAATTGAAAACAAGTGACATCCATAGACAGATATTTATAGTCATTAAAATTCTCTCACATTAAAATTAATTACTAATAGACGTACAATTTTATTTTATTAAATTTTGCGACTTCAAATATTTTCAATACAATCAGCAGTATACTACTCAAGTTGAATGTTAAAAACAAAAAGAAAGAAAGAAAGAAAATCCTTCCACCCGGAATCAAAGTGAAAAGATTTTGATGCGCCAACAAGAAAGAATCGCGGTCGGTCCAACATTGCAGCTTGTGACGCCCCACAACAAAACGTAGTCATTTTTGTTTTTTACTAAACGTTATAACTAAATGCGCAGCAAATATAGAATTAAGGCTAGGGATGGTTATTTCCCTGCTTAAATCGGAAATTTAGTGTAGTCTAGCTAGATTGAGTTGGGGATTCCCCAATTTAAGCGGGGACAGAGATTGCATGATCTCCGGCCTAACCCGTCCCGACCTGCTTTACATATATATTATATATATAATTCACCTATATATATTTTATATATATATATAATTATATATATATAATTCACCTATATATATATACACACACATTATATAAATTATAGGTAAATTATATAAATTATATATGATTATATATGCATATAAAATAAAATAGAAAAGAAGAGAAAAAATAAAAAAGAAAAAAATTATAAATTATTAATTATTAATTATACTCTTACTAATCTAATGATATGATAAATATGTAAATTATTGAAAATCACTACAAAAGTTTTCTATATAATTAAAAAATTTTGAATAAAAATATATTGGAAGAAATTTTTTTTTTAAAAAAAATTTATAATTATTTCCGGATCCAAACGAGCCCCCGCTTCCCCGGGCCGGGACCGGGGATTGTTTTGTCCCCGGTGGGCCAGGGGCAGGGATCCCTACCTTTCCCCGTAGTGGGGACGGGCCGGGGATGAGGTACGGGGGCATATGCGGGGACGGGGCTGGGATTTCTAGTCCCCAGTTCGGCCCGACCCCGTTGTCATCCCTAATTAAGGCTGCACTTGAGTTTCATTAACTGGAACGACCCATGCGGAGCAAAATCCGGGTAACTGTATAATAGTTGCTGTAACGACAGAATATTAAAGGGCCTCTTCACTGTGTTGTGCAAAGATTATTACTCTTGTGTTCCAAATTATCTGTTATATTTTTAATTTAAAATTTTTTTATCAAATTATATGTCTTATTAAAAAATCAAATTTTAATATACTAAATTTATCCTTATTTAATAAGACTCTATTTCTTAAATATATTAAATAATTTCTTTCCTAATAAACTAATCTCATTTAAATAACAAGAGAGATAAATAATTTAGAATACATCAAAACTTTAGAATTTGAGCACTTATTAATAAATAGAAAAAAATAAATTAAATTTTAAGGATAAAAATGAAAGTAAAAGTTTAATTAACTAAAAAATATATTTTTCTTAATACTCACATAACCAGTTAAAAAAAGACAAATAATTTGAGACAGAGGGAGTAGATATTCGGGTTGGCAGATCAACCTAGGATAATAACACACGATACGTCAACCCGAACACGACATGATTAATAAATGTATCTAATTTTGTAACATGAATACGATACAAAAATAAACGGGTTGACACAACATAACACGATTAGACACGAAAGTTAAATAGATAATTACTAAACCCGTCAATCTGAATATCTACTAAACTCGCCAACCCGAATACTTAGCTAAACTAGTCAACCCGAATATCTGTTAAACCTATCTACCCATTACACTAAAAATTTTAACAAAATAAATAAATAAAATTAAAAGAACCAATAAAACAGTTCATAAAGTTTTAGATAACTAATAAAATAATAAATCATCCACCCATTAAATATCTAGAGATGTCAATAAATTCAAAAGACTTAATCTTAAAAATTTAAACATCCAATTTACTTAATACATTAAAAATTTAACAAACTTCATACATTGAAAATTATTTTAGGCAATGAAGTTTTACAGAACAATTAGTGAACTTATTTTCCATCTCATCGTTGACACTACAACTACAAACAAAGCACAGATCATTATCAGAATCATTTTGTTTGGGTCTTTTAGCAATGGTACAATCAGTAACAACATTTCTTATCTTTGCTTTCTCCAAATCACTATATCCCCTGAATCTTTCATATAAGAAATCGTGCGTGTATTTTTCACTCAGGATTTCCCTAGGGTAAGCAACAGCATCTACCTTTTTCTGGATGGTGGCAGGATGCACTTTCAGTCTCTTACCTTCCTTGTTAACAACCTTTGCATTCTAAGTTCTTCTTGTATGCGGTTCCCAAAAAGATGAGTTACATGGAGATGCTCTCTTTAGCATTCGCAAAGAGGCTTTTTCAGAATCCTTAAAGCCCACATGGTCACGTTTCACTATATGATATTCTCTTGGTAGAGTTTCATTCTTTATTCTAGTTTTTGGCACCTGGAAGCTCATCTTCTCATATAAATTAGATTTCATATTCTTCGAGATGCAGAACCCTGTGAACATGAAAAACATGTAGCGAAGAGAATGGTCAATTATCACTGAGACAGCCACTAACAAATGAAAACAAAGAGAAATAATGTATTAAGAAGAGATGGCTTAAGAACTAATAACAACATTTTGAAGAACAACAGTTACAAAACTTCTTCTATAGCCCCACACACAACACCCCCCCCCCCAACACACACACACAGACAATGGTAGACCGTCTTTCTGATTGAAATTGTTTTACATAAATGTGATTAGAAGAACATAATATCAATCACTATAAGCTATTCTATTCATACACAGAATGTGAACAAAATGATTCAATTAAAACAAATAGCATTTCAAATTCTTAATCCCAAAATCAACAAGGCATACTCCTTTCACAAGGGTCAGGGTTTTAAGCTATAATTCCCATAATTTTATAGAACAAAAAAAAAAAATCAAAAATCCATAACCAATACTAACTTCTAAGTAGATAAATGGGATTGTCACATCCATAATCCAAATTACAAAGGGAAAAATGAAATATATCGAGATACTCCTTCGAAAGTAAAATAATTCCAAGTTAAAATTTTCATTACTTTTTTATTACTTACTAAAGCTGCATTAATTCAATTTTCATAAGTAATTCACAAAAATGATACGAACAGAAATTAATACAAATAAAATTACCCAAAATAAAAAAGACAAAGCACAGAGCATTGAAAAGTTAACAAACTCCATACATTGAAAACTTCATACCAGCTAAAGCAACATTTACCAAGTTAAAGCAGGGATTTCATGTCCAAAATTGTGCCTTCATTGCATTGGCCTTAATCAGTTTGAGGTTAATACAAAATGCAATATGGTTCTCTTCTATTTTTACTAAATTCTATAATGGACAAAGGTTACTTACACGGATAGGAGACTCAATGTTGATCAAATATGCTTAAAGCCCCTTTGCATATACAGATGATAATGCAAGAATGTCTCGTTCATAGCAATATAAATCACAAATAGGATAATGCTAGTAGACAGGAAAGAATGTCTTTGATACTCAATCTTCAATGTAAATCACAATTTCAGATCTAGCATAATAACAAAGTAATGAGTCTAATTACTACTCAATCTTCAACTATTAGATGACAAATAGAAGCTCACAGGTAGCTCAATAGCATACAATTATTTGAATCCTCAAACATCACCAATTCACCAATGTAGCCAAACTAATTCAACAAATTTTATCACCACTATACAATTCCCCAAATCAAATGAAATGAAGCTTATCAAAAAATCAGTTTAATCTTAATGGTATAACAAAGAATTAAGCAACCAACTTCAAATGAATTTCAATAGCTCAAAAATACTCAGTAGTTTCAAACACTAACAAATCAAAATTGCACAAAAATCACATAAATCTAAAGGTTTAGAATTAACCTAAAAAAGCACAAAAGCGGCACAAACATAGCTCAAAGTGCAATTGGAGTTTTCTGGAGTTTTAAGTTTCTTCAATCAACAACCTTGAAAGCCTATAAGAGTTTAGTTTCCCACGGTTCCTAGTGCAATAAATCAAGATAAGAAACAACAGATAGCAGGTGAGCAATAAGGTTGAATCGGCTGAATGGTGTAAAGATAAAAGAGCCAACTGTGTTTTAACTAGAAAAAAAAGTTTAAATTTCATGGGAAATGCGATTGTATAGAGTGATTCAAATAATGGATACGGTAGATGGATGCTCGACGATGAAGAATTGAGGGGAAAGAATATAAATCAGAAGTCTAACTAGCTTTGTGAGTGTAGAGGCTGCTGGTTTCTGGGAAAATTGTGGGGATGTTTCGGTGGAACTAATAGAAACCAAGCTACCGGCAGCTTGGCAGCAAGGAAGGGAGAAAAGATTTGAGAGAGAGAAGTGGTAGCTAGCTAAGGTTTATGGGAGAAAGGATTGTGCAAAAAAAATAAAGAGGGGTCACGGGGTTGGAGGGGTCTGTGCAAAAAAAAAAAAAATTAAACGAGTTCGCGGGTTGAAACGGGTTAAAATTGTTTTTGACCCGAATACGTTTAATGTTAAACGGGTCAACCCGTTTCGACCCGAACTAGTGAAGCTTCAACCCTAACCCGCTATAACCTTGTTGTTTTCATGTCGGGTTAGCGTGTCGTATTCAACATTACCACCCCTAGTAGATATGTAACAAAGGTGATAACTGCAATCAAGCATTTTGGAATTATCTATCGTACCATAAATGGTTCATTGGATTGCCCTTTTTTTGCTTGTAAATTTAATTTTTATGATATCATTTAGGGAATCAGATGTGATGGATAAACGGTTAAAAATCTTAATGTGTCGTAATTTAATCATATGACCTCTACATCTTATTATCTTGAATTCTTTTAGAGGTAAGGGAAAGGAAGGTTGAGATATCTTTATTTCAAAATGATGTATAAGATATTCTATGAGTCCCCAACCCAACTCATTATTGGGCTTTCTTCTTATGGATGTGTTGGTGGGCTTAGCCCATGTGTTTAGGGGTTAATTTAATATAAAGGGAATAGTTTTGGGATTATTTTGTAATTAAATTTGTAAGAGGGTCTTTAGTCTAATAAGGGGGATCAGTTATATTCTGGGGCTAACGTACGTTGTTTTCTAGCAGACAAGAACTCCCTGCAAGAGTAGCTTTGGAGAAAAGGGAACTCAGCGAGAGAGAAGAACATGGTGAAGAGATTGTGCTGGAGGTTTTGAATCGAGCTAAGTCTTTCGATATTCGTGCTTTGATTTGGGTTAATTTGTGCCTAGGGCTTAATTATTGTTGAATTGGGCGTAAGGGTTTGATTTGGAGATTAGTTAGGAGTGTGGCAATTGATGATATTTTTTGGGTTCTTGTAGGCATTTTAAGACTCTGGTTATGTTTTGTAGATTGATTAGGTCTTTGAATTATCTAGTAAGGGATTTATGGCTTTTTTGTGTTCTTCTGACTTACTGTGATTTTGATAAAATCGTGAATATTTTGCTAATTGTAGTATTTTGTTATGAAAAATGGATTGAGCATGATGTATTTGCAATGTTTTGAGTATGATGATTTATTGGATGAAATAGTGTAAATAAAGCTCTGTTCAGTTGTGTTTATGTTATGGAATTGATTGATGCTTGAGTTAGTTTTGAGAAAATTCTTAATTTCTATTATAAGGCCCTTGGCTAGGGAGATATAATACCTATTTTTTAGTTATAAGGCCCTTGCTAGGGGGATGTAGTATTTAATTTCAGTTCAAGCCCTTCTCGTAGTGGGATATAATAATTAGGAGCTGATATCAGTAAATCGAAATCTTGCACTCAAGCTTGTCCCAGATTCTATAATATGTTATGATTTAGTTATGTTTTGGGTGTGTGAGTTCGATTATATTTTGTTAAAGCTTGGTGGTTGGTTGTGTTCTCTTTCCTGTTGCTCGCTTGGGGTGTTGTTAATCTTGAGAAACCTAAAAAATTGGCCAAATTGTACCCTATTCTACTCCGAATTTCGAAACCATTTCGTCAGTCCAGAGCAGACCCAGTGCTTGCTCCACAACCCCCCACCTGACGCCAGCCGGGCTTCCCCAACCCTACGTCGGGTCCCCTCTGTTCAGTTTCGGCACCGATTTTCCTTCTGTTTAGGCGTTTTTTGTTCCTTTGATATGTTTGCCACTATTTTCATTGAAAAAACAACACCAATTTGATATTCAGGTGTTAATTATGCCCCATTCGATTTAGTTTTGGATAACGCAAAGAATTCATTGTTCCTCCTTTCCCCTCTTATTTTCGTGTGAGTTTCTGAGATTTTTATATTGTGTGACCAACCCACCAAGAGGATGTTCTGAAACCCCATGAGTTGAGTACTACAATAATTTGAAAGCTAATTTAAACAATTATTTTATGAATGAAAATGTATGTATAGCACACTCAATCCCAGGAAGGCTATAATTTCCTTACTGAGCTAGTGAATTCATCCTTTTTTATTACCATTCTTGCAAGACATCAGTTAGAAGAAGAAGAATTAGACGAGTGGTTTGAGGAAGACTTGGTGTAATAGTTGCTTGAAGGTTTCTAAACTTCTTATTTTATTTTCAGCTTTTCGACAGATGAATGATGATAGATTTTGTTAATGTTAAAGATAGAATTTTCTCCAGTTTATATTGTGGTTGAATTTGAGGAATTCGTATTTTGAGATTCAATTATAATTGGGATTGATTAAGTAATTTTGGGAGTTATCCGTTGTGTTCTGTTATGAGTTCGATACTCTATTTTAGAATAATGCCAAGTCATCCCCGGACTTAGGACGTGACATATTCATAATGAATGATGTATCGACGACATTCCTATTTGATCAAAATATATAGATGTAGTTGGATGGTAACTTATATAAGTTAGTTTGCACGTGAGTTTTAACTAAAAAAAATGTCTAACATCTTAAAAATTGTCTGTAGATAAAGAAATTTGGAGAAAATATATTTTATTTTATTTAATCAAGATTAAAAGAAAATTAAGTATTTTAATCTTGATTAATTAAAACAAATCCACGAATAAATATAATTATTCTTGAATTAATGTAATTGGATCCTCATTAAAAGTTCATTAAATCTAATATATTATGGATTAAATGGAATTGGGTTAGATCCTTACATTTGTATTTGTATTTTTTTTTTTTTTAGAATCTCTTAACCCAAATATGGTGTGGATTAAATGGAATTGGGCTAAACATAAATTAAGCCAAAGTCATATCAAGCTCAAGTCTATTAGAGTTTGTTAGGAGGTTTCTTAAAAATCTCATATTGCCTGTTTATACTAAAGTTAATGAATTTTTAGCCAATAAATAGGGTCTTCTCTCGAAGGTTCATGACTATCCCAGGAGCTTCAACAAACAAGAGGCACCTCCAACTTCAACGAAGCTTCAATAGCATATAAGCTCAAATTTCAACAAAGTTTCAGTAGCATTCAAGTTAAAATTTCAGCATTCAAACTCAAGTTTCAACAAAATCAAACTTCAATATCATTCAAGCTCCAACAAATTCAAAGTTCAGAATCTTTATCAAATTTCAAGATGTTCATCTTGTTCTGCATTAAACAAGTCTCGTAAGTTTGGGAATCAAGTGTACGTTATCAAATTCCATTTAATTCGAGATCAAGCTGTTTAGCACTTAAATCAATGTTTTTCAAAAAGAAAATAATCGAAGGACTTATCCTATAATTTAAGACTTCTTAGGAGATTTGTAACCACTTTTTATATTTACTAAGTATTTTATATTTTTCGATATTTTTGTTATCTTAATTTACAGACTTCAAATTTCATCAAGTTACAAATTTTTGGCACGTCCAGTGGGATAATCTTCTCCTCCCATCTCTTCTCTTCAACTTTCAAATTAATTCCAAAATTAAGTGCAAGTACAAATCAACTTAATGACCCTAAAAAATAGTAAATTTGCATTTGCTCATTCAAAGGCTGTTGATGTCATGGAAGCTGCTGCAACTATTGGCAAAGCTCCATAAGTTTCAAGCCAAGGGATGCTGCCAAAAAGTAAGGCTCGAGTTCTTTCACAAAGTAAGACTCAAAACTTTGACATTGCCTCATCACCTGCAACTGCAAAGTTGAAGTAAGATGTTACTTCTATAATACATAAGATGTTGTCTTTACTGGAGAACGCCTACAACTCCAACCTAGATGATCAAAGTTCAAACATTGGCTTTGCACCTCAATCCCCTATGGGGACCTCAAATCCAAGACTTCCTTCAATAAAGAGTCAATTGCTTCTTCTATGGCACGCGGTGATAATGACCGATGCATAAAATATAAAGGAACAATTCATGCACTTTTATAAAATTGGTGAAAGAACTCGCCAAACGCTCCCAAAAGCAAGATCTTGCTATCGCACACCTCATCAACCCTTTGAGAAGATTGGCGAAACAAGTCAAGCTCCTCCAAAGAGGATTAAGTTACAAGAGGAAGTGGAAATTTTTAAAAAATCACAAGATATTCAGATATTCTCTGAAGGTATAATTCCTATCGATCTGCTCAAAAACTTCATTATGGGCACGATTAAGGACAAGTGTCAAGGAGGTAACAAATCCACTTTCACATATGTTAAGCCTTATTCGCAAAGAATCGACGGATATAAAGATGTCAATTGGATATCAGCCACCAAAATTTCAACAGTTTGATAACAAAGGAAATCGCAAGTAGTATGTGGCTCACTTCATCAAGACATATAATAACGCTAGAGCTTATGGGGATCTCTTAGTGAAGTAATTTGTGTGGTCTCTCAAAAGGAATGTATTCGATTGGTATATTGATCATGCAACTGGTTCCATCAACAGTTATGAACAACTTGAACAAGAGTTTTTCAACAGATTTTACAACACTCGTAGAATTGGCCACATGGTGGAACTCACCGACTCTCGTCAATAGAAAGATGAGCCAGTGGTAGACTACATTAACAGATAGAGAAATTTGAACCTCAATTGTAGAGATTATCTAAGTTAATTGTTTGCAATTAAAATGTAAGGACTCCAGTATATTCTTAAAGGGATCATGCCAAAGACTTTTAAAGAATTAACTACTCGTGCTCATGATATAGAATTGAGTATTGCTGCACATAAGGGCAAAGCTCCTATTTAAGACCCCAACAAAGGTAAAAAAAAAAAAAAAAAATTAGATTTTAGAAAAAAAAGAAAACCATTTTCTAAAATTGAAGCAAAGGAGTCTATAACAACAGTCGCAGCTCTAATAAAAATTTCTTCAAAACTAACTCAAAAGGTAGCCAAGAAGGTGGATCCCTACAAGAAAGAAAAAAAAGTTAACCTTAGAAGAAAGGAAGTCTAAGGAATATACTTTCTTCAATTATGATGCTTCCTCAATATATGATAAGTTGTTGGCTGTTAAGGCCATAGAATTGCCATAAGTAAAACATCCAAATGAGGTTAGATGAATAAATGATCCCAACTATTGCAAGTACCATCAGTTGATTGGTCATCCAATTAAGAAATGCTTTGTATTCATGGACAAGATCATATGCAGTTGGTCTGTGAAGGACACGTAATTCTTGAAAAAAACAAAGCATTTGCAAATTTGACAACTGTTACAGTTTCTCCTATTGAACTTTTTATTTTTTAGGTTAATTTTGGAAGCTTTGATCATGTCTAGGTTGGAGTTAATGAACAAGTCCTTCATGCTAAAGGATATTAATAAGAAGTTGAAAAATCCTTTACAAATGGCATTACTTCCTCAAACATTCAGTTAGTATATGAAGGTTGGATGCTTGTGACAAGAAGAAAAAAGTGTACCAAAGCTTCAAGATGTGGAGCTTCACTAATAAGAAGCAGGTTCACTAAGAAAAAAGTGTAAGGAATGTAAAAAGTAAGAAAACCAAGCATGCATCAATAGTAAATGATTCCTTATGGAAGAGATCTCCAACACCTATCACATTGAAAGGTTTTAAAATACAGGAACTTGTTAAAAAGTTCAACATTATTTCGTATTATGTCATGATGAGAAAATCAAAGAAGATAATGATGAGTGCATAAAAAAAAGAGACATGGAAAAAAAATGAGTTTTCAGTAATCTTAGTAACTATATGGCTTAGATCATTTTTAACTGTGATGATTTACTTCTTGGTTTAATGCCTCACAACAGACATTATTTGTGGTTAGCTACATACAAGAACAAAGAATAAACAGAATATTACTGGATAGAGGATCAGTAGTATATATCCTACCTCTGTGGACATTGAGAAAGTTGGGTATTTTTATAGATGAATTGTCCTAAAGCCGTCTTATAATACAAAGATTCAATCAAGAGGGCAGCGAGCTAATGGTACTTTCTGACTGGATATATTAATTGAATATATTCTTTCAAATGCTCTTTTTCATGTTATTGATGCTAAGACCTCTTACAATATTCTGCGAAGAAGATCATGGTTCCATGATAATGATGTGGTGCCATCAACCCTGCATCAATGTTTTAAATACCATCAAAATGGCACTGTAAAAAAAAATAGATGCTGATAATAAACCATTCACTGAAGTTGAAGCACGTATTGTTGATGCTATATACTATCTTCGGAAAGATGATGAAGCAACTAAGATCAATTCATCAATAGGGAAGGAAGATGAAAATGTCACTTTCTCCAAAAATGTCAAAGCTACAGCATGTACAGAAAGCTCTAATAAGCAACCTACACACAATAGCCACTAAGAGGGCTCACTTTGCCTCTTACAAAGGTTCCTCCTATTAAGTCACCAAATACTCCTATAAAAGGATTTGTTTAGCCAAAAAAAGTAGCAAATGTAGAGTACGATAAATTACCGACTTTGCATACGAAGGAAAGATTTGACCTAAATGCTTATTTATTCCTAGCAAAGGTTAGATATAATTTACAAAGTCAATACTTGTTAGGAAAGCTCCCTACTGATATCAACAAAGAAAAGGTTCGGTGTTCAGGATCTACCCAAAGCATGCTACAGAAAAAGGGTGTGTTGGCTTGAGTTACAAACAAGCATCTCCATTTGACTCAAAATTAAAAAGGCGAATGTTTAATATATTACTATGGAAAATGAAGCAACATCAAAACTTTGAGATATTTTTAATAGATTATGAGATATAAATCCTCATCCTTCTGTTTTTATAAGACTAGGCCCAAAAGAAAAAGAAAGTATGTTTTTAAGAGACTTGTAGTCATAGTCACTTTAAAAGTAAGAAATCTTAACAAAGTTTCTTCTAAGGCAAAAACGATAGTGAATTATGAAGGAGTCCTAAGAGTGATAACACAAGTGACGCTTACTACGCTTTGTGATGAAGAAAGTATAGCTTCTTACAATCATATCACAATCTATGACAAAAAGTGTGCCGAGGAAAAAAAATGTCGAATATGCTCCAGCACAACTTGAAGAAGGTATGGAAGCTATAGTTCATGAGCTGAAGGAAGAAAATTTAGGCATTATTGAAGATTCTTACGCAAATTACATAAATGCACTCTTATCGCCTGAAGAAGAAAATGCCTATATTGACCTTTTAAAGAAGTTCAGAGATTGCTTTAACATACAAAGAAATATCTGGTTTAGACATAAAAATTGTTGTCCACTATTTAGCTGTAAAAGATAGGGAGACATTAGTAAAGTAAGCATAGCGGTGTTTTTTACTTGAGCTGGTTCTATTAATTGAAATTGAGGTGAACAAGTTCATTGAAGCTAAATATATCAAAGAAATCAAGTACCCAATTTGGGTTGCGAATATTGTCCATGTGAAGAAGAAAAATGGATAACTTTGAATTTGTGTAGATTTTAGAAATCTAAATGATATATATCTAAAAGATGATTTTTCACTACCTATTCCTAAACTAATGGTAGATATAACCATTAGCCATGAAGCTCTATCTTTTATGGATGGATATTCTGGTTATAACTAAATCAGAATAGCACCAGAAGATAAGGAGCTCATTATCGTTTATACTCTAAAAAGAAATTTATTGCTACACAGTGATACTTTTTAGTCTAAATAATACTGAAGCTATATATCAGAGGGCAATACAAAATATTTTTAACGATATGCTATACAAGATCTACAATTCTCTGTGGATTATTTGGTGGTCAAATCGCATAAACGAGATGATCAGCTTCCAAATTTGAGAAAGACTTTTGAGCGACTCTGAAAACATCAATTAAAGATGAATTCTCTTAAATGTGCCTTTGGCATCCCCTCTGCAAAATTCCTGGGTTTTATTGTCCATCATCGAAGTATTGAAATAGACCAATTAAAGATTGACGCAATTATGACGATGCATGAATCAAGGAATATTCATGAACTAAAAAGTTTGCAAGGAAGGTTAGCCTACCTAAGAAGGTTTCTCTCAAATCTTACCAAGCGATGTCAACTATTTAGTCGCCTAGTGAAGAAGGGTGTACCATTTAAATAGAATAAAGTGTGCAAAAATACTTTTAAATGTATCAAATTTTACTTGATGAAGCCTCTCCTACTTGTTGCACCCATTCCTAATAAGCCATTACTTTTATACATTACTGCACAAGAGCGTTCAATGGACATTGCTTGCTTAAGAAAATGAGAACGACAAAGAGAAACTCTACTATTTAAGTCAGATAATGACACCAAATGAATTGAACTATTTGTCAATTAAAAAACTTTGTCTAGTTTTAATATTTACAAATCAGAAATTGAAGCATTATTTTCAAGTACATATCATATGCTTTATCTCCAAGGCTAATTATATAAAATTTGTTATGACAAAACCTGTGATATTTGATCATTTAAAAAGGTAGTACCTTTAATTCCAACAATTTTATATTGTCTTCGTTCTCCAGAAAGCTGTCAAAGAGCAAGTGCTGGCTGATTTCTTAGCTGATCACCATATTCCTATTAAGTGCAAACTAAATGATAAATTATTTGATGAGGATATCCTTGTAATTGAGATTCTTCCACCATGAAGAATGTATTTAGATGGTGCAGCGCATCACAAAAGTGCCGGAGTTGGCGTGGAATTCATTACCCCTGAGAGAAATGTATTGCCATACTCTTTTACCTTAACTAATAAATGCTCTAATAATGTGGTTGAATATCAAGCTCTTATACTTGGGTTAGAGTTGAATGTCGATGTAACGCGACTACATTTTAAAGTGTATGGGGATTCTCAATTAATTTTAATCAATTACTTGGTGAATAAAATGTTAAAAAGCCTGAGTTAATTCCATATTATAATTATACGATACAACTTATGGAATATTTGGGTGAGCATATGTTAAGAAGCGAAAATAAGTAAGTCGACGCGTTAGCAAAACTAACTTCTAAGTTATATCCACATAATTAAGAAGCCCAAATTTCAATATATCAAACTTGGATCAAACCCCTATTTTTAAAGATAAATATGATGAAGGACATGAAATTCATTTTGTTTTTATCTCTGAGATTGACGAAGAATATTAGAGATAATCTTTGGAGGACTATCTAAAAGTGAAAAACTCCCTGATGATTCATGAAGGCGGATTGATATTCGTGGTATGCCACCCGCTCATTTTGTTACACTGATACACTCCTTCGACGTTCTTTTAAAGCTACTTTCTTGAGATATTTGGGTCAAGAAGAAACAATACAAGTAATGAAGGAAGCTCATTCTGACATCTGTGGAGTCTACCAATCTGGTTCAAAGCTTTATTTTCGAATCAAGAGGATAGGTCGATTATGGTGAAAGATTACCAAGATTATACTCAAAGGTATCAAGTATATAATTCAACATAAATTATATATATTAACCTCCTAAGTCATTATACCCAACAGTTGTTTCATAGCCATTTGATGCATAAGATTTGGATATTGTTGGACTGCTACCAAAGTCATTTACTAGGCATCTTTACATTTAGCTACAACAGATTACTTCTCTAAATGGGTAGAAGCTGTAGCTTTAAAAGAAGTAAAGAAGGAAAATGTTGTGGATTTTATATATGTCAATATTATTTATCGATATGACATTCCTTAATATATTGTCACAGATAATGGCACGCCTTTTTGCAATAGTTTGATGAACAAACTGTGCAAAAGGTTCAAGTTCAAGCAGTATAAATCTTTTATGTACTATACTCCGGCCAATAGACTTGCTGAAGCTTTCAATAAAACTCTATGTAATTTACTGTAAAAAGTGGTGAAGAAATCAAAAAGAGATTAGCTTCTTCATATTAGAGAAGCGATTTAGGCATATAGGACCACGTACCGCACTCCAACTTAAGCTATGACATATATATTGTTATATGGTGAGGAAGCAGTCCTTCAACTAGAATAACAAATCCCTTACTTGAGGATTTCTATTCAGGAAGGGCTCATCAAGAAAGATAATATTCATCTCAAACTAAAAAAATTAGAAACTCCTGATGAAAAGAGATTAAAAGTACAACAACGATAGAATGCTACCAAGCTCGTGTCTCAAAGCCTTTAACAAGAAAGTGCATCTTCGTTCTTTTCAAGTTGGTGATTTAGTACTCGTTGTGAAGAGACCAATCAACGTTGGACATAAACAAAATAAGCTAACATCAAAGTGGGATGGTTCATATGTTTTTTAAGAGGTCTACTCAAATAGATCGTATAGGATAGTTGCTGAAGATGGATTGAGAATTTACCCGATCAACAACACATACTTAAAATGATATTATGCATAAATCAATACTCCTCGACTACACAAGTCTAAACTGCAAGTTGTTCCTCGCTACACTAGTCTAAACTGCAAGTTGCTCCTAGACTGCATGAGCCTAAACTACAAGTTACTCTTGACCCACATGAGTTTAAACTATGTAAAGGTAACTATCAATAATGTAATATGTGGTTAAACTACTTAAACATTCCATCAAGTCTAAATTGATAAATGATTGCATACTCCTAACTCGCACGAGTTAAAACTGTGAATAACATACCCCTTAAACCATACTCATGTATTTTAAACTATGTTTGACTTGATTCTTAAGTTAGTTTTAAGATACATAGGCAACTTAGAAAAATATTTTTAAGTTCAATCACATTCTTTCACCATTTTCTATTTTCTTGTTTGTTGCAATCAAGTTATGTTTATTGTACATTGTAAAATTAGCATTTGCAATAAGTAGAAACACATATATGCAAGAAAAAAAATGAGAGTTGAGACAAAATGGAGGAAATATATTATTGATGCCAATAAGAAAGCAATCTTCTTTTACAAGAGAGAAAAAATATATAATTGCTGAAAATAAATATGAAATGTACAAGCCATCCATATATATAATGAGTCGGGACATAGAGTTCTTATCACTTGCATGATGGGAGTTCAAAATACGATTCAAACCTCTATAAATATTTGCTAAGAGGGGAATTGTCAAACTAACTCATTCCCCATATGACATCAAACTCATCATTTTGAAGGTACTTGGACATATGATGTCGTCTTCTTCATTAGGCAAGACAAAGATGTAAAGCTAATATATAGGAAAGTTGCAAGAAATGTTTGGTCTTTATTGTGGCTTCTAATGCCCAACTTTGAAAACAAAGTATCCTCTTCAGATATCAATGTAGCATGTGGTGGGACGATTCCCAATGGGTTGCTAATGAATTTGAGGCGTGATCTCTTTTCTTCCCTTGGAGAAGGTGTTTTATACTTTTTTTGCTTTTTTAAACCAAAAGTTAAGCCACTAGTTGATGGTGATACCAAAGTTATTGTTGTCCTTCTTTTATTAAGTGGCACGAATGGAAAAGATTCTCACAACCCCTTGGAAGGAAACGGTTGCCGTCATGGTCTATACCAGAGAGTTCAACAGCATAAGGAATAAATTCATCGTAGTGAATACCAAGTATTAGTAAACTTCTAAGTTCGTATATCTCCCAAAGTGAAATAGATACCTCGTCAACTAATGTTAAGAGCGTATTGGTAAAAGGACACCAAACTTCCAAAAGGCTTTGAGAACATTAGGGCTGTGATGCGTATGATTTGGGTGTATAAAAATCATTCAAATTTAAATCCATTCCTAGTCAAATTTTAATTAAAATATTAATCCCAAATTATATATATGAGCAAGTATACTCATTTCAAGCGTAGTATAGGGAATTAACGAATATCGGTCCTCAAGAAACAACTACCATTAGTTACCTTTCATTCATTATTTAACCAAAGATGATAAAAAGGAAACTAAAGAAGAATGTAAGAATATAAAATTTAGACAACTATCCTAGAAGACATGACAAATGAATCACTTAGCAAGTATCTCAATTAATTATTATATTGGCATCATGAAGGAATTAGAATAGAGTCCAATCATTTCCCAAGTCATAAACTTACTATCTTATGATTAAATTAATATATTTCCCAATCAAACTAACATAACAAAAAGTTGCATTAAACTCATCCTTCAATAATTATCCCTATAATCTAGGTGATAATGGATATAAAATTAGCCAATAACACTATACTCTTGGTGAAATTAGCCAATCTTTGATTACTTTGGTTCTTTGTCTTCACTTCATTTTTCAAGTTCGCTAAGAGATAGTAAATATGAAATTAATAAAATTAAAACAACTCCTAACATCGTTTCTCAAGTCAATTAGAAGTAAATCTAAATTCATCAATTCTTCTATAATCACAAACAATCAACAACAAAAAAAAAAAATGATAGAAATTTGGTCAAATAGATAAATTAACCCAAACATCATAAATCCCAAAGTAGTGTCAAATTATAATAAAAACATTAATTACATCATTATTCTAGAAAAATAAATAAAGGAAAAAGAAAAAACTCATAGACAAGTCATCATTCTTTTCTTTGAAAACCTCTTTGAACAATACCCCTTGATTGACGAATCTCATCTTTTTTGTGATTAATTGGAAGCTTTGATCATTGGATTCATATATTTTCTTGTATTTTTCTTTTTTAAATAGACTCCTAAGAGGTCCAAATTCATTCCTTAAGAGTTCTAACTCGAGTAGAAGTTGAAAAATATAAAAACTTTTAGGAAATTTCCAAATCAGCGCAAAGCAGGAAAACTCGTTGTCATGGGGCAAAGACACGGCTAGCGCGGGGTGTGCATTTTGCCTGACGTGCTCTGTTTTTCTTTAGCACCAGCGCCGACAATGATCCTCATGGCCGGCGTCGGCTGAGCACTGCTAGCGACGAGGTTTTTTCGTCATTTTCCCCCTTTTTCTGCAATAAAACACCAAACACATTTCCAATAGTAAAATCTCAACTATGAATAAATATGACTAATTATTTCTTCAAGTATATCACAAGATATCCTCAAATAACTAGAAAATTATTGATAATTTAGCCCCTGTCACATTTCCCCACACTTGAACATTTGCTTGTCCTCAAGCAAAGTACTTTGAAAAACCTTAGAGGAGGGGGGTGAATAAGATTTTTGACAAATTTTAATACATTTTTTCTGAGAAAAGATCTAATCTTAGAAATGCTCCTTTTGTTTTACGGATCGAGGTGTTTACAAGTTGTGCAAAGAAGAGTTTTGTGTAGCTTTAAGAAGTCATCTAGGATCTTAAAGATATGAGACAAGAGATGAGCAATCACTACAAGAATAAAGATGGGTTGATGAAAATCATAAAGATTTCTTTTGAATGATTAAAAGCTTTGTGCAGAGAAATTTGCAAGCCGTCAAAAATAAATGCAAAGAAGATGAATAAGAGATTTATAGTGGTTTGATCCTTAAAGATTTACTCCACTACTCTAAGCTCACACTTAAGAATTTTAAATTAGATCTTTATAAACTCAGTCAGCTCAATGGTGTTTGTCTACACCAATTACTTAAGAGGATCACCACACTTGGTTTTATCCAAACCTCTCAACAACCTACAAATCAAGGCTCACTCCAAATGGGTTTTACACCATTACCTTGATATACAAAAAAGATTATATGAATGAAACAGAGATAACTCATACTTTTGAGCAAATTTATAAACAAATGAGAACCAACAACTTTTATCTTTTGAAGCAATTAAATTTCTCTTTGAAGCACCAATGAAAAGGAAAATTTTTGTAATCTAGAATATAGGAGTGTTTCTAAGAAAGATAGCATAAAAATATGCTTTAAAATCGAGTTTTGAAGGTTTTTATAGATGCAAAATGTAAGGTACCAATGGTTAAAAACGACTAGTTTCTTGCTGTCAGATTTTTTAGAGTTTTGGACTCAAGAATCGGACAAGAGTGTATCCAAAAGGTAAGTCCAAAATGACACTTTTTTAGGCAGAAATACTTTGACACTGTTCACAGATTTTTGGACGAAACTTTTGGATGCAGAGCCATCCAAACTGTTCAATCCAAAATTCTGAAGATTTAAGACTTTGAAATCTTTTTTTTTTGTATGTTTCAAAGTAGAAATAAAATTGAATCATAAGGTAAAAAATATATAGAAATTTACACAATATACCTTAACAAACGATTCCTAATCTATGATTCTTCTCAAGAGCTTCTTGGTATGTAATCTATTAAGCTTGTCCTATACCTTTTTCACCTATTCTTGGATTCCATTGCTCAAGAGTTGCCTAGCAATCACATTTGTATGTCTTGGAAGAATTGAGGTCAAACACATCCTATCACATATAGATCACACAAGTTAGTCTTTAGCAATATTTTTCATAAGTCAAAACACAGGAGAATACCCTTAGGGCTAACATACTTCAAAACAAGGAAAAACAAGATAATCTTTCAAAAAGTTCAACTATTACAAAGCCACAATTGCCCTTCAAACTTTAGATAGGACTTTTCCATTCTTTTTAACCATTTGAAAATATTCATAAATTGAAGTACTAGATAAGCCCTCAAAGTCAAATTAAACAAGTTTATACTTTAGTTTAAGAAAAGTATTTCACCATTTAAGTAAAAACGTAGATAACATGAATCATATAAGTCCAACTATCTACCAACTCAACCATTACTAATCCAAAAATTGCACAACCCAAGTCATGATTTAAGAAAAACATTCCATTTTTTCTCTCAATTTTTTCAATGACTTAGGGAATTGATAGTCTCAAGTGAATGGATTTCTCTTCTCGCACCATATTGGCCCCCTTATAGTCATCACTTATCATTTTTTCAATAATTTCCTTTATTTTTTTTGCTTTAGGGAATTAATAACCTCAAGAAAATGAATTTCTCTTCACTATCCGTATTGGCCCTCATAATCAAGCAAAAAGTGCTTTCTCGTCCTTCAAGTGGAAATAATTTTTCTCAACTCATTTTTCAACTCACAATCAATTTTTTTTTACTCAAATTTTTTTATTTCCTCACATTCCTTATCACAACTCAAAGGCAAGCAAAGTTTAAACCCATAATATAAGAGTTAGCCAACAACTTTTCCATATTCATCACATTATGCACCTTCAAACCAGATGGATAAAATACTATTCAAACACTAATGCATAAACAAGATTAACTCAAATTCTCAAGTCTTAGCATATCCTATCCAATAAACTAAAAATCCACCAAGTGAATGACAAAATTCATATCTCAAGTAAGAAAGATAACTACAACCCTGAGAAAAGCAATAAAAACCACAAAATTTAAAAATTTATGCAAAACGTAGCCCAAAGCTAGAGAATATGGAATATAACTTCAATGTTAAACTCTCCCCCCATACTTAAAGTAAACATTGTCCTTAATGGCCAAAATTATAACAATGAAAGCAAAGCCAAGGGTAATAAATAAAGGGGAAGAAGAGAGGAAAGAAAATACTACCATATCCGAGTAGCTTGAACACATGTGAATCTATCACAAGGAGTCATTGGGGAAATGTACTTAAAATAAAAACACAAACGAAACAAACACAGAAAACATAAATCTAGAAAAGGAAAAGACAATAAAATAAAAATCAATAAAAAAATCCTAAGAAAAGTCATGAAAATATAAAAAGAAAAGAAAACTAAAGAAAATAAACAAAGATCAATAGAAAGATGCTTAATCCTCAACATCATCATGGTTAGCCGCATCATCAGCCTTAGGATGGCGACCACCACCTCCTTGAGGTCCAGGAAATCACTGCACCCATTGTGCCCATTGTTATTCCTGAGCATCTTGCTTCCTAGTGAGGGTAGCCATGGACTCACGAAGCTGAACAATATCTTCATTTGAGTTTTCATGCCTACTCTCAACTGCTCCAATTGACCCCTCACATCAACCTCAAAGTTAGTCCTTGATTGGGACTGTGAACCATGAGCACAAGCTCGAGGTGGTGGTACAGAATGCTCCTCCTCCACAGGTGGAAACTCAACTTGTCCTGAGTGCTATACGTCATAAGGCCTCAACCATCGCCTCGCCTCGGTACTGTACTGATAACCACAGCTAACTAATGTCTGCTCAGTAACTAAATCTATCTCAATTATAGTTTCAGTAAGTTCCCCATCAAAACTAATGCTAAAGGCTTCTAGAATTTTCATGATTATGAAGGGGAAGACAAAGGCTTTGGTGGAAAGGCGAGAATGAACCACATCCCGCATAGATTAGATAATCAAAAGAGTAAGCGGAATGGGCTGAGTGTGCATCATCCTATGGAGAATATAAAGGTCAATCACACGGAACTCATTGGATCCACTAGCCTTAGGAACAACATTTAAGAAAAGATATATACTAAGGCACGTACGTTGGCTTCAAGATCATTGTTAGAATAAAAATCGACTTGCCCTACTAGACCTCTCCTATTCATCCTTAAGGTAGCTCTAATATCATTCACTCTCCACTCAGGATAAAAAATTATCTTTTGATTGTGGTGATCTACAGCTAACCAAGGGCCTTTATTATTGGCATGTAGAATGTAGCATTGACACCTGGGCCGGCCCGCACGGTTTCGGGCTGGGCCCAAGGACTGCCCCGCGGGGTGTGTGAGCTTTTTTCCTACTTAATTTGATTAAAAATTTTGATATTCAATTATCTTGTAATTTTTTTATTATTACCTAAATAACATGATTTTTAAAATTTATAAAAAAATCACCTTAAAGTGGTGGGGGGTTTGGCTTGGACCCCTACTTGTTTTATTAATTAATAAAATAAATATTACATAAGAAGGGGACTTGATACCTAAACCTCTTAAAAATATTACAATGATCAAAATTTAAAAATAGAATAAATATCTTAAAAATAAAATTAAATACATAATATTACTTATCTTAAGTTTCTAATTATAAGAATACTAAACTAACTATTTGGCTCACCCAATTCATCATCTAAGTCATCATCAATAATCTACGAATTAACCATCCTATCTTTGGCTACGAACCAACTACTACAACACATTAACATCTCCAAAGTATGAGGAGCCAATCGAGATCTTCTTTCATCGATTGTTCGAACGCTCTCACTGAAGACGCTTTCCGATGGCACTGTGAATACTAGTGGTGTCAAAAGATCACGTATCATTTTAGATAAAATTGGGTATTGACTTACATGAGTCTTTCACCAACCACAAATATCAAAATGTTGATTCTCATTTTCTACTAAGGGCTACATCTCATAAATTGTCATCTCATTGTAGGTGGTAAATGATCTTTTTTGACATTTCATAATACCCCGTAGATTAAATACTGATAAAATTGAAGAGGTAGATTTTCGTGGTGGTTGAAAGTGACTGCTAGATGATGATGAATTTTCCCTATTTAAAGTTAAACTAGGAGAACCAGAACAAGAAGACTCAAAATCATACAAATTATACATGTCAAATAGAGTTTTAGCCGTTTTATCTTTTATATCTTTTTTCATACATTACTTAAGTGTTTGAGATTCATCAAAATCTAATGTTTCATATAAATATTTAATAATACTATGAAATCCAGTCGTTTTTAATTGAGGATCTATACACAATGTCATACAATATAAAATAGGAATATCTTCATAATATTTTTTTTATATTTTTCAAACATACTTCTCATAAAATAATCATATTGGGGATGTCCATATACTCACCAAAAATATGGGCTACCTTAACAAGTGTTGGAAGAATATGATGAGTAGTGGGATAATAAGATCCCAATAAAAGTTTAAAAATAAATAAAAATATTGAAAATGCAATACAATTTTCAAAATGAGTTTCAGTTAGTTGAGGTTGAAAATTGTTACTATTACAAAATTTAATTAGTTAGTTTTGAAAAGGTATAACACTTTCAAACATATCTAAAGTTGAGTTCCATCTAATTTTACAATCTAATCTAAATTTTTTAAAAGATACACATTGTTCTCGGCATAATACCTTAAAATTTTGTTGCCTAGTTGGGGAGGTTTTAATAAATAAAATAATATTTCTAATTATATTAACAATATCATCAATATATTTATATTTTTCCTTAACACACAAATTAAGTATGTGACATGCACACCTAGTATGAAATAAAATATCATCTAACATAGGATTCATAGTATTTTTTAAAATTGCTATGGCGGAATCATTATTTGAAGCATTATCTAAATAAATAGAAATAATTTTATTTAAAATTCTATATTCATGATATATTTGAGTAATCATTCTAGCTATACTACTACCTACATGAGGATATTCAAATAATTTAAAATAAATAGTTCTTTTTTGTACTAACCAATCATGATTTATCCAATGACATATAATGCATAAATAAGACTCATTAGTAATTGCAATCCAATCATCAGAAGTAAAAGCAAATTTCTAATTACAAGAATCAAATATAACAATTAGATACTCTTTCATTTCTTTATATATCTTTATTATATCATTTTTTAACGTTGTTCTAGGAATCCTTTTCTATACTGGTTGACAATTATTTTGCGTATATTGTTCATAATGTAGATTTTCTATAAAATTGAAAGGTAATTTAGTTTGAACAATCATTTTAGCAAATCCACTTCTATTTTTTCTATGATTATATTGAAAATTACAAATAATTTGACCCCCTGTAGTACATATTTGTTGTTATTTAAGTAGGTTTTCTAATCAATCATTATATGATCTTTTCATATGTCTAACTAATATTCTCGTCCCTCATCCTTTCTTATATGCATATACCACCCTACAAATTTTATATGTTGCCCTATTATTATTATTATTATTATTATTATTATTATTATTATTATTATTATTATTATTATTATTATTATTATTATTATTATTATTATTATTATTATTATTATTATTATTATTATTATTATTATTATCCTTTTCAAAAAGATTCCAAACCATAGATGTTTATGCTTTAGCTATAACATCCGCTATTTCAACATCATCCTCACCTATATTAGATTCGTTAGGATTAATAGTAGGAGTTGGTTGTGATTGTGAAACACTAACGCTAGGCCTACTATGGCCTTCATCTTCATTACTTATTTCATTATTTATTAAATTCAAGGCTAAATCTATATTGAAGTCAAAATGTGTAGATGATTGTGATGAAGAAAAATGATGATATTAATTTGGATCCATTATTTTTATTAAAAAAAAGAAATCAAAATTCAAATAAAAGTTCAAAAACATAAAATAAAGTACTGACAAATAATGAAATAAGAGAATTGAAAAATATAAGTAACAAATTAACTTAAAAATTAAACAAATAACTTAAATAAATAAACAAGTAATAAAGCTAAAAAATAAGAATGTAAAATTAAGAAATACTAACTAGTTGATGACCAAGAACAATACTTTGTGGAGCTTTACGTCTTGTATCCACTATTCCGCCACTCAACAATCTTCCAAAATATGAAGACTTTCTTGAAGATTTAAAAAATTATAACACAAAAATAAATTCTATTCTAATACTTTTTGTAGAGAAAATGAAAATATTTGAGTATTATGAGAAAAAAAAAATGAATGAAAATAAGAGAGTTTAAGAGAATTGGAGAGTGTTTGATGAGTTTAGGAGTGAATTGGAGGGTATTTATAGAGTTTTGAAGGTTAGGAGGGAGAATATATCCGTTAGGGACTAAAATGTAAAAAAAATAATTTCAACCGTTTTAGGGACTGAAATGTAAAAAAAAAAAAAATGAAAGTCATTGAACCAACAGCTCTCTTGTGCGGGCCGGCCCATGATGGGCTAGGGGTTTCTACCCCTGGCCCGGATCGGACTGGGACCTAGGCTTGGCCCGACACGCCGACCCAGCAGGCCGAATTGACCCTTCTGGCTAATGCTAGTAGGATGGCACACAATCTTTCTCTATCCACAATTACCCTGGTCTCAAGATAGTTATTTCGTTTCCAGACCATATTAGCATAGAATTCTTTAATCAAAATAGGGCAATAAGGTCCCTTTAATTGAACTATAGGCCCCTACCCTAATCGTCTAAACATCAGTCCTAACTTGAGGGCACAGTCTAAAGAAGGTGCAAAGGTGCGTTCTACAATGATTTTATTAGCAACCTTCTTGGAATACCACTCTTGGCAGGAAGGATCAATAAAATTAGTAGGGTATAGGAATATGGGGTCTTAGATGTAGGGGTAAAGGAAGATGAGGCTCTAACCCTTTTGAAAGATTGGCATTTTTCTTTAGGCATGATGAGGAGGTTTGAAGATGGGTATCACTAAGAATGATAACGAGGCACTACAACAATATAACCACAACTTCTCCTAATAAGATCAGTCTACCACAACACAACATCACACACAACGCTCAACAGTCCACAATTTTCAATCAAACCACAACCTTCTTAATCCACATTATCAATCAATCCTAGTCTCCTTTCAAATCCTACAAAAAGAAATACAGTACCACAATTCAAACCACCAAATAATTCCCAACTAGTATACAAATTTATCATAGCATGAAAAATGTCTATATTCCAATTCAAGAAAAATGCACCATGGCCAATAACATTATCTGTCCAGCATTAATTCATCATCAATATTGTAACACCCCACTACCTAGGCCCATCAGGGCTGGGGATGTCGCCCCGTCCAAAGGACAAGGGGTCTTTATAACTAGGTCACATAGAATAAAATAAAATAAAGACTTAAAAATTAAACTTATTACAACCCAAAAGATGAATACTGAAACAAATCCAAAATAAATTATTTGTAACAATCTCTCAAAACACCACATAAAGGAAATAAAATGAGTCTTCAAAGCATAGGCAACAATCTAGCTAATGACCTCCACAGCAGGATCTTCCTGAAAACATGGCATAAAAGGTGGTGAGATAAAAATCTCAGTAAGCCCGTGTGTACTTTGAGTGTTTCAAGTAAAATAATTCATGTATGCAAGTTGTAAAAGTTTCATAAGGAAAAGTGCTGGCAAGCAATAAATAAGTGTTAAAAATAAAGAGTGGCGTTTCGCTTTTCAAACCATACATGTGCACAATAAATACAACCACTCAAATGGGTGGCCATGGGTTACCACACGTTAGGCCCCATAACTAAATAACGGTCAGAATGCCACACTTTGTACAAGCTGACAAAAGGGTAGGTGTACGGCCTACCAAGTGAGATACTCCTCCATCTCTATACCCAAACTTACCGGTTGTCCACTCCGGAACACATAGTCCACAGGACTGAAACTTGCTAGCTCGGACCGGCATGACCTATCGGACTGGCATCCTATCCAGGAAGGACTCACCCCTCAGAGATGGCCACCTACTGAGAGACTTACCCTAACCCTTAAAGACTAGTCCTGATGGTCTACCCTTATTGAGTACTCAACGTTGATTGTCCCACTTGGGAGAAAGTTGATCATAATCCGCTTTATTTGGAAATAGCAATTAAGGGTTTCTAAAAGTCTTGTCAAAGCTGGGTTTTAGAAAGGGTTTAGCATTTTGTGTAAAACTGCTTGTTTAATTTTCAAATGATTGTTTGTCTGGAAATAAAAGGGAAAACAGCCCTTAATTGCCTTCACAAAATAATGTCCATACACATTGCATTTGACTTGCCACAGTAATTTTTTGTCTTCACAAAATTCCATGCAGGAGCTTACCTGGTTCTTTGCTTGCTCAAACTCAAAAGTCTTCCAAGGCTGACCTAACCCCGCCTGGGGTAAACACAAAACATAAGGTTACATTCAAGCTAAACTCACTTACACAAAATAATCCTAGTTCAACCCATTACCATCACGACCCTATTGCTCTAAGCTTTAAGGCTAGCTAAAAAAAAAAAAAAGAACTTTATAAAATAAGTCTAGTTTAATAAGTTAAAATAACTTGGGGTTCTAAAATAGTTGCTAATAAATTATAGACTCATTTAACAATTCTTGTGTGCTATTAATAAATAAAAGAAGGTTTGAATTTTAAATAATATTAAGTCTAACAATATTAACAAATGGTAATTTAAAAATAGCTTTATTATTAGTAAATAATAAATCACAAATATATATTTATTTATTTATTATTTTTTAGATAATAATTAATTAGTAATAAATAAAATTAATAATAAATGAATTATTTTAAATTTTAAATTAATAAATAACAAATAGATTTTAATATAAATAATATTTAGGAAAATAGGTAAAAGTTTGAACTAAGGTCTACAAGGTCATCAATTTATTCTAATATTTTATTTATTATAAATGATTTATTACTATATATATATATATATATATATATTATTTTTAACAAAAGATCTCATTTATTTGATAAAGAAAATATTAATATTTTAATTAATAAACCACTCCAAATCTTCCTAGAGTTTCGAATTTTATAGAGAAAAATATAGTAGTAATTCCA
Source organism: Voacanga thouarsii (assembly GCA_026120185.1). Classification (NCBI taxonomy): domain Eukaryota; kingdom Viridiplantae; phylum Streptophyta; class Magnoliopsida; order Gentianales; family Apocynaceae; genus Voacanga; species Voacanga thouarsii. Next base: position 1,318,826 of record JANUWF010001102.1, on the reverse strand, counting down.
TTTAAAATAATAAAATTTTGTTAATAAAAATAACCTAGACTTAACAAGGAAATACCCTTTCACCATGATTTTCCTATTACTAGAAAAGATTCATAAACACATTCTCCAACATCAAATAATAAACCAATCCATTCATGAATACATGCTTGACTTCACACATACTATCACAAGGCTAACTTCCTTCTAGGCATAATCATCATTAATGGCTTCAATGGAAAATAGAAACATGAGAGCCTAATCACCTTTGGTGTCATGATCTCTAACATGCTTCAAACATCCATAAAATTCATTAAGCACGAAGAACATATAATGATTCAAAAAAAAAAAAAAAAACACATGCAACTTAGCCATATACAACAATCATCATGTCTTAACTCCATCCCCTTAATCCACATGCATATACTCAACCTCCATTCATACTCTATCTCCCTATCAACACCTAGGAGACACGATTTCAAAATTTAAAAAGAAAGGATTTAAGAATAGATACTTGATTGTCGATTGCTTTGATGAAGACAAAAGAAGGTCCACGCGCGATAGAAAGCCTTGAGTGATCCACCGGAAAAAACAGCCATGGTTGATGGTTGATCAACCATTTCAGTAGAGGAAGAGAGAGAGAGAGAGAGAGAGAGAGAGAGAGAGAGAGAGCATTAGAAGGGTATATTAAGAATTGAATGGAAAAAAGATGAACAAGAATGTTGTTCTTGATTTACCTTGTTGATGTTTTTTAGACCTTCAAGGGAAAAGGCTAATCTCGATCCGTTTGAAAATTCTTGTTTGCGAGGTTTTGTGTTATAAATCCCAGAAATAAAGTTTAGGGATTAAATAGAAGTGATCTGGAGTATTTGAGAGTGATTGGAGGTGTTTAGAGTAGGGTTAGGCTTGAAGGAGTTTAGTGTGTGTTCTTGGTGTTCTTGGTGAAAGTGGAGAGAGTGTGGGAGAAAGCTGCACGAAATCTGGTAGAGAGCTGGCTGAATGGTCTAGGGTGAATGGGAGTTTCGGTTTTCAGCAAGAAGGAGAGAGGTTGATCAGATTTTATTTGAAATTCAAATGGAGAAAGTTGTGGAGTTGGTTAAGGTAGATGGTTAGCTATGGTGTTTGATCAAGGAAGGTTTCTTCACTCTTCAATGGTGCCTGCTGAACAAGGTGATTTCAATGGAATGAATGGAGCTTGTGCAGGCTATAGAGCTGACCGAAATTCAGTCTATGAAGGCAGGGGAAATTCTGGTTAGTTAGCCTAATGCAAGAGTGGTTTAATGGAGTAAAATGCTGGAATTTTTTTGAAGTTCAAAAAGAGTTTGAATTGAGTGATCTTAGGAGTGTTTTGAGGTGTGGTTATGGAGTCCAAGAGTTCAAGGTAAGTGTGGGGTTAATGGTGTTCAGTCCATGGCTGATCAAGGATCAATGTTGCAGAAGTTGAAGGGTGGTTTTCGGCCTAGGCTTGAAGGAAGCAAAGCTGGGAAATTCTGGTTTCAAGCTGTCCCATGTTTCGAAGGTTTGTGCAGAATTTCTGCACTCCTTCAACCCGATTTGCAGCTGATTCTTGAGGGGGTTTGAAGGTCTTTCTAAGGTGGTTTTTCAGCCTTTTTCCTGGAGAAATACAGAGGAGTTTTGCTGGCTTGAAGATGGACTAAAACAGCTTCATTTCGTTGGTTGAAAGCTGCGAAAATGTCCAGAATTTTTTTCTGGTTTTGCACAGTTTGTGCAGTCCGAAAATTGCACAGATTTTCCAGCCTTCAAGCCACATGAAATGGTCATTTTCTTGGCAGCAAATGAAGAGGTTTACTGGCTGAATTTTTGAAGAGATGGTCTGCAAAAATTCTGGAAAATTTTCCAGATTTCCCTTCACTAAAACATGAACAACATGAAGGTTCTTCCACGGTGTTTGATTTCTCTTGGAACCCCTTCCTATTTCCCCTTCTATTTTTGGCCAACTCCCCATCCTCCACAGCTGATTTTCGAAATTCAAGGTGAAGAAATATCACAGAATTTTGGAGTTCAAAAGAAGAGTTTTAATGAATTTAAATTATAAAGATGTTAGGACAAGCTAGAGGTAATAAAAAGGACAAGAATTCCTCTAGAATTCTTTTTAGGACATGAGGACAAGATTAGGAAATTCTCTTCATGTCTCCCCTAAGACAACATTCCTATTTTCATGAAATGCAAGAAAACGAAAATTCAAACTCAGTTAAGATAATCATGACAAAAGCTTAAATGATGGGATTTGAACTCATGACCTTAGAAATTAATTCCAAAGCTCTAACCACTAAACTACAACAACTCTTGTTCCTATTTTCTCAACCACATATTCTTCTTATGAAATCCCCAAGCTTTCTTCCTATTTTGACCTCAAGCAAAATTACTATTTTACCCCTCCTACTCAATAAGCATAACTAAGCATTTTAACCTATAATCGACAATTCTAAAGCATAAAAAATCATTCAAATATATATATATATTCATGCAAAATAATATGATATGCATCCCGACCCCCTTACTCTAGGGTTGGCTTTAGGTGGGGTTTCACAAATATAGTCGCACTAACCCAAAAGTAGCCAACGTGTAATCAAAATATGGAACATGTGGTAGCAAAAATAATCCAAGAATTATACTCTCATGCTATTCCAGTCATAATAGAGCTATTAATTCAATCAAATTCAACCAAAAATTCTAAATCATGCAATTTTCGTCCAAAAATATGCCCAAAAATAGTGAAAATTCAATGGCAAGAATTTAACGTAAGAATGCAAGAAAAACCAAACATTTGTTTTCTCCAATGCATGGACAAGCAAAATGTGCAATCTTTTTGAAGAAATTTTCATTTGAAAGAAGATATTTGAAAGTAGGTTCTTGAAGGAAAAAGTTAAGATTTTTGAAGTTTTAATCCATAGATTCAACAAAAACAAAGAGATTTGGTGTTGGGTTGATATTTTTGAAGGTAAAAATTGATCCGGTGGTGTTTGGAGATGAAGAAATGGTGTCGGGTGGAGAGAAAAATTGAGCAAAGTTGGAAAAGTTTGAAAACAAATAGCCAAAATCAGCCATTTAAAGTGAAGCCTAACATGAGCCAGTCACCGGCTCAGTGTGCCTGGGCCGATACCGACCCAGATCTGTCCGGCCTGGCTAAATTTTTTTTTAATTAATTAATTAATTATTGAAAGAAATAATAATTAAAAACACAAAATCATGAAGAAAATGTCTTTATTCTAAAAATTAAAAATATAGAAAAATAATCAAAAGCAAACGAAAATTAAAGAGATGTCCCAAGTAAATGAAAACCAAATCAGTGAAAATCATCTTTTTCTACTGTCTTGATCACGTACATTTGTTTCAGTATTCCTCAGAAGAGATCCCATTTGACAGTCTCTAAGAAGTTTGTCCAATTGCCCAATTTGATTTTCTAAATTGTACATAGATGCCTCTAAATTCTGAGTCACAGCATCCACTCATTGGAACCTTACCTCAGTTGAGCTCACCATCTTGTTAATCAATTTCTCTAATGATAGCTTTGATGGTGTTGCATTGTAGGGTAAGGAAGGTTGAATCCTTTGATTTCCACCAAAATTAGAAGGCCTAGGTTGGTTTTGATTTGTCCACGAGAAATTTGGATAATTCCTCCAACTTAGATTGTTTGTGGCATTGTAGGGATTATTGTTTTGTCGCCCAAAAACACAGCTTATTCTAAGGAAACTTGGGATGAACCCATGATTTAACACTCATGATTAGGATGCATTTCTCCACAAAAATCACAGTTAATATTCAATACCTGGCTTGAAAAAGGGGTCATCACCATTTGTTCCATTTTCTGTGTAAGTGTCTTAACCTTAGATTCCAAAGCAGTCACAACATCAACCTTGTGCACACCTTGAACACGAATCATATTTCTCGAATTGCCCCATGAGTAGTTATTCATGGCAATGTTCTCCACTAACTCATATACTTCCTTCGGGGTCTTAGAATTGATAGTTCCTTCAGCAGAAGCATCAACAAACTATTTTAAGGTAAAGTTCAACCCACTATAGAAAATCTACATTTGCATTTCTAGCTCAAACCCCATGATTAGGATACTTTCTAAACATCTCCTTCCACCTTTCCCAACACTTGTAAAGGCTTTCAGAATCTAACTGTTGGAATGTAAAAATATCTATCCTAAGTTTGGCTGTTCTGGATGGTGAAAAGTAGTTTGACAAAAAAATTTCAACTAGACCATTTTATGTGGTGATAGATCCTACTGGTAAAAATTTTAACCATGATTTGGCTCTATCCCTCAAAGAAAAAAAAAGCCTTGACTTTATAGCATCCTCTAAAACACTATTCATTTTAAAGGTGTCACAAATCTCCAAGAAACTAGCAAGGTGGGCATTAGGGTCTTTATCTGGTAACCCATCAAATTGTTTCATATTCTAGATCATTGGATAATATTGGGTTTAATCTCAAAGTTGTTTGCCTCTATCCTAGGTCCATCAAATTGTTTCATATTCTAGATCATTGGATAGTATTAGGTTTAATTTCAAAGTTGTTTGCCTCTACCCTAGGTCTAGTAATGCTCGAGTCTATACCTGAAATTGCAGGTTAGCAAAGTCATAATCATCTTACCATTATTTCCAACATTATTGTTATTTTGGTTAACCTCCATCTCTCCAGTTGAATTGATTTGCTTATCTTTCTGCCGGGTGCCCTCCAAATTCTTGTCAAAGTTCTTTCGATCTCAGAATTAAAATCTATTGGTTTTCTTTGGAATCATCGAGTTATACACTATCGGCTAAAAAATACAAGAAACATAAGATGATGAGATTATAGAATCTAAACATAATTAAGTACAAAGTTTCACATGAACTAAGTTAGTTAGTTAAGGTATATTTATAAAACAAGATATAGAGCTTAGTTACACAAAGAACATATATACATATGAACATAGTTAAATCAATGAAATTCTAACTTTCTTGATATTTTTCATCAGCAACGGCGCCAAAAGCTTGATGCGTATGATTTGGGTGTATAAAAATCATTCAAATTTAAATCCATCCCTAGCTAAGTTTTAATTAAAACATTAATCTCAAATTACACATATGAGCAAGTACACTCATTGTATGCATAGTATAGAAAATTAATGAGAATTGGCCTTCAAGGAATAACTATTATTAGTTACCTTTCATTCATTGTTTAACCAACCCAATAAAGGGATAAGATGATAAAAATAAAACTAAATAAAAATATATACAACTCAAGGATATAAGAATATACAATTTAGACAACTATCTCAATTAATTATTATTTTGGTATCATGAAGGAATTAGAATAGAGTCCAATCGTTTCCTAAGTCATAAACTTACCATCTTATTATTAAATTAGCAGATTTCCCAATCAAACCAACATAACCAAAAAGATGCATTAAACTCATCGTTCAATAATTATCCATATATTCTAGGTGATAATAAACATGAAATTAGCCAATAACCATGTACTCTAGGTGAAATCAACCAATCTTTGATTACTTTGGTTCTTTGTCTTAACTTCATTTACCAAGTCCGCTAAGAGATAAAAAATAAAAAATTAATAAAATTAAATCAACTCCTAACATCATTTCCTAAGTCAATTAGAAGTAAATATAAATTCATCAATTCTTCCATAATCATAAGCATTCAAACACTCAGAATGATAGAAAATTGGTCAAATAACTAAATTAACCCAAAAATCATGAATCTCAAAATAATGTCAAATTACAATAAAAATATTAATTATATTATTATTCTAGAAAAAAAAAACAAAAGTAAAAGAAAAAATTCATAGACAAGCCTTCCTTCTTCTCTTTGAAAACCTCCTTAAGTAATGCCACTTGATTGATGAATCTTCTCTTTTTTGTGATTAATTGAAAGTTTTGATCATTGTATTCATATATTTTCCTTGTGCTTTCGTTATTTAAATAGGTTCCCAAGAGGTCAAAATTTGTTTCTTAAGAGTTCTAGGCGAAGTAGAAGTTGAAAAATACAAAAACTCTTAGGAAATTCCTAAATTTGCTCAAAACAGGAAAACTCGCCGTCATAGGGCAGAAGAGAGCTGGCACCGACCGTGAACTATGCCCGGCGTGCTCTGTTTTTCTTCAACCAATTCTCCAGTTCTAGAGTTGGCCCAGCACCGACTGTGATCCTTATGACCGGCGTTGGCTGGGCATTGCTTGGCGACGAGTTTTTTTGTTATTTTTCCCTTTTTCTACAATAAAACACCAAAATACCTTTTCAACGGTAAAATCTCAAATATAAAGGAATATAACTAATTATTGCACCAAATGTATTACAAAACATTCTCAAATAACTAGAAAATTATTGATGAATTTAGCCCCTATTAGGTTGCAATCATACATAAAAAGTGATGCATAGACAACTTCATAGATCTTTGCAAATCTCAAGCGTTCTTCACAATGACGTAAAATGTCTTGTACCCACTCTCAATATCTCTTCTTAAAACGAAACATGCCTAAGAAGTTGAGCATTGTAGTCTATTGAGTCTCCTTTCAAGAAGTTGAGCGTTGTGAGATGACACCAAACTTTGCAAAAGACTTTGAGGACATTGGGGTTGCAATCAATCATACGTAAAAAGTAATGCATAAATAGTTTCATAGATCTTTGCAGAACTCAAGCATCCTTCACAACGACTTAAAACATCTTGTGCCTATTCCCAATATTTCTTCCTAAAGTGAAACATGCCTAAGAAGTTGAGTGTTGTAGTCCATTGAGTTTGCTTTTGAAACATTCAGCATCCAAGTGAAGGTAGCACCCTGGGTTAAGCTTAAGGCTGATGATTTAAGAAGAGGAGAATTCATACATTTAGGAAGTGAGTGCCTTTGAAGTTGACTTATGTTGACCATTCCTTCATAAGTCATTGGAGTGTCGCATTTGGTAGGGAACCTTCATATTTTCTAGACTTTACCTCATAAACTGTCAAAGTCATTCCTACTTTCGTTAGATTATTTTTGTGGTTGTAAATGACTAGTAGTTGTTGGCTTAAATAAGATAGCAAATTTGAGAAGCATGCTATAACTGGATCTATTTAGAAAAAATAGAAAATTAAAAAAAGGAAAACTTTGTTTTAAAAAATGTTAATTTAAAAAAAAAGAAGAAAAAGAAAAAATCAGCTTTGAAAAAAAAAATCGAGGGGCTGACAGCATTCAATTTCAGGCATGTACAAGACTTAAGACTTGGGGAAACGAAAGGAAGATAGCTTTCTTGTCCCGTGCACATGGGAGGATGAATTTTATAAAAAAAAGTTAGTTTAAAAAAAATCAATTTTAAAAAACTGAGTCTTGAAAATGAAGCTTCAAAGCAGCATGCACACGAAAACGGTACATCTTCAATTAGCAAGGAAAACATGAATCAAGGTGTATGCTGATGAAAGGCAAAGATTGCTTGCATCATGTATTATAAAAGGAAGGGGGGGGGGGGAACAAAACAAGATGGGGCCCACCTCAGCAACAAGGAAAATTGGACAGCTTTGGAGAAAAAATATAGGGAAAAATTCACTTTGCCATTCCAAGTTTGCCCTAAATCTCACATTGCCATATAAATTTAATTTTGACTCTAATTGCTATCTCAATTACGATTTTTTTCCCAATTTTCCATCTAGCCCCATTTGACTGTTAATCAACACCAGGCAAACTCCTCATGTGACTCCAAAAAAGGACAATTTGGTAAACTCTTTTTTTTTTTTTTTTTTTTGCTCCCAAAAACACTCCGCCGGTAGACTCGGTTCTCAAGACCTGCAGAAATAAAATTTGAAGAATGAGAGTTCCATCTGAGTCGCCCGTAGTTGTTCAATAGGTAAATCTAAAAAAGGAGAGTTCCCTCGAAGTCGCCCTTAGTTGTTTAGTTTGAGTTCTCAGGACGACATAGTTCTTGGAACCGGATGTAGTGCTCTCCATATTAGTCGATCAATACATCCGGTAGTTCGAGATCAACACAACCAAGAAAATCAGTAGGAAGCCAAATCTTCTTCTCTCTTGCTTTTGTACCGGATTAGTATGGGGTTAACCCTAAGATTCTAGGCTACGAAAGTCCCATTCTTGTAGGTCGTGCCGATGCCTCAAAGAAGATAGTTCTGGAAGGAAGAAAGGGAATTGCCCAGTTCTTGAAATTCACAATTGTGAGATTCACATCATACACCAATGTCCTGGGTGCTAAGGAAAGATATAGAAGAGTTGGAATCCAGAACAAGGGCTTCTCCATATGGTATATGTTTTAGTTTTATAAATGAAAATTTTAACATAATTTAGCTTTGTTTATGGCATTATTGTCAAAACACATTACTGTGGTTCATTACTTAAACACTTGCTGCCTGGACAATTACTTATTCTAATTTCTGACTTTTGGCTTGCAAGCATTCACTTACTGAACATATGTTTTAGCAGATACTTATCTTCAATCATAGTCTAAGTACATGGTGTATTTTCATTATTTTATGTAGGTGAAATTGAAGGTTTAGATGGTAATGCAAGCTCTGAGGATGAAGAAAACCCATTAAAATCAGGTCATAAGAGTTGCAAAAAACTTGAACCAGTGTTCAATTCCAAACATGGTTACGATAATCCACAATTTTATATTGGGATGATGTTTACAAATTTAGTTGTCTTTAGAAATATTGTGAGATCACAAGCCATTAAAGAAGGGAGGGCAACCAAATTCCACCAGAATGACTCAAAAAAGGTCTGTGTTACATGTCCAGAGAAAGGGTGTCGGTGGATGATATATGCAAGCAAATAGACAAACAAGATCCAACAATGATGATGAAAACATACATTCCAGATCATCAATGTGGTAGGACCTTCCATGTAAATGCTGCAACTTCTAAATGGATTGCTCATGAATATTGTCAAAGGATTAAGAATAATCCCAGTTATTCTTTAAAATCCTTGAAAAAAGACATTAAGTGCAAGCATTCATTGAAACTCAGTAAAAGCTTAGTTGCAAGAGTTAAGAAGAAAGCTCTAGAGCTAATAGATGGGACAAAAATGGAACAATATAGCTTGTTATGGTGGTGCTGTGAAGAGATGAGGAGATCAAATCCTGGGATGACTATCAAAGTGAAAGCCAAAACGATTAAATCTGAAGAACTGGTTAGACAATATAGATTTAGAAGAATTTATATCTATTGGGATGCTACAAAGAAGGGATTCTTAGCTAGTTGTAGGACTTTATTTGGGTTAGATGGGTGTCATTTGAAGTCCTCATATGGAGGCATTCTCTTATCTGCTGTGGGAATTAATGCTAACAATTGCATGTATCCAATTGCTTATGAAATTGGAAAGAATGAGAGGTATAAGACATGGAAGTGGTTTCTTGAGATTCTCCAAATTGATTTGAATATTGTGAATGACTTTGGCTGGACATTTATGAGTGATAAACAAAAGGGCCTTCTTGAGGCAATAGGCCAATTATTTCCCAACTCAAAGCATCTCTTTTGTGTATAACATATGTACAATAATTTCAAAATGAACCATAAGGGACTGGCATTGAAGGAATTGCTATGGAAGGCAGCAAGTGCAACACAAGAAAATGAGTTTGAAGCTGCACTTAAGGAGATGGAAGTAATTGACAAGGTAGCATTTGAGTAGATTTCAACTAAGGATCCTTACCATTGGTCAAGGGCATTTTTTGAAATTTGGCCAAAATGTGATATACTCTTAAACAATTTATGTGAATCTTTCAATAGTACAATACTTCCTTCAAGAAATAAATGCATCATTTCTATGCTTGAAGAGATTCATCAATGGATTATGGAAAGAATATGCATTTTGAGATCTAGAATGATGAAATATCAAGGAGATGTATGTCCTAAAATATTGAAGAAAGTTGAAGAAACAAAAAAGGAGTCAGGGTCTTTTATCGCAAGATGTGCAGGGCCAAATAAATTTGAGGTTGAGGGAATGAAGGGTAGTAGATTTGAGTACAAAAAGCTGCACTTGTAGGAGATGGGATTTGAATAGAATTCCATGTAAGCATGTCATTGCAGCTATAATGACTTTTAGGCTAAATCCTATGGACTTTGTGGATCTTTGTTACCATAAACAAACATATTTAGCTTGTTATGATCATACTTTGAATCCAATGAATGGGAAGATTGTTGGCCAAGTTCTTCAATAGAACAACTGTTGCCACTTGAGAAAGTTAAAAGCGCTTGAAAATCAAAGAAACTCAGGAAAAAAGAACCAGATGAGCCAGTAAACAAGTAGGGTAAAAAAATTTCTAAGAAATGATCAAGTATTAGATGCATAACATGTGGGAAATCATGCCATAATAAAAGGGGATGCTCGAACAAGCCAAAAAAGGTAAGGATAATGTATAAATTGTTATGCACTTCAAGTAGATTGTAACATAATTTACTTTATTTGATCTATTTTTTATTTTCAGGCTAATGCTGAATAAATATTAGCAAATGTTCACAATCAATCTAGAGATTCAAAAGTCTGAGGACAACTTGTTGGAAATGATAACAGTATTGAGAATGTTGTTGGAAGTGATTCTGCTACTCAGTTTACCCCACCAGCGCATCAAAATCAGGTTATTAATAAAGTTATAATATATCTTAGATATTAGTTGTGTAGTTGCATTATTCAAGGAATAGGTTAACATGGTTTTTGTTTTTGTGAAAATGAGCAGTTTTTAATGGAAAATGGACTATTGTAGTAGAAGATGGAAAGAAGATAAAGAGAAAAGTCATATGCTCCTCTCAACCAAATATAGGCAGTTGCCCAACTAATGATACAAAAAGTAATTTGTCTTTATTTTTTTAGTAGTTGCATTATCATTATTCTTGTAATTTTGCAATAATAATTGGGTAGTTATTCATTAGGAATCTAATTTTGAGCTAAGGGTAAATTCACAACCAACAAGAAGTGTGCCAATGGCAGCATTAACTACCAAGGAAGTGAAAGGAAGGACAAACAAGAATAATGTTATAAAAAAGAATATGTGGAGATTGTAGAAAAATTTGCAGTTATGTTTAAATGGCAAATTGTGTTTGATATTTGTGGTGTAGAAACCACTTCTTTTTGTTGACAACTAGACCAATCATTTTGCCAGGTTAGGATGTTAAAGATATGTGGTTGAACTTCTTAGTTTAGTTTCATGGAAACACAGTATAAATTTGATGCAATTTTGGTTGAAGTAGATGATTTTGAGGTGGGAAATGTGGTTGATCAGTTGTAGAAGGTTCCATATTCTTTCTTTTCTTGATCAGATAAACTAAGTGGTTTCTTAGTTGTATTAGATATCTTATTTGTATGTTTTCTTGATCAGTTTGAGAAGTTTCTGGGATTCTTGCTTTTCTTGATCAGACGCCAAGTGATTTTCTTGGGATGTTAAAGATATGTGGTTGAAATTCTTAGTTTAGTCTCATGGAAACACAGTATAAATTTGATGCAATTTTGGTTGAAGTGGATGATTTTGAGATGGGAAATGTGGTTGATCAGTTTGAGAAGTTTCCAGATTCTTGCTTTTCTTGATCAGATAAACTAAGTGGTTTTCTTGGTTGTATTAGATATCTTGTTTGTATGTTTTCTTGATTAGTTTGATAAGTTTCTGGGATTCTTGCTTTTCTTGATCAGATGTCAAGTTGTTTTCTTGGGATGTTAAAGATATGTGGTTGAACTTCCTAGTTTAGTCTCATGGAAACACAGTATAAATTTGATGCAATTTTGGTTGAAGTGGATGATTTTGAGGTAGGAAATGTGGATGAAAAGATCTTATTCTTTGCCTTGTTGATGGTTAATTGGGCATGCAAAAAATAGTAGTGCCTTTTACTCCCAATCCCTGTGGCATTTCTCAGGGGAAATAGCAGAAAGTTTACTTTTAATTAAGCTTGTGAATGTGGCTCTGTTTCAGTTGGTTTGACTACAATTTCATCATCTCTGTGATTTGAGTACTTGGCTACTTGGTTGTATGTTTTCTTGATCAGTTTATGAGTTTGCAATTTAAACTCTTAGCACTATTCTTTTTGAAGATAATCTTTAACAATTCATGTAAGTATGTTCTTTCTACTTCAGGCAATGCTGTAACAATTTTGTCCAGTTTGGAGTTCGTTTCTTTAATTTTGTCCTGTTTGGAGTTTGAAGATAATCTTTGTCCGGTCATCTGTGAACATGCCTAATGGGACAGTTTGGATTGTATTCCAGCTTTCATCTAGCGGTAGAATAACCACCCACAATGTGAAATATACTCTGCCGAATTGCCTTGCATTACCAACAAAACATTCTATTGAAACACCACCAGAGCTATTAGAACAAAATTCTTAAAATGTATCAGCCTTGTTCTACGAAAGGCAACTGGAAACTTCACTCCCTTGAAGAAACTCAATCCATCTAATAAGCAACTGCACCATGTAGTAACTAATCCTTATTTAGCAACATTCTATTGAAACACCACCATAGATAATATGCATCATATTTGCCTCTAAAATTAACTAAGAAAATTAGAGGCTTTTGATTACAACATTTTTTATTCACTAAACACTAACCGAATACATGTAGTAACTAATCCTCCTTGGGAGAGAAAAAAAAGAGGGAAAAAAAACCTCCTTCAGAACTAATAAACAACACAAGTTTAACTTCTAATTCTTCAAAATTGAGACGCACCAGAACAATTTAAGACTACTTTTTCCAAGAAAAAAATTTGCAACCTCTTTTGTTCTACAAACTCAAATAATTATTAGAAAGGATTTCTATGGAGTCAGTGGATGATTTTAAGCCAGTACAACTAACCTCAATCTGTTGACACCAATAAAACCTTCTTCCTGGATTAGCTTTTGTCCACGAAGTCTTCATCACAACCATCTTCCCACAATTGCATTGAGTGCTCATTACCGAGATTCGGAGTTGCTCTTGTTGGTGGATGAAAAATACCAAGGGTTTTTTCCTCTGGTTTTGTTTGTTCAACTGACAACGGTAGAAACTTTCTACTATTTTTGGGAATTAGATTTATGGGCGTTTTGGTCTTTCTACCCTTTTAGTTAGTTTGATGGATGATTTCTGTTTAATTTACCCAGTTGACTAATAGTCAAATGGGGCTAGATGGCAAATTGGGGAAAAAATCGTAATTGAGATGGCAATTGGAGTCAAAATTAAGTTTGGATGGTAATGTGGGATTTTGGGACAAACTTGGAAAAAACCAAAACAAGATAGGGCCCGCCTCAACAACAAGGAAAATTGGATAGCTTTGGAGAAAAAATATATGACAAAATTGGTAAGTAACTGCATGGCATGTGCATGGAGGAGGCTAGCAAGTTTAAAGAAGTTGGAAAAAGGGAACAAGAGACTTAAAAAAAAAAAGAAAAGAAAAGAAGAATTACTTAGGCTTAATTCTATATTTAGTCCCTTAATTTTTTTTACTGTCATAGTTAGTCCCTAAATTTTATTTTTAACTTTTTATATTCTCAATCATTATTCATTTGACATACTTGATCTTTCCGTCAAAATTTTTATCAGTCGACACCAAGTCAACGTAATTGGCTTGACTTTTACCATATTTATAAGGGTATTTTATGTATATAAAATTTTTCGACTGCTATAGTTAGTCCATATACTTTATTTTTAACTTTTTAGATCCTTTATCATTTTTCAACTATCCTATTTGGTCTTTATATTTTCTTTTTAAACTTTTTAGGTCCTCTATCATTTTTCGAGCAACATAGTTAATCCTTCTGTTTAATTTCTTATCAGTCACAACTATTTGGTCATTAGTATTAGCAAAATTATTAGGGAAAAAAATTATTTGGTATTTCCCTCCAGCTTTTGGAAATTTTTATATTTACTAATTTAGTTGATAAAAATATTTCTCATCAATTGAGCTATTATAAATTTTATTTATATATTTTTCTCTTCTAAAGTATTTAAAAAGTTTACTTTGTTCAATCCTGTATTAAAGAGTGAAAAACATCAATTATTAGCATTATTTTCTTATAAAAGAGTAAATCTTGCGACATTTATAATTTACTACATTAAAACTTCCATTAAAAAGTGTGAATATATATTATTTAAAAATAAATATTTCTATACATATGATATTTATGAATTATTACATTAAAATTACACCCTAAATATTACATCTTACTACATTTTTTAAAAAAAATAAAAAAAATTAAATTATATAATTATGACCATCAAATATCCTATATTTCCGCCATCTCTAGTTTTTCTCTCTCTAAATTTTTGCCAAAAGCTATTCATCTCTCTCTAGAACTTTAGTTGTATAAAGCCATTATAAGTTGAATGGAAAAACCAAGTATATTGCTCAAAAATTGATAAATGACCTAAAAAGTTAAAAAATAAAATATACGAACCAAACATGACAGTTGAAAAATGATAGATGACCTAAAAAGTAAAAAAATAAGGCATATGAACTAACTATAACAGTTGAAAAAAATTTATATACCGAAAATACCTTTATGAATATGGTAAAAGTCAAACCAGTTACATTGACTTAGAGTTGACTAACGAAAATTTTGATAGAAAGACTAAGTATGTCAAATGAAAAATGATTAAGGACTTAAAAAGTTAAAAATAAAGTTTATGGACCAACCATGACAGTAAAAAAAAGTTAAGAGACTAAATGTGAAATTAAGCCAATTACTTATCAACTCCTTGCTAAACTATCTGCTGCTGACTGCCATGTTGCAAACCCTCAAATTAAGATTGGTGAAGCCCTTGGAATTTTATGTGGAAAAAATAGTGAAGATACAAGTCCTTTTATATGTATCATGAGATACTAGCTCCAAATCCTAAATGACTTTTAATTCTTATTTAAAAATTTTTAATTTGGATTTGGAATTAAAATAAAAAATTTTGATTGGTTCCTTCAAGAAATACAATTCCTCTTCAAATTTAGACTTCAAGTTTTTTATTAATTCCTTAAATTCTATTTTATCAAGGATTTGAGGAAGACTTTTATATTAATTTCTAATTAAATTGAAAAATTAATGTTATTTTTATATAAGTGATACTTCAAGCCTTATTTTCAAATTCTTTTATTGAAGTATTCTCTTCAGGCCTTGAAGTGGAGGCATTTGTAGATAAAGAAATTTGAAGAAAATATATTTTATTTTATTTGATCAAGACTAAAAGAAAATAAATATTTTAGTCTTGATTAATTAAAATAAACCTATGAATAACTAAAATTATTCTTAGATTAATGTAATTAGGTCCTTATTAAAAGTCTATTAAATTCAATATATTATGGATTAAATAGAATTGGGTTGGGCCTTTAAATTTGGACTTTTTTGAGAATCTCTTAACCCAAATATGGTGTGGATTAAATGAAATTGGGCTAAACATAAATTAATCCAAAGTTATCTCAAGCCCAAGTCCATTAGGGTTTGTTACGAGACTTCTTAAAAATGCCACATCGGTTGTTTATGTTAAAATCAATGGATTTTTAACTTATAAATAAGGTCTTCTCTCAAAAGTTCAAAACTATCCGGGAACTTCAACAAACAAGAGGCATCTCCAACTTCAATGAAGCTTCAACAGCATTTAAGCTCAAACTTCAACAAAGTTTCAAAACGTTCAAGCTAAAGCTTCAACAAAGTTTCAACAGCATTTAAATTCAAATTTCAACAAGTTCAAGTTTTATCATTCAAGCTCAAGCTTCAGCAAAATCAAAGTTTCAACAAATTCATTGTTCAGAATCTTCATCAAGTTTCAAGACGTTTATCTTGTTCTGTATCAAACAAGTCTCAAAAGGTTGACAATCAAGTGTTCGTAACGAAATTCTATTCGATTTGAGATCATACTCTTCAACACTCAAATCAATATTTTTCAAAAAGAAAAAAATCAGATGACTCATCCTGTAATTTTGGACTTCTTCAAAAATTTGTAATCACTTTTCATATTTATTAAGTATTTTACATTTTGTAATATTTTTCGTATCTTAATTTGCAGGCTTGAAATTTTGTCAAACTACACTATTGTCTATTTGTGAAAAATTGTATTCTTTTTCATTAACTATACATTCATCTTATATATTTTTTTAATTTTCTAATTCAATCAATTTTTTTTTTCAAAGAAATTATAATCGCAAAGACTTATCTAAGGAGGTTCGGGGCAGCACCTACTAGGGCTGTTCATGGGTTAGATTAGTTCGGTTTTTTCTATTTTTTAACCTAACCCAAATATTTCGGTTTAGAAATTTTAAACTCAAACTAAACTATTTAAAATTTCAAACCGTCGGTTTGGGTTGTGTTCTATTTGAGTTAGTTCGGTTTGTATATAATTTACCAAGTAAGGTTTTAACCTCCCACTTAAAATATATTTCTAAATTTATAAACAAGAGATGCATCTAAGACATACTAGCAAAAAGTAATATGAAAAGTATCAAGCATATGAGTGCATGACCACATAGTAACAAATTAGTCTATTAGCAAAGGTAGCAAAAAAATGATGAATACTGAAAATCCCTCGTAGACATTTGCTTGGACTACTGTTATGATTAGTCTGGATATGAAAGGCAAATTTCAATCACCAACAATTGGAGTTGTTTCTCTAAATGCCTCTACTGCTTCAGTGCATGAAGAGCTTGAAAATTTTATAATAAATAAATATAATCAAGTATCGCAATTAAAAAAAAAAGATTCAAAATAATCTCAATACTTTATTTATTATTTGTAAACCAAATGGAGCTCTTTGTAAAAGCCCATAAATAGACAAAAAAACAACATTAAACAATACCAACAAGAATACCATCATCTATTTGATTCATTTTCAACTGTAAAAAATTCCAAACTTAACAATACTACAAAATATTATAAAAATAATCTGGACAACTTGTCAGTCAGTAGAAAAGAAGTTCAAATATAAGGATACAATTATACCATTGGATAGTACCTTCCATGCTCAAACTTCTTCAACTAGATTAAAGAAGTTAAACAAGTTAACTAAACCCCATACTGTAACAGTGGATCATTCGTTAAAAGACCAAAAATAGGAGAATGTGTGATTTCATTTGTTCTAACTTTCTCACTAAATTAAGAAAAAATTGTCGAGAAAATGTTGCACTGAAATTAAACTTGTTTTTAGAAAAGTTACTTTTGAGCCCAACTTTTTAACTTTCTCACCACCCTCTATAGCCTAATTAGCAATTTCCCAACTAATTACCATCAAAATTAGAAATGCAATGCTCGATCAAATTACCAATATAGGTATTAAGAAACTTACTGTGATGACCATACTACCTCCTGCATTTTGGCCCAAAGTTAGACCCAGTGGCTTGTTAACTTCAACCTCAATGTTCTTTGAAGCAGCTGTTCTTACTGTGATCTTAAGGCCTCTTCTTACTTTGCTAACATTGTTGATACTCTCATCAAAAAAATTTTTGAGACACCCATTTTAGCATCTTGAATTGATAGTCCTTGAAAACTCAATTTTTGTATGCAAGTACAAAAAATACAAGTCAAACACATTTCTTGGACAAAAATAATGACTCATACAATTACATATTTATCCTATACATATCAGGAACAGGAAGTAAGGACTGATGAGCTTTGGAGATGGACTTGAATTAGTTTTGATGGAAAGTTTCTTTGCATAGGCAGCATCATAGCAGAGTAAGAAGATGGTGGACTTGAAAATCTCAGATCAGTAACGCAGCAGCAGAATAACAGAAACGACCGAACGAGAGAGAGAGAGACTTGTGACCTTAAAGTGATTTTGTCTAATAGGGTATTTAGATTTTAGAGTTTGTCTTATTTCATTTTTTAATGTTTTAATATATTTTTTAAAATTAAAATAAATTTAATTAATATATCGGTTTGGGTTGGATTATGTTATATAATTTTAAAAATTCGAACCAAATTATTGGCTCTTAATTTTCTTAACCCAACCCAAACCAAACCAACCTAAAAAATCAAAATTTGGGTTGGGTTGGATTAGGTCGATCGGGTTGGTTCGGGTTTTGATTTTTCTGAACAGCCCTTGCACCTACCCCTAAATTTTTTTTAAAAGTTTGTGACTCACCTTAGAAAAATTAAATTTAAAAAAAAAACTTTTAAAATTTATATTTTGCCACTCCCCCAAAATTTTTTAGAAATTATAAAATTGCTCCATTAGTATATCTTGCCCCCGCAACCTTAAGGCACTGATTCCATCCCTGAATTTAAGTACACCTTAATTTTGTCAAACTCGATTTCAGATCGGTGGAGAGACAACTTCATTCCATGAAGCACAATTGGTTGCACCTATCCAGGCCTTTACTCGACTCATGGTGTCGTGACGATCTTCCTGGTTGTGAATCACAAGCCCAATTTTGTAGCTAGACCTAAACCTATTCTTTAACCCGGAGCGCGGTAGGTAAAGCACATATCAGTCATGGTCGGGTTGCTCACCTCTGAATCTAGAGATGTGAAAGTAATGCCTAGCTTTAGAGAAGGTTTATAGTAGTTATGTTAGTAATTTATATATAACATATAAATTATTTTTCAATTAATAAAAATAAAATAGTGTAAAGTAAATGACATTTAAGTGGATACCAACTCAACTCATAATAAAAATAAAATATATGAAAAGTAAATATTAACTCAACCTTTAAAAGTGAATGTCAACTCAATCACTTTTAAAAGTTGAATTAACATTCACTTTACACATATTTTATTTTTATTAATTGAAATATATAAGTCATCAGTCTACCGTCATAAATCTTCTCCTAACTTTGTCATTGTTAACCTGACAGATTGCATTTAGGTGTGCATTCAATATTTGTTTTAAAATTTTAATTTTGAAAATTTTTAAAAATAAATTAACCGAAGATGACTATGCATAAAATTGAATAGATTGATTCGGTTTAATTCAAACCAAAATTTTGAAATTTTGACTTTTTTTTAAAATTTTTTAGCTCATTTAATTCATTCTAAACTTAATCATATCCAAAATAAAAAATAGTTTTCATATATTATTTGAATTATCTAATTAAAAGTTTACCCAACGCATAAAAAATGAATGTTATTAAAATTATTTTAAAATTATAAAGAAAACAAATATCAATATTATATTTAATAATTTAATACTAAATTAAACACGTAAAAAAAATGAGTACATAACATTAAATATTTAATGTATAGATTATAAAACATTCAATAATATATCACACCGTATAAAAACAAAATACAATATTTTGAACCATATGTTACTATGATCCTCAAAATCCGCCTATTAACTCTTTGAATTTCATCCTTATACCACGAAGCTTATGGCGGTGGAGCCGCCATGACCTCATCCAGCATTGCTGGATGGAGGGTGGGGATGAGGTCTTTCGCCTCCTTGTTCACCAATGTAGACACTGATATCCTGCTACAAGTCTGCAACTAGTATTAAACCAGTCTCACAACACAAAGGCAAGCCTTCAATTTATTTCTCAACATCAGAACTTTCTGGCAGTGGCTAAACGCTTTAAGTATGTTAAAATCGGTAAATTATCCCATAAGCAACCATCAATGGAAGCTTTAAGGAAGAAATTCTAGACCATAGGACTAAAAGGCAAAGTCAAGATTGGGTGGTTAAACTCAAAGCATATTCTGATATGCCTTTTCAGAGAGTAGGATTTCATGACGTTGTGGATGAAAAGTGTTTGGTACTTACTGGGACTTCCGACGTAAATTCTAAAATGGACCCAAGATTTTCGTGTCATTTGATCCGATAATGGTTCCTCTATTGATATGGTTTGAACATCTTCCATTGCATTTGTTCGACAAAACGTCTTTGTTTTCCATACCCTCTATAGTTGGAAAACTTTTGAAGCTCCATGATTCCACTACTCTATTAACTACGCCCATTGTAATCCGAGTATATGTTGAATTGGATATTTTGAAGCCTCTTTCCAAGAGAATATGGATTAAAAGACACGAGATTTACATAGTTTTGTCAATGTGACCTATGTTCACAAGTAAGGAGAGAGATTTCTTATTTCTTTCTAAAGAACTGTTACAGAGAGGGTTAATATCGCAATCTCTAAAATTACATATTTATAGGAAATACATATTACTATACCACGGGCCAAGTTCAAAACCCACCACAATAATTCAAGACAACAAATAATTCTCTACCTTGACTTGAATTTTCCAAATTATCAGAAATACAAGAATATCTTCCTCCCATCCATGCCTCGAAAGGCCTCATCCTATGCGAACATTCACCATGTCCAAGCTGTGCTTGAACTTCTCTGTAGGCAATGCTTTTGTCAACATATCTGCCGGATTATCAGCTATGGCTATCTTCTCTATGGAGAACAACTTATCTTCTATAACATCTTGAATGAAGTTCAACCTGACATCAATGTGCTGTGATCTTTCATGATAAATTAGATTTTTAGCCAATTCCAATGCACTTTGACTATCACAATAAATGGTAGGTCTCTAAACATCTAAACCCAAACTATTAATAAGATCATGCAACGACATACCTTCATTAGCCCATTCTGCCACTGCTTTAGTTGTAGACAAAGCAACTATCGGTTGAAGTGTTGCTTTCCAACTAATAGTATATCTATAGAGGGTAAAGATATAACACATCAAAGATATTCTTTTAATAAGGTCTCCACTATAATTAGAATCTGCATGGCCAACAAGTTCACTAGTAAAATCATTAGTACCATAAACCAGACAAATATTAATCGTACCTCTTAAGTATAACATAATCCATTTTACTACCTCTCAGTGAGTTTTACCTGGATTACTCATAAATCTACTACCACACTCACAACATGAACCAAATTTGGCCTAGTACATACCATAGCATACATCAAACTTTCAACAACACTAGAGTTAGGAAATTTACTCATTTAATTCTTCCCTTCATCTGTATTAGGTAATGCACTATCATTAAATTTAAAGTGTGCACCTAAAGGAGTACTCATCAGCTTAGAATGTTCCATTTGAAAAGCCTACAGTAATTTTTCAATGTATTTCTTTTGAGATATATACGGTAATCCTATCCCTCATCTCTCCAAATTTCCATGCCCAAAATCTTCTTGTCTGCACCCAAATCCTTCATCTCAAACTCACTGCTTAATAAAGTCTTTAACCTATCAATTTTAGTCTTGTTTTTCACTGCAATCAATATGTTATCCACATAAAGCAACAAATATATAAAGGAGACCTCTTATAACTTTTTAGAGTAAATATAGTTATTAATAAGAATTCCGTACGAACTCATGAGAAATCATAAATGCATCAAACCTTTTCTACCACTACCTAAGAGACTGTTTCAAACCATATAAGGATTTTTTTTCAGCAAACACACATAGTTTTCCTTTTCAGAATTAAGAAATTCTTCTGGTTGTGACATATAAATCTTTTCCTCTAAATTCCCATGTAAGAATGCAGTTATCACATCAAGTTACTCTAACTCAAGATCCAACGTACTCACCATGGCTAGAAGAACACGAATGGTCTTATGCTTTACAATGGGCAAGTATACTTCATGGTAGCCTATTCCCTCCTTTTGCAAAAAACCTTTTCCTACAAGCTTTGACTTGAACGTAATTGGTTTAATTCCAGGAATATCTTCTTTCTTCTTGAAAACCTATTTGCATCACATCAGTTTCACTCCCTTTGGTAATGGTGCTAGGTCTCATACTTTGTTCTTCTCAAGAGACTGCATTTCTTCATTTATAGCAATCAACTATTTTGTTGCCTCTTTACTCTACACTACCTCTTGTATTATCGTGGTTTATCAAAATCAATATTCTCTACTACTTCCAAAGCATGCGCAATAGAATTAGTATAAATAACATCAACACAATTTGTATACCTCAAAGAAGTTCTAATTTCTCTTCTTTCTCTCCTTGCTACTATACTTTGTGGTTCTTATTCCTGTACATTCCCGGGCTGTTCTATAGGATTTGTAATTATCTTCTTTGGAGTTTCAATCTCAAACTCCATTTTCTAGTTAGCACCCTATTCTTTAATACCTGTACGATCACCAAGCTCCTCTCCCTAGCTAAACATAGCAGACTCATCAAAAGTAATATCTCTGCTAATAACAAATTTTGGAGTTCTATTTTTTTCAATACACCACAATCTATACCCTTTAAATCCAATAGCATACCCTAGAAAAATGCGTTTCATTACCATAGACTCTAGTTTACTATCATTAACAAGAGTATATACAGGACAACCAAAGATACATAAGCCAAAATAATCAGAAGGAGAATCGAACCATATCTCTTGAGAAGTCTTAAAATCAATTGCAGTTGATAGAAATCTATTCACCAAATAACAGGCAGCGTTAACTACCTCAACCCAAAATTACTTCAAAAGTTTAGCATTCAATCACATGTATCGAGCAGGCTGCAAAAGTTTTTGGTTCATGTGTTCTGCAACTACATTTGCAGTGGTGTATATCATACAATACGGTATCTCACTATACCTTCTTTCTTTCAGAATTCGTCGAATGATGTATTACAAAATTCTAACACATTATCTGTTCTGAGTGTCTTGACTTGTTTTCTAGTCCATTTATCAACCATAGTCTTCCACTCCTTGAACTGCCCAAATGCCTCATCTTTTGATTTCAAAAAATATACCCAAATTTTTCTATAGTAGTCATTAATGAAAGTAACAAAATACTTGCATCCGCTATGAGACTCAATCAGAGAAGAACCCCATAAATCTGAATGAATATATCCAAGGAAACCCGTAGAGGTATGTTTGCCAGAATTGAACTTAACCTTGCACTGCTTGCCCATAACACAAGTCTCACAAAATTTCAGTTTCTCTGTTTCTGCCCTATCTAACAATCATTGTTTACTCAATATTACAAGCCCTTTCTCATTCATATGACCAATCTTCGGTGCCATAATTCTATACAATCATTATATTGATTTAATGAATAAGAGACCGTCATTGTTCCCATCACTGAACTTCCCATCAAGGTGTAAATTAAATGCTACAATCTACCCTTAATTATTATCAGAGCACCTTTTAGAACTTTGATTTGTTCATCTCCACCAAAATAATTACATCATTGTTTATTAAGAGAACCTAAAGAAATCAAATTTTTTTGTTAGTCAAGAACATACCAATCATCAAGTGTTCTGACCATTCATCGTACATTTTAATCTATACAAAACCATTGCCCTTAACACTAAGCTCTTTATCATCACCTAATTTCATACTACCACTCCACTACTTTAAAGAAGTAAATAGATTCTTTGAAAATATTATGTGATAAGTTGCACTAATGTCCATGACCCAGGTATTTGCAGAACTTGAAGTACTAACAGTCAAAACATCATTGTTTTCTCTTTCATCAGAACTCTCCTGAACTACAGCTGCACTAGTATTATTATTTGATTCATCTTTTTGTGTCCCTTTTTCTGCTATGGGTAATCTTTTCGAATATGACCTAGTTCTTTACAGTGAAAATACCGAAGTCCACTAGACCTCGATTTGGAATGTGACTTATTCCTCCTTTTACCCTTTCTTTCCTTGTTCCTGCCTCTACTAACAACCAGACCTGCGTCTAATCCGTCCTCATTAGAATTAGAGTCCATTCTCTTCAATTCCTTATACTGTATAGCATCATTCACTTCGCTAATAGAAATAATGCCTCTACCATTCAATATAATATCAACAAAATTCTCATACGAATTAGACAAAGAACACAAAAGAATGTGGTTTGATCCTCATCATCAATCTTAACCCCAACACTTTTCAAGTCTAGGATTATTCAATTAAAATTATCAAGATAATCTTTACCTGCATATTTTTTTACATTCGCGAGGTATACAAAACACTGCTTCTGATATAATAGTTTATTAAGGATTTCTTCTAAAACTTATTTTCTAGTTTTTTCCATAAACCTGTAGTAGTCTTTTCATCGACTACTTTTCTCAAGACTTTGTTAGATAGGCTAACAGAATAGCACTATGCGCCTTAGCTAAAATCTCTATCTTTTCTGTTGCCTTTAATCCTTCTAGCAACTTTTCTTCTTCTTCTAATACCGTCGCACATCCCTGTTGAACCAAGAGAGCCCTATCTTCAGCTTCCATAAACTGAAATCATTTGATCCATTAAATTTATTAATATCAAACTTGTGGGACGTTATCCTAATCAGCAAACGAAACCCTAGATACCTAAATTTGAACATAAAATTTTGAGTAACCTAGCTCTGATACTACTTGTTACGAAAATAATAATAATTAAAGAAAAAGCAAGAAAAATTAAAGGACACATAAGATTTACGTGGTTCAATCAATATGACCTACATCTATGGGTAAGGAGAGAGATTTCTTATTTCTTTCTGGAGAACTGTTATGGAGAGGGTTAATCTTACAATCTCTAAAATTATATATTTATAGAAAATACATGTTACCATATTGCGGGCTAAGCACAAAGATCACTACAATAATTCAAGACAACTAACAATTGGTACAAGGGAGGATGTTTTTTACCAAGCAAACCATCATATTGGGAGTCTTGCCACCGTTTGGGCCATGCTTCATCGAAGTGTGGTATAACCCAGCCTGACAAAGGCACTGGTAAAATCGCATTTTCTCCAAAGCCTATTGAACTCTTGGTGCCCAAAGAGTTGAAAGAAAACCTAAAATTTAGGCTAAACCATAGTAATGGCATGGTAAACACAAGTACAACCACACATGATATCATAGGGACTCAAACCTAAATGATTGCAGAGAAAAGCTCAAGTTAGGGAGGCCTTGTTGCTAGTGACAATGGTAATGGTGAAGGTGATTATTCAACGGCAAGTCTAGGTGATCTTGATTAGATTGATAGTAATGATGTGTTCAAAAGCATTCAACCTTCAAGTATTTAAACAGCCTTTACACTAGGACAGAGAAGTCCTACTACATCTGTAACATCTAAGGGTGGCAATCGTGTCGTGTTCGGGTTGGCGGGTCGTGTCAACTTGAGATAATTACACTCGACAAGCCAACCCGAACACGACCCGTTTAATAAACGTGTCGTGTCGTGTCGTGTCAACCCGTTTATTCTCATGTCGTGTTCGTGTATAAAACGGGTTGACACGATTAGACACAAAAATTAAATAGATAATTATTAAATCCGTCAATCAGAATACTTATTAAACCCACCAATCTGTGCACCATTACACAAAAAATTTTACAAAATTAAATCAAATCATATAAAATTAAAAAAACTAATAAAACAACCCATAAAGTCATAAAAACCCAATAAAATAACAAACTATCCCACTCAATATTTAGAGATCTTAATAAATTCATAAGATTTAATCTTAAAAATCTGAACAAATGTAGTTTTGCAATAAAATTGGATTGTTCAAAAAATTATTTTCTCTAACTAAAAGTCATTGTAATAATATTATTATTATAAACACTAAATAATAATTAATTAAGAATGATTCATTTACTATTTATAAAGTAAATAGTTGCATTAACATCATTTATTTTTCTTAAGAGGTCTCATATAATTAAATAAAATAGACACACAAACAATACAATTAATTCATATAATAAAATTTAATTCAATTAATTCATGTAAAAATTAAATTATCTAATTTTTTTATAGTGAAATTTGTAGGGTATTACAGAAAGTATTAAATATAAATATTAAAAAAAGTTAAACGGGTTCGCGGGTTGAAACGGGTTAAAACGGGTTGAACCCGTTTATGACCTGTACACATTTAAAGTTAAACGGGTCGACATGTTTCGACCCGAACCCGCGAAACCCCAACCCTAACCCGCTATAACCGTGTCGTTTTCGTGTCGTGTTCAATATTGTCGCCCCTAGTAACATCCCACTTTTATACTTTCAATCATGACTATTTTGCACCGAGTAAGAATTTATAGAGAAATTCAGAACGAGAAATGATCAGATTAATGAGATGAAGGTTTTAATGTAATAAAATTTTTCAGTAGAATTGTTGAATTTTTTACAGTGAATTGCAAAAAACTTAGTGAGAATTTGAAAATTCGGAGAAACACCATTGAGTTTAGTTTAACGCATGGATCGTATTGGTCAAATAAAAAATTTTTCCGATTGAGATGAATAGTGACCCGATTATGTGTATTTCTAAAGAAATATAATACTTTCCTAAATAATTATAGTGATTTTGGTCAAAGGATGACAAATATTATCTTGTGATTGGTTAAGAAGGCTATGTATTGTTTTGTGATTTGGTTGGAGATCATGTGTACTTATTTGATTAGTTGCATGGAAATTCAACCAAGGTGGCATCTTGTGATTAGCTAATTGAAAACCAAATGGCATGAAGTAATTAGATGCATGGAAAATATCTGGCATGAGATGATTGGTTGCTTGAATTAAGTGGAAATTCTAGGAGTTTCTAAAGAATTCTATCAAGTTCTACATGCCACCTAAACATATATTTGTATCAACAGGAATTCACCAAATCAACTTAAGCCATTTAATGCTATTTTGACCTTGTGACCAAAATCCTTTTTATAAGAAGAAAGGTGGCAGTGGAAATGGGCTTTGGCCATCCGGATTTCAGCAAGCAAGGAAGAGAGAAAGAAGAGAAAGAAAAAGGAAAAAAAAAAAACAAAAGAAATAGAGAGCAAGAGAGAGAGAGATTTTAGAGAAAAGAAAAAAAGAGAAGAAGGAGGACATAAAACTTGGCCATTTTTTAGCTTGAAGTTCTCTATTCCTTGAATAAAGTTGTATAATAGCTCATGGTGAATATTTTGGTATAAGAATTACGTAGAACAATGCATGGGTTATGAAATTTACTTAGCACAAATTCATGTATAAAGCTGTTTTTATATGTGTGCTATATGGCGGTTAGGCTAAAGGTTTTTTGGCTATGTTTTGTGTGCTCTTTGAGAAAGATTTGAAGGTGTTATAATAAGTTGGTCATAGCTGCATATGGTTGTGTAAATGGAAGTAAGAGATAAAGTGAAAACTGGTTAATTTGTTGAGAAAAATGTAAGGTTGTTATGCTTTGTTAAGGATGCCGGTTTTGTTGTTGGAAAAATGTGAAAATACTGCTTTTTTCATGACTGGAAATCAAGTGATTAAATGATGTTAAAGTGAGAAATGGAATGAACTAAGTGCTATTTGTATGTTATGATAAAAAAAGGAACAAAGGAATAATGTGTTTTAGCAAGAAAATAGTTGAACAATGGAATTGCTGCACTTTTTTATTCCCAGCAGTCCTATGTCAGTTTTGAAATTGGGGAAATAAGGTTCATGAGATTAAATTTAAGGATTCTAGGAGTATTTTGGCAAAAATTTGAAGTGATTTGGATATGTAAGTTGAAAGTACTACTTAAAACAAGAATATGTGCCAAAACAATAAAAGTGCAGAATTTTATTTGATGGAAATGAATCCGTGAGTTGATTTCAATTGCATTAATGGATAAATAAGAAGTTATGGAGACTTATGAAGATCTTGTATCATGTTGAGAGGTTGAAATGATGAACTAGACTTTAACTGTCACACGAAGTACATTTCATTTCTAGTATAAAATGAAATAGGAAATTAAGTAGTTTCTTTCGATATATATATATATATATATATATATATATACATATGTATATATACATGTATATACATATGTATATATATACATATATCTGTGTGTGTGTGTGTGTGTGTGTGTGTGTGTGTGTGTGTGTGTGGCAATATATTTGTCAGTTGTGAATTCTGGAGTGCTAAGTAAGATATGAAATGATCATTAATGTAGGATGTTCACTCTAAGGATTTGCGACAAGTTAAGGACTATTTATATAGCGTTGAGCAATAGACTACAGAAGGTAAGTCCCCGTAAAATATTTTTATGGCAAATTCTAGTGAATTTTTGTATTTTATTAAATAAGGCTTCGAAGATCCTTTTAGTTTCTTTGAAAACAAGTATGGATTTTCTGGGGAAGAAATGAAACTGTTCTATATTAGAATTAATAAAAGATATGGGTTTTCTGCCTTGGAATTATTTACCTTTAGTGATTAATTTCCAAACGTAGTATGAAAGGTTGATGAACCTTCGTGTTTTCTTGAATCAACTTTGGTCCTCCTGACTAAATTTATGGTTTTTCTATACAAGTAAATCCCTATTCATCCTATGATTCACACTGGAAAAATGAACCCTTATGGTTTCAAATAGCATTTAAGGATGATTATTTTCCCAAGCATAAGAATGTGAATAATAGACCTTTTAGTTTTTTTGACAAAAGTTTGGTTTTTCTGAGTCATAAATTGACTAGCGTTCTGAAAATGAAATATTTTACAAAGAAATTTGGATTCTCTGTACGTTAAATATTTTAATGTGCAAGTAACCATGGAAATGAACTTTCTCATATGTTATATGCAGTATATAGATCCTTTTCTCGCACAAATATATTCCATTTCATATTCAATGATGAAGTAGGCGAATGTACGATTTCTTACTACAATAGAACAAGGAACTACATCTAAAATACTCAGGCATGATAATTCATCAAATCCTTGAATTTAATTTCCTTTTGGATTTGGAATTCAGATTTACTTGAAGGAAATTTTTTAGATTCGGATATGCTTAAATACCCTCAAGGAACATTTTATTCTTGAATAAACTTCCTTTTGGTTATGGGTATTTGAAAATGACATAAATAACCTTCAAAAATCATTTTTATCGTGTGAAAGATATTTCATCCTTCGACGCTATAGTTTTCGAGACTAATTTCTCAATGAGAAACAATATTCGAGAAATGATGTGTTGGCCCCAAAAATAGTTTTCTGGATATTCCTTCAGGAATTCTGATATTTCTTTGGGAATTGTGATCTTCCTTCAAGAGTTGTGCTCACCCTTCCGGGAATGCAATATCGAACTGATTGTATTTACCAGTAAAGACATTGAGTACTCAACAATGACTTTGATCATTATAGTAGCTTACGTTAGAGATAGACGACTCGGAGTAACCTAGCTAGTTTTGAGAATTGTCTTACTCCAAACAGGGCAATAGGACATTGAGATTAACCGTCCTGATTAGCCGTTTAGTGCCTAGGCAATTGCCTTATGCCTATGGGCATTTTATGTATAGATTGTTCACAAATGCTGACGTGTTTAACCCTTTGCCACCTCGATGGTGATTGATGTCAGGATTAGGGCCCCTAGGCTTACAGTGGCAAATAAAATATTCTAACTTTGAGGTATTATGTTGATATGCACTTACCGCTTCCACAATGTATAGTTGAGTGCTATAGTCACGTCCCTTAGCACAACAAGACTATGATGTCGAAGGCAAAACTTGTAGGCTTTGCATGCAGATCGACCTTCTAGTGAAAGAAATACCTGCATTTTGAAAAATGGGATAGGAATGGTAACTTAATTTTCCAACTATGCCTGGATGGTAAGGTAAAGTTTCAATAGAAAAAATATGTTTCTCCAAACATGCCTGAGATTCTGAACAACTCTTGAGTAAAACTTCCTCTACTCAATTGTACAATTGTTTTCAGTGGAAAAAGCGTGTTAAATTTCTGTAGTGGTTTTATAAAGACAAAACGCGAAAAATCTTTTCCTCTACTTGTTTTCATAAAAGTACTAGCACACACTGGACTCACTGAGTGAATTTCACTCATACGTATATTTTGCTCTGTTTTCCAAGGATTAAGAGCTTGGGCTTAGCAGCACTGAAGACCATATCATATTTTAAATTGGTAAACTTTATTCTTTGTGCATATAATGTTGTATTGGTCATGAACGAGTAAATATGCCTCAAGTTATATTCACCATTGAGTTGTATACTACAACCTAAGTTTTAAGTAGCTTTTGTTATTGTTATCTTTTTGCTCTAATTGTTATATCGTGTTGGGAAATATGCCCTCTTAGACTAGATTTCTGATATAAACATAGAATGTTTTAATAAAAGAATTTATTTTCAGAAATTTTTTGTGAATTTACATTTTGTTTGTGCATAATTACAGTTGGAAAAGACCCATTGTGTTTAAGTAAGTGGTCCATGTGAATGGAGGTCTTTCACAGTAAGATATGGATCACGGGTTACTTAACACATAAACGTTCGTTCTTAATCGATTGATGAGAATGAGAATCTCGTTGTGAAACCCCACCTAAAGCCAACCCTAGAGTAAGGGAGTCGGGAAGCATATTATATTGCTTTGCATGAATATACATGTTTTTGAATGATTTTATGTGCTTTAGAATTATGATTTATAGGTTAAAAAGCTTAGTTATGCTTATTGAGTAGGAAATGGTAAAATGGTAATTTTGCTTGAAGTCAAAATAGGAAGATAGCTTAAGGATTAAATAGGAAGAATATTTGAGAGAAAAAATAAGAACAAGAGTTGTTATAGTTTAGTGGTTAGAGCTTTGGAATTAATCTCTAAGGTTAATAGTTCAAATCCCATCATTTAAGTTTTATTATGATTATTTTAATTTAAGGTTGGATTTTCGTCTCTTGCATTCCATAAGTAAAAATAGGAATGTTGTCCTAGGGGAGACATGAAGAGAATATCATAATCATATTCTTATGTCCTAAAAAGAATTCTTGAGGAGATTCATGTCCTTTTATTCCCTAACTTACCCTAAACTCTTTACCAATTAAGTTTGTTCAAAATTCATCCAAATCTAGAGTTTTAATTCCAGAAAATTCAGCAAGGATTCTTGGCCTTGCTCAATTGCTAGAATCCAGAAATTTTGAAAATGATTCCTAGAGGTTGGAGATTGGACTGAAAATAGGGAAGGAGTTTAAGAAAGGTTCCTAAGAAAAATTAATCTCCATGGTTGAACCTTCAAACTTCACTCCATAATGTTCATCTTCTCTATGGAAGAAATATGAAATTTTTCCAGATTCTTGAGTAGCCTAATCTTCGAAAGTCTTAGCCATCTTCCTTACTCAATTGCTGCTAGAAAAATGGAAAACTTATTCAGCTTGAAGACTGAAATTCTTTTGCCAAAAATTGGACTGCACAAAGCTGTGCAAACAAAAAAAAAAAAAAAATTCTAGACAGTTTCGATGTATAGTAGGCCAAAATCAAAGATGTTTCTTTTACCTTCAAACCAGTAAATTACCTCTGCTTTTCCTCCATATAAAAGGCTGGAAACCAGCCTTAAAGGATCCTCAAAAACCTCTCAAAACCCTCTGCAAATTGGCTGGAACATTGCAGAAAACTGCACAGCAAATTTCAGCAAATCAATTTGAATTACAACCAGAAAAATTCCAGCCTTACTCTCTTCAAGCCTTGTTCGAAAACCACCTCAAACCTCTGTAAGTTAACCTTTGTTCAACCATGAACTGAACTCTATTACCCCCTTCACTGACCTTACACAACTAGACTCCATAGCCACTCCTCAAATTCCCCCTACAATTACTCCAATCAAACTTTCAATTGAATTTCAAAATTTCTAGCATTTGCTTCATGATAACACCCTTGGATTAAGCTTCATAACCAGAAATTCTCCCCACCATTGACTTCAGAATTTTGGCCAACCTTATAGCTTTCTCAACCCTCATTCATTTCAGCAAAATACAGCAAACCGGTCGGTCATTGTAGCTCCAAGGAACCTCCATCAATCAAACACCATTACCATATCTTTTACCTTAAAACACTCCTTAAATTTCTTCATTTGAATTTCAAACAACCAGATTTTTCTCTCCTCTCTAATCTGAAAATCAAAATCCCAGAACTCTCTCAATCATTCAGCCAGCCCTTTCAGAAATTCATCCAGCATTTTCTCTCTAATCCTATCTATTTTCACCAAGAACACCAAGAATACACACTACATTTCTTCAAGCCAAAGACCACTCTAAACACCTCCAATCTCTTCCAAAAACTCCAAAACACGCCTATATACTCTCTAGATTCTATTTCTGGATTTTATAACATCAAATCTCGAAAACAAAAATTAACAATCGGATCAAAACCAGAATTTTCCTTGAAGTCTCAAGAACATCATCAAGGTAACCAAGAACAACTTTTGTTTATCTTCTTCCCTTCAATCTTTAACATATCATACTAATTCTCTCTATTTCTCTCTCTCTCTCTCTCTCTCTCTCTCTCTCTCTCTCTCTCTCTCTCTCGGCCAAAATGGTTGCTACAACCATGGTTGTTTTCTTCCTCCTCTCTTGAACGATTCAAGCCTCTCAAGCGCGTGGGTCTTCTTAAATCTTCATCGAGATAGTCATTAACCAAGTATTTCTCTTTAACCTTTCTTTTGAATTCTGGATTCATGTCTCTTGGTTGTTGATAGAAAGGATAGAATATGAATGGGGGATTGAGTATATGCATATGTATAAAGGGGTTGAGATTGGAGCATGAGAATGATTGATCATGGTTAAACTTTATGAATTTCCTTGTGGATCGATGCATGTTCATCATGTCTTAAGAAATTATAAATATTTAAGCATGCTAGAATGTTATATCACCTTTGGTGAATAGGATATTATGTCCTCATTTTCATTGAAGCCGTGAGTATGATTATGCGTAGTATGGATTTGATCATGTAAAAGTAGGTATAGATTTAAGCCTTTGTTCATAAATAGAATAGTTTGTTGATTGATGTTGGAGTATGTGTTCATGAATCTTGTTAGCAATAGAAAAATTATGATCATGACCTTGTTGATCCTAGGCTATTTTGATTAGCAAATTTTATTACCCCAATTAAAATTATTACTATGTTTTTCCTCCAAAGATTTCGAAATTCTTAGGAAATTTTAGAATTGGAGTACTAAATGAAATAGTGATATTTTATTAGCCAAATAAATGATATATCCTATTAAAAATAATATATAAATAAAACATTTGATATAAATAAGTAAAATATTAATGACCTTGTAAACCATATATTCATAAATGCTATTTATATTTATTTGATATCTATTAATCAAAACTTGATAAAATTTATTTATGATTAATTATTTATTAAGTATCAATTAAGAGATTAGTAATAATTTAATAGTTACTTTAATAATACTACTTAAGAATTACCATTTATTAATATCAACCAGGACTTAGGACTCTTCAATAATTAACCCCTAGTTTATTTATTAATAACAACACTCAAGATTTATTATTTGAACCTATAACTTATTAGTAATTATTTTACAACCCCTAGTTATTTTAACTTATCAAGCTAATCTTGTTTTATAAAACCCTTCATCATCTAGCCTTAAATCTTAGGACATTAAGGTCATGATTGTAATAAGTTGAACTAGAATTATTTATGTAAGCGAATATAACTTGAGTATAACCTCATGACTTGTGTTTACCCCAAGCGAGGTTAGGTCAGCTTTGGAAGACTTTTGAATTTGATCAAGCAAAGGATTATGTAAGCCTCTGCTTAAACTTATTTGAAGACAAAAGATTTCTATAGCAAGCCAAACACGATGTGTATGAGCACTCATTTTGTCAAGGCAATTAAAGATTGTTTCCTCTCTTGTTTCAGTCAAACAAATCATTTGAAAATCAAACAAGCAGTTTTGCACAAACACTAAACTCTTTCTAAAAACCAACTTTGGCAAGAATTTTAGAAACCCTTAATTGCTATTTTCAAATAAAACAATGTATTATCAATTTTTCCCAAGTGGGACAATCATTGTTAAGTACTCAATAAGGATAGACTACTAGGACTAGTCTTTGAAGGGTTAGGGTAAGTCTCTTAGTAGGTGGTCACCTCTGAGGGGTGTGTCCTTTTCGGATAGGATACCAGTCCAATAGGCCATGCTGGTCCGAGCTAGCAAGTTTCAGTCATGTGAACTGTGTGTTTTCGGAATAAACAACCGGTAAGTTTAGGTGCAGAGAATGAAGAGTATTTCACCCGGTAGACCGATCACCTATCTTTTGTCAGTCTGCACAAAATGTTGCGTTCTGGCCGTTATATGGTCATAGGGGCTCGACGTGTGGTAACCCATGGCTACCCATTTGAGTGGTTGTATTTATTGTGCACATATATGGTTTGAAAAGCAAAACGCCACTCTTTATTTTTAACCATATTTATTACTTGCCAGCACTTTCTCTTGTACAATTTTTACAACCTGCATACATGAACTGTTTTACCTGAAACACTCAATGCACACACAGGCTTACTAATATTTTTATCTCATCACCTTTTATGTCATGATTTCAGGTCGATCTTGTTGTGGAAATGAGTAGTTAGATTTGTTGCCTACTTTGAAGACTTTATGTTATTTATTTTATGTGTTGTTTTGAGAGATGATAGTAATCAATTTATTTTGGATTTGTTCCTAAATTTTTGAATTGTAATAAGTTCAATTTTAAAGTATTATCTTTATTTTCGTTTGTATGACCTAGTTATAAAGACCCCTTGTCCTTTGGATGGGGCAACATCCCCGGCCCTGTTGGGCCTAGGTAGTGGGGTGTTACACTTGTCATGTTTAGGTTATTATGTTATGAATTCCAAATAGAGAATGGTTTACCTTTAGCCTGTGAGTAGTACACTCACTTCAGGATATAAGCGTATTTCGAATACATAGAACATGACTTGTAGTAGTGGTTTCTTAAAAGTATTATATGGTAAAAACCTAAACTACTACTGCTACAGCGTAGACTAGTACTCTGTAACTTGAGTATGAGTTGGTGGTCTGACGAAGTTGGAAGCATGTACTTTGATATGCTATAGTTGAGATTCTATCATAGGACCAATATACTTGCATGTTGGGTATGTGTGACTAGTTAGTTAAGACAAACTTGTACAAGATAGTTTCTATACTATATCGTCCCTTATGGTTGTCTAAATGATCTAAATATTCAGAGCCTTGGGAAACATGATTTGGATATTTGCTTCAGGGTAGCTCCTTTGGAAAGCGGAAACAATCCAGGAAGTCGTGGATTATTAGACTAGAAGCCTAAGGATGGTAGATGTCATTTAGAGAGGTGTTAGTACACTTCTTCCTCTCTAAATGTACGGCGATGTATAGAGGGGTATTTTAGTCATTACACCTATAAGTCGGAGACTTTGCTAATGCAACACTGTCCTTGGGGTCAATATTTTCTTATGGTGATATTAAAAAATATTTAAAATGCAAAATACAGCTATTTATATGGCAAGGATATTTTAGTCATTTTAGTAGCCAATGCGGTGTGTCTTTTGGTCCCCAGTATAGACCGTGAGTCCTAATTAAATACAGGCTAAGGAATTGGTCTTAAATTAAATTAAATAGAATTTATTTTATTTAAGTAGCCTGATTTAATTATTGAGTTAGAATAAAATAAAGATCCATGGAGAGAGAGAGAGAGAGAGAGAGAGAGAGAGAGAGAATTAATTAAATTAATTTGGTAGATTAATTAATTGTTCAGGGCTTTAACCCAGTTTGAATAATTAAAGATTAACCTGGAACTAAACTAATATACGCTTGTTAATTGGACTAATTTATTTGGGCTGAGAAATTAATTATTTGTTGGGCCATTTATTTGGTTCTAATTAGAATAATTAATTTAGTCTAAAAGACTAAACTAAGAGTCCAATGGGACAATCCAGTTTAACCTAGGATTTTATTTAGGTTAAACGGAAGGATTAAATACAACGTTGTTTTCACTGCTTCTTCTCTGTGAAAAAGACACGCCTCACTCACTCTCTCTCCAAGAAAAGTTCCTTAGTCTGTGAGTTGTTTACCAAACGAAATTAGGCAGGCCATATACTGAAAGATTGATAGATTGGCATTAACCTACATGCAAAGACGGAGTAGAAGGTTTGTAGGAATTGTACTAGAGGTTTCCACCAACACACCTACCCCGGTTCCACACATTCTGGTCTAGCCATCTTTGAGAACAAGACGAAAAGGTTAGAAATTTTTCCTCTCGGAATCTGGACAGAACGCAACCGGCGCAAACGCCGGCTCTGTTCGGGAGTTCTCCTGTTCTTCAGTTTTTTAGTTTTCACTTATGCTGCGTGCCTTGATTTTTCCCCTTTTAGGCCTTCATAAAAACCCCTAGTCTGAGCAACTAGAGGGGGTGACCCCTAACTCTATTGTATACTTCCGATATATTTTCTATTAGAGATGTTACAATTAGTATCAGAGTAATAGTTGTGGATTATCGATAGTACGAGTTTGGAGATTGATGGAATTCCTCTATTTTATAGGAGGTGATACACGTAAGAGACCTTTAAAGGATTCTGAGGAGAATGAAAAGAAGAACGAAGAATGTGAGAGTTCCTGTCCTAAGAAGATTAAAAACAATCTGATGGACCTTGGCAGTTGCTACGACACTAATAGCGATACTGTAGGGCCAAGTGATATAGAAGCAACTAGAGCTTGGATAAGTTCTTTGATAGCTAAGTTGGTGGCGACTGAGGTTTGACGAATATCTGGGATGATACCCTTTAACCCATTAGTTACTAGGAATATTAAGGTAGTAGATGCTGCCAATGCTATAGAGATTGTAGAGGAAGTGATTGTAGTTGAGGAGATTGAACACTATCCAGATGTAGATTTGGAGGTAGAACTAGTAGAGAATTTGGGGGATGACATAAACCTTACAGACATCGATGTCGATGATGAGGCCCAATCCGAGGATTGTGACAGTGATAGACCCGATACCCTGAGTACTACTTTGTTTTAGATTCGGCACCTCCTGTATCGAGTATTAGTGATGAAGATGAGTAGGATGATATGATGTATATAGACTAGTATGTGTACATTAGATATGCAATGGCTGGTTTTGGTGTGCTATGCACCCAATTTTTTATTAACAGTATAGTTGAAACGATATATATATATATATATATATGTGTGTGTGTGTGTGTGTGTGTGTGTGTGTGTGCGCGCGCGCGCGTATGTTATGTTTCCTGATACTTGTGTTATGCTCAATTTATATGGATCAATTGAGTTATACTATGAACATTTTTCATTAAGACGATGCGAAAACTTATATATGCCACCCCCAATGTGCAACCCTTCAACACCTTAAATCACCCACTGAAGGTTCCTCAGTTGAGAAAACACAGTTTATAGCCTTTGAGCAATTCTTGAAATCCCATCTGCCCTGATTTCATAGTAAACCTGATCGGGAGTAGGAGGTTGAAGCCTAGATTAAATAGATGGAGAATATCTTTGCTGCTTGAATCATTCGGAGAAAAGAAAAAAATATATAGTTTGCAACATTCCAACTTCAAGGACCTGCAAGAGAATGATGAACTTAGGGGAAGGAACAGAAAGGATGGTTGTGGATGGATTTCAAAACCAGTTTTAAGAAGAAAATTTTCCCTTGTTGGATGATAGAACGAAAAGAGGATGAGTTTTAGAACTTTAAATAAGGAAATTGACTAGTTGGTCAATATGCAGCAGTGTTTACATGACTATCGAATATATTTGGGGTGTAGTATTTTACGAGGTAATGTAGCATTATATAGAGATTTAATCTATTTACCTATAGATGATTATGTTGTCCTTTTTGGAATGGACTGATTATCCCGACGCTATACCCCAAGTTGATTGTAGGCGTAGAATGGTATATTTTTATGTATCGAGAGAGAACCTATGTTAGAAGTTGTGGGGGAGACTAGCAGAACAAATAACTTTCTGACATCCAGAATTACAACACTAAAGTTGATCCAAAGAGGATGTGCTAGGTATTTGGCCTAACTCATGAAGAAACCAAGTGAGATAAAGAAAACAGAAGATACCTCGGTAGTCTGTGGATACTGGGACGTTTTCCTTACTAACTAAAGACATTACCACAGGAAAGCAATAAAATTTCCTAATATCATGCTAAGAATAGCTAGGATTTTCAGAAGAAGATGCCATTCGTCTGATGAGAAATAAAAAAGAATATCGAAAATTCAAGTGGCTAAAGCTGAAGCAGCTACTTTCAAAGTAACAGAAAGAAAAGCAATGACTAGAGTAGGAGAGTCAGAGTCTGGTGTCCTAGGCGTAGAGGAACCACACCAATCCATCCCGAACTTGGTAGTTAAACTCTACTGTGGTGACGATACTGTAGGGGAGGTCCTACGGAAAAATAGCTCGAAGCCAGGATGATAAAAAGCTTAACACCTTTCATTTTTATTACTTTTTCAATATGAAAACAAAAAAAAATCAAAAATCAAAAGGTCATCTTATTCAAAACCCCAATTATGACATCCCCTCTCTCCTACTTCACACCTCGGACCACACCTCTTATAGAGATAAATGTGCCTTCGCATCTTCTTAACCTAAAATGGAAATGGATGGGGAGAGGAAAGCGTCCTTTTTCAAGGGTACTCCCGGGAATAGATCTATAGGAAAGAGAAGTGGAATTTACTATTGACGTATTACCCACAGCAGAATTAATTTCGAGAACTCCCTATAGAATAGCACTGACAGAACTGAAAGAACTTAAGAACGATTACAAAAGTTGTTAGAATAGGGATTTATTCAAGTACATCTCCTTGGGGAGCACTAGTGATGTTTGTTACGGAAAATGACGGGATGTCGAGAAGATGAATAGACTACCGTGATTTACATGTAGTAGTAATAAAGAACAAATATCCGTTGCTTATGATTGATGAACTGTTTAATCAGTTATGATGAGTATGATGTTTTTCCTAATTGGGCTTGAGGCAGGAATATTATTAATTTCGAATTCAATAGGAAGATATTCCAAAAACTGTATTTAATACGCGATATGGGCATTTTGAGCTTGTAGCGATGCCATTAGGTGTTACAAATGCCCTACTACGTTTGTGAATTTAATGTATTAAGAGTTTCAGTCGTATTTGGATAACTTTGTTGTGGTCTTCATAGATAATATTTTAGTTTATTCTGCAAACCTCAAGAGTATGAAATGCAGCTTTGAGAAGTGTTGGAAAAGCTACGGGAAGCCAAACTATATACTAAATTCAGCAAGTGTGAATTTTAGTTAAGTGGAATAGTATTCTTAGGACATGTCATATCCAAAGAAGGAATTATAGTATATCCCGCGAAGGTCGAAGCTGTGATGAATTGTAAGCGTCTTGAAAACGCAACAGAAGTGCAAAATATTCCGAGATTGGCTGGGTATTATCGGAGATATTTTGAAAGATTTTCTAAAATTGCATCATCTTTGACCCAGCTCACTTAAAAGAGAGTTCCCTATGTCTGGTCAAAGAAATGTGAAAGGAATTTTTAGGAGATGAAGTGGAAATTAAGTACCATGCTAGTTTTAGCATTACTTATGATGGATAAACCCTATGGGATATACACGAATACTTCTAAAGAAGGGCTAGGAGGAAGTACTAATGCAAGAAAAGAGAGTGATAGCATATATTTAAATATAAGACAGAATAAATGGATGGAAGTGTTGGGAGAATTTTACTATCTAATTAAGTACCACCCTAGAAAGGTAAAAGTAGTAGAAGATGCCTTGAGTACGAAGGTACACTTCAAATGGTGCAAGTCCCAGAATTGGAAACATTGGCGGTTGGAAGGTGAATAAGGATAAATAGTATTTAAATTCAATCCATATTTTTACAATGATTGAAAGAAGTTCAAGAAAGAGATGAATAGGAAGGAAAGTGATTTCTAGGGAATTAATGTTGGGCTTCTTCACTTTCATGACCAATTTTGTATTCTAAAGCAAGCTACCATAAAGCAAGATATTTTAGCTTAGGCATATCAGAGTAGATATACAATCTATCTAGGAGTGGTTAAGATATATTAGGACTTGAAACGACATGACTGGTGAATTGGAATGAAGAAAGATATTGTTTAATTTGTGTTTCGGTGCCTCACATGTAAACAAGTGAAAGCTAATCAGCAACAACCTAGAGGAATGTTATAGCCATTTTCAGTATCCTCGTAGAAATGGGATAAGATTACTGTAGATTTTGTGATGGGGTTACCATTAACAGTGGGATAAAAGGACACTATAAGCTATGGTGGATCTATTGACCAAATTTGCCCCATTTTATCCTATTAACTAACAAGACTCTTCGGAGAAGCTAAGAAAAATTTACACGGAAGAAGTATTCAGTTTGTACGGAGCCCCTTCTAGTATCATGTCTAATAGTGATCCGAAATGTATTTCCAAATTCTAGAATAAGTTGCAACAGTTGTATGGGACACAGTTAAAATTTAGCACTATCCCTGCAAACCCATGGACAGTTAGAACAAGTGATTCAAATTTTGGAAGATATATTACGGGCATATGCATTGGATTTTGGAACAAAGTGGATCGATAATTGGACATATGCAGAGTTCGCATATAATAACAGCTATCCAAAATAATCGGAATGACTCCTTTTGAAGTCCTATATAGAAGAAAATGCCAATTGCTATTATATTGGAAAAGTTTAGGGCAATAATAAAATACCCAGGATGCCTTAGATTTTGAAGAGAGAAAACGGAAGGTATAATTAATTTTAACACTGTTGGAAGTGGCTCAGAATCGGCAAAAGTGTTATGCCGACTAACATAGAAAAGATCTGGCATTTATGAAAAAAGAACAAATATTTCTAGAAGTTGACACCGAAACGTCATCTGAGTAATAAAGCACGGAAGAAGTTAGCACCTTGGTACATTGGACCATTTTCGAATTGTAGAAAAAAAATTTAGAAAGTGGCATGTTGGTTGAATTTATCTACGAAGTTATAAGGCATACATGATGTATTCCAAGTTTCTCAACTTCAGAAATATGTGGCTGACCCTAAGCATATAGCGAATAGAGAACAGGTTGAAATGACTCCATATTTAAGTTATGAAGAAAAGCCGATTTGGATTTTGGACACACTGAAAAGGAATTGAGACAAAAGGGAATCCCATTCACGAAAATCCTTTGGAAACATCATCCAAAAACGGAACTCTTTGAGGAATAAACTCAATTTCGAGGACGAAATTTTTTGAAGGATGAGAGGTTATAACATCTCACTTTCGTACTTTAAATTACCGAGTGAGAATTTGTAAGGAAAGTCAGAACGAGAAATGATCAGATTAATGAGATAAAGGTTTTAGTGTAATAAAATTTTTCAAGGGTTTTGTTGCATTTTTTACCACGAATTGCGAAAAACTGAGCGAGAATTTGAAAATTCTGAAAGACACCATTGAGTTTAGTTTTTTGTATGGATGGCATTGATCAAATAAAAAGTTTTCCCGATTGGGATGAATAGTGACCCGATTATGTGTATTTCTAAAGAAATATAATACTCTCCTAAAGAATTATAGTGATTTTGGTCAAAGGACGACAAATGTTATCTTGTGATTGGTTAGGAAGGCTATGTGTTATTTTGTGATTTGGTTGGAAACCATGTGTTCTTATTTGATTGGTTGCATGGAAATTCATGCCAGGTGGCATCGTGTGATTAACTAATTAAAAACCCAGTTGCATTAGGTAATTGGATACATGGAAAATATTTAGCATGAGATGATTGGTTGCTTGAATTAAGTGGAAATTAGGAATTTCTAAAGAATTCTATCAAGTTCTATATGCCACCTAAACATATATTTGTACCAATAGGAATTCACCAAATCAATTTAAGCCATTAAATACTATTTTGACCTTGTGACCAAAATTCTTTATATAAGAAGAAAGATGGAAGTGGAAATGGCCTTTGGCCATCCAGATTTTAGCAAGCAAGGAAGAGAGAAAGAAAAAAGAAAGAACAACAAAAGAAATTGAGACAAGAGAGAAAGAGAGATTTCCAAAAAAGAGAGAGAAGGAGGAGGACATAAATCTTGGCCATTTTTCAGCTTGGAGTTCTCCATCTACAAGGTAAAGAATTACCTTCCTTGAATTAAAGTTGTAGAATAGCTCATGGTGAACATTTTGGTATAAGAATTACATAGAACTATGTATGGGTTATGAAATATGCTTAGCACAAATTCCTGTATAAAGCTGTTTTTATGTGATACGACTTTTTGTGTGGCTTTCCTTGGTATTGTGGGTGTTTTTGGTGGATGTGTGTTCAGTCAAGCAAATGGAACCCAAAACAGAGATTTCTTCTTGTGTTAAAAGAGAAAGTCACTTAACTAACTTCACTCTTTCAAACCCTTGAAGAGCAAAGCCTCAAAGACCCTCAAGATGAGTAGAAAGTTCTATTATATTCTCACCCTAATATCCTTGAAGCAACAAAGGCAAGCAAGAACAAATAGAATAGAGAAAATAGGCACCTAAATATTGAATTTCAAACGAACCCTAGAAGAACAAAGCAACTAAGACCCATTTAAAGAAAACAATATTGGATTATCTAAAAGATTTAGAGACTCTTACAAAAGGAGGACTAACCCTTAAGCTTGATCTTGAACAAGATGAACAAGGAGATTAGGTCCTCTCAAGATTCTCTCTCAATTTGAAATAAAGTGAAGTGTGTTGTCTTGTCAAATCAATAAGGGTGCTATTTATGCTATCCTAACCCTAACTAAGTAATCCCTGAGGTTTAATTACAATTTAGGGTCAAAATAAGTCTTTACAAATACTTAAAAGTGAAGAAAGGCGGAGAAAAGCATTAAAACGCGGAGCAATCAGCGGTGGCCCAGGGGAAAGCCGGCGTCGGTTGGGGACATCAAGCCGGTGCCGGTTTGGTTATGTCTTCGGCCGGTTCTCATTTGCTTGAGTGTTGGTTTTGACAGAATGGAACCGACGCCGATTTGGCTTCATGGAGCCGGCGCCGTTTGTCCTCTAGAAGCCTCCTTTGTAAAATTTCATCCCCTTTTGCTGACGGCTTAAGTTCTTGTTGGGGTCCTTCGCGGATGGCCATCAACACGAACTCTTTGTTAGTGTTGTACCCTAGAGGCAATCACTTGTACTATGTATATTGCATATTAAATTAATAAGAGGCATTTTTTATCTTTCAATTTGATTGTTATGTCTAAATATGTGTACAAACCATTAGATAAAGTCTCTAGTACAACACAGTGTTAAGGAAATCATGATAGAGATCATGATGTGAGATTCCTACAACACTATGTAGTGTTTGTACTTAAATAATCCTCAGTCATAGTATTAATAAGATGGAATATTATTAATACGCCAAGACTGGTACATGTTATATCTCTTGATTGGATCAAACGGTGGTTCTCATATCCGTGAGTATTGGGATACTCAGGATTAACGTGTGGATTCTTGTTTTGGA
Source organism: Voacanga thouarsii (assembly GCA_026120185.1). Lineage (NCBI taxonomy): Eukaryota > Viridiplantae > Streptophyta > Magnoliopsida > Gentianales > Apocynaceae > Voacanga > Voacanga thouarsii. The sequence continues at coordinate 1,275,867 of JANUWF010001102.1, read as the reverse complement.
ACAAGTTCATTGGATGACCTAGCTACGAGATAATCACTTGGATAACTATTGAGTGCCAATGATAGAATCTCATTATAGCAAGTGTGCAAGTATCCTTAGACTTGAGATCTCCAAGGTACTTTGTTTATCGAGCATTGTACTTTGATTCTAATCTTTGGAATCTTATCTAGGACCGCCTATGGGATGGATATTGGGTACAACGTAAAGTAAACGAAAGTAGTTGAGAGGGTCAATAAAGGATTCACCACTCCTAATAGTAGGAGAGTATATATCTCAAGGCCACTTGTAGAAATCATTACTCATGAAGTCCTTGGCTATGGCGACTATGTGATGGAAATGGTTCCAATTGATACACATATCGAGTAATGGATTTCTTGAACAAGTACTAAAATATTCGGGCTAGAATTAATAATATTCTGGAGGGAATTGGCACTAATTCCATGCTCTAGACCGAATGAGATATTGTATGTTGAAATGAGTTTATTGCACTGATAATTTGCTATTGAAAGGTTCATGTCAAGCCACTTGACTTTCTAGACTTTTGGGTGGTCAAGAGTCATTGCTAGATGTTGCTCTTGATATGCTAAATATGGATTTATTAATTAGAGAATTAATAAATTTAATCCTTTATTTTATTAAGGATTATTAATTCTAATATTGTTAGAATTAATTAATATTATGCTACCAATAAGACCAGGAAACCTAATGGGTCACACACAATAAAGGTTTGAATACTCAAATATATTATTTGATAATATTGTGGGGTTAATTAAGAGAAGGGAATATATTTATAGGTGAATTATAAGTTTGTTATAATTCATGTGACCTAATTGTAATTAAGTAAAATTTAAGGACCAATTTATTGACAATTGGATGTTGAAGGACTAAGTTACAATTTGCGGTAATTATAAATCTATAAATATAAGGAAACGGTTTCCTTAGGGTTAGAGATACAAACTATTCACGCAATAACAGAGAAACCGTTTCTCTGCCTCTCTCTTCTTGATCAAACCCTAGCCTCCTAAATTCTACTAGCATAGAATTGTGAGATTGTAAGCGTTCAACCTTATGTGGATTATCATTAGAGGGAGTTCTTACTTGGACTTCAGTTCAGTTGCGGTGAACCGATTTTGTGATCTGGATCGCGCCTGCGTTCTTGGAACAAGAAAATTTTAAATTCCGGCTTCACGAGGTAATAAGCGTGATCTTCTCCCTTTTCCGTTTCTACTGCAAACCCGTGATCTATTGCTTGGATTTCTTGTTGTTTTCCGCTGCGTTTAATCTGATTATTTAATCTAGAAATCCTACACTCTTGGCTTGCTTCTTCAACCCTCCAATCCTCTTTCATCCTCAAGCATTGTTTGATGATCAATTGAAAATCATCTTGAAGCTTCTTGGTCCTCGCTCTAGTCATCGGTCCTTGTCCACCATGATGAAGTGGAGTCTCATCATCTCCCCCTCCTTGAAAAGGATTAGTCTTCTAATCATTGCCATCATCTACATCAAAAGGAGAGAGGTCACTAACATTATCTCCAACTTTGACAAGAACTTGAAATGGTCCATCCCCCCTTGGATCAAGTTTGCTTCGGCGTTGGGTGGGAAATCTCTCATTGCGAAGGTGCACCCATACCCAATCGCCCAACTCAAAATACATCTTTTTCCTTCCTTAATTGAACTTATGGGCGATCTCTTCGTTGCGTTTTGCAATGGTTTCTTTCACCTTCTCATGGGGTGCCTTCACCATTTCTACCTTCTTAGCTCCATCAAGGTTCAACCGTTCACCTATAGGCAAAGGAACCATATCTAAAGGAGTTAGAGGATTAAAACCATATACAATTTTAAAAGGAGAATAAGAAGTGGTAGAGTGAATAGCCCTACTATATACGAACTCTATGTGAGGTAAGCACTCCTCTCAATTCTTTAAGTTCTTCTTGATTATAGCTCGCAAGAGTTGGGTGAGTGTGCGATTGACCACCTCGGTTTGTCCGTCCATTTGGGGATGACAAGCTGTGGAAAACAAAAGGTTAGTTCCAAGTTTGTTCCATAAAACTCTCCAAAAGTGGCTAAGGAATTTTGTATTCCTATCCGAGACAATAGTCCTTGGAATCCCGTGCATTCTCACCACTTCCTTAAAGAATAAATCTGCAATATAGGACGCATCATTAGTCTTGGAACAAGCTACAAAATGAGCCATTTTGGAAAATCTGTCAACAATCACAAATATAGAATCCTTGCCCCCTTGGACCTAGGCAATCTTAAAATGAAGTCCATTGATATACCAATCCAAGGCACATTAGGTGTGGGCAAAGGAGTGTAAAGACCATGTGGAAGAGCTTTAGACTTAGCTCACCTACAAGTAATGCATTGAGAACAATGTCTCTCCATATCCTTTTTCATTTTTTATCAAAAGAAATATTCCTTAAGGATGCCTAAGGTTTTGGCAACACCAAAATGCCCCATTAGTCCCCTACTATGGGCTTCCCGAACTAATAACACCCTAATGGAACCCTTTGGCACACAAAGCCTTCCCTCCCTAAACAAGAAACTATCATGCCTATAATATTTAGCAAATGCACCTTTCTCACAAGCATGGAAAATATTCCCAAACTCCTTATCATCAACATACAAATCTTTCATAAATTCAAAATTAAGAAGTTTAGTATCCAAAATGTTGAGGAGTGCATACCTTTAAGATAGTGCATCCGCTACCACATTTTCCTTACCCTTCTTGTATTGAATGACATATGAAAATGTCCCAATAAACTCCATCCACCTTGCATGCCTTTTATTCAAATTTTGTTGGCTCTTGAGATGTTTAAGGGTCTCATGATCGGTATGAATGACAAACTTGTTGGATTGTATGCCCACTTAGATTAGGTTTCTGATGTAAAATCGAATATTTTAATAAAAGAATTTATTTTCAGAAATTGTTTGTGAATTTACTTTTTATTTGTGCACAATTTTCGTTTGGAACAGACCCATTGTGTTTAAATAAGTGGTCCATGTGAATGGTGGTCTTTCACAGTAAGGTATGGATCACGGGTTATTTAACACATAAACATTTGTTCTTAATCTATTGATGAGACTGGGAATCTCATCATATTTAGGTTATTATGTTATGAATTCCAAATGGAGAATGGCTTACCTTTAGCCAGTGAGTAGTCCACTCACTTCATGACATAAGCGTATTTCGAATAGGTAGGACAGGACCTGTAGTAGTGGTTTCTAAAAGTACTATATGATAGAAACCTAGATTACTACCGCTACATCGTGGACTAGTACTCTACGACTTAAGTATGAGTTGGTGGTCTGGCGAAGCTGGAAGCATACACTTTGATTTGCTATAGTTGAGGTTCTATCGTAGGGCCAATATACCTGTATGTTGGGTATATGTGACTAGTTAGTTAAGACAGACTTGTACAAGATAGTTTCTGCACTATATCGCCCCTTGTGGTTATCCGAATGGTCTAAAATATCCAAGGCCCTGGGAAACATTACTTGGATGTTTGCTTTAGGGTAGCTCACTTGGAAAGCGAAAACACTCCAGGAAGTCGTGGACCATTGGACTAGAAGCCTAAGGATGGTAGATGTCATTTAGAGGGGTGTTAGTACACTTCTTCCTCTCTAAATGTACGGCGATGTGTAGAGGGGTATTTTAGTCATTTTACCTGTAGGTCGGAGACTTTGCTAATGCAGCATTGTCCTTGGGGTCAATATTTCCTTATGATGATATTAGAAAATATTTAAAATGCAAAATACAGCTATTTATATAACATGGGTATTTTGGTCATTTTAGCAGCCAAGGCGATGTGTCTTTTTGGTCCTCGGAATAGCCCGTAAGTCCTAACTAATTTTGGGTTGAGGATTTGGTCTCAGTTCAAGAGGATTTTATTTTATTTGATTTTATTCAGGATGTCTAATTTATTATTAGACTGGAATAAAATAAATAAATAAAATAAAATAGGAGTTGAGAGAAATTAATTATCTACTTTAATTGGTTAATTAATTATTCAAGGCCTCGGTCCAGTATGAATAATTAGGAAATTAACCTGGGCTTAAACTAGGGGAAATAATTAATGTTTAATTATTTATTGGGTTATTTATATATGCCCAAGAAATAAATAATTAAAGATTAATTATTATGGTTCATTTGGGCTCATTAATTATTTATTGGGTTGTTTATATAAGCCCAGAAAATAAATAATTGATGTTTATTATTTTGGGCCTTTTGGGTTCAAGAGAAATAATAAATATTATTTCGGCCCAATAGCTTAGACCGTAGGGTTTTTCCAGATACGGTTAAGAAGAGTTTAGGGTTAAGCCAAACTTATTCTCATGATAACATCCGGGTGTTTGAAATTTGATATCCCGAGGATATGTTTATCAGATAATGAGAGACCTAGTTTTGGCTAACCAATAAACAAGTCTCTGGTAGAAGGAAAAACCCTAATCTCCCTAACACAACTAAGACTCACGTCTCTCTCTCTGAGACTCACGTCCCTCTCTCTCTCTTGCTCACGCCTCCCTCTTCTCTGGTTTCTTCTTGTTTCTTTGCTAATCAATAGCAAGAGAACCAAGGAGATTTGAGACCGTTCTTCTTCTCTATTGTGTTCACCGACTAGAGGATAGGCAGAGGAACATTCTGAGAGCTGAAAGGCTTGGCGTTAATGCAAACAAGGCGAAGTAGAAGGTTAGCGGGTTTTCAACCGGAAGCTTTTTCAAGTGGGCAAGGCGGAGCGATTCCTGTCGTTCAATCCACTTGTACTCAACCTAGAAGGCTTAAGAAGCGCAAAGGTATGATCTTCACGCTTCCATGCGGCCTTTAAGGCTTGCGGTTTTTTTTTTCCTCTGTTTTTACCGTCACTGCATGCTTCCTCTGTTTTCCCGTCCCTCAAAACTCTCTTGACAAAAGGTAGTGTTGACAATACTCTAAGGTCCTCACCAAAGCAAAAAAGATCTTTGTTATAGGTAGAATAGTTAAGGGCTACCCCGGACAATTTTTCACTAAAGTATACAATGGATTTTCTATCTTGGATCAAGACTGCACCTATTCCCACCCCACTTGCATCACACTCTATTTCAAAAGCCTTCTCAAAATTGGGAAGAATAAGAATGGGAGCTTGGCTCAATTTATCTTTGAGGGTTTGAAAGGGTTGTTGTTGAGCTTCCTCCCACCTAAATCCCATTTTTTTCTTTACCACTTCAGTTAGAAGGGCTGCTAGAGTGCTAAAATTTTGGATAAACCTCCTATAGAAGCTAGCTAGCCCATGAAAACTACGGACTTGGGTAAGGGTGGTAGGGGTTAGCCAATCTTGGATGGCTTTCACTTTTCCCTCATCAATCTCAATCCCTTTGCCACTCACAACATACCCAAGGAACGTAATCCTTTCCAAACAAAATGAGCATTTCTCAATATTAGCATACAATCTCTCCCTTCAGAGGGCAATAAGCACACTTTGAATATGATTTAAATGGTCCACATATGATTTTCTGTAAATTAATATATCATCAAAATACACAATAACAAATTTCCCAATGAATTCCCTCAAAACATGGTGCATTAATCGCATAAAAATACTAGGAGCATTGGACAACCTAAATGGCATGACAAGCCATTCATACAACCCTTGTTTAATTTTAAAAGTTTTTTTCTATTCATCCCCTTCCCTTATTCTAATTTGGTGGTAATCGGATTTCAAATCAATTTTTGAGAAAATGCATGCACCAAATAACTCATCAAGCAAGTCATCTAGCCTAGGAATGGGATAGCGGTATTTTACTGTTATATTATTGATAGCGTGACAATCCACACACATATGCCATGTCCCATCCTTTTTGGGCACCAAGAGAACCAGAACCGCACAGGGGTTTAGGCTCTCTCTCACATGTCCCTTCTCAAGCAATGCCTCCACTTGCTTTTGCAATTCCTTGGATTCCTCCGGATTGCTTCTATATGCCGGTCGGTTGGGGATGACGGCTCCGGATACAAAGTCGATTTGGTGTTCAATTCCTCTCAATGGTGGTAGTTCTCCGAGCACTTCATTTAGGAAAACATCTTCAAACTCTTGAAGGATAGCTGCAATTTCATGAGGCAAAGACAATGTGGAATCGTTAGTAGAAATATAAGAACCTTTGCATAAAAGAAGAATAACCGGTTCCCTAACTTCTATAGCCTCTATGACCTCACTCTCTTTTGCAAAGAAATTCACTCTTTTTTTACCTCCTCCCCCTTGTTCTTGCTCACTCCTATCCTTAATTGTCAATGGCATTTGTTTGTTCATTCTCTCTCTCAATTCTTTTTCTTGCCTCTCTTTTTCTCTCCTCTCAATTTCTTGTTTTTGCTTAACTTCTTGCGCTCCCTTCTTCTTCTCTTTTTCCTTCATGGTTTTTTGGTCTTTGATCACCTCACTAGGGGCTATGGGGGTGAGGGTGAACTTAGTTCCCTCTTTGAGTAGGGAATAAGTATTCTTCCTCCCATCATGTTTTACATGCCTATCATATTGCCAAGGCCTCCCTAGTAGTAAGTGACCCACTTGCATGGGTACTACATCACAAAGCACTTCATTCTTATATTTTTCCATTTCAAAAGACACCAATACTTGCTTGTTTACTCTCATTTCCCCACTATCATTCAACCATTGTAGTTTGTAAGGCTTGGGATGTCTGATCCAACTCATGTCCAATTCTTCAACTAAATCTGCACTAATCATGTTAGTGCAGTTCCCACTATCCAAAATGACACTACAAGGGGTCTTGTTGACTAGACACCTAGTGTAGAAAATGTTCTCTCTTTATTGGTGGTCTTGATCCTCAATGGCTTGTAAACTCAAAGACCTTCTAGTGACTCCCACCAAAGAGTATTCTTATCTAACAACTTCTCCCTTATCACTCTCATCATCTCCATTTCCCTTTTGGTCTCCTTGGTATCTTTCTTCCTATTCCTCTTCGTCGGTAGAGACCTCACCATAGGGATTAGTATACATTGCTCTCTTACTTGGACACTCATGGGAAGTGTGTCCATATCCAAGGCACTTAAAGCATTTGATATTTCTATTCCTTTGTGGCCTCTCCATGGCTTTCCCCTTATCCTTGTTCCATCCTTCCCTAAGTTTCCAATCCTCCCTAGGCTTCCATTCTTCCATAGGTTTCCAAGCTTCTCTAGGTTTGTTGAATCCCTTTGAAATGGCTTGGGGGCTTCATCCTTCTTAGTTGGCACCTTGCTAGTTGTGTTGGGGTTTGGAAGTGTTGGTCTAGTAAATTCCCTTCTCTTTATTTGCCTTTCAATTTTCATGGCGACATGTACCATATCCTCCAATCGATCATAGGAGTGCAATTCCACCAAATTGACAATCTCCCTATGTAATCCTCCCAAAAACCTTGCTCTTGTATAGGATTTTCATGGATTTGAGCTCTCACCAACATGACTTCCATCTCCTTATGATAATCTTCCACACTTTGATTCACTTGCTTAAGTGATTGGAGCCTTTGGTAGAGATCATTATAGTAATGTGTGGTATAAACCTTGCTCTCATCATATCTTTCAATAAATTCCAACTTGCCACGGTTTCCACTCCCATTTGCCTCCTTTGAGCACTAACTTGCTCCCACCATACCAAAGCATACTCCGAGAAACCCAAAATAGCCAACCTCACTTTTGACCTCTTACTATAAGTATGGCTTTCTAGGAATATCTCCATCTTACTTTCCCACTCAAAATAAACTTCGGGGTCACTCTTGCCATAGAATGTGGGCACTTTTAATTTAATATGGCTCAACTCCCTTTCCATATCATTTCCTTCTCTCCTTCTTCCTCTATTTCCCCATCCTCTAGGTTGTTCCCCAAAGGCCTCAACATGTTCTCCTTCATACCACTCATCGGCTCCCTCAAATTATCTTTCTAGCCCCCTTAGATTGTTTCCCCCATTCCTTCTTTGTCCTCTACCTCGTCCTCCTCTCATTCCATGGACTCCCCTTCTTATAGGAGCTTGTTGGAATCTCCCAATTGAATATTCGTCCATTATTTCCCTTGTTGGGCATGTAATGGAGGAGTGTGGGCATCACCATCCCTCATTCTAGGGCTAGGTGCTTCAAATCGTTCTTGGCCCTTCCTTTGTGCAACTGCAGAAGATTGGCCAAGATGGTTTATCAACTCCCTTGTCAGATTTTGAAATTCGCTTTGCATAGTCCTCATCATGGCTTGCAAGTCCTCTCGCAATCCCCTAGCATCAATGGGTTCTTCTTGAGGTCTACTAGGTCCACTTGCGTTAGGCCTAGAGATCTCTTGTTCATGGGCTATGGTGGTAAAGTATTTACTTGTCTATACCTGAAAAATAAGAGATTAGAAAGAAAAATCGATCCTCACTGCACTTCCTTGCGTGTTGGCTCTCAAGGTTGATCACTCCACCCTCGTGTTTACTTTCTTAGGCTCTTTTGATAATAGGCTCTCCCTCTTGCCTTTTTCTCAACACTCAAGCCTTCTTGTTCAATTCAAATTCTCCCCAATAGTTGAAGATTTAGTCCAGCTAAGTGAATCACACAAATCAAAAGGACTTTTCAAATAGTGGGTCTTATGAGAATTTCAACAAACACTTGTTGGGCACCTCCAAGCAATCAAGTTTTAAGCCAAGAATTTTAAGAAAAATGGATTCAATCAACTTAAGAGTAAGCACTAGATGCAAAAGAACACTTCTAAGCAAGAAACAAACAAGAATTATCAAGAACAAAGAAAACAAAAACAACTAAAACTAGGATGACGAAGAACAAGATGATCACAAAGGTGCAATAGAAAATTTGAGTTCAATGGACATGGAATTCAATAATTTAGTGATATACTAAGCCACAAAATCCCAAGGAATAAAAATCAAGAATCAAAGTTCCCAACTATAGCCAAAAACATTCTCGTGGAACATTTATCAAACACCTTGGCTACAACCTCGTCACTCAAGAGCATCCAGAATTTTCACCCATATTCAAGCCAAATTTCAACATAATCATAAGACAAATTTGTTCCCAAGGATTATAATAACATCAAGGAGCAATTTCCCAACAGAAAAATCAAGATACAACAAAAATTTCAAGACCTTTTTGGAGCAATTTTCTGAGTTACGGGATTTTCTGTTTTTCTCTTGTCTTCATTTTGTAGGGCTCCTTTTTCTTGTTTTCAAACTTTGATGGGAATCAAGCTTTTCCTTGCTCTAATACCAAATTCTGTGATACGACTTTTTGTATGGCTTTTCTTGGTGTTGTGGGTATTTTTGGTGGCTGTGTGTTCAGTCAAGCAAATGGAACCCAAAACAGAGATTTCTTCTTGTGTCAAAGGAGAAAGTCACCTAACTAACTTCACTCTTTCAAACCCTTGAAGGGCAAAGCCTCAAAGACCCTCAAGATGAGTAGAAAGTTCTACTATATTCTCACCCTAATATCCTTGAAGCAACAAAGGCAAGCAAGAACAAATAGAATAGAGAAAATAGGCACCCAAATATTGAATTTCAAACGAACCCTAGAAGAACAAAGCAACTAAGACCCATTCAAAGAAAACAACATTGGATTATCCAAAAGATTTAGAGACTCTTACAAAAGAAGGACTAACCCTTAATCTTGGTCTTGAACAAGATGAATAAGGAGGCTAGAGCCTCTCAAGATTCTCTCTCAATTTGAAATAAAGTGAAGTGTGTTGTCTTGTCAAATCAATAAGGGTGCTATTTATACTATCGTAACCCTAACTAAGTAATCCCTGAGGTTTAATTACATTTTATGGTCAAAATAAGTCTTTACAAACACTTAAAAGTGAAGAAAGGTGGAAAAAAGCATTAAAACGCAGAGCAATCGGCGGTGGCCCAGGGGAAAGCCGGCGCCGGTTTAGGACATCAAGCCGGTGCTGGTTTGGTTCTGTCTTCGACCGGTTCTCGTTTGCTTAAGTGTTGGTTTTGGACAGAATGGAACCGGTGCTGGTTTGGCTGCATGGAATCGGCGCCAATTGTCCTCTGGAAGCCTCCCTTGTCAAATTTCATCTCCTTTTGTTAACGGCTTAAGTTCTTGTTGGGGTCCTTCGCGGATGGCCATCATCACGAACTCTTGGCTTGCTTCCTCAACCCTCCAATCCTCCTTCATCCTCAAGCATTGTTTGATGATCAATTGAAAATCATCTTGAAGTTTCTTGGTCCTTACTCTAGTCATCGGTCCTTGTCCACCATGATGAAGTGGAGTCTCATAGATTCACACGGGAAAAATGAACCCTTGTGGTTTCAAAGAGCATTTAATGATGACTATTTTCCCAAGCATGAGAATATGAATAATAGACCTTTCGGTTTTTCTGACAAAATTTTGGTTTTTCTGAGTTTTGAAATGACCAACTTTCAGGAAATGGAATATTTTACAAAGGACTTTAGATTCTTTGTACGTTGAATATTTTAATGTGCAAGTAATCATGGAAATGAATTTTCTCATATGTCATATGCAGTATATCGATACTTTTCTTACAAAAATATATTCCATTTCATATTCGATGATCAAGTAGGCGAATGTACGATTTCTTACTACAATAGAGCAAGGAACTACTTCTAAAATACTCAGGAATGATAATTCATCAAATCCTTAAATTTAATTTCCTTTTGGATTTGGAATTCAGGTTTACGTGAAGGAAATTTTTTAGATTCGAATATGCTTAAATTGCGATAATTTACGTAAATACCATCAAGGAACATTTTATTGTTGAATAAACTTTCTTTTGGTTACGGGTATTTGAAAATGACATAAATAACCTTCAAAAATCATTTTTATTGCGTGAAAGATATTTCATCCTTCGACACTATAGTTTTCGAGAACAATTTCTCGGTGAGGAAACAATATTTGAGAAATGATGTTTTGGCCCCAAAATAGTTTCCTGGATATTCCTTCAGGAATTTTGATATTTCTTTGGGAATTGTGATCTTCCCTCAGGAGTTGTGCTCACCGTTCGGGGAATGCAATATCGAACTGGTTGTATTTACCAGTGAAGACATTGAGTACTCAATAATGAATTTGATCATTATAGTAGCTTACGTTAGAGATAGATGACTCAAGTAACCTAACTAGTTTTCGGGATTGTCTTACTCCAAATAGAGCAATAGGAGCCGTTCTGATTAGTCGTTTAGTACTTAGGCAACGGCCTTATGCCTATGGGCATTTTATGTATAGATTATTCACGGATGTTGGGCGGGGAGTTTTAGCGTGTTCAACCTCTTGTCACCTTAATGGTGATTGATGTTAGGATTGGGACCCTTGAGTTTACAGTAGAAAGTAAAAGGTTTTAACTTTAAGACATTATATTGATATGCATTTATCGCTCCGACAATGTATAGTTGAGTATTTCAGGCACGTTCCTTAGCACAATAAGACTATAATATCGAAGGCGAAACTTTGTAGGCTTTGCACGCAGGCTGACCTTTTAGTTAGAAAAGTACCTGTATTTTGAAAAATGGGGCAAGAATGGTAACTGAAACTCAATTTTCCAACTGTGCCTGGATAGTAGGGCAAGGTTTCAATAAAAAATTTGTTTTCTCTAAACATGCATGAGATTTTGAACTACTCTTGAGTAAAACTTTCTCTACTCAATTGTACAGTTTTTTTCAGTGGAAAAGTGTTTTAAAATTTTGTAGTGGTTTTATAAGAACAAAACCCGATAAATCTTTTCCTCTACTTGTTTTCATAAACGCACTATCACAGACGGGATTCACTTAGTGATTTTCACTTACACGTGTATTTTGCTCTATTTTTCTAGGAGTGGGAACTTGGGCTCAGAGCACTGAAGATCATATCATATTTCAAATCGATAAACTTTATGGTTTGTGTATATATCGTTGTACTGGTCCATGAGTGAATATATGTGCCTCGAGTTATATTCACAATTGAGTTGTCTACTGCAGCCTAAGTTTTAAGTAGCTTTTGTTATTGTTTTTTTTTTTTTCAGATTATTATAAAGACCCCTGGTCTAGGCAACTAAACAGGGCAACCCCATCTCTATTGTATGCTTCCGCTATGTTTTCTATTTGGGGTGTTACAACATCTCAGTGAAGGTAAGTTCAATTTCAAACTAACTCTATACGAAAACCAATAGTTAACTTGCTGGATCCTCAGGATCAGTAGTAATTTTCTTCTACGCATTCCATACTAAAGAACATCACTGTCATAAATCAGATTTTAGTGGTTCTTCTCTACTAACAACTTTGGCAACTGAAGACTCATTGTTAGAGCATGTTCTCTAATTGTTAAAGCTACGCAAACCTTGACTCTACCTATTGATGATTCTTGTAGTACAGTTCAACTTGATGAGTAGGAATGGCTTTAATTCAAAGGATAAGTAACTCTAAACAACATGCTTATCATATACAAGATGATATTGCAATTGGGTTAAATTTGCAAGATAGTGATGTTGTAAAGACTTATTTATTTGACTCAATTCCACTTAAAATTATTATGTTAGATTTTGAAATTGAATTATAGAAGCATGTTTCATAATTAAAATTGCTCAAGACTCATAAGGCCAATCAAGCAAAGATGTCATCCCCAATGGTACTTAAAAGATCACACAAAGACTTCTCATTTCCTGAGCTTTACATGAATCTAGCTGAAAACGTTGATGATAATTACGATGAAGATAATTACACTCCAATTCAATCACAAAAAGGAAAAAGAAATAACTACCTACTTTTGGTATTATACCCTAGAAACAATCATTTATACAATGTATTTTTGGACATTATTTAATAAAGACATTTTTATCTTTCAATCCAATTGATCATTTCGGGTATATGTGTATTAAACTGGTAGATAAAGTCCCTAACACAATGTACATTGTTAAGAAAATTATGATAGATATCATTATGTGAGATTTCTACTACACTATGCAATACTTTTGTTTAAACAAGCTTTGATCATAGTATTAATGAGATAGGACATTATTAATATGCAAACACTACCACATGTTATATTTGTTGATTAGATCAAGAAGTGGTTCTCACATGGTGAATATTGAGATACTCAAAGTTAATATGTAGACGTTTGTTAAGTGAACAAGTTCATTGGATGATCTAACTATGAGATAATCACATGAATAACAATTTAGTACTAATGATAGAATTTATTATAGCAAAGTGCAAATATCTTTAGTTTTGAGATCTCCAAAATACTTTGTATGCTGAATATTGTAATTTAATTCCTATATATCTTTGGAATCTTTTCGAGACGGCCTATAGGGAGGACATTGGATACAATATAAAGTATGCAAAGGTAATTGAGAGGATCAACAACGGATTCATCTCCCATAATAGTAGGAGAGTATATCTCACGGCTACTTATAAGGAATCATTACTCAAAAAGTCCTTAAGCAGGGTAACTATGTGTTAAAAATAGTTTCAAATGATATACAGGTTGAGTAATGGATTTTAGGTCAGAATTAATAATATTCTAGAGATAATTGGCACTAATTTTATACTCTAAACTGAATAAGATATAGTATAGTAAATAGAGTTTATTACATTGATATTTTACTATTAAAAGGTTCATGTCAAGCCATTTGATTTTCTGGACTTTTAAATAGTCATGGTACATTGTTAGATGCCGCTCCTGAATATAAATTTATTAATTAGAGAATTAATAAATTAATCTTAATTAGAATTAGTAAGTTTGTTCCAATTATCAAGAATTGCTAATTCTATAGTGATTATAATTAGTTCGTGTTTTGTTGCCAATAGATAGAAACATAATAGTCATACGCAATAGAGGAATTAGTACTCAAGATATTATATGATAATATTAAAAGATTAATTTGTAAGAAGAAAAATTATACTGGTGAATTATAAAATGTTTATAATAGTTGGGTCAAATTAAAATTTATAAGACTTTATAGGTCTAATTGTTAATTTGAAATCCAAAGCCCATATTAGTAAGGAAAATGTTTTTACGTGTGTTCCCCGTGGCGATCAATATATATGTATATATTCATTGCGGAAACCAAATAAAAATCCCTACAGCTGCAAAACAAAACTACTAGCATTACTCTTTTTTTTTTTTTTTTTTTGCACCGAGCATAAATACAATTCCCTGTATGGAGACTGTTGAAAAAATTTATATACTTAGAATTTGGTGGTTCACGGCTTGAGTAAATTTTTGAAGGAACTCTTTGTAGGATAAAAATTTTTCAAAGTTACAATTTAGAGATAACGAAGTTTTTTTTTTCGTTTTAACCCGTTTAATTATATACGAGTTATTATTTTATATTAATTTCATTTTAGTTTTTCACTATGCATAAATTATTTTGCGTATGATCGAAATTTAACATTTCCAAGAATAGAATGCTTACTAGACAAGTTAGACATTGTCATCGTGCTTTCTATTGTAATTAAGACCTACAAATGGCTTTCCACAATATTTTAATTCATAAATAAAAAATATTCACTTTTTGATGGTTAAAAAAAATGTTATTATTATTAATTAGAAATTGTTAATGCTATATACTCTTAACCAGCTACATATGATATTGATAAGTAGAAACATCCAATAATTAGAGTATTCTAAACTATTTTATTGTATATTGTTACCGTTTATTAATTAGAAATTCTTTATGTTAATATATCTATTATCGTTCAAAATATTTGTTTTCTTACCATTATCGATGCCATCAATATAATTATACTGTTTAATTAGTTATTAAAATATTAATAATTATTTTAAAAATAAATAAATAGTCTTATTCAATTAAAATTATGAAAATCTAAACAACATATTACCAAATTAGTATATAAAAATATAGAAAAACAAATATAATTTCATATATATATATATATATATATATATATATATATATATATACCTTATTAAAAATGTCATCGTAATCAATTAGTGACATATCAAAATTAATAAAAAGTTATATCCTCATTATACCTAATTAAATTGTCATTGCTTTTGATTTTTTGCTTTTATAAAGGTTGCGAAAAATATTGACTAAGGTAACACATTATATTTTAAAGCTAAAAAGTCTCAATCGCGTCAACTAAAGCTAACGTAAACTTTATCCCTTATACAATTCGCCCCTGGGGACACAGGAGAACGAAAATTCGTTAGGGCTTTGGTCTTACACGGAGATAAATTTGTTTTTGATTTTTCTTGGAAGACCAGAAAATGTATCTAGAAATTATTGAAAGTGTAAAAGAATTCAAACGAACCTATTTCTTCATTCATCTTAGTTTAAACCCTTCGTTTTTTATTTATTCCTAAAACTTTTAAAATTACCTTTTTGTCTTAAAAAAAAATGAAATTCATATAAATATTACGTTTTGCCCTTCAAAAAAAAAAAAATTCAAAATGCACAATGTTGTTTTTTGTCTTGAATGTTATGAATTATTGGAATCTCCATTAATTAGTGGAGGCTCCACTAATTATGGATTTATGTGAATAATTAGAGAAGATTTTTATGGATGTCCAACATTTAGTGGAGACACCACTAATTAAGATTAGTAGAAGATGATGTATGCCATGATGTAATCCACTAATTAGAGCTCTAGAAATAAAGTTATTCTCTAAACTTGTAATACACCATTATTTTATGAATGAAAGATTAGTAAAAGAAAGATTAGAGAAAATTGTGAGAGAAAAGAAAGAGAAAAATTCTTGTGCAAAGAATAGTTAGAATTTTCTTAATGTGTAGTGTGTAGATTTTATTCTAACACTACCCTAATTTTATAACACGTTATCAGCACGAGTTTCTGCCGTTATTAAAGCCAGAAGACAGGTACGCATTTATTAATCTCGCTAAACTCGAATTTGTAGCCCTTAATATTTCTAGAAAAAATTATATGTCATGGGTTCTCGATGCAGAAATGCATCTAAATGTTGAAGACCTTAGTGAAACTATTCAAGTAAATAATAGTGCATCTGCACAACACAAGGCTAAAGCTTTGATTTTTATTCGTCGTCATCTCGATGAAAATTTGAAAATGGAATATCTTACTGAAAAAGATTCATATGTCCTGTGGGTAAATTTAAAAGAAAGATTTGACCACCTGAAGATGGTCGTACTACCCACTACACGGTATGAATGGTTGCACCTGATGTTGCAAGATTTTAAAATCGTGAATGAATATAGCTCCGCAATGTATAAAATTACATCTCAGTTAAAATTATGCGGAGAAAAAGTGACTGATGAAGATATGTTGGAGAAGACATTCTCCACCTTTCATGCCTCGAATATTGTCCTGCAGCAACAATATCGAGAAAAGGGGTATACAAAATTTACGGATTTAATTACTGCCCTCCTCATTGCAGAGAAGAATAATGAGTTATTATTGAGAAATCATGAAGCCAGACCAATTGGCTCAACAGCACTCCCAGAAGTAAATGTTGTTGGCTCCAATAGAAGCCATCGTTATAGTCGTGGTCGTGGCCATGGCCGTGGCCGTGGTTGTGGTTATGGTCGTAGACACGCTCGATATTTCCCTTATTACAATCATAATCAAACTGTGAGAAATACTGGCCACCTGAAGTGGAATAGAAAAGATCATAAGGGAAAAGAAAAAGAAATTGAAGAAAAGCATGAGGATATATGTTATAGATGTGGCATGAAAGGTCATTGGTCACGAAACTGTCGTACGGCTAAGCATTTAGTTGAATTATATCAAACTTCATTGAAAAATAAAAATGTGGAAGCAAATTTTTTTTCAACATCCAATAAATGATGCTGATGATGATGATATTGATCCTGAAGATCTTAATCAATATTACCCATATGGATGTATCGGATTTTTTTGAACACCCGCACGGTAGGATAAACCATTTAATTGGTGATGGCAAAGTGTCCGTAAGAACTAAAGCCTCACCCCGATATTTTTGTATTTTCATTTTCATTCTATTTTAATAATATTTACGTTTGCATATATATATTTGTGTTCGGATGGTTGTTGTTAATGATGATGTATGCATTATTGATAGTGGAACTACACACACCATACTAAAAAATGAGAAATATTTTTCTCGATCTCAAAATGGGAGAAATAAATATTTATACGATAAACGGTAGTGCAAATGTGATTGAGGGCTCCTGAAGAGCTAGTATATTGTTGCCTAAAGGAACAACAATTATTATTGATAAGGCACTATTTTCCTCAAAATCCGTAAGAAATTTATTGAGTTTTAAAGATATCCGCAGTAAATGGGTATCATGTTGAAACAAATGAGGAAAATGGGATTGAGCATCTTTATATTACTCAAATGCATTTGGGTAAGAAATCAGTATTAGAAAAACTGCCGTCTTTTTCTACCGGTCTATATTTTGTAAAAATACGTACAATTGAAATTCATCATCTAGTAAACCGAAGTTTACCGATCCTATTACTTTTAGCATTTGGCATGACCGGTTGGGTCATCCTGGATCTACCATGATGAGAAGAATCATTGAGAATACACATGGTCATCCTTTAAAAATAAAAGGATATTAACATCAGAAAAATTCGCATGTACCGCATGTTCCCTAGGAAAATTAATTGTTAAACCATCACCAAGAAAAGTAGGAGCCGAAAGTCCTACATTTCTCGAACGGATTCACTGGAGATATTTGTGGACCTATTGATCCACCATGTGGACCGTTCAAATATTTTATGGTCTTAATTGATGCATCATCCCGATGGTCACATGTATGTTTATTATCTACTCGCAACCCGGCGTTTACGAGATTACTTGCTCAAATAATTAAATTACGAGCACAATTTTCGAACCATCACATTAAAAATATCCGTTTGGATAATGTCGGTGAATTTTCATCACATGCTTTTGATGCATATTGCATGTCAATTGGGATTAATGTTGAACATCCCGTAGCTCATGTTCACACACAAAATGGTCTTGCCGAATCTTTGATTAAACGATTACAATTAATTGCTAGACCATTATTAATGAAAACAAATCTCCCAACATCCGCCTCGGGGACATGCTATTCTACATGCCGCAACACTTGTACGTATAAGACCAGCCTAGTTATCATAAATTCTCTCCTTTGCAATTGGCTTTTGGGTCGTAACCAAATATTGCTCATTTAAGAATTTTTGGGTGTGTCGTATATATTCCAATTGCACCAAACCAACGTACAAAGATGGGTCCTCAAAGAAGAAAGGGGATATACGTTGGATATGATTCTCCCTCTATTATCGTGTATGTTGAACCCCCGACAGAGATGTATTCACAAAGAAGATTTGCCGATTGTCATTTTGATGAATCATTATTCCCTAAATTAGGGGGAGAACCAAAACAAGCATAAAAAGGATCTTGCTTGGACAACATCATTAAATTATCTTGATCCGCGCACAAGCGCATGTGAACTTGAAGTTCAAAAGATAATTCATTTGCAAAGCATTGCAAATCAAATGCCGTACGCTTTTGTTGACTCCGTAAGAGTTACAAAATCGCATATTCCAACCTATAAATGCTCCTATTCGAATTGAAGTTCCAAGCAGAACAAAATATTATACCTATAGTCAGCTGAGTCAAAAACACGCCGTAAGCGTGGCCGACCTCTTGGTTCTAAAGATAAAAATCCTCGAAAGAAAAGAGGATTAAATGATCCGTAAGATCATATTGAAGAAAAGAATGATAAAGACCAAGAGAGAACCGATGACAAAGAACCGTAAGTTGATGAAAGTAACACCGAAATTTCTATCAATTATACCACTTCCAATAGAAGTTGGAATCGGATAGAAACTGTTATTGATAATATATTTGCATACAATATATCTCTTGATGTTACACAGATAATGATGATCCCGAACCAATATCGCTTGATGAATGCTCAGCATAGAAAAGATTGGTTGCAATGGAAAGATGCGATTCAATCGGAGTTAAATGCACTCGACAAAACGTGAAGTCTTCGGACCTGCAGTCCGAACACCGTAAGGTGTAAAACCCGTTGGCTACAAATGGATATTTGTGCGAAAGCGCAATGAAAAGAGTGAAATCGTTCGATATAAAGCGCGATTAGTAGCCCAAGGTTTTTCACAAAGACCAGGTATTGATTATGATGAAACTTATTCTCCCGTTGTTGATGCTATTACACTCCGATATCTTATCAGCTTAGCAAGACATGAAAAGATAGATATGCGCCTATTAGATGTTGTCACCGCTACTTGTATGGAAATTTAGAAAATGATGTTTACATGAAAATCCCCGAAGGATTTCATATGCCTCAAGCATATAAACATTATCCTCGTGAAAATTACTCCATCAAGTTGCGTAAATCATTATATGGCCTCAAGCAACTGGGCGCATGTGGTTCACACGTCTTAGTGAATATTTATTGAAAGCGGGATTTAAAAATGACCAGGTATGTCCATGTGTTTTTATTAAGAAATCTGGTTCTAAATTTGTGATATTAGCTATATATGTTGATGATATTAATCTTATTGGAACTTCTGAAGAGCTCCAAGAAACAATTGATTATTTAAAAAGAGAATTCGAAATCAAGGATTTTGGTAAAACCAAATTTTGCCTTGGTTTACAAATTGAACATCCTGGAGAGTGGAACATTTATTCATCAATCAAAATATACAAGCAAAAGTGCTAAAAAGATTTTACATGGACAAAGCACATCCATTGAGTATTCCAATGATCGTCCGATCATTAAATGTGGATAAAGATCCTTTCCGACCTCAAGAAAATGATGAAGAACTCCTTGGTCCTCGAAGTACCATATCTCAAGTGTAATTGGTGCATTGATGTATCTTGCTAATAATACACGACCCGATATTGCTTTTGTCGTCAATTTATTAGAAAGATTTAGTTCTTCACCAACACGACGACATTGGAATGGAATTAAACAAGTCATTCGATATCTCCAAGGTACAATTGATCTCGGATTATTTTATTCAAATAAAACCAGTCCAACATTGATAAGTTATGCAGATGTCGGTTATTTATCCGATCCACATAAAGCACGTTCTCAAACGGGCTATCTATTTACATGTGGAAATACTGCTATATCATGGCGTTCTACGAAACAATCTATAGCAGCTACTTCTTCAAATCATGCTGAAATTATAGCCATTCATGAAGCAAGTCGAGAATGTGTATGGCTAAGATTCATGATTCATTATATCCGAGAAAGTTGTGGATTATCATCAATCAAAGATATTCCAACTCCTCTTTATGAAGACAATGCAGCTTGCATAGCTCAATTACGAGGAGGATATATTAAAGGAGATTGGACAAAACAAATTTCACCAAAATTCTTCTTTACTCATGAACTCCAAAAGAAATGTGAAATTGATGTGCTACAAATTCGGTCATGTGACAACCTCGCAGATATTTTCACGAAGACTTTACCGACTGTAACATTTGAAAAGTTGAGATATAAAATCGATATGCGTCGGTTTAAAAGGAATCATCTCATCAGGGGGAGTAATAAACAGACATATAGAATAGTGTACTCTTTTTCCTTCACTAGATTTTTTTCCCACTGGGTTTTTATTTAGTAAGGTTTTAACGAGGCATGTTCTTTATGTAATGGATGGACATCCAAGGGGGAGTGTTATGAATTATTGGAATCTCCATTAATTAGTAGAGGCTCCACTAATTATGGATTTATGTGAATAATTAGAGAAGATTTTTATGGATGTCCAACATTTAGTGGAGACACCACTAATTAAGATTAGTGGAAGATGATGTATACCATAATGTAATCCACTAATTAGAGCTCTATAAATAGAGTTATTCTCTAAACTTGTAATACACCATTATTTTGTGAAAGAAAGATTAGAGAAAATTGAGAGAGAAAAGAAAGAGAAAAATTCTTGTGCAAAGAATAGTTAGAATTTTCTTAGTGTATAGTGTATAGATTTTATTCTATCACTACCCTAATTTTATAACATTGAAAGATTTGCTCAAATATTTTTTCATACGAATATTTTGATTCTTCCATTCACTTTCACGGTAGAAAAATATATGCATGTGATCTAACCAGTAAGGGAAAAATGACAAGTTATAAAATTTATTTTTTCTCTTTATTATTATTTTTTTTTCCTTTTTACCTTCTTCTCCTTCACAACCTCTCACTATCTCCCACCGCCACCGCTCACTCCTCTACACATTCCAGACCCCTCCCTTTGCTGCTACTACTCTGCCTCTATCTAGGCCAAGGAAATAGGAGGATCACTGTTGCTCTTTTATCTTTAATTTCTGATTCAGAGTTAGACGAGGTTATGATAGAGAAAAAGGAGGAGCACGTGCTAGTGAGAATGGAGATGGGGAGTGTAAAGAGGATTTTCAAGTGGAGGAAGTTCTTGCAGAGATTGGAGGACAAAGTGGTTGTTATGGCTTGCTTCAGACTAGTTGCATATTTTCTTTTATTGATTGCATGGTGATTCAATTCATTTTGATGAGTCTGTTGTGCTTTTTTCGGAATGGTAGTTAAATGGGAAGAATTTTTTGGTTTTTCCATATTTACAAAGAATAAAGCCTTTCAATTTGTTTCATAAATCTTGCTATAAGAATTTTTGGACGGATTTTGATTCTAGCCTAGATAGAGGTAGAGTGGCGGTGGCAAAGAGAGTGGAAATGGAGGATGGCAGGGGAGGGACGATGAGGTTTGTGAAGGAGAAGAAGGAAAAAATAAATAAAGAAAAAGAAATTTTATGAGTTGTAATTTTGGGATAAGACTCCCTGACTAGCCTCTTAATAATTGTGAGAATAATTTAGTCAGATTAGATTTTGACCATCAACTCACAATATGAATTATTGAGAGGGCACGTACAACTGAATTATGCGAAGGAAGTATGTTAAATTGTAATTTTTACCTTTACTAATCAGGATACATATATGACACATTTATTTTTGTCAAAAATTATCGAAAAATATGATTGAATGGACCAAAATATTTAAATACAAAAAAATATTTAGATTATATATATATATATATATATATATATATATATATTAAAAATCATTAGCGACCAAATCTTCAAAGATAAAAAACAATAATGACGAAATCCGACAATATATAAACTCACTCCTTCAATGGAAAATTCTTGACACCATCCTTAACTTCTCTTGAACTTAGGTAATGCGAACTTGTACTCACTCGGTCACTCCAATCTTATCATTTCCCAAAGTTTCAACGCGTCCAGCGACTGGAGTTTACCAACAGTTTTTTGTTTTTTTTCTCCCCTCACTTTGAAACATCCTTTTGATCTCATTAGGTAGGGATTTGGAATAGGGGAAAGGGGGGGGGGGGGGGCAGGGGACAAATAATATATAAAAAATATAGAATAACAATTAAAAAATTTTTGGATCGAAATATAAAATTTTAAATTTTTTTAAAATTTTTAAAATATTTTTAAGATAAAATATAAAATTAAAAAAAATTAGAGGGGCGGGCGCCACCCACTATTTCCGTCTTTGCCTTTAGGGCAAAGACCTGACTGGAGTTTATTTAATAACTTTCACACAGCTCCTACTTTCCAATGGCCAGACAAAGTGATTGCAAGTGGGGAAAACTCACCAACGTGAAAAACACCAATGGAATATTCCCAATTTCCACACTTCCTTTCCAAGTCTTGTTTTGAATACTTATTCTATTCTGGTTGCTTTTCGAGTCAATAATCTAAAAGACCAAACCGGATGATTTGCAAAATCCGTAATTAAATAATGGTGCTGATATTGACTCTCTATCTCATTTTTTGTTTTTCTTTTTAATATATATATATATATATATATATTTATATAAATGAGTTGAACACATGAATAACTTACAATTTGATTAGATATAATGAGTAATATATAAATTATTTTTTTCCTCATTTAAAATGTCAGCTGAATTTGGATAGAAAGATTTTAACTCATTTGGCTTGTGTGTTGGCAACATATGATCAAGAATATTGTATTTCTTTTTATTAAGTACAATTAGTTATTAGATGTTTTATAATTTGTTATATTAAATTATAAACAAGTTGATTAACTATTTATACTGGTTTTTTTTTTTTTTTATCTTCATCAAGTGTTTTAGTTTTAGTTTTAGTTTTAAGAAGTATAATAATATTTTCAAATTTATTTTTTGAACTTTGTAATAAATAAATATTGCTGAGCCATTCATGATTTATGTACAAGTTGAGTTTAAGATACAAAAATTGACTAACATTGAATACAAGCTAAATCGAATCTGTGTGAATTGAGTTTGAACTAGTCTCAGCTCAACTGATCATTACACTTCAGGTTTTTTTTTTTAAAGAAAATATTAAATCCAATAATATAGAAATAGATGGGAACTTTTGACATGATGATTTGAGGTTTGATTGGGGTTGTTTTGGTCTTTAAAGAATTAGCTTTGTTTTTGTGTGGGATTTGGGATAATTGGTGGAGTGAAGTTCACGCACACATAAAATGCTACCTCCTTTTATCCTTGGTTGTCCTCTATTTGTTAGTTGGCACCAGGGACGGCAGCGGGGCCGGGGGCAAAAAATCCCGGCCCTGCCTTCTCCCATCACGGCCCATTTTAGGCTCGTCTCTCACATGGTAAGAGTCCGGGATCTGTCCTAATTTACCAAGGTTAAAATAATATCTAATCTCGATCCAATAAGAAAGTAGGAATTCAATAAAAAAAAATGAGAAAAAATTATTTATAATTAATTTCAGTATAATTATAATAAAATGAATTTCACAAATTATATAAACTAAAGAATTAAATTATTCAAATCACAAAAATTTATACTATAATAAACTCCATAATTTATTTAAAAAATAATAATAAACTCTAAATAACAAAAATTTGATCATAATGAATTTTAAATATCTTATACTTTATATCTATATACACACTTATAACTTATCTATTTAAACACTAATTATATATATTTCATACATAATTATAAATTATAATTAGAATTTATGTGTATATAGAGTATATATACATCTCTCTCTCTCTCTCTCTCTCTCTCTCTATATATATATATATATATATATATATGTGTGTGTGTGTTACATACGTATATACATATATAAATTTATAGAAATTATATTTTTTATTATATATATTCGATACATATATAAATATAATATACAATACATGTATATATATATATATATTATATGTTTATGTAAATATATTCTTCTTATTCATATAATATATATTATATACATTATAATATATAACTATATATATATATATTATGTATATATAATATATATCTTTCTTATTCATATAATATATATCCATAAATATATAACGTATATACATATATATATATATATATATATATATATATATATATAATATATTAAATGATGGCGGGATTGGCGGGTTGGGCTAGGGCAAGGATTGTTCAATCTCCATTCCCGATTGGCGGGCCGAGCTATGAAGTCCGGTCCTGTCCACATCCCTGCTTAATCTGGAGATTCCCCGGCCTTAACCTTTGATTTAGGTGGAGAAATTACTATCCCTAATTGGCATGGGCCATATGTTATTCACTTAGTTTTCATTGTACTCACACTATAACAAAAATCTCTTCTAGTTACTCTTTTTTTATGTCATTAATTAAAATTATCTCTATAATAAATATATTTATGACATTTAGAATAAAATATCGATAAATAAAATACATTGTGTCATTGTGTAATTAAAGCATTGGTAAATAATTTTACAATGCAAATTAGCGTTTCAAAATAAATTTATTAGCATCTCTAAATGCTTAATTTGTTGTAGTGTCCAAAATCCCATTTTCCAAGTACTCTTTTTTATTTTATTTAAATCCTTAGTTCATAACTATTTAATTACCATTTTTAGCCTTAAAAAAAGTAAAAGATTGAATAATTGAACACAATAAACTACAAGAGTAATTGGCATGTAAAAACAAGATTATAGAGAGAGAGAGAGAGAGAGAGAGAGAGAGAGAGAGAGAGAGAGAGAGAGAGTAAACTTCTCACAATATATAAAACTAATTCCTGATATTATCTAAATATAAAGTCTTTATTTCTTTCAAACATTAACACTTTTAAAATAATGAGTCAAAATTAATCTAATTCAATAAATTTCATATTCAACATTGAATCTCAATCCAAATTTCATACGGAAATACAAAATTTAGATAATTTTGAAATCATTTCGATAAATTATAATTAGGTCATGTCCAAGCCTTAGATCGGACCAATAATTAGCTACTGTTGTGTTTTTTTCCCCTAAAGAAAAGTCACACAGATTTTGAATGTGTCATTGATAATTTTTTCCCCCCCTCAATGGTACTATTGATTTGTATATATCCGTTCTTTTGAAAGTTATACATAGTAAGAAATAATGAGTTAGCTAATATTATCATTTAGTCAAATTTAAAAATAATACAATGAGATTTATCAATTTTTTATTTTCGATAATAAGAGAGAAGGGATGTGAATCAAATCCCCGACTCAAACAAAGTTAGGAAATTAAGCTATGGGAGCTTGCGAAGAAGCTTGTGATGCTTTTTGGCCGTCTCTTGGATGTGATGATTGTTCCTTAATTTGCATCCATGGGTTCCTCTTTGTATCTAGCCTTATTCTTCAGCCTTTAACCACCAAAAATACAGAATTTGGCCCCTTGTCCATCCACTATGGCTTTACCCATTTCTGGTGCCCCCAGTTTCATAAAATTTTCTTTGAATTAATTTCTTTTTGCCATCGAGATATACTTAAAAAGATAACAAATTTGGATAGATGCACAAATATAGAAATAAATATTTCAAACCATGTTCCCTCAATGTTTTTTTAAACGGTTTAAACAAAGAAATGCATTTTATACAAAATTGTACTTTGTAGATTCAATTTTTTGGGAAATAAATTCCTACCAATCAAATTATAGCTAAGAACATAATTAGCAAATTAGGTTAACTTGGATTCCTACCAATCCAAGGAGATACTTGGATTGGAATTTTATTCTTTTCTTTTAAAGAAATGCAAATATGATTTTGAATTTTATAAAAAAATTATGAATTAAAAGATTAATACTGTGATTTATTTAGTGAATAATAAAATTGTCAATATTTTATAAATAAAATTTATTTTTGTTAGGCATTTTTTGTAAAAATAAATAAAGTTTAAGATAATATTCCTTTAAAAATCTTCTGAACGGTATAAGTTTTAACTTTGGTTATAATAAGATTATCGCATTGGTTGTAATTAAATTATCACATAATTGTATTTAGTCATATTCATTCTTTATATACCTTGTTAAAAAAATTCCTAATCTTTTGAATAGGACAACATCCTATTTATTTGGATACGTAGGTAGTGGAATATTACACTAACTCAACAAAAGCCGTCCATTCTGTAAACCAGATCGAATCTTCTGATTATCTTTTCTACTTTTGGCACCCATTACTTTCCATTTACTTGTTCTATTTACTGTTTAGTTTGTCCTGATTAGGAAGCTTGCATATTAATAGTTATCAATAAACTTTTGAGAAAAAAAAAAAAAGCAAAAATGCTAGAAACGGTCCACATGAGATTGGAAGACTCAAAAAGAGATTCCTTGACAAATTGACTAATCTATAGGTCCTCGTTAAAGGGCTAAAAAACATTAAAAAATTTGCACTCATGAAAATCACTGAGACAAAGACAGATATTTTCTAGGTATAAAAGAGAGAAACATGGTTTGTAGAATCCCCAAGGGATCGATACGGAAATAGATCTATAGAGACTCAAGAAGAAGATTTATTTGAGGATGAATACCTTCGACTTACACTTTGTTTTGTTTCTTTTACTAGGCACATGTCTACTTCCTAGTCGAGCTCTCAGCCATCGCTATAAATTTGTGGTAAGTTTCTTCAACCTTTAAATATAAAAAACTTCCTTAAAGTGACATTCGTTTTGAAATATTTATATAAGAATATATACAAGAAGATTACTTATTTTACATAGAGCATTTGTCAAGATAATATACAATGTTTGGTTATTTTTTTTCATCGAAAAGATAGTACTTATCTAATCATGGATTAGTTATAAGATTGATAAAAATTTCAAATGATATTCATTTTGAAATATTTGTTTGAGAGAATATAGAAAATTAATCATTTTACTTGTAACATATGTAGAGCTGTGTAAGTATTAATAAATAAAGCATATATATTACTTGCCTTCTTGTTATTTCTTTTAGTAGAAAAGATGGTACTTACCTGATCGTGGATTAGCTACAAGATTGATCACCGCTTATTTTTCAGGTGAAAGAAGCTCCATACACAAGACTCTGCAGCAGAAAGAATATTTTGACAGTAAACGGCCAATTTCCAGGGCCAACTCTGCATCTTCGTCAAGGAGAAACAGTGATTGTTGATGTCTTAAACGAGGCCACAGATAACATCACTCTTCACTGGTATTGAGATCGCTCTATTTTTCCCATCATGATGAATTGATTATATATCTAGAGCTAAAAACAGAGCAAAAACTCAATCAGAAAGTGAAATTTTAGGCATGGGGTGAAGCAGCCAAGGCATCCATGGTGGGACGGTCCAGAATATATCACTCAGTGCCCAATCAAGCCTGGTTCAAAGTTTACCCAGAAGATTTTGCTTACTGATGAGGTCGGAACTTTGTGGTGGCATGCTCATAATTCCTGGACAAGGGCGACGGTGCATGGTGTACTTGTGGTTCATCCCAAGAAGGGAGATGGCTTCCCGTTTCCCAGGCCTCATGCAGAAGTGCCCATTATACTAGGTACGGGGGACTACCGTCTTCTCTCCACAATCAATCTATACTTCTAAATAATTCCAAGCTTGAAACTCTAGGGATGGTGTTTCTCTGGCACTACCACTGCGGGTACCAACCTCATTAGCGGCAAGTGCATTTCAAGTTTTATACACTTAATATTACATATAATTTGTAAGTTATTATATATAATTAGTAAAAAATGATTTAGGTGTATATGCGTATAGGGTAATAAAATTTTAAATTTATTCTTTAAAAAATCACGCAAGTTAATCATCTCTTGAAAATGTGCATTCTTTTTTATTTCCCCTTTGTTTTTTTCTTTTTGTGGATGATAATTGAGATTTTATAAATAACTGAAATGAATTTAATTACATTTATAATTGAAGAGGGCTCGAAAGATAACTTGAAATTTTCAATCTTTAGTTTGATCGGTGGGGTTTTTTTTTTTTTTGGAATATTTTTTTGGAAGGACAAATGGACGGAAGTTTATATTATTTTAATGCAGGAGAATGGTGGAAAAGTGACGTAAAGGAAGTAGAGAGGGAGTTCCTGAGAAAAGGTGGAGACCCAAATGCCTCGGACGCTTTTCTCATAAATGGTCAGCCTGGGGATCTTTATCCATGCTCAAGATCAGGTTTTGTCCTTTTTTTTTTTTAATTTTTATCTTTTGGTCTGTTCAGACTTCCATAAGTTTTTTGTCTTTTTTTTTGGGTGTGTTTAAACGTTTACATGCTTTCCCGTTTAGTTAAGAAATGTTTAGCCAGATTTTGGCAAAAGTTGTTTCATCTCCTAATTAAATTTATTGTCATTTTTTTTCTTTGTTCTCTAAAGAATTGAATTGGGATAAAAATTTTTATTTTTTTGAAGATATAAGCTTTTTTTCATTTTCACGTAAAAATTATTGTTAAGGAAATATATCATATAAACAGTTTTCCATAGTATTTCCCAAATTTATTTTTATAAAAAAAATCCATAGTTCCTTTTTTCTGGTGGGAAAAAAATTTCCATTGTGCATTTTGGTCCTTTTGAGGAACTTGCATACATAGCCCAAAAATCCTGCTTTGGGCCCTATACTTCTCTTCCCCACCACCCCCACCCCCACCCCCCAAAAAAAAAATTGAAATTGGAGTGGTGTGGTGTGGCCCAATTAATAAAGGCATATATATAAGGGGGAAAAAAAATAGAGTTCTCCACTAATCAATCCGATAATAAATATGTCAATTTAATATTGTGGCTTGGATTGCAAAATCCTTTAATTAATTTATCTTGATAATCATGCTATAATTGCAGCATTATCAGTATGCAAACTTTATTTTGGAAAGTCAATGGTGAAAATGTCACGACCAGTTTGTTAAATGAAAATAACTAAAATAAAGCGAAAAAATAAAAAATAAAAAAATGTGACCATTCAAAAAGAGACTTTGTATGGACACGGTAGTTTAGAAACTAACACGAAAATCTTGTATCAATATTTGCAGATACATTTAAGCTGGCAGTGGGATACGGCAAGACATATTTACTTCGAATGGTTAATGCTGCCCTGAACGACATGCTTTTCTTCTCCATAGCAAAGCATAAAATTACCATAGTTGGAACAGATGGCGCCTATACCAAGCCATTAAAGACTGACTACATCACTATCTCCCCTGGACAAACACTGGATTTCCTTTTAGAAGCCAACCAAGCTCCTGATCACTATTACATGGCTGCTAGATTTTATCATAGCGCCCGCACCGTCCCTGTCGACAACACAACCACCACTGCCGTGGTCGAGTACGGAGGGGATTACACTCCTTCCGTTTCACCTTTCTTTCCAACTCTTCCCTATTATAATGATACAAATGCATCCACTAATTTCACCGGTAGCCTCAGAAGTTTAGCTAGTAAGAAACATCCTGTCAATGTCCCGCTCAAAGTGAAGACTAAAATTTTCCTGACCCTCTCCATAAACACTCTCCCATGTAGGAATAATTCCTGTACTGGACCAAGAGGTCTCAGGCTCATGGCGAGCACGAATAATATAAGTTTTGTTAGGCCTAATATTAGCATACTTGAAGCCTATTATTACAAGATCAAAGGTGTGTATGAAGATGAATACCCGAGTAAGCCACCTTTGAAGTTCAATTTTACTGCAGATGAGATTCCTATTAAATTGCAGAGGCCTAATCTAAACACGAAAGTAAAAGTACTGAAGTATAACTCGACCGTGGAGATTGTTTTACAAGGGACGAATGTGGTTAAAGCGATAGATCATCCCATCCATTTGCATGGTCATAGCTTTTATGTGGTTGGATGGGGTATGGGAAACTTTGGCAAGAAAGATGATCCTTTGAACTACAACCTTGTTGATCCTCCTCTGGTGAACACAATTGCTGTCCCAAAGAAGGGCTGGGTTGCCATCAGATTCAGGGCGAATAATCCTGGTATTTTTTTGTTTCTGTTCGAAGCATGATTAGAATCCTGATTTTTGCTTTTTTTTTTTTATTAGCCTATACGAAAAAGGCCATTAATTTGGGTTTCTTGCAGGGGTATGGCTGCTGCATTGCCATATACAGCGTCATAACAGTTGGGGGATGCAAATGGCATTCATCGTTAAAAATGGGAAGGGTTCCGAGGAAAAAATGCTGCCTCCACCTTCAGATATACCTCCTTGTTGATGCTAAGATGACTTAGGAGCTGAATAATATTGATGCTGCATTAGTCACAGTGATGTTCCTTTTTCAAGCAAAATGTGAGTGATCAAAAACATTGAGATCGATCTTTGATCAGAGATCAGTGGGGAAAAAAAAAAAAAAGGATGGCAGTAGTAATATTTAGTTGTCAATGAAATCCCGTTTTATTATGAATTTGATTCAAAATAGAATCAATAAATATAAAATTGTAAAGTAAAGATACTAAAAGAGGAGAGAAAAGAAAGAATCACTTAGATACGATTTTATTGATTATTCGTTTGTTTACATATGACTCATATTTATAGAGGTTTCAATACATCATCTGAAAGGATAAGAAATGAATTTAATAAATGTTATATTATCTTATCCATTAATAATATTAGAAAAACGAACAGTCACATTATCTTCAAGATAAATGGATAGAATGAAGAAAATGAACAGCCACTTAATATTTTCATAACACTCCCCCTTGAATGTTCATTTTTAACCATTTCAAAAAATGCCTTATTAAAAACCTTCATAGGAAAAACCATGTGAGACAAAAACCTAGTGAAGGAAAAGAGTACACTTTTCATTCTAGAAGGAATACTGCCTTATTAAAAACCTGACTAAGAAAAAATCGAGTAGAAAAAATCTTAGTTAGGAAAAAAGAGTACAGTATACATACTCCCCCTCTTAATAACATATTCAAGATGACTTTATATCTTTCAATCGACGCATTCCAATTTTATGTACTAATTTTTCAAATGAAGCAGTCGGCAATGCCTTAGTGAATAAATCTGTCAGATTATCACATGATCGAATCTATTGCACATCTATTTCACCTCTCTTCTAGAGTTCGTGAGTAAAGAAAAATTTTGGAGAAATATGTTTTGTCCTATCTCCTTTAATATATCCACCTCTTAATTGAGTTATACAAGCTGCATTATCTTCATAAAGAAGTATTGGAATTTCCTTTTCAGAAGGTAATCCACGATTTTCTCGGATATAATGGATCATTGATTTGAACCACACACATTCTCGGCTTGCCTCGTGAATAGCTATAATTTCAGCATGATTAGAAGAAGTAACTGCTATAGATTGTTTTGTAGAACGCCATGATATAATAGTACCACCACATGTAAATAAATAACCAGTTTGAAAACGTGCTTTATGTGGATTGAATAGATAACCAGCATTAGCATATCCAATCAACATTGGATTGGTTCTATTTGAATAAAATAATCCAAGATCCATTGTCCCTTAGAGATATCTTAGGACATGTTTAATCCTATTCCAATGTCGTCGTGTTGGAAAAGAACTGAATCTTGCTAATAAATTCATAGAAAATGCTATATCAGGTCTAGTATTATTAGCAAGGTACATCAATGCGCCAATTGCACTTAGATATGGTACTTCAGGATCAAGTAGTTCTTCATTATCTTCTCAAGGTCGAAAAGGATCTCTATTTATATTTAACGACATCACGACCATTGGAGAACTTAATGGATGTGCTTTGTCCATGTAAAATCTTTTAAGAACTTTTGTTGTATATGTTGATTAATGAATAAAAATATCATTTTCCAAATGCTCAATTTGTAGACCAAGACAAAACTTGATTCTGTCAAAATCCTTGATTTCAAATTCTTACTTCATGCTATTTCTTGTCTTTTAGAGTTCTTCTGGAGTTCTAATAAGATTAATATCATCAACATATATTGCAAGTATCACAAAATCAGATTCAGATTTCTTAATAAAAATACATAGATATAGTGGATCATTTTTATATCATGATTTCAATAAATATTCATTAAAACGATTACACCACATGCGTCCAGACTGCTTTAAGCCATATAATGACTTTTGTAATTGAATGGAATAATTTCCACTAGAGTTAAAATTATATGCTTCAGGCATACTAAATCCTTTTGGGATTTTCATATAAATATCATTATCAAAGTTCCTATATAAATAAGCAGTCACAACATCCATTAGACGCATGTCAATCTTTTCTCGTACTACTAGACTCACAAGGTATCAGAGTATAATTACATCCACCACAAGTGAATATGTTTCATCGTAATCAATACCTGATTTTTGCGAAAAACCTTATGCCACAAGTCGTGCTTTATATCTTATGAGTTCATTATTTTCATTTCGCTTTCGCACAAATACCCATTTATAACCAATTGGTTTACACCTTCTGGTGTTCGGACTACAGGTCTAAAAACCTCACACTTTACAAGTGAGTTTAACTTCGATTGAATCGCATCTTTCCATTTTGGCCAATTATTTCTATAACGACATTCTTCAACTGATGTTGGTCCAAGATCCTCATTATCTTTTAACACTTCAAGTGCTATATTGTATGTAAAAACATCATCAACAGTTATTTTCATCCGATTCCAACTTCTGCCAAAAGTTATATAATTAATAGACATCTCACTATTCTGTTCATTATTTTTAGATATTTGGATTATTTCATCAGTTTTCACTTGATCCCTTTTTCATAATTCTTCAATTGGATCATTTAATTCTCTTTTCTTTTGAGAATTTTTATCTTTTGAACCAATGGGTCGTCCATGTTTCTGACGTGTTTGTGATTTAGTAGCTATAGGAATTGTATCTTGTCCTGCTGGGACTTCTATCCGAATAGGAACATCTATAGTTGGAATATATAATTTAGTTACCCTTATAGAGTCAGCAAAAGAATCTGGCAGTTGATTTACAAGTCTTTGCAAATGAATGATCTTTTGAACTTCTAGTTCACTTACGCTTGTGCGCAGATCTAAATAATTCAATGATGTTGTTTAGGAAAGCTCCTCTTTATGTGGTTTATGTTCTCCCCCTAATTTAAGAAATAAAGTTTTATCAAAATGACAATCAACAAATCTTGCTATGAATACATTACCTATCAATTGTTCAATGTATCTGGTTATAGAGGGAGAAATATATATCCCCAACCTTCTTTGAGGGCCCATTTTGGTATGTTAATTTGGCACTATCGATATATACACATCACACCTAAAAATTCTCAAATGAGCAATATTTGGCTCGGAACCAAAAGCCAATTGAAAGGGAGAAAATTTGTGATAACTTGTTGGCCTTATGCGCACAAGTGCTGCAGCATGTAAAATAGCATGTCCCCAAGCAGTTGTAGAGAAATTTGTTCTCATTAATAACGGTCTAACAATTAATTGTAACCGTTTAATGAATGATTCAGTTAGACCATTCTGAGTATGAACATGAACTACTAGATATTCAATAGTAATGCTAATTGACATGCAATAAGTATTAAAGGCTTGGGAGGAATATTCTCCAGCATTATCTAGACAGATCCTTTTGATAGGATAATCTGAAAATTGCGCTCTTAAGTGAATTATTTGGACAAGCAATCTCGCAAACGTCAAGTTATGAGTTGATAATAAATTGACATGCGACCATCAGGTCGATGCATTAATTAAAATCATAAAGTATCTGAATTGTCCACATGATAGATTAATTGGTCTACATATATCACCATGAATTCTACTAAAGACTCAAACTCCACTTTTGTTGGAGATGGTTTAATAACCAATTTCCCTTGAGAACATGCAGCACATGAAAATTTATCAGATGTCAAAATCTTTTGACTTTTCAAAGGATGACCATGCGTATTTTCAATTATCCTTCGTATTTTCAATTATCAGCGAATATCTTTAAAATTTATTAAATTTCTTCGAGATTTTGAAGAAAATAATGCTTTAGGAATAATAATATTTGTTCCTCCAGGTAATATAATATTAGCTCTTCCAGAACCTTCAATCAACTTTACATTACCACCTATAGTATTAACATTTGTTTATCCCATCTGCAGGTAAGAGAAATATTTTCTATCTTTCAATATGGTGTGTGTTGTACCACTATCAATTAGGCATATATCTTCAATGCCACTTGTGTATCCAACAAGCGAAATAATAGCCATCTGGGCATAACAAAACATTTATAAATTTAAATACTAAAACAATAAAACTTTAAACGCTAATTACTATTACAATACAAAAAATATAAAACATAAAAGAAACATATTAAAAGTAAACTTCTAATTCCTCTAGACACTTCTATCACCAATCAAATGCTCAATTCTTCCTTCAGGATACTCAAAGAAATCAGCCACGTCCAAATGAGTTACATCAACATCGTCAAGGTTGGTATCATCATTATCATGAAGAGAATGTTGTAGAGTAAAATTTACTTCAACAATTTTGCCTTTCTTCTCAATAGACGCTTAATACAGATCAACAAGGTGTTTTACAATACGACAAGTACGAGATCAATGATCTTTTATGCCACAGCGAAAACATTTATCTTCATAATTTTTAGGAACAACATCATTTCCTTTTCCTTTTTCGTTAGTTTTTGGCTACTTCTGGTGGTTGTCATTATTTCTCGTAATTATGTTTTGACTATTGCGATCATAATGAATATTTTTATCACGACCATAGATTCGACCATGGCCACGGCCATATCCACGACCACGACCTCTTCCAGGGCCAAAATTATGAGTTCTAACATCATTCACTTTTGGGAATGAAGTAGAACCTGTTGGTTGAGTTTCATGATTTTTCATTAATAACTCATTATTTTGCTCAGTTACGAGATGACAAGATATCAATTTTGTATATTTCTTGAATCCCTTTTCTCGATATTGCTGCTGCAGGAGCATATTCGAGGCATGAAAAGTAGAGAAAGTTTTTTCTAACATATCATTTTCAGTAATATTTTCTCTACACAATTTTAGCTGCGAGCTAATTTTAAAAATAGCAGAATTATACTCACTAACGGATCTAAAATCTTGTAATCGCAAGTGCATCTAGTTATACCGTACCTTTGGAAGGACGACTATCTTCTGGTGATCAAACATTTCTTTCAAATTAGTCCACAAAATAAATGAATTTTTCACGGTAAGGTATTCAACCTTTAAGTCATCATGAAGATGATGGCAGAAACAAATCATAGCTTTAACATCATTTTGTGATGATGATGGATTTCCTTCCACAATGGTATCTGTTAGACCCATTGCAGCTAAATGTATTTCAGCATCTAGTGTCCAAGATAAATAGTTTTTCTCAATAATATCAAGAGCTGAAAACTCAAGTTTGGTGAGATTTGCCATGTGGATACAAAATCAAATAGAAAGAGTACCTACCTTCCTCTTTTGTTCTAGAAAACTTCAAAAAAAAAAAAAAAAAAACCAGACTTCTTGATTGCATAGATCGAGAGAGAACTTCGATGGTATTGGTTTGGTTATCACCTTCAATAGAACAACTTCAATAGTGTCACCGTGATTATAACCTTCAGTAAAACAATTTCAATAGAGTTTTGTGTTAATAACGTATTGTGAATTTGATTCAAAATAGAATCAGTAAATATAAAACTGTAAAGTAAAGATACTAGAAGATAAGAGAAAAGAGAAAACCACTTAAATACGATTTGATTGATTGTTCGTTTGTTTACATATGACCCCTATTTATAGAGGTTTCGATACATCATCTGAAAGGATAAGAAATGAATTTAATAAATGCTATCTTATCTCATCCATTAATAATCTTAGAAAAACGAACAGTCACATTATCTTCAAGATAAATGGATAGAATGAAGAAAATGAATAGCCACTTAATATTTTCATAACACGTTTCACACTTTACCTAGATCTCTTATGGTGAATTTGCAAGTGAAATATGAATTCTACTTGCTTTTATAGGCCCATACAAAAATCGCTTTGCAAATTCCTTTAAAATTTAGTGTTTTATATGTGTTGTATGGCAACTTCATGAGTTCATATTTTTGAACTCATGATTAGTTAGTCTAAAACAACTTTTGATAGTTGTTCTTGATATGTTAGAGATTGTCTTTGACTATAGTAAAAGCCATATTAATGGTTGGAATCCATAATTATAGGATATTAAAATTGATTGTTTAACTATTTGAGAACTTATGTTATACATGAATCTCAAATAAAAAATGTTGAGGAATATTGGAATCTTTATATATTAAAAGGTTTTCCGTGGACTTGAAACAATGCCCAATGTAGCAGTCTACGCTATCACACACACGCGCGTCACTCACCCGGCTCGAGATTGGCCAAGTTTCACACTCATCTTCTTTTATTTTGTCCCAATTAATTTTTACTTGTATAGAAAATTGAGAGAAAGAAGGAAACAATTAAGTGATTGGATTAGGTCTCCTAGTTCATATCAGTTTCGGGTTTCCTGAGACTATATATCTTCTTTATCGCAAACAAGAGGAAAGATAAAGCTGTCTTTTTTATTTTTGCAACTCTCTCACCTTTTCTACTCCATATATGTTTTGACTTGGGAAACCGACAAATTGAGAAGGCTTTCAAGGTGATCGCTGTTGGTATATGTCAACGACGATTTGAGACTGTCTTATTTTGCAAGAAGAGTCAATATACCTATCGCACCTGTAAGTAGGACGAATAACTTTTTGAAGGCAAACCAGTATTGAACTAGTGATTTGACCTACGTTTTCAAGGTAAGTTTTTGGATTACGTATAAATTTTTTTTAACTGATTTATTTATCTATTTTCTTTTAGCTAGTTGTTTGATACTTGGACTATTTGGTCTTGTCGGCATCTTTGATAACCGATAATTGTGTTTGTTAAAGCCCTGGTTTAGTATAGGTGATACTTGTTTAATTCTGTTAAATTGTCCTTCTGTGCTCTTCGTTGTATTTCTAACAATCTTCAAGAAGTTATACTGCAATTATCTATTGATGGCTTACAATGGCTAGTTCGTCAAGTACTACTTTTGTTACCTATAAGCCTTTGATTGACTTGAATGGTCTATCGGATAAATTTGGTCCAAGGCAGAATTTTAGGCATTAGCAACAATGCATGAAAATTTAGTTGACTATGAGGGGCTTAATGTCAGCAATGCAAGTTGACAGGTCAATACCAACTGAAAAAAATTCTAGAGTAGCTAAGATTGCTTCGTGAGATGAACAGAATGATATAGGCAGAGGAGTAATTTTGTTAGCTTTGATAAATGCTCTTTTTGATGTCTACTATTTTGATTCCTACACAGAAAAGAGACCATGGAATAAATTGGATAGGAAATATGATACTGAAGACCAAGGTATTGAGAGGTATTCTATTTTTAAATTTCTGATATTTCAGACAGTTGAGGGCAAGTCTGTGACTGAATAGACTCAAGAGCTATAATTGATTATTCACTCTCTCTATGAAGCGAATATGGAACTTCTTGAGAAGTTCTAGGTGATGTCAATGATAGAAAAAAATTTTAAGTTTTGGGAGGACTTTGGTATGTCTCTAAAACATAAGACGGAGAAAATTTCTCTAGATGACTTGATGAAATCAATATCCATTGAAGAGAAGCATTGGGAGAATGTCATATTGTACATGTGGAGTCTAAGGTCTATGTGGTGATTACTGGAAAGAAGAACTATAATCAGAGGAATGTAGATGTTAATTCTAACTCTAAAAATATAAATAAGACAAAAGGCAAGGCCAAAAAGAAACCAAAGACAAACAAACCTTATTGGAATTGTGCACAGGTTGGATATTGAGCTAAGAACTGTGAAGGTTTAAAAAGGGGGAAAAAACAAAACATGCAGCGGAAGCATAAAAACTGAAACTGGAAAAACTGAAGAACAGAAGAATCCTGAACAGAGCCGGCACTAGTTCCGGCAGCCTCAGCCGACGTCGGTCCCGCTTTGGACGGATTCTGAGGTAAAACAAACTTAACATTTTCTTCTTGTTCTCAAAGATGGCTGGACCGGAATGTGTGGAACTGGGATAAGTGCACTGGTGGAAACCTCCGGTGCGATTCCTGCAAGCCTCCTACTTCGTCTTTACATGTATATGAATGCCAACCTCTCGATCTTCCAGTATATGGCCTGCCTAATCCCGTTTGGTGAACAATCACTGGGCTAAGGGATCTTTTCAAAGAGAGAAAAGGGGCGTCCGTTTTTCATCAGGGAAGGAGAGGAATCACGCGTTTTTTTTTTCTTAGGCCAGAGAAGAAGCAGTAAAAAAAACAACATCCTTCTCTATTCTCCTGTTTAACCTAAATAAAATCCTAGATAAAACTGGACTGATCCATTGGACTCTTAGTTTAGCCTTTTGGGCTAAATTAATTATTCTAATTAGAACCAAATAAATGGCCCAACAAATAATTAATTTTTCAGCCCAAATAAACTAATCCAATTAACAAGCCTATATTTGTTCAGTCCTAGGTTAATTTTTAATTATTCAAACTGGGTCAAAACCCTGAATAATTAATTAACCCACCAAACTAATTTAATTAATTCTTTCTCTCCATGAACCTTTATTTTATTCTAACCTAACAATTAAATCAAGCTACTTAAATAAAATAAATTCTATTTAATTTAATTTAAAATCAATTTCATAGCCTGTATTTAATTAGGACTCACGGTCTATATTGGGGACCAAAAGACACACTGCCTTGGCTACTAAAATGACCAAAATAGCCTTGTCATATAAATAGCTGTATTTTGTATTTTAAATATTTTATAATATCACCATAAGGAAATATTGACCCCAAAGACAATGCTCCGTTAGCAAAGTCTCCAACCTATAGGTGTAATGACTGAAATACCCCTCTATACATCGTCGTACATTAGAGAGGAAGAAATGTACTAACACCTCTCTAAATGACATGTACCATCCTTAAGCTTCTAGTCCAATGATTCACGACTTCCTGGATCATTTCCGCTTTCTAAGGGAACTATCCTAAAGCAAACATCCAAGTCATGTTTCCCAGGGCCCTGGATATTTAAATCATTCATACAACCACAAGGAGCGATATAATATAGAAACTATCTTGTACAAGCCTGTCTTAACTGACTAGTCACACATACCCAACATGCAAGTATATTGGTTATACGATAGAACCTCAACTATAGCATATCAAAGTACATGCTTCCAGCTTCATCAGACCACCAACTCATACTCAAGTCGTAGAGTACTAGTCCACGCTTAATAGTAGTAGTCTAGATTTCTAGCATATAGTACTTTAAGAAACCACTACTACATGTCTTGTTCTACGTATTCGAAATACGCTTATGTCATGAAGTAAGTGGACTACTCATTGACTAAAGATAAGCCATTCCCCATTTGGAATTCACAACATAATAACTTAGACATGATGAGATTCTCATTCTTATTAATCGGTTAAGAACAAACGTTTGTGTTAAGTAACCCGTAATTCATGCCTTACTGTGAAATACCACCATTCACATGGACCACTTACTTAAACACAATGAGTCTTTTCCAAACAAAATTGTGCACAAATAAAAATGTAAATTCACAAACAATTTCTAAAAATAAATTCTTTTATTAAAACATTCGATATTTACATCAGAAACATAGTCTAAGAGGGCATATTTTTCAATAATCTCCCACTTGCACTCTAAGACTAAGTAAGTCCGCAGGTACCTACCCCTATGGCGTCTAAGTGTCTGTTGAAGACTCTTTCGGCCAAAGACTTGGTGAATAGATTGCTAAATTGTTCTCTGAGGTAATCTGTTCCACCACGATTTCCCCTCTCTGGTTGAAATCCTAGATCAGGTGATACTTCCTCTTAATGTGCTTCCCCTTCTTGTGGTTCCTAGGTTCTTTGGATTGCGATACTGCTCCAGTGTTATCGTAATACATCACAATCGGCCTGTCCAAGTGTGACACGACTCCAAGTTCTGAAAGGAACTTCCAGAGCCAAACTGCTTCCTTGGATGCCTCCAAAGCTGCCACATACTCAGCTTCCATGGTTGAGTTAGCAATGCAAAATTGTTTGATACTCCTCCATGAAACAGCTCCTCCAGAAAAGGTGAAAACATATCCACTAGTGGATTTTCTCTCATCCTTATCTGCCTGGAAATCTGAATCTGTATATCTTGTAGGAACCAAGTCATTAGCCCTGTAAACCAGCATATAATCTCTCATTCCCTTGAGAATATGCTTTACAGCTTGCCATAAACCTCCCCAAAGTTTGATTGATATATGCTAATCAAGCCTACGGCAAAGCAGATATCTGGCTTAGTACACAGCATGGCGTACATGAGACTTCCCACAGCCGAAGTGTAGGGAATCCTACTCATTTTGTCCTTTTCTTCTTAGACTTAGGACAATCCCTTAAAGAAAAAGACAACCCGTGTCTGCAAGGAATTAGTGCTCCCTTGCATGAGTCCATGTTGTACTTGGCCAACATCTTGTCAATGTATGCCATTTGGGATAATCCTAACATTCTCTACTTCCTATTTCTAAGAAGCCTAATCTCGAGAATGTAACTGGCTTCTCCCAAATCCTTCATACTGAATTGACTAGACAGCTAAACATTTGTAGATGACAATGACCCTACATCATTTCCAATGAGTAAAATGCCATCCACATACAAGACAAGAAAAATCATATTAATGCCTTCAAGTTTCCTGTACACGCATGGTTCATCCTTGTTTTAAATAAAAACATAAGACTTTACAGTCTCATCAAAACGAATGTTCCACTCTCTCGATATTTGCTTAAGTCCATAAATGGACTTCTTAAACTTGCAAACCATATATTTTTGGCTTTCAGCAATAAAGCCTTCCGGTTGGGACATATAAATGTCTTCGCTAAGATGGCCATTTAAAAATGCTGTCTTGACATCCATTTGCCATTTCTCGTAGCCATAATGACATGCAATGGCAAGGAGGATACGGATGGATTTAAGCATGGCTACCGGGGAAAAGGTCTCCTCATAATCGATTCCCTCTTTTTGAGTATACCCTTTCGCCACAAACCTAACCTTGAAGGTTTTTACCTTCCCATCCACTCCCCTCTTCCTCTTGTATACCCACTTACGCCCAATGGGTTTTATCCCTTCAAGTGAAGCTACAAGATTCCAAATTTGATTAAAGTACATAGACTCAATCTTGGCTTTCATTGCTTCATACCATAGATTTGCATCGGCGTCAATAATAGCCTTCTCGTATCTAGTGGGGTCTTATTCCTGATGGTCGGAGACTAGCTCGAAAGCTTCTCCATTCCATCTCTTCGGAACCCTAGACACTCTCCCATTACGACGAGGCTCCAATTGTACATGCTCTTGAGGCTGTACCTTTTCTTGTTCCACAATCGGGTCAGAAGAAGTTAATTCCGAAGATAACTTCTCCTCAAGTTCCAACCTAGTTGAACCTTTCGTGGAAATACTCTGATCATCCTTTAAGTATCTAGCATTGGTACTTATCAGTATTTTCTGCTTCTTAAGATGATAAAAGTAACCACCATTTGTCCCTTTTGGATACCCAACAAAATAGCATAATTTTGATCTTGGTTCCAACTTGTCTCCCTTGAGATGATTCAAACTTGGTTTACGCCCAGTCCACATCTCATAGAGGTCCTAGGTACTGACTTGGAAAGCACCAAGTTCAGAATGCATGCCGCTGTTTCAAGGGCATATCCCTAAAAAGACACTAGAAAAGTAGCATGAGACATCATGCTTCGGACCATTTCCATAAATGTCTTGTTCCTTCTCTCAGCTACTCCGTTCTGCTCGGGTGTCCCCAGCACAGAGAGTTGGGATACTATCCCATGATGTACCATGTAGTCTTTAAATTCACCAAGGAGGTACTCTCCACCATGATCTGATCGTAAGGACTTGATCAATTTATCTGCCCGACGCTCCACTTTAGCCTTAAACTCTTTGAACTTGTCAAAAGAGTCAGACTTGCGTCTCATCAGGTAAATAAAACAAAACCTTATATAATCATCCGTGAAAGTGATGAAGTACTCAAAACCCGCTCTAGTTGGTATAGACAAGGGACCACACACATTAGTGTGAACAAGACTCAATACCTCATTGGCTCTATCCACCTTAGGGGTAAATGAACTTTTGGTCATCTTTCTCATTAGACAAGATTCACACTAAGACCAATTTTTCAATCTCAATAAGCCCACAGGCCCATAATGGATTAATCTCTAAATCTTGGTTAAGTTGATATGACCCAACCTTAGATGCCAAATATACGAGTCATTGACATTAGTCTTTCTCTTCCTTGTTAAAGGTTTAGATTAAATGTTATTTAATTGATTGTTAATAAGGTTTAAGAAGACTAAATTCCCATACATGTGCCCAGTACATAAAATTTTTTCATCTCTTCTGATAGTAATACTAGAATAGAAAGTTATAGAATATTATTGATTTATTAGTTTCACAACTGAAACAAATTCTGTTGAAATCCAGGTACATATAAAATATCTTTTAAAATCACTATTTTATTACAATAAAAAATAAGATCCAACTCTCCCACTGTAAGGGCCCAAACTTGTGCTCTATTTCCCACACGTAGCCTATGTTTGCCCGTCTTGAGTCTTCTAATCTTTCTAAACCCCTGCAAGGAGTTACAGATGTGATCAGTGGCCCTTGAATCAACAATCCAAATGGAAGTTAATCCAACCATTGATATAGACTCTAGATAGAAAACATTACCTGTGGGGGTTTTTTTGGCTTGAAGATCTGGACACTCCTTTTTTCAATATCCCTTCAGTCTACATTTGAAGCACTTGCCATTGGGTTTGTCTTTGGGCTGGGTCTTGGGCTGGGCCGCTGTGTTGCCCTTCTTCTTCTTGAACTTTTTAGGTTTGGGCCCAATTCTACAATATGAAGCCTTAGCAATCATAGCCTTAGATTGAGACTTCATGACCTTCTCCGCCATCTGGAGTTCCTTCATCTACTCAATTAAACTCATGTTGTAATTCAACTTGAATTGAGTAAAAGAACTTGGTAGAGATTCGAAAACCATG
This sequence comes from Voacanga thouarsii, assembly GCA_026120185.1. Lineage (NCBI taxonomy): Eukaryota > Viridiplantae > Streptophyta > Magnoliopsida > Gentianales > Apocynaceae > Voacanga > Voacanga thouarsii. The sequence goes on along the minus strand of JANUWF010001102.1, from coordinate 1,232,715 downwards.
TCCATTTGGCTCTTAGGGTCAATAACAGTCCCTAAGATTTCTGCCTCCTCGAAAGCAGCAATCATCTTGAGCATATACTCTCTGACTGATGCTCCCTTAGCCATCTTAGTGTTTATAATAGTTCGAAGAGCCTCCTGCCTTGCGGGCTGGCTTTTATCCGCGAACATCGTGGCCAATGATTAACTTATATCGTACACAGAAGCCATGTACTCGTGTTTTGACTGGAGTACATTAGACATGGAGGCCAACATGTAACAATGAGCCATCTTATCGGCTTTCTTCCACGCTCTTCAGCTGTAGAACCCTCCCCGATAACAGGGTAGGTTTCATAGATGACATACTTATACTTTTCAGTTATGAGTATTATATCTAGGTTCCTTTTCCAATTCACATAGTTTGGTCCCTTAGCTTATTCTCTTGGAGAATAACGGCCAATGGACTAAAAGAACTTCCCACCATTTTTGAAAAATCGAAAATAAAAGAAAAAGATTTAGTTTGTGAAAACAAAACAAATTTGTGCACTTTATTAAAACTAATAATAATTAATTTAGCTCTTAGAAAAACTGACATAGCTTCTTGGGAAGATTAACAGTTCCCTAAGTTAAATGTGTTGACCACTACAAATTAATTTTCCTTCTAAGTAATAATCTAGAAGATAACTCCATCGAGGGGATGGCTGTTTTCTCTCATTTTCTATGGACATACCTCACACTACAACCTGCAACGTGGGCTAGCCGATCATAGTACGTGTCCCGAGTTATTAATTACGTCCCTCCATTAGATCTAGATCCTTGTGGTATCCCCATCCTATACGGGTTCACTCCCAGGGTGATGCGAGAGGACCTACGATCTCTAATGAGGATTGTGATGGAAATCGTGGGGCCGTTGGAACCCCTCTCCCACTTAGTCTTTTAAAATATGGGGTTTTCTGGAAAATATCATTTTGAAAATTTCCATTAAGTTTTCCCTTAATTCAAAAATAAAATATCTAAATCCATTAAAATTTCTATGTCAAGGTATACATCCTTTGAGAGATTTTTTCATGGACTAATTTTATTTAAGTTAAAACTTAATGATTTCAAAAATTTTCCAATTAAAACTTTCTGGAGACTTTGGTCTCAAGTTTATTTGACAAAACAATTTTCTTGTGCAAAATAAAACAAAATGGCTTTCTATTTTAACTTACAAAAATATCTAAATCTAATATATTTTCTATGTCAAGGATTAAGTCATTTGAGAAAATATCTAAAGATTAAGTTTTATTCAAGTTAAAATAACCATTTAATTTGTAGAAAAATATTTTCTTGTCAAAGATATTCCCAAAGACTTTGGTATTTGAGAAAACGTGCACATAGGTACTTAAAAATAAATAGCATGCTAGAAAACAGTAGACGTTTTCATGCTTTTCTATTTTTTAAACCTAAGTGCCTAAGTAATAGAATTAAACATATTAATTAATGGTCTTGTTTAATCCTAAAATCCTTTACTAATATCTTTCATGTAAAAATATTCCTTGAATATTAACTATTGCAAAAATATTAATTTCGCCTGGTATGGATCCCAAAACAAAAAAGAAAATAAAAGAAAATTATAAGAAAAATTAAAAAATTCCTCCTTGGTCCACTGCACCTGTCGCACTGGATCGAGCAACTATCTGCACTGCAGTCCACAACACTCGCCGCACTGCAACTCATACTCATGGGCAACCCAAGATCCAAACCTGCGGCCCGCATGCAGACTGGAGCCCAGACCTGAGTCGGCGCCGGTTCCGGTCTGACGGGCTCCTCTGTTTTTTTTTTCTCTTGCATCTTCTTCTGCAGATTTTTCTCTGTTTTTCCTACAGCTTTCTTTCGATTTTTCCTACGCAACTTCTGATACCATTGGCTCTCCAAATTCAATCCAAAACCAACAATCGCCTATACCCATTAACATTAGGCTTACACGATTTACTAAGAAAAATAGTAAATTACAAATCTCATATACCTTCAACAGAGAGGTTTAACAAAGAATCTATACATACCAAAAATAGCGAAAGATCACAGTTTAATCACACGTATATGTCCAATTTTATTCAACTAGATGCATGCTTCCTATATTTTCACAAAACCTTCATGCTCTGATACCAATTGAATGTTTAAAAAAGGGGAAAAAACAAAGCACGCAGCAGAAGCATAAAAACTGAAACTGGAAAAACTGAAGTATAGAAGAATCCCGAATGGAGCCAGCACCGATTCCGGCAGCCTCAGCCGGTGCCGGTCTCGCTCTGGATGGATTCCGAAGTAAAAAAAAACTTAACCTTTTCTTTTTGTTCTCAAATATGACTGGACCGAAATATGTGGAACTGGAGCAGGTGCACTGGTGGAAACCTCTGGTGCAATTTCTGCAAATCTCCTACTCCGTCTTTGCATGTATATGAACGCCAACCTTTTGATCTTCCAGTATATGGCCTACCTAATCCCATTTAGTGAACAATTACAGGGCTAAGGGATCTTTTTCAAAGAGAGAAAAGGGGCATCCATTTTTCCTCAGGGAATGAGAGGAATCACACTTTTTTTTTCTTAGGCCAGAGAAGAAGCAGTAAAAAAAATAACGTCCTTTTCTATTCTCCTATTTAACCTAAATAAAATCCTATGTTAAACTGGACTAACCCATTGGACTCTTAGTTTAGCTTTTTGGACTAAATTAATTATTCTAATTAGAACCAAATAAATGGCCCAACAAATAATTAATTTCCCAACCCAAATAAACTAGTCCAATTAACAAGTTTATATTAGTTCAGTCCCAGGTTAATCTTTAATTATTCAAACTGGGCCAATACCCTGAATAATTAATTAACCCACCAAACTAATTTAATTAATTTTTTCTCTCTATGGACCTTTATTTTATTTTAACCCAACAATTAAATCAGGCTACTTAAATAAAATAAATTCTATTTAATTTAATTTAAGATCAATTCCTTAACCTGTATTTAATTAGGACTCATGGTCTATATTGGGAACCAAAAAATGCACTGTCTTGGCTATTAAAATGACCAAAATACCCTTGTCATATAAATAGCTGTATTTTGCATTTTAAATATTTCTTAATATCACCATAAGGAAATATTGATCCCAAGGATAATGCTACGTTAGCAAAGTCTCTGACCTACAAGTGTAATAACTAAAATACCCCTCTATACATCGTCGTACATTAAAGAGAAAGAAATGTACTAATACCTCTCTAAATGACATCTACCATCCTTAGGCTTCTAGTTCAATGATCCATGACTTCCTGGATCATTTTCGCTTTCTAAGGGAGCTACCCTAAAGCAAACATCCAAGTTATGTTTCACACGACCTTGGATATTTAGATCATTCAGACAATCACAATGGGCGATATAGTATAGAAACTATCTTGTACAAGTCTGTCTTAACTGACTAGTCACACATACCCAACATGCGAGTATATTGGTCCTACGATTGAACCTCAACTATAACATATTAAAGTACATACTTATAGCTTCGTCAGACCACCAACTCATACTTAAGTCGTAAAATACTATTCCACGTTGTAGTAGTAGAAGCCTAGGTTTCTACCATATAGTACTTTAAGAAACCATTACTACAGGTCCTATTCTACGTATTTGAAATACGCTTATGTCATGAAGTGAGTGAACTACTCACTGGCTAAAGGTAAGCCATTCTCCATTTGGAATTCACAACATAATAACCTAGACATGATGAGATTCCCATTCTCATCAATCAGTTAAGAATGAATGTTTATGTGTTAAGTAACCCGTGATCCATACCTTACTGTGAAAGACCACCATTCACATGAACCACTTACTTAAACACAATGGGTCTTTTTCAAACAAAATTGTGTACAAATAAAAATGTAAATTCACAAATAATTTCTGAAAATAAATTCTTTTATTAAAATATCTGATATTTACATCAAAAATCTAGTCTAAGATGGTATATTTTCCAATAAACTATCCATCCAAAAAGTCCAAAGACAAACAAAAATTAAATTCTGAAGTATAAGTCAACATTGTGGTGGAGGATACTGGTCGAATGGAAGCTGACTTGAGTATACACCTTATTGAGGTTTGTACCATTGAGACTGGGACTAGCATCACTACTATTAATACTGAAGAAACGTATGTTTTTATTAACCCAAAAGTCCTTACTATTTATGAGCCACTTGAGTGGCTGGTTGATACTAAAGCAAATGTGTACATTTGTGCTAATAAATTATTTTTTGGGTCTTACCAGTCAATTGAAAGAAAAACTGTGAGAATGGGGAACTTAACTGCAGCTAATGTTTTGGGGATTGGACGTGTGAACTTAAAGTTTCCTTCATAATGTATTCTTTTTATTCATACGGTGCATCATGTTCCAACAGTTCGTAAGAATATTCTTAGTAATTCATGTTTAGTTAGGGAGGGTTATGAATTTACTTTCAAATGTAATAAAGTAGTGACTATATATTACAATACTTTTGTTGGCAAAGGTTATTTATCAAATGATTTATTTAAATTAAGAGTTGAACCATTTACTTCTTATTTGAATAAAGCTTCTTTTATTAAAAATTTTGTTAATTCTATTGTGCATACTATTGAATTCACTTACATTTGGCATAGTAAACTTGGACATTTAAATTTAGATTCTATTAAAAGGATGATGAATTTATATTTGATTCCTAAACATGCTCTTGAGAAGAAAAACAAATGCCAAGTATGTGTGGAAACTAAGACAACCAGGAAACTCTATCATTTAATTAAAAGTGATTCAGAAGTACTTGATTTAGTTCAGACAGACATTTGTGAGTTCAATGGTTTGTTGACTAAGGATCATAAGAAATACTTCATTACTTTTATTTATGATTGCAGTAGATATTGTCATGTTTATTTCCTTAAACATAAAAATGAAGCATTTAAAAAGTTTTTCACATTTAAAAATGAAGTTAAAACTAAAATTGAGAAGAAACTTAAAAGGTTGAGTTCTGATAAAGGTGGAGAGTACGAGTCTAATCCATTTGTTAAATATTGCCAAAATAATGACATAATTAATGAGAAGACACCCCCTTATTCTCCACAATGGGATTGTTGAACAAAAAATTAGAACTTTTAAAGATATGGTTAACAGTCTGCTTTTAAATTCTAAATTTTCTAAGTATATGTGAGGTGAGGCTTTGAATACGGCTTGCCATATTCTAAATAGAGTCCCTCACAAACATAAACAGGTAACTCCATTTGAAGTCTAAAAAGGTAGAAACCCTAACTTAAAATACTTACGTATGTAGAGTTATCTTGTAAAAGTTCTAATCCCTGAATACAAGAGGAAAAAGTTAGAAGCAAAGACTGTTGATGCCATCTTTATTGGTTATGTTTGTGATAAGTTATGTTGTGAGGTTTTTTGTAGTTAAGTCTGAAAT